>OZ012737.1:365736242-366336242 GCA_963859935.3 Lathyrus sativus
GGTTTACATTTTTTTGTAATTTATATCCCTAATTTTTGCCCGAACCTTTTATTATGTTTTTGGTTCGCCGGGATGCCCCTTTTTTTCCTGGACTCTCCTTTTTTGTCCAGCGGGTCGCTTTCAAGCAAAGTATTTTTTAACTGCGTCCGCGTTCACCGGGGATACAAAATCTTCACCATCCATCGTTGATAACAACAAAGCTCCTCCCGAGAAGACCTTGCTGACGACGTACGGACCTTCGTAATTCGGAGTCCACTTGCCCCGGTGATCGGAGTGTGGTGGAAGAATCTTCTTCAGGACGAGATCACCCGTCTGAAAGCTTCTAGGACGCACCTTCTTATCATAAGCTTTCTTCATTCGGCTTTGGTACAGACGACCAAATGCAATCGATGCTAACCTCTTCTCGTCCATCAGGCTGAGTTGGTTCAGTCGATTCGTAATCCATTCTGCCTCGTCGAGTTTCACATCAACCAAAACTCGCAAAGAAGGGATCTCCACTTCTAACGGTAGGACAACTTCCATACCGTACACTAAGGAGAAAGGAGTTGCCCCGGTTGACGTACGTACCGTCGTACGATAACCGTGCAGTGCAAATGGCAGCATCTCGTGCCAGTCTTTGTAGTCACAACCATCTTCTGAACAATCTTCTTTAAGTTCTTGTTGGCTGCTTCAACGACGCCATTCATCTTCGGCCGGTAAGGAGATGAGTTGTGGTGTTCAATCTTGAAACTCTGGCACAACTCCTTCATCATCTTGTTATTCAGGTTCGAACCATTGTCGGTAATGATCCGCTCGGGAATTCCGTAACGACAGATGATGTCCCTCTTTATGAATTTAGCCACCACCTGCTTGGTCACATTAGCGTACGAGGCTGCCTCCACCCACTTGGTGAAGTAGTCGATAGCTACCAGAATGAAGCGATGACCGTTAGATGCAGTAGGCTCGATCTTGCCTATCATGTCGATGCCCCACATGGAGAACGGCCACGGGGAGGACATGACATTCAACGGGCACGGCGGCACATGAACTTTGTCGGCATAAATCTGGCATTTATAACATCTCTTTGCGAATCTGAAGCAATCCGACTCCATTGTCATCCAGTAGTATCCTGCTCTCAGGATCTTTCTCGTCATAGCATGCCCGCCGGCATGCGTACCAAATGTGCCTTCATGGACCTCTTCCATGAGCATACTTGCCTCTTTCTCATCTACACATCTGAGTAGCACGAGATCATGGGTTCTCTTATACAACACTCCATCAGGATTGAGATAAAAATTTCCAGACAGCCTCCTCAGAGTCTTCTTATCCTGGGTTGACGCACCCGCAGGATACTCCTTAGTCATAAGGAAAGTCTGGATGTCATGGAACCATGGCTTGCCGTCGGCGGCTTCCTCGATTGCAAAGACAAATGTCGGTCTATCAAGACGAGACAGTACAATTCTTGGAGCCTCATTCCAAAAATTGACTTTATACATTGAAGCCAACGTGGCTAAGGCATCAGCCATCTGATTTTCGGCCCTGGGCACGTGATGGAGTTCCACTCGATCAAAGAACGGAAGTAGCCTTCTGGCATAATTCATGTACGACACCAAATTCGATTGACGAGTCTCCCACTCCCCTTTAATTTTGTTGATCACAAACGCTGAGTCACCATATACGTCTAGGTTCTTGATTCTCAAATCAATTACCTCTTCTAGAAACATGATGCATGCTTCGTACTCCGCCTCATTATTGGTGACTGGAAACGTCAGTCTCGCAGTGAACGGGATGTGGGATCCGTGGGGAGTCGTGATGATAGCCCCGATGCCACTTCCATAGGAATTAACCGCCCCATCGAATATCAACTTCCACTGGGATTTCCTATCTGGCCCTTCGTCAGGCAACGGCTCATCGCAATCCTTCGCTTTGAGAAACATAATATCCTCATCAGGGAATTCAAATTTCATCGGCTGGTAGTCCTCGATCGGCTGTTCGGCAAGGTAATCAGACAATACGCTTCCCTTGATGGCCTTTTGGGACACGTACTGAATATCATATTCCGTTAACACCATTTGCCATCTGGCAATCCTGCCCGAAAGAGCCTGCTTCTCGAAGACGTACTTGATCGGATCCATCTTCGAAATTAGCATGGTGGTGTGATTGAGCATGTACTGTCGTAAACGTTTGGCAGCCCAGGCCAGTGCGCAACACGTTTTCTCCAGCATCGAGTAGCGAGATTCACAGTCCGTGAACTTCTTACTCAAGTAGTAAATGGCATGCTCCTTTCTTCCCGTCTCGTCGTGCTGACCGAGAACACACCCCATACTATTCTCAAGAACTGTCAAGTACATGATTAGAGGCCGTCCAGCCACTGGGGGTATCAAGATTGGAGGTTCTTGAAGATACTGCTTTATCTTGTAGAACGCCTTCTGGCAATCCTCATTCTAGATAATTGCCTGATCTTTCTTTAAAAGCTTGAACATCGGTTCACACGTGGCCGTGAGCTAAGAGATAAACCTTGCAATGTAGTTTATTCGGCCCATGAAACCACGAACTTCTTTTTCTGTTTTCGGCGCTGGCATTTCTTGAATGGCTTTTATTTTCGCAGGATCAACCTCGATGCCTCGTTCACTCACGATAAACCCCAGTAAATTTCCGGACCGTACTCCAAAAGTACATTTGTTAGGATTCAGCCTTAACCTGAACTTCCTAAGCCTCTCAAAAAGCTTCAATAAGTTGACCAAATGCTCTTCCTCCGTTTGGGACTTCGCAATCATGTCATCAACATAGACCTCAATCTCATGATGAATCATATCATGAAACAAAGTTACCATTGCTCGTTGGTAAGTGGCCCCTGCGTTCTTCAGACCGAAGGGCATTACCTTATAGCAAAATGTTCCCCAGGGGGTGATAAACGTCGTTTTCTCCATGTCCTCCAGCGCCATCTTGATCTGATTGTAACCGGAGAAGCCATCCATGAACGAAAACACGGAGAACTGGGTTGTGTTGTCGAACAACACATCGATGTGAGGCAACGGGAAATCATCTTTAGGGCTCGCCCTATTCAAATCCCAATAATCGACGCACATGCGTACCTTACCGTCCTTCTTCGGTACAGGCACTATGTTGGCGACCCACGGAGGGTAAGTGGTGACCGCTAAGAAGCCAGCATCAAGCTGTTTTTGCACTTCTTCTTTGATCTTAACGGCCATATCTGGTCTCGTCCTCCTAAGCTTCTGCTTAACGGGAGGGCAATCTTCTCGCAGCGGCAAATGGTGGACCACGATGTCCGTGTCAAGTCCGGGAATATCTTCGTATGACCAAGCAAAGACGTCACTATACTCTCGAACCATCTCGACCAATCTCTGCTTGACATCACTCTGCAACGCAGCCCCTATCCTGACGTTTCTGACGAGCACTTCAGAACCCAGGTTCACGATTTCGATCTCCTCCTCGTGAGGCAGAATAACCTTTTCCTCTTGTTTCAACAAGCGGGCCAACTCTTCAGGAAGGTCTTCGTCTTCATCAATCTCTTCTTCGTCTTGATAGATCGGGAAATCGAAGTCGAAGTGAGTCGTAGAAGGTCCAGAGTCGATGTCATCTGTTATGTGGATCCTGCAATAACAAGGGTTAAGTTTAAAACAAGGATGTGCAGGTTAGCACAAACCCCATTGCCATTTTACTATTTTTCAAAACAAATATAAAACAGGAATAACAGAGATCACAAAATTTGAATACGAAGAAAACGCCTTTGATTTATTAACAAAATGCATGTACATAATCCAACAAGGCCCTGACAATAAAACCACTATGCCCCGGGTAGGACATAGGGTTGTACAATGATTGGAAAAAGTAAATCATTACTCTTCACTTGTCAGCTGGATGATATCCTTGATGGTCCAATTGTTGAGGCCCTCGCCTGGCTTGCTTGGCTGAATCCAAGAGTCGAGATCACAATCGCTATCCCCGCTGTCTTTAGACGCCGCGTTGATGCTTTCGAAGATCACTCCGCCACTGGTAAATAGGATCGGCCCCTTACCCTGTGACGCGCTACTAGACGAAGAAGAGGAAGCTTCAGCTCCAGGAGAATACCCTAACCCAAACTTATCCTGCTTGTTGGGTATCTCCAAAATACGCCCCCAGCCTGGGGTAGACCCAGCTTGGACAACGGCCCGAGCTTCCTTGAATGAGGAGAGATTCATCTCTGGCTTCTCTGTGACTACAGGAGCTACGTCTTTCACCTTGACAACTTCAAATGCCTGGCAGAGAGTTTCATGGATTTCGCCATCCATTTCCACATACTTGAAGGATGACAAATGGCTCACCATTATGTCCTCCTCACCGCACACAGTCACTATGCTTCCTCCGACAGCATATTTGAGCTTTTGGTGCAACGTGGAGGTCACGGCACCAGCAACATGGATCCATGGCCGGCCCAAGAGACAACTGTAGGAAAGCATGATGTCCATGATATAAAAGACCGTGTCGAACGTTTCCAGGCCGACTTGGATCGGCAGGGTCACCTCTCCGAAAACGTGGCGTTTAGTTCCGTCGAACGCCTTTACCACCAGATCACTGGTGTCGCTACTGCGAAAATCGGCGCCGGCTGACAGAAGAGTCGCCACCGTGCGTTATTTATCCCTCAGAGCGGGAAAGGAAACGCTCGAAGTAAACCTCGCAAAAAACGGGGAAAAGGTATGGTCATCGCAACCATAGCCTGGGTTCGGGAGTCGGTTACGCAAGGGGAAGGTATTAGCACCCCTCACGTCCGTCGTACTCGACGGGATCCACGCTTGCTTGGTTTGTCTATTGGATGCAAAACAATCTTATCTACGGCTGCTAAATCTAAACGGAAGGGAATTGACTCGATAGAGCGTCGCACTCTATGCCTACGTATTCTCAGGAGAGAAAGTCAGAGTCAACGTAGTTCGGGACTACGGGGAAAATTGGCTCGCCAAGACCTCGCGTCTTGTGCCTACGTATTTCCACTGGATGGAAGATCAGAGCTTTACGTAGTTCAGACTAACTACGGCTAAACAAACATTCTCACACAGCAGTGAGAAAAACTACGGTTTGGTCTCAAATGCACTCGGGCAAGAGAGAAAAAGGGTACTCAATTAGTCGTCAGCGGGAAAGTCTCGATCGCACAGCCGCGAGAGAACAAAAGTTAGTTGTTAGTGTGCTCGCTAGGATATCGCATCCTATGCCTACATATCTTCGTCTGGTACGAAGAATCAGAGCAGCTGTAGTTCGGCTACTACGGGACCACAGCTCAAATCTCGTTTTATTAATCTCTGAAAGAATGATTACAATGGGTGGAATACTGAAATAAATCTCCTAGGAAGCGCTATCCTATTCTATCCTGAAAAATCGAATGAAAAATAGCCCCCTAACAAATGGGCTTCTAAGCTATCCTAAAAGTCGTAAAATAAAGTCTATGAAAATATCCCTAAAAGAAAATGCTTTAAAAAATATTAATCCCACTTTAATATTTTTCTCTTTTTTCTCCTTTTCTTTTTAACATATTTTTTCCATATTTTCTTATTGAATATTTTCTCTATTTTTTCATATTTTTCTTTTCAATTCTTTTTTCTATTATTTTTTTTTTATAATATTTTTCTCCATATTTTCTTTTCACTATTTTCAAATATATTTCTTTATTCTTTTCCTTTTTCTATTTTTCAAACATATTTTCTTTCTATTTTTTCCTATTTTCCTAGAAACTCTAAACAAAAGAAAGAAAAGAAAGTAAAAAATACAACAAAGAAAGGGAGGGGGGTACACTGCTACAAGGGGTGTTTAACAGAAAATGAAATAAAAACTGAAGGGCCCAGCCCAATGAAGGTTTCAGAAAAAAAAAACCAGAGGGGGTGTGGACTGAATTGGGAGGCGCTGAGGTACACTGGGCTTAGCCCAGAATGCGTCCAAAAAAAAACATGAGGGGGTGTTGACCAAAAATTGATTGGGCCTGAGGCCCAATCTCTTCCCCTTCCTAGCACCATTCAGAAACCCTAGAGGACTTCTCCTTCCTTCTTTGAGCCGCGCCGCCGTAAGCTTCCTCTGTCCTTCTCTTCTCCGTCTCCTTTCCCAGCTTCGCCTCTTCCTCCCTGATCCTTTGCTCAACTTTTCTTTCCCCTTTCTGAACAACAAAAAAACCTAATCTATCTCTTTCACGGCGCCGCCGTAAACCTCTCAGCTTCCCTCATCTCTCTCCATATCTCCAACTCCGGAAACATTCAACGGAATAATTATTTGGAATCTCTGATGGTGATGAGATCCTTGAAAGTTCTGGCATGTATCTGAACATAGATCGTTGAAGATGAATCCTGGACGAACGGATCTATATGGATGGCGTTGGTGAAGATGTTTCTGGAAAATGATGAATGTTCTTGAAAGTTCTTGACTCATGTTCTTGATTTGCTGGGCGCGGTTGAAGAACACAAGAGGATCCGATGAAGATTGCTTGAGGAAGGGGAAATATTCTGGAGATTTCTTGAAATTGGTTGAATTTTCTGGAGATCTGGAGTGAAGGTGTTGTTGATGGTTGATGGTTTTCTGGATGATTATTCTTGAATGGTTGAACGGTGAAGGTTAATTGGTAATGGCTGTTGCATGTTTCTTCTGGAGAGATTCTGGAAAGGTCACAAAGAGGATCGATGGATGTTCCTCATTCTAGATGAATTTCTGGGGAGTTCTTGAAGGTTGGATGAGTTTTCCGGTGGCATCTCCGGCGACGGTTGGAAACGGTTGAGGGTGATGAAGGGATGAAGGGTGACCGGTGATTGGAGGTTAAACGGTGGTGGATGGTGTTCTGAGTTTTTCTGGGTTTGGTGGTGGCCGGAGAGATTTAGGCGCGGTGGTTGGGTGAGAGGAAGAAGGCGAAGATAGGAGGGGAAGATGAACCTGTGACCGGAATCTGGAGACTTGGATTTCCGGTGAGGATTACGGCAGCCGCCGGCCATGCAGGCCGGCCGGTGGGGCGTTTCAGGCGAGGTGTGTGGAGACGCCACGTGGTGAGGGACGGTGGAGTGGCTGCACGCATGTGCACCACGTGTGGGGTAGCGTGGCTGAGTGGAGACTGAGTGAGGGATACGTGGCGTGATGGTGTGATGCAGGGTGGGCCATCCTCCTCTGCAACACGTGTCATCTGCTGGTTTTATAGACTGAGATTCGCTGGCGTGTTCTGGACTGTTCTGGAAGCTTCCAGAGAATGCTGGAAACAGCTGGACCACACTGGAAACTCTTGGACAATTCTGGATATTTTGGACCAATGCTGAATGAACATGGACAAAAAAAACTGAATGGGCCATACGAAAATGGGGATAAGGCCCACACGAAAATGAATAAAAAACTGCACAAAAAACTGAAAAACAATATTAAAAAAATGCTAATTAACTAAACTAATAAACCCACTAATCTGAAAATTAAACTAAATCCCTATTAACTCTAAAATTCCAATTAACTCCTAATTTTTATTATACTAAATCCTAAAAACTATTAAAGTTATTAAAAAAACTATTAAAAATTATACTAATATTCTAGAAAATCCTATATTATCCAAAAATGAAAAATGCTATTAAATTCTATTAAAATTTCTACAAGCTATATTACTATATTATCTAAAAATATTAAAATCTATTAAAATCCTATTAAATCCTAAAAAATGAATTTAAAATCTATTTAAGCCCTAAAAAATGCCAATAAAATCCAGAAAAATCACGATAATTCCCAGAGGGACAAAATGAGCACCGAACGACACAAAAATAATCGGTAAAAATAAACGGGCACCGAAATATCCCAAAAATCGATTCTATCTATCTGAACTGATAAAAAAACACCTGAAACACGAGACGAGAGCTGTGATCCCTGATAAAATCAATATCAATGCAAAATGCAATGTATGCAATATGCAGATGCGAATGCGGTTATGCGTCGAAACATCGAGCCAAATACGAGACCCGGTTGGTCAAATTTTGGGGTGCAACAGCTGCCCCTATTCAAGCGACTTCGACCTGAATGGGTGAAGAGCGCTCAGCCTTCAAACATTCAAGGTAGATGACGGTTGAATACAAATGGAACCCTGAAATTTGCCAACCGCAAGAATATACATCAAAACTGCTTGAGGAATAGCTTCCAATAACTGAAGTTTGGTTGTAACGACAACAACTGGTCAATTTTCTGATAAAATTTTCTTCTCCTTTTCAACACCTGTGTGACGCCACAAGTATTGAAATAATGCTTCGTAAAGCAAACACCTTGATTCCCATCTTTCTCATGGGATCAAATCTGGTCAACTCACAGTTCACTGCGAACTTGAGGACAATTCTCCTGGGGAATTCTGAATGGAACTGCCTGGCACCTATTTTGACGAAGGGGGCAGCTTCAGAAGTCTGATATATGTCAATCTTTGTTGTTGTTTTTTCCTGATGCTGACGTAACAACCAAATGAAGAATCACTCCGCTGGGGAAGACGAGAAGCTGAACCACACAACTCTGCAGGTGAACAAATTCGAAATCCAATAGGTAACCATCTTGGTCTATGTTTCGACATGCGTATGCTTGAAATGATGCAATGTCCTATACGACATGTAAATGCTATGCGCTTTGTTTGAAAATGCGAGGCCCAGACGGCATGGATATGCTATATGCTTGTATAAATGCTATGACTATATATGCACATGCTAATGCAGGCTCGAGCTGCCAGAGAACACCAGATCTGAAAACCACTTGGCAAAATAAATGCCGAAGATAACGCCAACCCTACTGGGGATGACCTGAAGTCACAGAATTGTCTCAGCAAAATAAATGCTGGAAACGAGAAATCAAATCCGCTGGGGATAACTGCCCTGCTGGAGAAATGAAAAGGCAACCCTGCTTGACGACTTCACTGGGGAAAGAAAGACAACTCTGCTCGGGGATGCTTTCTTCAAACCATTGGCAACTGATTGCGCTCTGCGGGGATTGACCCAAACTGAGGTTGATTACGCGCAGCACACTGCTGGAAATGCTCCTACTATCAAGGATATCGATCTTAATCTGCTGAAGATACTCCTGATCCTACTCTGATACGGGGTAATCTCGACTCTTCCGGGGATAATAAGCAACTTTCATCTGCTGAAGAGTGGCAATTCTGATTTAACAACATCCACAAGGAATTCAAACATTACTCGAAGCGCTGGCATCCGTCGAGTTTCGTATCGGGGAACATGACGACATGCGAGTCATTGGGAAATATTGTGTCAGATACCTTTAGATTTTTTTTGTTTTTCTGGTTTAGAATAAACATGGACTATGTACACAGTGAAAGATGTGGAAAATACTAGACGAGAACTAGCATTCAAAGGTAGACTATCAGGCGAGAACTGATAGGAAAATAGGTTAGGAAGATTGATTTTTGTGTTTTGAACATCAGACGGGCTGACTGGACAACAAGCTGAGGTATAGACAACCAGGCGAGAACTGACTGAAAGCTAACGTACACCAGGCGAGAACTGGCATAACACTTGAAGAAACGGTGACCGAACGAGAATTGGTTACCAATAAACTGCACGGGAACTGATGCTTACAATAAACTGCACCAGGACGGGAACTGCTGCTTACAATAAACTGCACCAGGACGGGAACTGATGCTTACGGAAGGGTGGGCCAGACGAGAACTGGTTACCGATTTGCCAGGCGAGAACTGGACTTTGGAAACGACTGGTTGCTGACACGCAACAGGTTTAAACTGCAGGATAATGATCCAACGACAACAAGACCTTCTTCAGAACGCTAAGGTTTTTGAAAAGGGTATTGACATGATTCCCCGATACTCAACTCTGGCTGGGGATAAACAAGCGGGTTTGAATGACTTGCCCCTGGTACACTCAGCTGGGGGATAAAAGACTGGCTTGCACAACTTGCCCCAGTACAATGCACCTTGCCCCAATCTAACTCTTGGGAGTACTTGCTCTGAACAGCTTGCCTCGAGACGGCTTCGAGAATATCTGCCCCGGTATCTGTACAACAACAGAATTCAATCTCCAATTAAACACCTGACAACCCAGTTGATTTCAACATTCTCTGCGATGATTTGCCCCTGAATGAGCGCTCTAGCGACTTAACCTGATCTGATTATCCACCTGAAGTATCTGCTTTCAAATCTCAGCATTCTGCATAACTGCCCCTGACTGGCTCTCGAGAAGATTCACTTCTGATCAACTGCCTCTCAAATGAACTGCCCCTGATCAACTGAGACTTCGGGACTTGTCCTCAGACTGAATGATTCCGAACTTACTGGAAGATAATGCCCCTGATTCACAAGGCTTCACAACATACACCATTCTGGTTCAGGCTGCTGGATTACTCAGTCCTGCTTGATTATTCCTGCTGGAATTTCCTTCATGTCAACTACTAACCTGCAATTAGAATTGTCTGTTCACGAATGGTAATCTTAATGCAATGGTTATGCAGATTTTGAAAAAATTTGAGCTGTCACTCATTTACATGCATATGATTGAGAGTGACGAGGGAACCGAAGTTCAAACGCAGTGCTTACGTGGTCAGTGAAAATACAACAAGGATGTGACTAGCAAGTCAAGAAGGAGTCAGGTTACTCAACCTTATCGTAATGCGCTTCAGATTTACCCTACCTCAATTAGGTCTTTTAAGGGTTGTATCGTGGTCGGGTTCACGGTTCGTGAAACAAAGGATATTTGGCTCAAATTTTGATTTGTACCCACCCCTTCTACGTGACGATCTCCGATCCTAAGGTTCAGTTAACCTGGCACAAGCGCTCGCCTCTTCGAGAGGTATGTTGAATGGTAAGGCCTACAGTTAAGGAATTCACAAGCTTTTCTTCTAGAGTGATAGTTACTCCTTCTTTGCTTTCGGTGTCTGTGTACACGACTTTGCTGGGGAAATTTTCTTTTTAATCCCTCTTTTTCATTCTTTTGATTCCCTAATTTTTGCCTGGACTGACTCATTTTGAGTTCTTTTCGATTCTTTTTCGATTTCTTTTGAAGTCCAGCGGGATGCCCTAATTTTTGCCTAAGTATTAGCTTTCCAGCTTTTCTTTCTTTTTTACTTAGCGGGCTTTTTTCTTTCTTTCTTTTGGAACAAAGTCGTGCGACACTGGTTGTCTTGATTGCTCCGAAAGGATTGTAACTGTCTCACTCCTGGTTGGTGAGGTTTGACCTTTTGAACGGTATAAACTGATTGGTCCTCGAAAGACAACACTCCTCTGTAAGTCTTGAACGCTCGGTCAAGCTAACTGACAACTACCCTGCCCCGGGTTAAGATGTGAGGGTTTTAAAAGTCCGAAAAAACTTCTACTTCCTGGCTCGAAGTGGTTAACAAGGGACTAACTCCTTATATCTCCAGTGTTTGGGGAATTTGAAACAATGCCTTGTACGTCATCGGTACGGTCTTATCTGAAAGCATACGATCATCGGTTATGAGTTTCAGTTTCGTCATCCTCCCTCCTAACTTTGCTAGTCACAGCGAAAAGTGGAATGAAAAAAAAATGCAAGTGTCAGTGCAATGCAGTAAATGAGCGACAGCGACATGATTAATTCAGAAAAATGCATAGTCACTTTATTATTATCACCATTCAAAACATACAATGTTAAAAAGCAGGTAGTAACTAACAGAAAAGAAACTACAAATGCAAATGATATAAAAGCTTGAGAACTGCCACTGCTGAGGCGCCTGCCTGTCTGAACCACTGGCTTATGCTGGGGAATGCCTTCCGAATCTACGAGCTTAGACAGCTGAACGGTTGGGATGAACAAACAGAAATCCTTCTCGAAAGGAAATGCGATCCTGATCAATCAACTGCTGTACCTTCGCCTGAAATGCTTTACAATCTTCGGTTGAATGCCCCGGAGAGCCACCATGATAACCACACTGAACGTGGGGATTATACCCAGGAGGGTAAGGTTCTGGAACTGGCTTAAGAGCTTTAGGTTCCACCAAAGAACTCTGAATCAAAGACGGTAGCAGCTGGCTATACGGCATAGGCACTGGGTAAAAAGGAGCTTTCCTTCGTTCCAAGTTGTTGCGAGGTCTGTTCTGATTCTGACGCTGATTCTAATAACCTCGGCCACGAGTTCGCTGATTTGCAATGGAAGCGACATAAGATTCCTGATAGAGTGCCCCAGGCACGGCTGTCTGTTCAGTATAACAAGCCACGGGAGGTACTGATCTCTGATAAGATGATGAACCAACAAAATTCACTGATTCGCTTCGAGGATATTCAACCTTTGGCATGACTGAGTTGATCACAACTTCTTCTTCACTCTGATAGTCACAAGGGTATTCAGTTTCACCAGCTTGATCATATGAAGTAATCTGAATTTTCCCCATTCTTATGGAGTACTCAAGGCGTTCTCCTAATGCTACCACGTCAGAGAAACTTGCCGGAATTCCGAGCAATCTTTTGAAGTACGGATATTGTAGGGAATCTACAAACATGCTTGCCAGCTCTTGGTCTAACAGCGGGGGACGCACTCTAGCAGCAAATTCTCTCCATCTCTGAGCATACTTCCTAATCGGTTCATTGATCTCTTGAGACAACTCTTGCAAATGCATGCGATAAGGAGCAATGTCTAGGTTGTAATCGTACTGCTTCAGAAAAGCTCTGGCTAAATCCATCCATGACTGAATCTGATTCCTCTCTAACTGCATATACCACCTCAAAGATGCCCCAGTCAGACTATCTTGAAAGCAATGGATCATCAATTTGTCATTTCGCGCAAACGCAGTCATTCTTCGACAGAACATCATCAAATGCAGCTTTGGACAGCTATCTCCCGTGTACTTCTCAAATTTCGGCACTTTGAACTTGTAAGGCAACACCAGGTCAGGAACCAAACACATGCCTACAGCATCCAGGTTGACAGCATCTTTGGCTTTCAAAGCTTTCATTTGCTCTTCCAACACTCGGAGTCTTCTACCATCGTCAAGGGCTCTTGGATCTACCATCCCAGCTGCTGGAATATCTCTTCGGTAATTCATCACATGGAAAGCAACACCTTGATTGTTGACAGGAGGAGGACGCTCATTCTGGGCAACAAACTGCTCATGTCGATCTCGGTTCTCAACAGAAGGCTGTACAACTTGGTCTGCAGCAACGTTGTTCACTTGCGGGGAATCTTCCATGGAATCATACAGAGGGTTGGACGCCATAGTGAACCCTGCCAAGGTGTTAGGAGACTGGAAATTGCCTTCAGACATGGCTACCAATAATTTTCAGCTGACTTCGACACTTGATTCTGCTCAAATCTACTCAACCCCTAGGTAGGTCTTCTGACAATCAACAGCTGCTCAATCCAAACTCCGGGTAATCACCTTCAGGAAACAAAGGCTGGATCAGAACTCTGGCTAGCTGGAGGATGATATGCAATGCAACACTGATATGCATATGATATGCAAAATGCAGCAAACAATGGGACCACAGCCCCCACACAAAATCTGAATACTGCTGCGCTGCTGACGGAGACGTTCTCTGAAAAGAAGACCAGAATAACGGGTAGGTTGGAAGTCAAGTTTCCTGCACAAAAAAAAAAACCCCCACTCACAGGTGTGGACCTATATCTGACAAGGTACGGCATCCTATGCGGTCGTCAGCGTCACAGACTTTCATGAGGAATGATACGATTCCCAGAAGGAGTGGCATCGTCATCTCATGAAGAGGCCTCACTTAGCTGACTTCCAATTGATCGGTTCCCAGAGTCGACAATCCTCACGTCTGGACTCCCCTCAGATCCTCAGGACCGGAAAGGAGCACCTCTGCGAGAACCTCGTCCGAGCGCGAATTTTGTAGGGAACTGTGCCTGCTCAGCAGACAGGTTCGTCTACTACTTCTCCGCAACTATATCTAGGTGTATACTCATACTCGAGCCCAGGTCCGGCTTATCTCAATCATAGAATACCCGTAACAGCCCAACAGATAAAATCGATAAACAAACACCTAATAGACAAGCAAACAAACGTTAGGATTGACTCTCTCTTAGGGGACGTTGGATCCCACATGCATGGGGAACTATCGCAGTCCCCAGCAGAGTCGCCAGCTGTCGCTACTGCGAAAATCGGCGCCGGCTGACAGAAGAGTCGCCACCGTGCGTTATTTATCCCTCAGAGCGGGAAAGGAAACGCTCGAAGTAAACCTCGCAAAAAACGGGGAAAAGGTATGGTCATCGCAACCATAGCCTGGGTTCGGGAGTCGGTTACGCAAGGGGAAGGTATTAGCACCCCTCACGTCCGTCGTACTCGACGGGATCCACGCTTGCTTGGTTTGTCTATTGGATGCAAAACAATCTTATCTACGGCTGCTAAATCTAAACGGAAGGGAATTGACTCGATAGAGCGTCGCACTCTATGCCTACGTATTCTCAGGAGAGAAAGTCAGAGTCAACGTAGTTCGGGACTACGGGGAAAATTGGCTCGCCAAGACCTCGCGTCTTGTGCCTACTTACTTCCACTGGATGGAAGATCAGAGCTTTACGTAGTTCAGACTAACTACGGCTAAACAAACATTCTCACACAGCAGTGAGAAAAACAACTGGTTTCACAGGGTCGGGAACCTATGGGCAAAACTACGGTTTGGTCTCAAATGCACTCGGGCAAGAGAGAAAAAGGGTACTCAATTAGTCGTCAGCGGGAAAGTCTCGATCGCACAGCCGCGAGAGAACAAAAGTTAGTCGTTAGTGTGCTCGCTAGGATATCGCATCCTATGCCTACATATCTTCGTCTGGTACGAAGAATCAGAGCAGCTGTAGTTCGGCTACTACGGGACCACAGCTCAAATCTCGTTTTATTAATCTCTGAAAGAATGATTACAATGGGTGGAATACTGAAATAAATCTCCTAGGAAGCGCTATCCTATTCTATCCTGAAAAATCGAATGAAAAATAGCCCCCTAACAAATGGGCTTCTAAGCTATCCTAAAAGTCGTAAAATAAAGTCTATGAAAATATCCCTAAAAGAAAATGCTTTAAAAAATATTAATCCCACTTTAATATTTTTCTCTTTTTTCTCCTTTTCTTTTTAACATATTTTTTCCATATTTTCTTATTGAATATTTTCTCTATTTTTTCATATTTTTCTTTTCAATTCTTTTTTCTATTATTTTTTTTTATAATATTTTTCTCCATATTTTCTTTTCACTATTTTCAAATATATTTCTTTATTCTTTTCCTTTTTCTATTTTTCAAACATATTTTCTTTCTATTTTTTCCTATTTTCCTAGAAACTCTAAACAAAAGAAAGAAAAGAAAGTAAAAAATACAACAAAGAAAGGGAGGGGGGTACACTGCTACAAGGGGTGTTTAACAGAAAATGAAATAAAAACTGAAGGGCCCAGCCCAATGAAGGTTTCAGAAAAAAAAACCAGAGGGGGTGTGGACTGAATTGGGAGGCACTGAGGTACACTGGGCTTAGCCCAGAATGCGTCCAAAAAAAAACATGAGGGGGTGTTGACCAAAAATTGATTGGGCCTGAGGCCCAATCTCTTCCCCTTCCTAGCACCATTCAGAAACCCTAGAGGACTTCTCCTTCCTTCTTTGAGCCGCGCCGCCGTAAGCTTCCTCTGTCCTTCTCTTCTCCGTCTCCTTTCCCAGCTTCGCCTCTTCCTCCCTGATCCTTTGCTCAACTTTTCTTTCCCCTTTCTGAACAACAAAAAAACCTAATCTATCTCTTTCACGGTGCCGCCGTAAACCTCTCAGCTTCCCTCATCTCTCTCCATATCTCCAACTCCGGAAACATTCAACGGAATAATTATTTGGAATCTCTGATGGTGATGAGATCCTTGAAAGTTCTGGCATGTATCTGAACATAGATCGTTGAAGATGAATCCTGGACGAACGGATCTATATGGATGGCGTTGCTGAAGATGTTTCTGGAAAATGATGAATGTTCTTGAAAGTTCTTGACTCATGTTCTTGATTTACTGGGCGCGGTTGAAGAACACAAGAGGATCCGATGAAGATTGCTTGAGGAAGGGGAAATATTCTGGAGATTTCTTGAAATTGGTTGAATTTTCTGGAGATCTGGAGTGAAGGTGTTGTTGATGGTTGATGGTTTTCTGGATGATTATTCTTGAATGGTTGAACGGTGAAGGTTAATTGGTAATGGCTGTTGCATGTTTCTTCTGGAGAGATTCTGGAAAGGTCACAAAGAGGATCGATGGATGTTCCTCATTCTAGATGAATTTCTGGGGAGTTCTTGAAGGTTGGATGAGTTTTCCGGTGGCATCTCCGGCGACGGTTGGAAACGGTTGAGGGTGATGAAGGGATGAAGGGTGACCGGAGATTGGAGGTTAAACGGTGGTGGATGGTGTTCTGAGTTTTTCTGGGTTTGGTGGTGGCCGGAGAGATTTAGGCGCGGTGGTTGGGTGAGAGGAAGAAGGCGAAGATAGGAGGGGAAGATGAACCTGTGACCGGAATCTGGAGACTTGGATTTCCGGTGAGGATTACGGCAGCCGCCGGCCATGCAGGCCGGCCGGTGGGGCGTTTCAGGCGAGGTGTGTGGAGACGCCACGTGGTGAGGGACGGTGGAGTGGCTGCACGCATGTGCACCACGTGTGGGTAGCGTGGCTGAGTGGAGACTGAGTGAGGGATACGTGGCGTGATGGTGTGATGCAGGGTGGGCCATCCTCCTCTGCAACACGTGTCATCTGCTGGTTTTATAGACTGAGATTCGCTGGCGTGTTCTGGACTGTTCTGGAAGCTTCCAGAGAATGCTGGAAACAGCTGGACCACACTGGAAACTCTTGGACAATTCTGGATATTTTGGACCAATGCTGAATGAACATGGACAAAAAAAACTGAATGGGCCATACGAAAATGGGGATAAGGCCCACACGAAAATGAATAAAAAACTGCACAAAAAACTGAAAAACAATATTAAAAAAATGCTAATTAACTAAACTAATAAACCCACTAATCTGAAAATTAAACTAAATCCCTATTAACTCTAAAATTCCAATTAACTCCTAATTTTTATTATACTAAATCCTAAAAACTATTAAAGTTATTAAAAAAACTATTAAAAATTATACTAATATTCTAGAAAATCCTATATTATCCTAAAATGAAAAATGCTATTAAATTCTATTAAAATTTCTACAAGCTATATTACTATATTATCTAAAAATATTAAAATCTATTAAAATCCTATTAAATCCTAAAAAATGAATTTAAAATCTATTTAAGCCCTAAAAAATGCCAATAAAATCCAGAAAAATCACGATAATTCCCAGAGGGACAAAATGAGCACCGAACGACACAAAAATAATCGGTAAAAATAAACGGGCACCGAAATATCCCAAAAATCGATTCTATCTATCTGAACTGATAAAAAAACACCTGAAACACGAGACGAGAGCTGTGATCCCTGATAAAATCAATATCAATGCAAAATGCAATGTATGCAATATGCAGATGCGAATGCGGTTATGCGTCGAAA
The DNA here is from genome assembly GCA_963859935.3 of Lathyrus sativus. NCBI lineage: Eukaryota > Viridiplantae > Streptophyta > Magnoliopsida > Fabales > Fabaceae > Lathyrus > Lathyrus sativus. Next base: position 365,753,667 of record OZ012737.1, read on the forward strand.
CATCGAGCCAAATACGAGACCCGGTTGGTCAAATTTTGGGGTGCAACAACTGGGTGTGCAGAGCAATCCGCGAGTGTCCAACTTCATTAATGCCTTCTTCGGAAGAATATTAAGTGACGAACCCGTGTCCACTAGGACGTGCGACATGATTGTGCCCCTACACTCTATCGAGATGTGCAGGACGCTGTTGTGATTCCTCCGTTTTGGTGTCAGCTCTAAGTCTGTGAAACCTAGCCTATTGCCAGCATTAACGTGGGCTACCACCTCTTCTAGTTGATTCACCGATATCTCTTGCGGTACGTAGGCAACATTCAACACCTTCAGTAGCGCGTTGCGGTGTGCTTCAGAAAACAGCAACAAGTTGAGAATAGAAATCTTCGAGGGCGTCTGATGGAGATGGTCTACAATCTTGTAGTCGCTCTTTTTGATCAACCGCATAAACTCCTCGGCATCTTTGACCAGCAAATCTTTCTCTACCCCACACGGGGCCTCTTTGACGACTTTGCTTTTACCCTTATCGGCTGCATCAGCCCTGACCGCTTTATCCGTCACGACCTCTGGCGGTGCAAATACTCTTCCGCTGCGAGTAATACCACTGATTCCCGCAAGATTCTCCACAGTCGACCCATACGGCTCCAGCTCCAACCTCTGTCCGTTGCAATAGACTTCAGCTCCATAGTGCCACGGAACAACGTTAGTGCTCTCGAATGGTATCGGCCCAGCTTTAGTAATAGTGATTGTGGGCGGTCTGGGCGCAGAAATGGTTATCGGCTGGCGAGGGATGGTGATGGTGGCGACTTCATCGGCCTGCTTCAACACTACCTCTCCTGATACACATTCAGCCCTTCGGCTGAACTGCAGAATCCCCTCAGTCATCAGACTTTGAATTCCTTCTACCAACTGCTCACATCCATCAGAATGTGTGGCACAATCCATGCATAACTCTCCACACCCTGGAAAGAACCCTCTTTTCAGCAACTTAGCTTTAACGAAGCTAAGCGGCGTCTTTAGATCTTTGACATCAGTCAACAAATCTGCACTCTCTTCTTCGATAATGGCGTTCACTCCGCCCCCCTATGATTTGGCATAGGATTCTTCGTGACATTGGGCACATTGTCGGGGAAGTTAATAATCTTGGCATCTACCAGGTCCTGCACCTTGTGCTTAAAGGCTTTGCAGTTCTCGATTGTATGGCCTGGTGCCCCTGAGTGGAAGTCGCCAGTGGCATTTGCGTCGTACCCTGGTGGAGGTGCCCCTGTCAAGGGAGCCATTGTCCTCTTCTGGACCAACTGAAGCTGAAGCAAAGTCTGCAAGAGTTGCGCGTACGACATGGGTGGTGCCTCGAAGTGACGGTTTGCCAATGATGCCCGATTCTGGTACTTTCTATATCCCTGCTGATTCGGTTGCTGCTGCTGCTGCGGAGCCGCTGGGATATTTATACTGGCTATCTGCTGCTGAGGGCCCTTGCCCTTTCTTCGAGCGTTGGTCACAGCGCTCGCATCTCCTTCTCGCCTTTTACCAGCATAAGGTTTCTTTCCACCTCCTCCCGCTGAGGATGACTCACCTTGAATTTTCCCGATCTTGATACCATTCTCGACGTGCTCGCCCATGATAATGAGAGCTGAGAACATCCCAGACATACCACTGACTAACTTTTCATAGTAAACCCCCGGGAGGGTGGCAACAAACATCTGCACGAGCTCTCGCTCAACCATCGGCGGTTGAACCCGAGCGGCCAACTCATGCCACCGCTGGGCGTACTCCTTAAATCCTTCATTATTCCACTGCGATAGGTTTTGGAGCTGGACTCGGTTCGGGGCCAAGTCGCTATTGTACTAGTAATGGTGCACAAACGCTTTAGTGAGATCCTTCCATGTGCGCACGCTAGTGGGCTCTAGCCCCATGTTCCACTCGAGGGATGGCCCGGAAAAACTATCTTGGAAGAAGTGCATCAGCAACTTCTCGTCTTCAGAATAGGCAGACATCTTCCTGTAGTACGATCTCAGGTGGACGCGAGGGCAAGTGGTGCCCTTATATTTCTCAAAGTCAGGCACCCTGAACTTAGGAGGTACCTTGAAATCAGCAATTAACCCCAGCTTGGACATATCAACGCCCAAAGTATTCTGATTCTCGATATCTCTCATTTTATCTTAAAGTGCTTTGAATCTGAGCCGCGCTTCAGCATTCAGCTCCCCCTCAGCACCCCTCTGAGAGAACACATCATCCTGATGATCCTCAAGCCATGGTTGAGGCACCAACAGATTCCCGACGCCTGCATTGCCGTTACCCGGCCCGATGTTGACATTAGCTCCCAGACTCCCATTGTCGACGCCCGTCGTATTGAGTCCGATGTTGGCCATCACATTGCCATTAGCACTGTCGTTGCCCCCGGCCACGGGGACACCATTCTGCGGAATATCAACTGGTGGATGCTTAGGCACGGTCCCACCGTGGAGTATACCGTTGCTATCAGCCCTGGAGATCAAAGGCTGAACCAAAGTTCAGAGCTGGTCTTGGCCATTGGCGACCACTTGCATGAGCTCCATGAAGCGGTCCATCCTCTCGCGGAGCTCCTGAACATCTGTCTGCACTTGATCCATGATCCTTGTCTGATTAGCTCTAGTCGGATAACGGTGAATTAGTCTCTGATAAATCCTAGAGTCACCGGGAATAGCCTGGGACCTGTAAACCTGAAAAACCTGTAAACACTAAAGGGTTAGGAAAAACAACAAAATGCTCGTCATGCAAATGCTTCATGCAAATGCATACGTATGTTTGTGTGCTAGGGAGATTTCCCCCCCGATCCTAGTGCCTGAGTGCCAGTGCTGATAATAATAAGAAGAAGAAGCCGAAGTCCAATCACGGAAACAACAATCTCATATATAAAGAAAGCCTATCAAGGCAGTACATAGCATCAGTGAGTAAAAGATGAATCAACAGCGTGACCTCAACCAACAAGCCTGGTGATGGTCAGCATACAACAATGATCAAAACAAAAGAAATACAAATAGTCAAGTATGGCCACGGGCGCGATACTCTTCTAACAACTCCTTCGTCTCTGGATGATCTGGCAGAGTGAGTAACCCCTCGACGAGTAATTCCCTCTGCACAATGGTATACTGAAGTCCTTCGATCGAACCTTCCCATGCTCCTTCGCCGAAGCAATCTTCTAACTTCCGCTTTTTGGACTCAAACGTCAGCTTGCGCTCCTTCAGGTTAGCGAGAGCTTTGTTGAGCTGGCCTTCAGCAGCGTATCTGCGGGCGGTTTCTTCATCAAACCTCTGCTCACTGTCCTTCATCTGGGCTTCCAGCTGGGAGATCTGCAGCATCAGCTTATCCTCCCGCTCTTTCCTGGTGGATAGGGAAGCCTTCCAGTGCTGGTTGAACTTGGATATCCTCCGATATGCCTCGTCCAAGTGCTGCTTTTTTGTAGCCAGTACGTCATTGACAGCTTTGAAGTCTCGACCCATGCGTTCCCGCTCGGCTATCTGCTTAGTCAGGTATGTACCTAGCTGGTTCACCAACTCTGTCTGCCTTTTGAAAGCATGAACGGCCTCGTCCCTCTCGCTTCAGAGCTGAGCCAATTCCTTCTCCAGTTCTTCGTTCGCCCGCTTCAATTCATCCCGCTCGGCTAACACCAGATTATGCTGCTGAATGGGCACAGTAGTAGGCTCTTCCCAAGTCAAATACAGAGGGTAGGCTTGACTGTTGCTTTTTCCCAGCAATGGCTTTCCTCGCTTACTGATACCATTCCATGCACGCTGAAGCTTGGACAACATATCCCCCTCTAGAATACCTGTGAGGTATAGAGATTCCTGTACCTCTTCCTCCTTCGGCGGAGTTCTCAAAGCATACGCGAACTGTCGAACCAACAACGACGGATTGTAGTTTATACAGCCCTTCCTGCCTACCAAAGGCACATTTGGAAATCCGCTGCAACTGAAGATCACCTCAGTACCCAACCTATCTCTGTTGAACCAATCAATATCCTCTGCAGATAAACTCATCAGACGCTCAGGCCACTCAGCTGTGGCTGCAGACAAGACAAAAGGACCCCTCTTGGGCAGATGACTATCAAACCATTTGTACAGCAAGGGTACACAGCATGAGACATTCTTCCCCCTCCTGTTCTCGTTTTTGTAGTGGACTGAGTGACAGACATCTCCTATCAAGGTAGGGACTGGATTCCCTGATGCGAAGATGTGAAACACATCAAAGTCTACAAAATCGGGCATGTTAGGGAACAGAATGATGCCGTATATGCATAGAGCGAGGATGGCATTGAACGCGCCCCAACATCCGTCCTTGGCACACTGCTGAGCCTTAACCACCAGAAACTGCAAGGAGAACCCAGGAACCTTGTTCCAACTAGTCAATACTAACTCGGAGGCGTCCAAATGAAGTGAAGGAGCTAAACCAGCCAGATCAGGCTCAGCATCCATATGAACAAAAGGCATCTGCCTCTTGATAGGCATCCATTTCAAATCATCATACTCTTCCAGCGTAGGTGCGAGAACGAAGCCCTGAAAAGTGAAACATCTCAGCGGAGGGTCGTAGAACTGTAGCAGAGCATGCAACCCATTCAACTCGAACACAGAAGGCTTACAAACCAAACTGAGCAACCTGCCGTAAGATTTTCTGAACTCATCCCTCACAGACTCATCTGCTAGAGCTATCAAACCAGTCAACTTAACCACATCGGGGGTAGGGAACTTGTAAGCCACGATCTTCCTCAGAGAGCCCATGACAATACAATAGGAGGCAAGAAATCCTGGATAGGGGAAAACGGTACCTGCAACACAGACACACGTTAATGAAATGCAAATGAGTATGAAAACTAATGCAAAATGCAATCATGCAATAAGAGGCCAAGGCAGCCGGTGCTGTGGAGATTCTGTATCAACAAAACCATAATCTTGCTCTATCAAGAACAACCACTGCATCTGATAAAGAGAGAATCCCGGTGTAGGACCACAAATCTGATCTGTCAAGACCAACCATCTGATAGGACCATATACATAGGATCATAATTTTGCTCTGTCAAGAACGAATGTCTGATAATAAGGACCTCTGATGTAGGACCAAGAAATATATGCTGATGAGGTCTTCAGACCCCAATCAAAAATCTGCTCTATCAAGAACAAACAACATCTGCTGATGAGATCTTCAGACCCCACTCAAAAATTTGCTCTATCAAGAACAAACAACATCTGCTGATGAGATCTTCAGACCCCAAAAATCTGCTCGATCAAGAACAGACATGCACCTGATGATAAGATCCTCTGATCAAAACCTGCTCTGTCAAGAACAGACATGCACCTGATGATAAGATCCTCTGATCAGAACCCGCTCTATCAAGAACATACATACACCTGATGATAAGATCCTCTGATCAAAACCTGCTCTATCAAGAACAGACAAATCTGCAACTGAGAAACCCTGGTACCAACTGATCCACTGTCAAGAAAACCGGGTAGTCTGAAAGTCGAGGTTTCCTGCAATAAACCCAACCCTGCTCACAGGTATGGACCTAAACTGACTCAAGTTCGGCATCCTATGCGTTCATCAGCGTCACAGACATTCAAGAGGGGTGATACGATACCCAGAAGGTGTGGTATCGCCAGCTCATGAAGCGGCCTCACTCGGCTGAATCACAAATGATCGGTCCCCAGAGTCGACAATCCACCAAACCAGCAACCGTCTCAACCCAAAGGGTTGAAAGAGAAGCCAATCGGATGAACCTCGTCTGAGCGTGGATTTCATGAGACACTAGTGCCTGCAAAGCAAGCAGGCACCCACTAATTTCCACAACTAATTCTATGGTGCACTCAAGCCTGGGTCTGGCTTCTCACTCATCAGAACTCCCATCCCACAGCAACACAAATAATCATATTACACTGAAAATAAAATACGGGAAATAAAGTGCGAGAAGTAAAATGCGATAAATAAACGCAACCCATCAAGTAAACATACAAGCGTTAGGATTGACTCGCATAGGGAACCGTTGGAGATATCCCCAACAGAGTCGCCAGTTGTCGCTTGCGCGAAAATAAGGTGCCAGCACAACAGAAGAGTCGCCACCTTTCGTTATTTATCCCTCAGAGCGGGAAAGGAAACAATCGGAAAAACCTAACGAAAAAGGGTAAGACAAGGTCGTCGCAACCATTGTCTGGATTCGGGAGTCGGTTACGCAAGGGGAAGGTATTAGCACCCCTCACGTCCGTCGTACTCGACGGGATCCTCGCTTGTTGTGTTTACTTGGACGGGTTGGTTTTATCTATCTACCTATCAAGGCTGGCTTAAAAAGAAAAGAAAATGACTCGGCAAAGCGTCGCACTTTATGCCTACGTATTCTCATCAGAGAACGAGAAATCAGAGTCAACGTAGTTCATCCTACGACGGATTATGGGGGAAGGTAGCTCGCCAAGACATCGCCATCTTGTGCCTACGTACTCTCAACAGGTATGAGAGATCAGAGCTCACGTAGTTCGGGAAACTACGGTTTATTTCCTGTCTTTTACGAAAGAAGTGTTTTTTATTGTGTTTGCGATTTCAATCGCACTAGAGACTATGACCTGAGAGTGAATGCATCGCATGTCACCCAAAGGGTACCATACTAAACATCCAGACTGTGGAAAATAAACTCTCCCACAATCCTTTCTCAGATAGCTTAAGGCTCGTAACGTACGAAAGAAATCATTCATGATTACTGTATCTTAAACTGTTTTGAGATGAGAAGAGAACAGGCCCAACTAGGAGGGAGACTATCAAGTCCTACTGTTGTCATGCCATGGATTCATCCTATGGTTGAGGTTTGAACAGGGAACTCCTAGAAGTTGTCATGCATAGGTTTCAACCTAAAGTTCTATCATCAATTCCTTATCAAAGGAAATGAGAGTCCTAAGGGATCATGTCAATGATACACCAAAACAGACAAAGTATCAGCTTAACAGTAAAATGCATGCAATGCAAGTGAGGGAGGAAATGTGTGTGGGGCTTCAGCCTCCACAAGCTCATCTCAACCTCAAGCCAGAATGGATAACAGTAATCATACTGAAATATAAACAACATGCTATCAAGCAAAAACAGTAAACTGCAATCATACAGAAAGAAATGAAATAAAATGCCATCAGGCAAACAAACCACATGGGCAAGGGAGCTGGGCTCTACCGAATACCCGCAAGCAAAGCCGCACAGTAACAATACAAGCAGAGGGAGCAACTCAACCTCTAGTGCAATCATGCTCCTAGATTCTACCTATTCTAGATATGAACTTATTCTAATGCATCAAGCAAGTCAAACAAAACACATCAATACAGAAAAGAAAGCAGATCAACTCCTCTCTCAACTCCAAGCTTCAGCTCTTCCAACAGCAACTCAGTCTTCAGACTACTATCACTCTTGACAAATATCAATTGCTTTTCCAGGTTTCAACCCTTCAACATAAGTTTCAACTTATCTTCTCCCTTAAGCTTCAGCTTCTTGATCAACTCCACCTTCAGGCTTCACTATCAATCATAAGTATCAACTTGGCTCCTTCAGGATCTCCAGGTATCAAAGCAAGTATCAACTTCCTTTGTTCTTCAAGCTTCAGCTCTTCAGGATCAATCTTAATCACCTAGAAGTGTCAACTTCATCCTTCAGTCTTTACTTCATCTTCAGGGGTCTTCAAGTATCAACTTACTCTTGTTGCTCTTCAAGCTTCAGCTGGAATGACAATGCTCAAGGATTCATCCTCTTCTACACTCTTCATTGAAGTCTTCATCTTCAAGCTCAAGCTCAGCATCTCTCAATACAATCAAACCAGAGGAAATCACTTAACTGGATAAGCTGGGGGATATTGAACTGCTTACTGACCACCAAAGGTGACCTATAAGGGTTCAACATCAAAGGAATGGTTCCCTCAAAAGTTCTACTTCCTAGGTGCATCACTTATCCCTCCAAAGGAGAGAGGTGTATACCATGGAAGGACTTTGAATCATAGGGAGGAATGGAGGTGAAAGATACCATCCATGTTTAAGAAAGAAGTTAACTAGGTCTAAACTCTTCCTAATCCCTAATCCTAAAACAATAACAAAACAAACAAGATCAAGCTCTCAACCTCCTTAATGCATCTTCAAATCTTCTACTATGCTCCTCAATGCTTCTTAGAACAAAACCAAGCAATACCAAGCTCTCCAAGCCCATCAAGCAAAGCAAACAAAAAAACAAGCCCACAAGGGCAACACAAACAATCATCAACTACAAAAATCATCTAAAAATAGTATACTATTATATTAAATCCTAATATAATTTCTAAGGGATCCTACATACCTACCCTTAATGCCCTATATGTTCCATAGTCTAATTTGTCCTAAAAACCCAAAAATCTAAGGTTATTATGGACCTATGTTGAAGTTTGACCTAATTCTACACAACCTAATGCCATCTAATCAAAACTATCCTAAAATTCACCACAAAAATATGGAATAAATCCAGGGGGAAGCTAACACTTATATCTAACTATCCTAAAAAGAATAGCCTAAAAATGTTAAGGAAACTACCTAAACAAAATTCTACAAATTCATGGATCAACATAAAAGAAATAAAATGCAATTAAAATGGAAAATATACAAAAAATATCGAAAATGCATGAAAGGAAAATATTTTTATTTGAAAATTTTCTAGACATGAGTATGAAATGGGAGCAAAAATTCCCATTAAAAAATATTTAATTTTAAAATTGATATGATTTTTCAAAAATTAATGAAAAATAGAAGAAAATAAAATGAAATATGGAAGGATGGGGTGCAGAGAGTAAACATATGCAGTTCAGTACGCGCATGGGCCCAGAATGGGGGGTACAAATAGCATAAGCGCTGGGCCCATTTATTAAACAGAAAATAAATGATAAAACATACAGAAAATGAAAAATCCACGGTGCAAATAGAAATCCAATATAGTTCATTTTATTTATGGGCCAGGATTGGGGGTGTGATTAGTCATTATTCACTTAAGCCCAAGAAACCACCGTTTAATGAAACGGTGCATTTCACACGTTTTTGACTTCCCTCCCAAAATGAAATTGAACATGGGCCTTTGGATTGGTGGGGAGTCAACTGGTCAAGCTAGCATCTGATGGCTGGGAAGTTATCTTCTTCCTCCAGCTAGGATTTGCTGAAACCACCATGGAAATACAGAACATGAAGCTTCATCTTCCTCAACTCGTGCTCTCTCATTTCTCCATCAAAACTCAAAGTTTAAAACCCTAACATGCTCCATTTTTCATGCTGAACACAATCATAATCTCAAATTCCATTGAATCTCCCTCAAACTTGAAACCCGATAGTAACTTCAAATTATTGATCAAGAACCAATCTTAACAATTCTCAAAATTAAAGGTCCTAAACTCATCCTCATGCTTCCCTGAACATTTCTTGCTATTAAACTAAGCCTATCCCTCAAGATTCAGCAAGATACAAGGTCAAACAGAAATGGTGTCCACTATCCAATCTTCACCAATTGCTCTCTAACTCTCCAAAATCCATCACCTATGTGTCTCTAACCTTTCTACACTAACAAATTAACCTAATTATGCCTAAAACATGGTGTAGGGAAGAATTTGCAAACCTAGTTAATCTTGATGAACAGATGATGAAATCCACCAATTCAGACCTTGAAACTCTTTAGAAAGTTTCCCTAGATGCCAATCTTGCTACTGTTTGCAACAATTTTGATGGAGATCTCATGTCATGACATTTTGATTTCAATTCTCCTTACATGCTATCTCATGCCAAGCTTCTTGTAACCTTTGTAACTGACTTGAAATTCTCCCCATATGAGATTTATGATGAGTTACAATGCATAACCAACTTGCTTGTTGAGTTTTCTTGAGTTTTGCTTTGGTACCTTAAGATGCAAGTAAGCCATTTCCAAGGCAGCCCTATGATCTAAGCCCCAAATCAAAATTGTGGCTGAACCATTGTTCTTAGAATGTCATTTGGAGTCAAAATGACCTATTATATGACATGGTTTGGATGCATAACTTGTGATTTCCAATTTTCAATTTCACCTTATTTAACTTATGCCTCCATTTTAGGCCATTTTTATCACTTTTTGATACAAGCCTTTTCAACATCTCATGACCTCCCTACTAGCCTTAAAACATCATTATAAGCAAGTTTGATGTTTAAGATTTTTCCATTTGAAGCTTGGAAATAGGAGATATGGCCTTATGCTTGAAATGACCTATAACCTCTAAATGACCAAAATGCCCTTGACTTGTCAAAGCCATCAGTTGAGTTCTACATATCCTATCAAGGACTTCTAGTACTCTCTAGAAATCTAAGAAGATGCTCTACAACATTCATGTTGACCAAGAGTTCATAGGAATCATCCTACTAGGGCAAAAGTTGGATGCAAGTTGGGTGACTTTCAAGGACCCAGATTCACATACCTCAGATGACCTGTAATTTGTCAAAGTCATAACTTGAGCTCTACAAATACTATAAAGGACTTCTAGTACTCAAATTAAAGCTAAGAACAAGATCTAAAACATTCATTTTGTGGGGAAGATGATATGACAATCACATCTTGAGCTAAACTGCCTTGAAGATAGGAATCAAACTAGGGGATTTTACACTGTCAATCCTTAGAAACCCTAGCTTGAAACTTCTCAAACTCCTCAATCATGATGAGTTGGTCTAGGAATCCTCCTTATAGCATCTCAATGCATCATCCCATGATCACATGGCTCTTGGATTAGGTCTCAACCCTCTCCGAATCATCAGTTGACCTAGGGTTGACCTAGTCAAACCCTAATTCCACCACTCATGGCTGAATCTTCTGAATTCTTGTACAATGACCTCTCTAGGCTTCATGATGGCTTTCAAGACATCTCATAAGCTTTCTCAAAGCTCAAGTCCATCCTCATAGTCTCAGAATCATCTGAGGAGCACCCATAACTCTCAAGTTATGAGACACACAACCTTGGTTTCAACCAATTCCTCTGGGGATCTCTTGAGTTCTCTGACAAAGGTATCAACCTTTGATCACTTTGAACAAACTTCTTGACTTTCTTCATAGCCTCATATAACTCTTGCTAGGTAATCCTACCTCTTGATCTACTGCCCACATATCAATGAGATGCAGATGATGAATACAATGAACCACAAATTTGGTAAATAAATGTTGGTCAAATTTTGGGGTGCAACAGTAACGATTGTTTACATTGAGCAATTGTTACACTATTGTATTTCCTTTTTTTGTTGTTGCTAATGTACTTGGATCAAAGTTTAAGCTAATAAAAGTTTCAATTCAGTTTATATTCCTTGCAATTTACAGGTTATTACTTCTTGCATTTATTTATTGCTTTACTATTTGTATGAGTCTGCTATATAACTAAATTTTACCCCGAAAACTGAATTCTGAATTTTCACTTAGAATTAACCAACATGTATGTTTTAATTTCCAGCAACGTTAACATGTTAGTCTTAGGATTTAATATCTCAAGCTAAATTTGTATGAGCCCATAGTTTGAGGATCTTCGTTTCGACGGGACTCTGTAGAAACCATCAGTGTTAATTATGCATGTCTTATAATCTGACTTTAGTGTCTAGTTCTAATTTAGGCTGCTTTTTCGTGAGAGCGAGAAGCCTCTTAACAACGTTTTGTCATGAGAGTGAGAAATGCATTAAGGTGTGTCCAATAGAGCGAGAGTTTGAGGTAATCGTCGGATAGTAGACACTGAGCACTGGACTTAAACACAGCGAGAGAGGTTTAGGCTTTAGTTAGGCTTTGTTAGTTTTCAAAATTCGTCTATTAACTACCGAGCAAGAGAGGGCAAAATCTTGGGGTTATTAGGTGTGGCTTGGTCAATAGCGCAAGAGTGTAAGATTTAGTTTTTAAGTCGGCAATTCCTACAGAACTATACTTGAGACCCTTGTTAGCACCCGAAATCTATAAAGTCCCTTAGGAGCGCGAAAATCATTCTTCGGTCTCGTTTCCTTTTAGATCTAAGATATTATAACCTTGTGTTGTTGGATACTTCCTTAAAATATGTAGCAACTTTTCAGTTTCTATCTGTCCTAGGTCAGCATTGACTATCACTAGTAGTTCAAGTTCGGTATCTAGGAATTCATACCTTAGATTTTTGGGTAGTGTTTTTAGTTCTATAGCAGGTTTCGTTGGGCTAGGCATTGGATCGGGTGTTAGTGCAAGACATTCTCTTAGTCTGTCATCTGTGAATGGTATTATCCAATCATCGTCTTCGAATATAGAAGGTGTTGGAATTTTAAGCGCATCATAGTATTCGGATGGTTGCATCTCCATTTCTTTAAAACATTCATCGATAACATCTAATAAGCAGAATGAATCGTCAATAGCTGGAGCTTTTAGTAATTGAGCTTAAACAAATTCGACTTTTTCTTCACCACCTTCAAAAGCCAACTTTCCTTTCTTAACATCAATTATAGCTCTGGTTGTAAAAATGGTCTACCTAAAATAATAGGTATATTGGAGACTTCTTTTATGTCCATTATCACAAAATTGGTAGGAATGTAAAATTGACCAATGCGAACTGGCACATTCTCTAGCATACCCACGGGATATTTGACAGAACGGCCCGCAAGTTGTAAAGACATCTTAGTTGGTCTCAGTTCACCTAAATCGAGTTTCTTACATTTGGAAAACGACATTAGACTAACACTAGCTCCTAAGTCGCGTAGGCCATTGTCTATGACGTACTTTCCTATTACACAAGGTATTGAAAAACTACCTGGATCTTTCATCTTAGGAGGCATGTTGTTTTGAATTATAGCGCTACACTTAGAGGTGAGTGTAATCGTTTCATTTTCCTTAAGCTTTTTCTTACTTGAACGTAATTTCTTGAATTGTATTTCATTTTTGGTTTTGGCTAACCATTGAGGATAGGGCACAAGAGGCTTATACGGTGGTGAAGGCACATATGGTGTTTCTTTCTCTACGATCTCTTCACTTTTATCATTATTATCATTGATTTTTGGTCCATTTACCTCCTCAGTTCCTTTCTTAAAATTTTGGTACATGGATGGATTTTTGAGTCTCAGATCAACCAATCCATCATACTCGGTTCCGCTTCGCAATGTGACAGCATTAACATGTCCTTTCGGGTTTGGTTGAAGTTGACCAGGAAATGCTCCAGTTGGGGCTGCTATGGTTGGTTGTTGTTGGGCTACTTGAGAAATTTTGGTTTCTAGCATTTTGTTGTGAGTAACCATAGCGTCAAGTTTACTCGTCATTTGTTTCATCAGTTAGCTCACATGAGCGTTTTGATTTGTAAATTCTTTGTTTTGTTTAACTTGAACGTTTATGAAGTTTTCCATCATGATCTCCAGATTTGACTTTCTAGGTACTTGTGGAGCTGGCGGTCCTCCTTTCTGATAACCAGGTGGAATAGAAGGTGTTGGACTTGGTGGATGCAAAGGATTATTATTTTTATATGAAAAATTTGGGTGATCTCTCTAGCCAGGATTATAAGCATTTGAATATGGGTTTCCTTGAGCATAGTTCATTTGGTCGGTAGAAACACCAGCCAATAACTGACATTCAGCAATTGTATGTCCAGGGGTTCCACATAATTCGCAACTTGGTGTAACTGCAGCTACGGTAGCTGCTGGTGGTGTTAAGGCTAAGCTATACATCTTTTGAGTTAATGCGTCCATTTTAGCATTTATGCGGTCTATGGCGTTAACTTCGTGCATTCCGCCTTTCAGAGTTTGTTTTTTGGTAGTAGCGCGTTCTCCTCCCCATTGGAAGTGGTTTTGAGCCATGTTCTCTATGAGTTCAACAACTTCTTCATATCGTTTATCCATTAAAGCACCACTTCTTCATATGGTTTATTAATTTTGGTGTTGTACAACATACCATTGTAGAAAGTATGGATTATCAGCCATTGCGCGAGTCTATGATGCGGGCAACGCCTCATCATGTCCTTGTATCTTTCCCAAGCATCAAAAATAGATTCCTTGTCTTTTTGCTTAAATCCATTAATTTGGGCTCTCAGCATAGCTGTTTTTCTTGGCGGAAAATATTGGGTTAGAAAGATTCTCTTCAATTCGTCCCATGTCATGACAGAATTTGAAGGTAGAGACTGGAGCCTAGCTCTAGCTCTATCTCTTAAAGAAAATGGGAAAAGACGTAGTCTAATCGCTTATTGACTATCACCGTCTGCTTTTATAGTGTCGGCATATTGCACAAAAAATGATAAATGTATGTTTGGGACATCCGTAGGACTTCCTAAAAATTGATTTTGTTGAACAGCTTGTAATAACGAAGGTTTAAACTCGAGATCATTTTGATTGATTATTGGGGCTGCAATGCTACTATGAGGTTCATCTTGTGATGGAACAGTGAAATCCTTCAAGGGACGGGTTTGCGGTCCTTGGGCCATGATTTGTTCTGGTTCGGTTTCGGTTTCCGAATCCGAGTAAGGAGCGATAGGATTTGGAAGGTTATATCTAATACGGTATTGGTTGATTTGGCGCCTTAAGCTAATAAATTGCTCGATTTCATCAATTGGTTGCTCTAAATCTTCGCCTTGTGAGCGAGTAATTGGCATACAATCGACAAATTATTGGAAAATAATAAACAGAAAAAAGTTGCCTTAGTCTATACTGCACAATAAAAGATTCACAATATTGACTAAATTTATCCCCAACAACGGTGTCAAAAACATGATCGGTCGATACTAACAGATAAATCTGCAAGCATACAATTAATCGTGTAGTTTTAAAAAGGTTGTCGAACCCACAGGGAAAGATAATCAAACTAATGTTATCTAAGGTTGTTGTGCAAAGCTAAGGCTTGAGTTAAATAGGAGTTAACACTAATTAAGGGGCTGAAATCTAAGATCTGAAAATAATACTAAAACGAGCCTGAAATATAATTTCGTGCACCTAAGGGACCTTGTAGATAAAGGGTACTAATTATGTCTACACGCCTATTCCGTAGGATATACCGACTTAAAGGCTCCACTTCACGCTCTCGCGGTCTTAACTATGTTGTACTTCTTAATCCCATGATTTTGCTCTCGCTCGCCCGATAACTAAAAATTACTCTTTGGAAGTCAATTTCCACTATCTGGTTCACTCCTCACGCTCTCGTGGATCTCGTTTTAAACCTTTATTTGCTTCTCACTCTCGTGACGAAACAATGTTAAGTAACCTCTCACTCTCGTGACAAAGCTACTTAAATTAGACTTAGAAATTTCTACCAAAATGGCATGCATTCACAATTTCGTACCTATTATAACTACGGAGTCCCGCCGATTACGACGGTCCCCATAAGACGGTCTCTAATTAATTTAGCCGGACATAATGAATTCTAATCCTAACATGTTAACAATTCTGAAAATCACAACATGCATATTGAATTAGTTTTAAGAAAATATTAGTTTTTGGTTTCTATGAAAATAAGTTAAGTTGCAGACACGTAGAAATAAAATGCAGTAAAAATAGAAACATAAGAACCAATAAATTGCAATGGACTAAACCAAAAACAAACTTTAATTAATCTTTGATCAATGTATATAGCAGCGCAATGGAAAAATAAAGAACATTACTGCAACAATTCCTCGGTGTGAGCAATTGTTGCTTTGGAAAGTAAATATGTGGTTAAAGGTCTAAAGAAAATTCAGTAGCGCTTCCGCACGGGTTGGATCCCTCTAACTACTCTCCAGGAGGTCTATTTATAGAGGATAATACAGTTGTACAACTCTCATTTCAAATTCTGGACTTGGAGGGAAAAGAAACTGCTAGAAACTACTCAAAAACTGATTTCAGCAGTTAAAATTGCTCTTGCAAACTGTATAGCGATCGTCGTGCTACCCATGGCGAGCGCCATGGTCTCTATGGATGTGTGGTGGCCTTCAGGAGGCAGATAGCGAATGCCTTTTGGAGATGGCGAGCGCCATATCAAAATAGCTGGCACATCTTGCTAATTTTTGTTGTTCTAGCTGGATTTTTATTCTCTTTCACTTATTTTCTCAATTTCTTCTAGGATCTCGACTGGAAAACCTTACAACATAAAAACGGAGTTAGAACACAATAAAATGAAAAAGACTCGATAAAAACTCGGACCTAAAATACACAAAGTGGGCCTAAAAATACGATACAAAATCATGTTATCATACAAAAAAAAGCAAATAACTGCACAAAAGTAAACACCCAAAGAACAAAAACAGACAAGCGCTAGGATTGACTCGCATAGGGAACCGTTATCCCCAGCAAAGTCGCCAGCTGTCGCAACTACGAAAAACACCTGGCGGAAAAACATAAGAGTCGCCGCCAAATCTTATTTATCCTAAAGAGAGGGAAAGGAAACAAGCATAAAAAACCTAAAAGAAAGGAGAAGACAAGGTCATCGCAACCATATATTGGGTTCGGGATTCGGTTACACAAGGTGAAGGTATGAGCAACCCTCACATTTGTGGTACTCAACGAGATCCACGCTTATTATCTATTCAAAGGGCGTGTTTTCTATAAGCTACTGCTAAATGAAAACAAGAATAAAGAAAAAAGAAATAAAATCGATAGGATATCACCGCCCTATGCCTACATTTTCCCTCGTGCAATGAGAAAGTTAGATTCAACGTAGTTCAGAAAATTATGGGCGACGGGGGGAAGGTTGCTCGCCAAGACATCCCTGTCTTCTGCCTAATGTCACAACTGCGAAAAACACCCAGCAGAAAAATAGAAGAGTTGGTACCCAACATTATTTATACCAAAGAGAGGGAAAGGAAACGATCGAAGAAAACCTGAAGAACGGGAAAAGACAATTTCATCGCAACCAAATCTTAGGTTCGGGAGTCGGTTACGCAAGGGGAAGGTATTAGCACCCCTCACGTCCGTTGTATTCAACGGGATCCATGCTTGTTGTCTAACCAAGGGGTGTGTTTATCTATAAGCTATTGCTAAATGGAAACGAGACCAAAAGAAAAAAAAGTAAGAGACCCGATAGGACATCGCCGCCCTATGCCTACATATTCCCTCGTGCAATGGGAACGTCAGAGTCAACGTAATTTGGAAAACTACGGGTGATGGGGGAAAGGTTTCTCACCAAGACATTTCCGTCTTGTGCCTACATATCCTCATATGGTATGGGGAATTAGAGCAAACGTAGTTCAGGTAACGAAACCACAGGTTGTTTAAGTATTTTTTATGAGCGATGTTAAGTTCCTATTCCAGCAGTTAGGGTTGATGCCTATTTGCGGTAGAACGGAAAAGTAACGTACTCTTTTCTAAAAATAAGTTTGAAACACAAATCCCGAAGGATAAAAGGTTTGAAGTTCGTTTGTGAGTTTTAGTGAAGTGATTTGAATTTATTTGGTGATTCACGTTGCAATAAAGACTATGACATAGGAACGAATGCATCACATATCGCCCCCAAACGGGACGTACGCTAAACCCTCTAGACAAGCGAGAGGAGACCCCTCACTCATCATTTCCCATGTGCTTAAGGCTTGTAGCATACAATGTTCATCATATTTATTAGATGAGTTAGAATGTGTTTTGAGATGAGAAGAGAGACGCACAGAAAGGTCTAAGGGAAACCCGACCCTAACGTTGTCATGCAAAGTGGTCAAAAAGTTGGGATGCAAAAGGAGATTCTATCCTAATGTTAGCATGCAAAGGATGGACCTAAGGTTGAGGTTAAAATGTACTTGCCTACTTGTTATCAATCTTGGATTAAACTCCTAATGTCTATCTTACTCCAAATTTAATTGGAAATTAAATTGGAATAAGAACCCTAAGGGAACATGCAAAGACAAACCAAAAAGCAAAGAAACAAGGTAAAAACAGCAGCTACAACAACACCTCCTGCACAAAATAACAATAAAATCTAGCATACAAGCAAGAGAACCTATAACAACACATGTTTCAGCACAAAAGCAGGTGTAAAAGGCAGGCAGCAACCAAGCAAGACAAAGACAACATGCAAAGTTTAGAAAAACCACAGCTGTGGAAAGTAGGGTAGCGAGCAATCTTGAATGCAATTAATCAAGAGTAAGCACTAATCATGAACATATATCATGAAAATGTGAACATGTTTCCACAATAAAACATAACCGATCAACAACATTGCATCAACTAGAATCATCAAGATCATCATGCTTTTTCAAATCAAATTGAACGATCGATCGATCAAACAAACGTGCAAAAAGCGGCGTCGAAAGAAAATGCAAACATGCAACACAATATCCAGCAACATAATCATCAATGATAATCAATTAACTTGATCTAAGCAAACAAGTCAAATGATCATTGCATCCATTAAGCAACACGAGCAAGCTAAGTATTCAAACAAAAACTGGACGTCACATGTCGAAGAATCGAGATCAAACATTCAAGAATGATAAAATATGTCAAAACCAATCCACATAAATGCATCATATCAAACCATGAAGTTTATATGTGAAAAGGATACCAAACAAACAAGAAAAATGCAAAAACACAACATTCTGCTCAGTGGTAACCAGTTACTCAATATCAGGTAACTAGTTACCTGTTATGAAAACAGTTGGAAACGTTAAATTTTTGAAGAGTGACTGGTTACCCTATATCAGGTAACCCGTTACCACTGAACCAGAAATAGAAAATTAGCTTTTAAAATCAGTTTTCAGCATCCAACAACTTATCCAATCACTCATATGAACATGTGATCAATTAAGCACAAAATTAACATAAAAAATCAGTGATCAAGCATCATGTAAACACAATCAAACAATGAAATCACAAATCACCAAGATCCAAATCATCAAAATGGATCAAAAAGCAACAAAATCCATGGATCTACATTGTGATTATGCAACTAAGCTTAAAACAGAATTAGATCTATAATTACCAACCTTCAAAGATTAGATTTGATTTGGTGAGTGTTAATTCACTTGAAATTAACATATCCAAACTAGAAACCTAGAGAATATTCAAGATCCAAGAGCTTCCTTATGGTAGAAATGAATAACAATCAAGATCAAGCAATGAGATCCAAAAAAGCATTTCCAATCTAGATTCCAAATTCAGATCCAAAACCAAACGAAAATTGAATGGTGAATTGAAGATAATGGAGGTGAAGGATGAAGGTTTTTCTCTAGAATTCAAGGATTTTAATGAAGAATCAAAGAACTCAAGTGGAAAGAGCTTTAATAGAGGTTTTGGGGATGAAAAAGTAGAGAGAAAGTTGAGAGCAAATTCTCAAGAATGAAGGTGAAATCTGAAAATGAAGGTTATTGTGTTGAGGTTGAGAGAAAATTCACTTAAATAAGCTCTAGGTTTGGAATCAAAATGTGGTTTGGTGTGTGGGTTAGTGTTTGGAATGGAAATTAGGAGTGGAATTAGAAATGAAGTGTTGGAAATTTGGAGGGAAATGGTGAAAACTGAAACAATTCAAGATCCTTCCAATGATGATCATGTGAAATCAATGGCTTAAAACAATTGGAAAATCGCAATGATGAAAATTCAAATTTTTTGGGAAATTTCGCCTGAAGTAACTGGTTACCCATATGTGGTAACCGGTTACCACATTCAAAAATGCCCAAATAGCGCCAAGTGGAGGGAAACTTATATAATCATCTGTTGTCACATATTCTGAGCTCCATTAAGCCTCTGAAACTTCCCCTTGGATATTATAACTATGAGAATGCTTGAGATAGCCTGTACGCCGTCTGTAGAGCTAAAAATAATCTATTGAAAAGAATAAAACTGACTGCTTGATCGCTTGGAAAAATAAATGTCGGAGCCTCTGATGCTCGGTGCTTAGACTCTTGCAATAAAAGGGAACCCTGAGCCATGAAAACACCTTGATCCCATGTCTCAAGAACCAATGCTATGAGATGCAAAAATGCAAAATGCAAAGAAACATAAGCCGATTACGGTTAAAACAAAACGGCAAATTTTGGGGTGCTACACTTACATATCCTCATCTTGTATGAGAAATCAGAGCAAACCTAGTTCGGGTAACAAAGAAACCACAGGTTGGTTAAGTGTTTTTTATGAGCAACATAAAGTTCCCATTCTAGTAGTTAGGGTCGATGTCTGTTTACGGTAGAACGGAAAAGTAATGTACTCTTTCTGAAAATGAGTTTGAAACTTAAATCCTAAAGGATAAAAAGGTTTGACTTTTGTTTGTGAGTTTTAGTGAAGTAAATTGAATTGATTTGTGATTCACGTTTATGAAGTAAATTGAATTGGAATCTCCACAATGGGCGCAGAGATGAGAGCCTCCTTCAACAGATTAAAGGAATCCAAACAGTCTTGACTGGAGACATATGGCACGTCATGCTGTAGCAGCTGGCACAAAGGTTTAGTAATTTTTTAAAAACATTTGATGAACCTTCTGTAGAAGCTAGCATGCCCTAGAAAACATCTAATTCCTTTAATGTTAACAAGTGGTGGTAATTTCTCTATTACCTCCACTTTTTTTTGATCTACTTTTATACCTTTCTTTGAGATTTTATTCCCATGAAAAATTCCTTCTTTTACCATAAAATGACACTTTTCCCAATTAAGGACCAGGTTATTCTCTTCACATCTAGCCAATACCATATCCAAATTTTCTAAGCATTTCTTGAATGATTCTCTAGAAATAGAGAAATCATAGATAAAAACTTCCATAGAATTCTCAATGCTTATGAAAATATGGCCATCATATAACGTTGGAAGGTGGCTCGAGCATTGCACAATCCAAAAGGCATCCTTCTGAAAGCAAAGGTGTCATAAGGACAAGTGAACGTTATCTTTTCTTTGTCTTTCGAGGCTATGGAAATTTGATCATACCCAGAGTATCCATCTAGGAAACAAAAATATTCTTTTCCAGTCAATCTATCCATCATTTGATCAATAAAAGGTAGAGGGAAATGATCTTTCCTTGTTTCTTTGTTCAACTTTCTATAACCCATACAAATTCTCCAACCAGAAACTATTCTTCTGGGAATTAGTTCATTCTTCTCGTTGATAATCACAGGCATACCTCCCTTCTTAGGAACACATTAAATGGGACTCACCCACACACTATCAGAGATAGGGTAGATAATTCCAGCATCCAACCACTTAATAATTTCCTTCTTGACAACTCCCTTCATAATTAGATTCAATCTTCTTTGACTTTCAATGATATTCTTAGCATTTTCCTCCAACAAAATTTTATGCACGCAAATAGTTGGGTTGATCCCTTTAATGTCAGAGATCTGCCAAGAAATTTCCTTGTTATGCTTCTTTAATAGTGTTATTAACTGATCCTTCTGATCTTCTTTTAAATCTGTAGCAATGACAATTTGAAACTTATGGCCTACCTCCAGATAAGCATATTATAGGTGCTCGGTAAGTTGTTTTAGTTCCAGCTCAAGAGGTTCTTCTATGGAAGGTAGATGTTGCGTGTGAGCAACATTTGTTGGTTCTATCACTTCCATAGATTCTTACTCATGCTTCTTCATTGGGCCATAGATGATTCCTTCTTGTGGCCCTTCTTCTTCTTCTTCTAATTTCCCTAGCTCCCGTTCCAACACATCACTAGTGTTGAGAAGTTTTTTGTGAATTATTCCTTCCCAACTAGATATCATGGAATAATTAACTACATCTTCTTCACAATATTGTGGAGCATTGAGGACATTGAGTACTACTTGTTGTCCATTGACTCTCATCGTGAGTTCTCCTCTTTCCACATCAATCAAGGTTCTACCCATTGCAAGGAATGTTCTTTCCAACAATATAGGTTTCTATTCATCAACATCAAAATCCATGATAATGAAATCATCATGGAAGACAAATGTTTCAACCCTAACTAGCACATATTTTATCGTTTCTTGAGGGTAACAAATAATCCTATCTACCAATCGTAAGGTGATAGTTGTAGGCCTGGCAGCTCCTATCCCTAGCTTCTTAAAGATGGACAAGGGCATAAGATTAATGCTGGCCCCTATATCACATAAAGCTTTTCTACAAAAGGTACCTCCAATGGTGCATGGAATAGTGAAACTTTCAGGATCTCTTAATTTAGGTGGAAGCTTGCCTTGTACCAATTGACTACACTGTTGAGTGAGTGCAACTGTGGAAAACTCTCATATCCTTTTCCTCTTAGTGAGTACATCTTTCATGAACTTTGAGTAATTTGGAATATTTGAATAACTTCAATCAAGGGTATGTTGATGTGAAGCTGCTTCAGAATCTCCATAAACTTTCCAAATTATTATTCTTTTTTGGCCTTCCTAAACCTTTGTGGAAAAGGTAGTGGAGGTCTTTCTTGAAAAAATTTTGAATTCTTAGTGATGTCAGTCATGACCTCTTGTGTCTCTTGAGAAGTCAAGTCTACATTAATGACACCTTCATTCTGCTTTTGGTGCCAGATGAAGACAGTTCTTCATCAGTTTGTTTTCTTGTTCCAGAACTGTTTAGTTCAGGGAGTTATGTACTTGCCTCCTTGTTCTTTGAAACAGACTCTTCAAATTATTTCCCACTTTTGAGCTTGATAACTTGATATGTCTCAACATTATTTACTCTAGAGGGTGTAGTTGGAGTTTCAGTAGAACTTGGGAGAGTTCCAATCTTCCTTGAGCTCAAGGCAGTGGCTATTTGTGCTACTTGATTTTCTATGTTTTTGATACTTACTCCTTGTGATTGAAATGGATTTTTGGATTCTTGAATAATAGACTTCAAAACATTCTCCAGCTGATTGATTCCTTGATTTCCCCAAGCATAACTAGGAGTCAAAAAACTAGGAGGAACTTGTGGTGTTGGTGTTTCTTGAGGCTTCGGTTGATTTTGATTATTACTCCAAGAAAAATTAGGATGGTTGTGCCACCCTGGATTGTATGTGTTATTGTAAGTATTATTATTTCTATTGTTGTTGTTGTTGCAAACATAGTTGTCTAAAACAGGCTTTGAAGAAAATTCTTAAAATAGATGGGGTCCTCCACAGTAGACACATGAAACTTCAGTCGTGTCATTAACCACCTTAACTGGTTCAGGCTTTATCACTTCAGGGGTCATCATATTTTTCATCATCTAGTGGATTTGAGCCACCTGAGCAGCAAGAGTTGTTGTCTCAGTGACTTCATGAACTCCAACAGGTTTTTTGTGAGTTGAGTTTGCAGTAGCCCTAGTGACAGGCCATTGATAAGTGTTGGCAGTAATACTCTCAATCAACTTGTAGCCTTCTTCATAAGATTTAGACAAAAGAACTCGACCACTGGATGCATCAAGCATGTTCCTTGAGGATGGAATTAATCCATTATAGAAAGTCTCAAGTTGAATGCAGATGGGAATCCCATGATGAGGATATTATCTTAGCAACTCCTTAAATCTTTCCCATGCATCAAACAATGATTCATCATATCCTTGCCTAAATTAAGTGATCTCATTTCTCATCATTCCATTCTTTGAAGGAGGAAAGTATTTGGCCAGAAAGTTTTCTGCCAAAGGGTTCCATGCAGTAATGGAATTTAGTTCCAAGGAATTTAGCCAACCCTTGGCTCTATCCCTTAGAATACAGAAACAACCTTAACCTAAAGGCATCAGCAGTCACACCAGGAATTTTGAAATTATCAACAACATCTAAAAATTGTCTCAAGTGCAAGTGAGGATCTTCATGAGGAGAACCTGAGTATTAACCAATGGTTTGCATGATTTGGAACATTATAGGTTTGAATTCAAACTGTGGTGTCGTGATCTCTGTCAGGATTTGGACCAATGCTCATGGCCATAGGATCAAAGACAGCATAGTCCCTAATGTTGTGCATCCTGTCATTGGCAATGCCAATAATGTCTTGCTCAGCCATGACAGCTTCACGTTGTGACTTGTTTAATGATGATGAAGCTTCTCTTGTATCTCCCACGTGCACTTCAACCTCTGGTTCAGCCACAACTGATGTTGAAGGATTTCCTGATAGTTGTTTGTCGCTACTGCAAAAAAAGGTTTCGGCAATGACAAAGGAGTCGCCACCGTTCGTTATTTATCCCAATCGAGGGAAACGAAATGATCAGAGAAAACCTGACGAAAAGGGATAAGATTGGTCATCACAACCAAATCTCGGGTTCGGGAGTCGGTTACGCAAGGGGAAGGTATTAGAACCCCTCACGTCCGTCGTACTCGACGGGATCCACACTTGGTTGTCTATCTAAAAGGGTGATTGAAACTATCTAACTAAAGGTCTGGGACAAAAGAAAATAAAAAGGACTTGATAGAGCATCACCGCTCTGGGCCTACGTATTCTCATATGGTATGAGAAATCAGAGTCAATGTAGTTCGCCTAACTACGGGTGAAAGGTGGGGGAAAGGTTGCGCGCCGAGACATCGATGTCTCATGCCTACGTACTCTCAACAGGTATGGAAGATCAGAGAAAAAGTAGTTCGGGCTATTAGAACATAGGTTTGTTCATCTATTTTATCTGAGTAGGGTTAACAAACAGTTCCAGCAATTAGGTGTATGCAGCTCGACCATTGTACTTAAGCGTTACCTGTTTGCGGTAGAACTAAGAGTTAACGAAACTCTTGTTTATGAAAATGTTTTCCATTACTAAGGGTCCCAAAGGACAAAATGAAGTTTGATCATTTGTTTTTGTGTCTTTTAAGGAGAATTTTCTGTAATTCATACTGCACTAGAGACTATGACTTAGGAGCGAATGCGTCGCATATCGTCCTAAGGACGTACACTAAACACTCTAAGAAATTGAGAGGTAACCCCCCAATCACTATTCCCTAAGTACTTAAGGCTCGTAACGCACAATATTCATTAGCCTTTATTAAGTATTTTGAAGTTGTTTTGAGATGAGAAAGAAAGAGGACAAACTAAAGGGAAACTAGAATTAAACCTAGTAGTTATCATGCAAAATGGTCCTAAAGTCAGGATTAAGAAGGGAATTCTATCCTATTTGTTATCATGCAAAGGATTCAACCTAATGTCTATCATCACTATCCTTAATCAAGGAAGTGAGAATTCCTAAGGGAACATGTTAAGAAAATAAGAAAAGGAACAAAGCAATAAGTAAATGAAATATGAATATGAATGAATGCATATGCAATGCAACACACAAGCAAAGGGAGGAAATAGTGTGGGGTGACAAACACCACAAGCTCATCTCAACCTTTAAATGCAAGCAAGAGATGAACAAAGAGAAAATAACACACAAGCAAGGGAGGAAATTGTGTGGGGTGAAAACCTCCACAAGCTCGTCTCAACCTTTAATGCAAGTAGAGTGCAAACAAGCCCTAAATTCTACAACTTGAACATAGAATGAATCATAAACAAAGAGAGAAGTGGGAAAAGAAGAGAAAACAACCATGGTATCCCTAGTGTCATTCAACCAAGGTCTCATTATGACTTGTGCCAAAAGATGCACAAAATGTATCCTCTTGGTTCACCATTCAAGTCAAGCTTCAAATACCTCCTAAGGAAGGATTAAGCAACTTTAAATGGTGCTCCAAGGTCCTTGGACAAAAAGCAAGATGATAAGAGAGTGTATAAAATTAATCACGAAATCAACAAAAGAAAATGCAAGTTTATACACAAGATAAAGAAAAGCATGCATCATGAAAACCCTAATGGGAATGCCTAAAAGAAGGGCAAACTTAAACAAGTTGTGAACACAATCAGGACCCAAAATATAACATACAAACATCTTATTATGTATATGATATGAATACATAAAGATTGGATACTCAAACAATGCAAAAAATTCAAATAGAATCAAACTAGCACAAATGTTAGGGTAAAAGTCATGTAAGGGTGACCTAAAGTGTAAAATACACTAAAAATAGCACACACATCCTAAAAATACCAAATAAAATCCTATAGGACTCCTCTGGTGTTAGGAAATAGGGGTTCAAACTATGGGGAAAAATTCTAAACTTAGTTATGTAAACAGAGGCAAAACCCTAAGGGGTACCCTAAAAAGGAAGGTTAGTCGAGGGTCCTAAAAACCTAACCAAATTGCCACCAATCTAGGGGAAAAATGTCATAAAAATCACTTAATAGGTCAAGAATAGGCAAAAGAAAAATCAAGCATTTATATGAAAGAATCATCAAGAAATAAAACCCTAAACAAAAGATATGCACTTCTCAATTCATAAGAAACACCTCAAGAAGAAAATTCAAGATTTAATTGAAAAATGGCTTAAAAATTAATCCAAAAAATTTGTAAAATCAGTTAATCTCTTAAACTACATGAAAATATTTTTGTATGATTTTTTATCATATTTGAGGTATTTCTTATGGATTAAAATCAAACAGAAAACAAAATGGAAAAGACAAGAAAAAGAAATGAAAATGGAAAGATGTTGGTATGAATATCAATTGAAACAAGTTGTAAACTTTGGGCTTATACGCACAGGGGGTGTGATTATCATTTGTGGCCCAATCCAATTGAACCAGCCTGGGAGCATGAAACGCTCCGTTTCATTGATTGATGTGGCACAGTCAATTAGTCAAACGCGTTCAGAATCAAATCCTGGCCGTTGGATAGAGTTTAGTCAACAAGTCTTGGTATGAGGTGTCATGACACGCAAGCATCTAGGATTTAAACATCTCCGGTGGATGGAAACTACAGACGGCCGAAGCACGGTGGCTCCGGTCATCTTCTCCAATGACTCAAACTTGCAGGTTGAGTAAAACCTCACCAAAACTCACAATCTTGGAGTCTAAACTCCTCAACTCTCTCCCTAGATCACGAATCCAAGGCTATCTCTCCCTAATCTTGCCTATATCAACCAAACCAAGCCAAAACAAAATCAAGCATTTATCAAAAATTGTCACAAACATCAATCAATCCTAACCAGAATCCATCTATAATGATAAGTGATTATGAACATGCAAAAATGGCGTGCAAATATGGCATGAATTGAGAGAAATTTGGACGAGTAGGTTACATAACGGAATACCTCCGTTAGACCTTGAAACCTTGATGATTCTTGCAGAAAAAAATTCAGAAAGTTCACACAATCTTCAAGGAAGCTTTGGATGTGCTCACTTTTGCTTGAAACTTGCTGAATTGAAGAATTCGATTTTCACTTTTCCTTGAGTTGTTGCAACTGATTTCTTGATCAATTTCCCTCCAAAATCGCTTCTGAGAGTTTGTGAATGATGTTGAGTTTATACACAATGGATCCAGATGCAAATAAAGCCCATGAAGATCCAATTGAAAATCCAAAATTTTGGTTTTGTAAGCTCCAATATGCGGAAAACAGAGCTTCAATGACTTGAAAATTGGCTCAGGTAGCTTACTCATGATGCATTCTGATCCAATGGATGAGGATTGTTCCTTAATTTGATCTTATGGTGAGATTTGAATGTGTTACTTCAATGTGAAGCAACCTTGAAATTAACCATGAAAATGACCTCAAATTGCTATTCTAAAATTGTCATCATGCTTAGTATATTTTGTAGACTCAAAAAATGCACACACTTGATTGAAACCGGTTCCAAATGAATTTATTTGGATTTATGGCTTTTAAGGCTTTTTCCATGAATTTTCCTTCACCATTCTTCCAATCCAATCCAAACCCATGATAAGTGATGATTTCATGATGAAAAGGATGCTATTTGAAGAAAGTTTGATGTTGGAAAAAGTTCCATTTGAGATGTGCAAAGTTATGAAATTGACCTATAACCAAAATGGCCTATAATCAAATTTTCCCAAAATACCCCTGCCTTACAAGCTTCATATCTTGAGCTCTACAAATTCGACGAAGGACTTCTAGTACTTTTTGGAAAGCTAAGATCCTAAGTAAAAACTTTCATGTTTGAGTCAAAGTGGGGAGAAACATCCTTCTAGGTCAAAAATGTCTTGGAAGTTTGTTGACTTTTGTTGACCAAAATCACATTCATTTGAGGACCTGTAACATGTCAGCATCATAACTTGAGTTCTAGAAATCAGATGGATATGTTCTAGTACTTAAAAGAAAGCTAGAAACATGCTTTACAAATTTCATGTTGGAGTCAAGATGAGATTAAACTTGTATCTTGAGATATGTGGTCTTGAAGTTAGACACTAAATAGGGGATTTTACACTGACAAGCTTAGAAAACCTAGCTTAGCAACTTCTCACACTCTTGATTCTTGATGAATTGATCTTGGAATACATCTTAAGTGTCCCAACAAAACATTCCATGATCATAAAGACTTGGAATTGAGTCTTAATCTCTTTCAAATTCACTGTTGACTTAGGGTTGACCAGATGAAAACCCTAACTGCACCACCTTTGAATGGGGCTTCTTAAACTTGATATAATGACTTGCACAAGCTCCTCAATAACCCTCAAGACAACCAATGAGCTTATATAATGTTCTTCATCCATGACCATGGATCCAACATCATCTGATAATCCTCACATGGCCTCCCAGATAGGAGGTGAACCATATTCATTGATATGCTCTTTCAAAGCGGTTTGACTTGCTTCTGATGATGATAAGCTCTTAATAGCTTGAATAAGATCTCTTGGTAAGGCTTGGAAACTTTGATAATCTCATCTTGCTAGGAACACCTCTCTCAATCCTCTACAAATGGACAATCGTATGCAAATGGTAATGCTATGTGAATGCAATGAAACATAAACCAAGTAAAGAAAAGGTTGGGCAAATTTTGGGGTGCAACATTGTTGAGAATGAAAAAATATCCTTCGTGCTCTTAGAATTCTTTTAGGTTCAGGATAACCACTGTAAACTGGTTGTAACGACCTGTGCATGAAATAACTTAACTCTCGTGACACAAAATCACAGCAACAATGTCAAAGGCTCAAATACAGTTTTTAAACAAAAATAACAAATATAGTAGTTGAAAGTAGATCTTGACACTCCCCGACAATGGCGCCAAAAACTTGTTGCTTTCTTACGTGTTTACTTTTTGATGTTTATTTAAAGTAAAGGTTTCACATGCAAGTATACATGTATGTTTGATTGCAACAAGTGATAAAGTAAAGAGATCTTACCCACAGGGAGTGAAATTGATTTTGCTTGGAACTATAAGTATTCAACCTTTGTTTAAAATAAGTATGAGCAAGGTAACAAAATACTAATGGTAATAAGCAGCAAGAGGTTCACACAACAACTTAAAATACTAAATAAAAATGGAATAATATATCAGAGAGAGTGATTGATGAGCTAAGATCCATTAATATATTATTGTTGAAATGTATTCATGATGTGAAGTGTCGTGCCTCAAAAGGTCAGAATGTGATCTAGTTGTGTATCTCTACAACATCAAAGCATGCATAACTAGGGCAATGGAACAAACTTCTAAACCTCACTTATAACCCTAAAACACATCTAGTTTTAATTCTGAAAATCTTTATGGCCTTATCTTCTTATCTCTAAGCAAGCTAAATTAAGTGAATATCTCTATCCTACTTTATTAACCACTTTTGTTATGAAATGCACTCGTCGTTGGATCTCTCTCAACAACAAGCTTGTACCTTTCTCTAAGCTGATCATTCTAAGAAGCAGGTGTATAGAATAAAAACACATACCAAAATAAGACACTAATCACACATCATTTCAACATAAAAACAACTTTATATTAACTTCACTTTGCTCATCAAACAAGAGTTTAGCTCATAATGAGCTGAGTACAAACTACTGAAATGAAACTACAGGAAGACATGCTCCTAGAAAAAATATGTAAAAGAAATGACAACGTAATAGTAACTTGAAGATCCCTTATGTTGGGTAAAAAACAACAGATCTCTTCAGTCATGATAGCTCCAAGCTATACAAGAATATATGAGAAGAAGAAACCTCTCTAATTCTTTCCTAACCCTAAAAATGAAATAAAACTAAACTGAAAATAAGTAGGAGTATGTGAAAATATCTATCTCTCTCCTCTTTCTTACTCTCATGCGCAAGGCTTGCTTTTATAGACTCGAGTGTGAGAGTAGAAGTTGGTGAGTCTTGGATCATTGGCCTTTGATAGGAATAAGGTTCAGCCCATATCAAATCACCAAAATATCCAGCTATCCAATCTTCCTTTGTGAGCAAGTTATCCAGTATATACAACAATGGAGGACAAGGTGTCTTTGGCAGGCTGCTATAGCAGGTAATGGCGCAGACCAGACGTCGGGTGGCTGGATGCAGGACGCGCTTTTGCTCTTATATTTATGCTCTTGCTCTTTCTTTACATAAATCATCGCCACATGTTCCTAAATGATAAAATAATTCCAAACTCTTGGTGAATTGCTGATAAAGAGAATCAACATCTTCTTTTCTTTAATCTTATTTCTACTCCAGACTCTGTCTTGAGGTTTCATGCCTTAGCTTGCCTTTATTATATTTTCTTAAAAGCAAAAACACATAAAAAAACCATAAAAGAAGAACTTAGTGTGCTTAAGGTAAAAACATACTAAAATAAGTAAATTTAAACAAATCCTAATTAAACTTAAACTAAAACCATAAGAAAATGGATCACTATGACACACTAAAATAGTGTTATCAGTGGGACGTCATCAAAAATGGTTCAAATGAAATAACAATGACCAACGAAGGTGTTACTGTACCTAAACCAAAAGCACAATGGGATGCTAATGATTGGAAATTATTGTCACATGATTTGAAGCTGAAAAATATTCTCACATTTACTTTGGGTGTTGGTGAGTTTTATCGCGTTTCTCATTGTGAGACCGCTTTGGGTACTAATGATGTCAAACAAGCTAGGATCAACACATTAAATCAAGAGTTTGAGCTGTTTCATATTGAGCATGGTGAAACCATTGCGGATATGCGAAAACATTCACGCATCTTATCAATCGATTAAATGCGCTAAGTAATCCCATTTCGGTTGAACTTGCTAATAACAAAGTGTTGAGGTGTTTATGTAGGAAATGGAAATCCAAGGTCATCACTATAAAAGAGGCAAATGATCTTAAGTCACTTGATCTAACGACTTTGTTCGATAAGTTGGGAGATCATGACCAAAAGCTTACTTGCTTAGCAAAATACGACAAAAAAGTGAAAATAAAGTGAAGAAGGAGAAAGAAAAATACAAAGAAGAAGGAAGAAGTCCATAGATCTAAAGACTTCTAGCCCAAGGCCTTCTCATATTGAGCTTAGGTATTATGAATCTAAAGATGATAATGAAGAAGATATAGGACTGATTACAAAAACGGTCAATAAATACATGTTGAAACATGGTGACCAATATCCTGACAAGAACTGTAGAAAATCAAGAAGTTTATCAAGTTCCTAAAAAGAAGATGAGAATAGAAAAAGGGAAGTCTTAAAGTACTTGTTATAAATTCTGGAAAACCCAGTCACATTAAGCCAGAGTGTCCTACAATCAAGAAAAAAAGGAAAGAGACCATTGCAAAACGTCTAGAAAATCTAGAAGAGATTATTCCGCTTGGGAGAGTGAATGTAATTCTTCAATCGATGATAGTTCTACTTCAAGTGTCGAATCGGCTAAGTTTTGCTATATGGAAAATAAAGGAAAGAAAAAGTTTGTAAGTTACTCTAAACTTCAAGCTTCTCATGACTTTATTTTTCTCAACTTCAAGAATATTTTGAAAATCTACAAAGACAAACCATAGATGCTTTCAAAAGATTAGTTTCAAACAAGAGGTTTATTTCTCACTTGGAAGCTAAGATTTTAGAAAATGAAAAGAATATGGAAGCACTAAGGAAATTGATGTCAGATATTCTAAAGGATCAAGATGAAGATCCTAAATCTTTATGGTTTGGTTGTAATACTTCTCACATTTGGAAAAAGGATACAATGACTCTTAAAGCTAAATTAGACAAGGCTTTTCAACCTAAGGTTACTTTTGTCATATATACTTCCAAATATGACCTACCATCTCATAATCCCTGTAGAAGGTATAATTACATGACCAAGGAGCTAAATAGAAAAATATTATATTCTTTTAATTTGTATTGTCACTATTATTGCAAAAAGGGTCACACCATTGCAAAGTGTAAACTTAGGAAACGTTTTGTTCCTAAAGGTGCCTTTCAATGGTTACCTAGATGCAACCAAAGTTTTACTAATCCCCAAAGATCCGATGAAGATTGGGTACCTAGCACTATTTGTTAATCATACAGAAAAATGTCTTGACTCTATGAAGAGAGTACGAGATCTTGTTTATGGAGCATCAAGGCATAACACGGTGACATGTCCTTATTGTTTTGATGTATGTGACTAAAAGGCGTATTTTTTTTACCAAATAGGTTAACTTTTAGTGTTTTCTTAAGTGGTAAAAGTGTGTGAATGATTACTAATATTTTATCTGAGAAGTGTCAGAAAGGTATTATGTTCAATGATTTAGGTTTATCTTCAACAAGACATACTCAAGTACATCAATTAGGTGTTTAGAGAAGACAAACGGTAAGAGCGTTTTGGTTTCATTTGTGTCTTGTGGCACATATTGCATTTATTTTAACTTGTAAGTTATGAAAGCACCTAAGAGGGGGGGGGGGGTGAATTAGGTGTTTAAATATTTTTCTCGGTTTTTCAACGATTTTAAATTTTACTTTCCTATAAGTTTCTAAGTGATGAAATATTGTAAAGATGGAAAGTAAAGAACACCAGGAAGCATACCAGTTCCCCTCACAGATCGAGAGTACTCCAGTCCCCTTTCAACATGAAAGAGATTTCACTATAATGTTAGATCTTAGACAAGACTACCTAGTATATCTAAACTAGACTCTAACAAAACAACAACAATAATCCTCTTGGATTTTACAAGTTTAAAGTCCAACCAAGAATAAATCTCTTACAATGGACCTCTTCTATCCACAATCTGGATAACAAGGATTCTAACAAACCCTATAAGAGAACCAATCATTCTCGTTATAGTCAGCATCTAAATCCAAACAATCCTTGAAATTTTAGGATTTAACAATAGTTCTGAATTTGAGTAAGTAGATGAAATTTTGATTCTTCAAGATATCAATCACAAGATTGATCTTCTCCTTTTTAACACTCAATAATCAAGACAATAATACAAGTGTTCTTTGTATGCAAATAAAATTAAGAAAATTAATATGAAGGTTTATGCAAAGTTTCACTTTTGGAAAAGAATCTGAAGAACACTTAGAATGTTTTTGAAGATTGAGAGAAATGAGTAATTGATTTGAAATTTTTGTAGGGAGGTAGGGCGTAAAGACTTATAGAATGATGTTTATATATGCCTATGACACCTCTACAGAAGGTTAAAAACCATGAAAGGATGCCATGGTTGATCAGACAAAACACCAGAAAAAATTTAAGAAGGGATGCAATAAGATTTTTGGCTCTGCTTCAGTGGTAACCAGTTACTCTATAAAGCATAACTGGATACTTGATTGTAACGTTAGAAAATTTTGAAAGTCTTGATAGGGTAACCGGTTAACTTATAGAGAGTAACCGGTTACTTCAAAACAAAATTGAAAAATGCTTTAAAATAGAGTTTTAAAACCATTTTATTGAAACCAAAAAAATATTTCTAAGGATCATGGCATAAATAAGGAATATGATGAACACTTGTATCAATGCATGAGTTTAAGTGTTATACCTATTCCTTTGAGCTTCAATCTTCATAATTCCTTGATACTTGTAGAGAGTTGATTTTTGAGCAGGAGATTTGATCAATCCTTTTTGTTAATGCATCTTGTCTTTATGAGAAGCTTTGTAGGTGAGTCTTCATCAAAACATCTGAGAAGCCATGTCTTCACATTATCCACCTTCTTGATGATGACAACCAACCTTTGACAATTTGAATCAATTTGAAATAACCTTGAGTTCTCTAACAATCCCCCCTAGAGAGATGCTCCCCCTTAAACTAACATTTGAAGAAGCTTTGAAATCCTGCAAGTTGTTAGAGAAAAACACAAAAGCTAATTCTTCTCCCCCTTTGTCATTAACAAAAAGGATGGGAAAAGATTTCAACTGAAAATTTACCAAGCAACATAAAAGAGAAATAATAAACATTGTACGAAGATTACTAAACGAATTCAATAACACGTATTAAAAATATCCAGAAATTAAAACATAACCGCAACATAAAACATAACATAATGTAAAAAATAATGATCACAAAAATTTAATCATCTTCAGCCATATGGTCTCCTTCTCCCTTTTCACCTCCACCATCTTCATCTTTATCACTTTCTTCAATAATAGCCCATGAATGGCTCATGGATCTAAACATTTTTCTAATGGAAATTAATCCCCTAGTTGTTTCACGGTGATTTCTTTCCATGGTTTCCTTGATGGAGCGAATTTCGAAATATAGAAGTTCATTGGTGATACCGCCTTCCGGGATTGGAGGGTTTTGCGGAGAAAGCTCTTCTTTGTAACAGAACATCCCATTAAGTGCAATAACAATGCCGGTGTTTGTAGTTGCCGTTGTAGAATTGATTTCACACACTTTAGCAACCATGTTAGTTTTTGGTTCCCTTTGAAGCAAAACAATCTTATAATCCAAAAACCATGAGATGATCCGAGCTTATGGTAGTCCGCTGTTGAGAGAAAGTTGGTGCTGCATATTGTGCACGATGACATATGCCCAGTTAATTTCTTTATTCAGCTTCACACATCCGATTAATTCCATTTCTAGCTCACTGACCTGCGAATGATTTGAATGTTTTGTCACCAAAATATATGCCAGCATATAGTGAAGCATTATGTCGCTCACTGTCAGAAGGTTTGCATATTTTACCACCCTACTGGAGTTATGAGACTGCTTACTCATAATATCCTCATGAGATCCTCTACATATGGAAACAAAATAATCTAAATTGTCAAAATATTTCCAGAAGGGAAGGTCCTGAAGTTTAAAGTATATTAAAACTCCCTAATCAAATATGGGTAATAAGACCCTTCTCAGCAACAAGATCTTTGGGTTTTATAAAGAGGAACTAGTGAGTGGGTTTTTAATTTTCCTTGAATTTCCCTTTGGATTTTTGTGAGTGGAGTTTTAATGAAAGTAATGGAGGTAGCTTGAAAGGTAGAAGAAGAAGTGAATGGGGTTTTAGGGTTGAAGACCAAGACTTAGCAATGAGTAAATGAAAAGAAAATAATAGATATTATTATATCATTTAATCACAGGAGAAAGAAAAGGTAACAAAAATAAAACAATTTTTTCTGAGACTAATAGTGGTAACCAGTTACTTCATATGGGGTAACCGGTTACGCAATACAAACATGTGCAGATACTAAAAAACTGGAATGGGTAACCGGTTACTTCAGATAGGGTAACCGGTTACCTTTTGCAAAAGTTCAAAAACAGTAGCATGATAACTCAAAAATGGTCAGAGTTTTCCAAAATTTTTTGCTATGATATATTATAACATAATATCATGAAACTAAGAATAACATATTTAAGCCGTAAACATATATTTAAGATTATGAAAATTCAAGAAAGTGAAAAATTATCACATAATAGACTTTTCATGTAAATTTGCAAAAAACTTATAATGAAGGAATTTTGTGTACCGGGCTTCATTATAGCATATAATGAATAAATATTGAAGATCTACACATCACATTCATATAGAATGCCAAGTTCTCTTTGAATCTTGTAAAACGCTTCTTTTGCAAGTGGTTTTGTGAAGATGTCTGCGAGTTTATTATGTGTATCCACAAATGTGACTTCAACATCGCCTTTTAGCACATGATCACGTAGAAAATGATGTTGAATGTCTATGTGTTTTGTACGAGAATGCATGACTGGATTCTTTGTAAAATTTATAGCACTTGTGTTGTCACACCGAAGAGGAATGCATATGAGATTGAGTCCATACTCAAGAAGTTATTGCTTGAGCCAAAGGATTTGTGCACAACAACTACCCGCTGCTATGTACTCTGCTCCCTTCGTTATAAGAGCAACACATGCTTGTTTCTTGCATGCCCATGATACTATTGCATTTCCTAGTATGTGACATGTTCCACTTGTGCTTTTTCTATCAGTTTTACATCCTGCATAATCCGTGTCAGAATACCCTAGTAAATCACATCTACTACGTTTAGGATACCATAATCCAACATTTGTCGTTCGTTTGAGATATTTCATGATTCTCTTCACAGCGGTGAAATGCGACTCCTTTGGATTGGCTTGAAACCGCACACATAAACACACGCCAAACATAATGTCAGGACAACTTGCCGTCAAATATAAATGTGAACCAATCATACCTCGGTACTTTGTGATATCAACGGAGATTCCTGATTCATCTTGATCAACATATGTTCCTGATCCCATTGGAGTAGACATAGCCTTACAATCATTCATATCTAATATTTTCAATAGTTCTTTGCAATATTTTGATTGGTTGATAAAGATGCCATCCTTAATTTGCTTGATTTATAGTTCTAGAAAATAATTCATTTTGCCTATCATAGACATTTTGAACTCTCCTTGCATCATCAACGAGAATTCCTCACATAGGTCTTTATTAGTTGATCCAAATATAATGTCATCAACGTAGACTTGAACTAGTAAAGTGTTGTCCTTCATTCGTTTGATGAATAAGGTCTTATCAACTTTACCCTTGTTAAATCGTTTCTCACACAGAAAATTGTTGAGACGATCATACCAAGCTCTTGGTGCCTGCTTTAAACAATAAAGAGTGTTTCTCAACTTGAAGACGTGTGACAGATTCATGAAATCTTCAAAGCCTGGGGGTTGCTTAACGTAGACTTCTTCATTGATGTATCCATTTAGGAAAGTGCTCTTAACGTCCATCTGGTACAACTGAAAATTTAAAGAACATGCATAAGCAAGCAATAATCGAATTGCCTCTAACCTTGCAGCAGGAGCGAATGTTTCTTCAAAGTTGATTCCTTCTTCTTGATTGTAACCTTGGGGCACCAATCTTGCCTTGTTTTGAACAATTATTCCATTTTCATCAAGCTTGTTCTTAATCACCCATCTGGTACCTATGATGTGTTTACCACTTTGTCTAGGAACAAGTTCCCAAACTTGATTCCTCTCGAATTTGTTTAATTTTTCTTGCATGGAAATAATCCACTAGTCATCTCCTAAGGCTTCATCAAATTTCGAAGGCTCGATTTAGGACACGAATTCCATGTTTAAGCAAGCATCCTTAAGGTTGGGTTTGTTTGTAATGCCTTGACTGATGTCACCAATAACTTTGTTTATCGGGTGATCTCTATGAGTTCTCTACTCCTTTGTGTTGTGTTGAAGTTGTTCTTGTGTTAGAGTGTGTGGGTTCTCATAGTTCTATCATTCTCTCACACTTTTCATTCAGACATTTTCACAAACACTTGGTGTGCACATCTCATCACACCAATTTCATGGCTTCCAAGTAAATTGTTTTGGCTAAGGGCAAGAAAAAAGCTTCTTCATTTACCATTACCTTAGAGAATCCATTTTACTTGGTTTCAAAGATATATGCGAGAGATTTTGAGATCAAGCATATGTCCCTTCTTGTTGTCAAGCAATACATATGGAATAAGGACACTGTGGAAGGTCTATGTCTACCCGAGGTTGTGAATCGATTTGATCATTAAGAGATTGGTTACTTCTTACATTTGGCTTAAGACTAGAACGAGGATCTTATATGTGTGTTTTACTCTGAACTACATGAAAAGGATGGTTCTAGCTTCAAATTTTCTATTGGCAACAAAATTTATCATTTCAAAAATGACTTGTGTGGTACACTATTTGGTATCACTATTAGTGATTCATATGTTGATGAAGAGAATGATAAGCTGGTAACGGACTCTGACACGTATAAGGCCTTTGATTGGGGTGTTCACTTGAATGATTTACTCAAATTTCTCCGTTCGGAAGACTACTATGATCCTATTTCCATGGGACAATTGAAGATTTTTTCTATGATCTTGTTGTGGATTGTGTCTCACATCCAACGCCCTAAGAATGGAGGCTTCTTAAGAGTAGATTCTCTTGAAATTCATCTGGTTTGCATTTTGCAGCACAAAGTCAAGATAGGTTGGCTACCTTACCCTATGCATCGTATGTTCACTATCAGGTCATGCAACAATAATACATTCTTACGCTATCCGTCTATGATTTCCAAAATTTTGAATTATTTCATCATTGGTATGCCAAATCTTATCTACAAATCTCCTGGTTTTTCTCAAGAATTCTCTCAGCGTACCTTGACAAACATGAATTATTTTTGGGATATCAACCGCCGTGCCTATTACCTTTTCCTAGGTAAGAACGGAAGGAAAGTCTATAACTATAATGATCCAACTACAATTGTTGAAGAGGCTGAAGAGGATCACATGGATAATGAACAACCTGTTGATGTTCCTCATGATGCTCCAGAGGGTGATGCTACCATGCAAGATGCAGATATAGAGTAGGTCACGACAGTGACTCACATGTTGGTTCCAATGATACTTCATCTATAGTGACCATGTTTCAAAATATGCAGATGCAACAAGATGAGAGGTATGTTGCATAGACTAAGTAGTTTCATTTGATGCAAGAGTATATGGGCACTTAGGATGCAAATTTTTCAGTCTTTTGTTGTGTATATGACTGAAAGTCTCATTTCCATAAGGAACACTATTAATGAAAATCAGGAAGCTAACATGGAAAGGATAAATTACATGATTAGGGCTCAAGAATATGATTTTGCTCCTCATGATCGCTTTTACCGCGAGATATACAAAGATGTTGCCATGGATAGAAGACCAATGCCAATGCCAAGGGGGCGTGCAAGGTGTTGAAGTGTGCTAAGAGATGTGTTGTTGTTCTAAGTTTGGAGTGTTGTGTCTTTTATGTTGTGTCTTTTGAGTCTCAGTTGTGTATTTTGAGTTTGGTGTGTTGCATTTTCATTATGTTATGGTTTGCTACTTGCTTTTGGTGTGTATAAACAATAGTATAAGATGTTTAATGGTTGTATTATGTGTGACTTAAATAAATCTAATGCATGTTGTTGTGTTTTATTAATCTTGTGTTATTTACATATGTGTTGTATGAGAGTGCACCACTTATTCTTTGCAATTTCCTTTGTGTAGTATAATATGTATGTGAACTATGCATCTATGTGATGCTTCTAACAGATTACTTGTCTCTTTTGATGTTGTTAAAAAGGGAAAAGATTATGAAGATGATAATGCACAAATTCAGGGGGAGCTATTTAGTGTACCGAAGAAAAATGCAATGTCTATATGCTTCAATTTTTCCATCATCAAAAAAGGGGAATTTGTGAGTGCATTCTTCTATCTAGTTACATTTTGAATGATGTCAAAACTAGGGAGTGCTTTAGCGTTTTTTATACTGAGCGATATCAGCCAAAGTTTAGATGTGCATTGATCATATTAGCCTTAGGATGCATACAAATGGTTTTGAAAGTCCAAGAGATGCTACATGCATCAAAAACAAGGTTTTATGTGGGAACATTGTTGCATAGGTCGACACACACGACTTCTGGTTGACCTATATAAGCTTTTGCTTCAGTATAGGTCAACGCATATCTGGACAGGTCGACCTCCACACATCAATATTGAATCTTGTTGGCTCTGCCCAAAGGTCACCTCACTTAGGTCTACCTGAGTACCTTGACGAGTCAACCTATTGCTTTTATAGGCCGACCTGTAGCTTTCAAAAAATTTAAAAAAATTGTGTTCAAAACTGACCCAATGGCTAGGCATGGCTCAATCCACTTCTGCATCCAGAACGGCCCAATAGTCTAAGCCTTTCCAATTGAGGTCAAATGAAAGCACTTTTTCTCCTGCCCCTCAGCTGAGGAGGGTTGGCCAGCTGACCCCTAGGATTAGCTACCCTTTGTCACATCTCTTCCTGTCACACAAATTTCAACCATCCAGGAATGACCACGACGCGCTTTCCCGCAACCACACCGATGCTCAAAGCCACGGCTAGATCCGAGCATGTCTGCCGTCAAAACGTCTAGTTTGGGGAAGTTACCAATTTTTTGGGAGCGAATATCTAGGCCTGAAATAGGGACCAATGGCCAAGCACAAAGGGCATTATAAGTACCCTCTCCTTTGAGGGGGTCAGGTATTCCAAAAAATCACCCTAAGACATTCTTACTTTGTACTTGCCTTCTCCTCTCCTGATTCTTACCTTGGCATCATAGAGCCTTGCAGGTACACCCTCCTCCATTGATCAACCGGAAAGATCAGTGGCGCCATCTATGGGAATTTCGTTTTCCCCATCTTTTCTTTCCCCGGAAACCAAAGATCAAATAAATTTTTTCAAGATTATGATCATGGCTAGCCATGATAACATCAACGATGCGGGCAACACCATCATCTCCCTTGTTAGTAAGACATACAACGACATGGCAAACCTCTTTTCTGGAGACGATGTTCCTTAGAAGAGGGACGGAGTCACCCCGTGTCCATCCCTGAATCGCACCAACAATGTAGAGATCCAGTACTCAGAGGACCATCAGCCTATACCAGTTCCGCCCAACAACGACCCGACTATGGCAGCCCTGGTCAAAGCCCTCAACTAGACGAACCTTCTGATCCTCCAGCAGAATGCTAGAATTGGGTGTTGGAAGAGATCCGCCATCCAAGATCTCCTCCATCAAGGAGCAAGCACCAAAGATCTCAAAACCACTCTTCTTGACACAGAATAAATTTCCAGATGCCAGCGGAGTCAGAATCCCGTCGGCAAGGAAATGCGACCATACTCCTCCCCGGAGCTAGCACTCCCAAGGGGCCAAGAGAGCAAGAAGAGATATGCAAGAAAAAAACCAATGTTTTCCTCCGCCTAGACCTAAGGGCCGGTCGTGAACTCCTTCTCCCCGTCGAGATCATGGTTACCACCCTGGCAGAAACACCCACTCTCATTCACGATCAAGCAGCTACAGCGACGATGATGAGCCTCGAGGCCCATTATCCTAGAAAATCATGACCACTCGATTACCCAAAGGGTTGGAGACACCCCCACCACCGGGCATATATAATGGCACGACCGATCTCAACAAGCATATTGAGAACATTAATGCCCTGCTCGACTACCCTGGCGTCAGTGACGCCATCAAATGCAAGTTATTTCGGACGACGCTAAGGAAGGGAGCAATGTCCTGGTACAAGAGCCTCCCCTACAAATCCATCAGCTCATGGAGGCAGTTAGGGAGGATGTTCTCGAGACATTTTACAGTCTTTCGCTGTCATCCAAAGACAAAAGCCTCCCTTGAGGATATCATTCAAGAAAACGACAAATCCCTTCAGGCATACATTAAAAGATTCAACAAAGAATCCGTTCAGGTCTCCATGACTGACGACGTGAAAAAATATTTGCTCAAACGAGGGCTTCGTCCCAATAGCGACTTTGCCAAGGAGGTTGGCATCGAGACCCCAATAACACTGGACGCCCTCACCAGATCCTCAAACCACTACGACTCCTTGTCAACTCGTCAAGGAGCAGAAAAAAGAAGGGATGACTGCTCTTTTAACAGCCCAAATTTCATTAATTAATTAATTATGTTAATTAATTGATTTATTGGAATTAATCTTAATGATTTGGATTAATTGGATTTATTTGTTAGATAATTGAAGAGAGAAATGGGAAGGAAGGAAAATAAGGAAGTATGTAAGGAAAGTGGAAGAGAAAAGAAAAGATAGTAAGATAAAGGAAAAAGAAGAGAAAGAATAGAGAAAGAGGAGAAAAGAGAAGAGGAGAGGGAAACTTGGAGAAATCATCAAGAATCAACTTCAAGCTTCAATCCAATCGAGGTAAGGGTGAGAAACATTATTATCTAGTCAATGTATGTGGTTATGTATGTGTGGGTTGGGTTTTGTTATGAGTTTCCACCATTTGTCAAGTTAGGGAAAAATGGATTTAATCGAAAGAATTGTGGTTTAATCGGTTAGAAACTGGAAATAATGTTGTAGAATAGTTGGGTGATGTGTGGTTAAGTTGTTGGTACTGATTTGGGGAAGAATCGGTCGATCATTGGTGGATTGGAAGTTGGGGACAGGTTGAGGGTTCTGTCTTCGCAGATTTGCTGGCTCTCGCCAGGCGAATGAAGGCGAAGCTTCGCTGGGCGAAGCTCAGCGAATGCTAGCGAATAATTCAGAATTAAATCCCAGTCGTCTTCGCTGGAAACTTCGCCAGGCGAAGAATAGGTAGAGAAGGCTCGCCAGGCGA
Source organism: Lathyrus sativus (assembly GCA_963859935.3). Taxonomy (NCBI): domain Eukaryota; kingdom Viridiplantae; phylum Streptophyta; class Magnoliopsida; order Fabales; family Fabaceae; genus Lathyrus; species Lathyrus sativus. The sequence continues at coordinate 365,795,693 of OZ012737.1, forward strand.
TTCCTTCAGCGAAGGGCAGCGAACCAAGTCAGTAGCTCGTGACTTTGCTCGCTAGGGAGTTCGCCGGGCGAAGGTCCAGCGAGCATTCGCCACGAGGCTTCGCCAGGCGAATGGTGACGAATCAGACAGTTTTGTTTCTGTTCTGTGATTTTCATCCAATGGTTTGTTGTTTGGTTCAATTATGTTAACCTTATGTGATATGAATAGCTTGTGTGCTATTGTGATGAGCTGTGGGTAGCCTTTGGGCGTGAATCCTAGATTGTGATATGTGTATTGTTTGAATTGATTAGGGATACATGAGAACATATTAGTGAATATGTATGTATGGTCTAATAAGTACGTGAATGCATATTTTTGTATGCTAATGTATGTAATGCATGGGAACATATCGTGGATATGTGTGCATTGTTTTGATGAATACGATGATGGTATTGAATGCGAATGCCTTGAATTGTTATGAATATGTTGTGTGTGCAATCATGTTGTAATTCTTTAAGGGATGAATTATTTGAATGCATGGGATTAAGATGCGGGAACGGTCTTAAGTGAATTTTGTTGGTTGATTGCATATGCATCATTTAGTTAAGAGGCAATGTTTGCTAGTTTCGTGGAAACTAGTGGCTTGTCCCAAACCTAGAAGGGTGGGTTTGAAGCCTAGGGGGCGGGCTTGTTGTTATCGGTCTAGAAGGGTGGACCCGGTTTAAGTGTAAGAACCGAAAAATGATAATAAGTGTTGGTACCACATTGCATTGAGTCGCATTTGAGTTGTTTTGGAGTCACATAGCATAAATGTCATTGATATATGAAATATGCTTGTGAGTGAATGTATATTGGATAATTGTGCATGATGAGATATGATAGATGAATATCCATATTTGTTCATATGTATGATGAGATGTATATGACTACGAAAATAATTTGTGGTGAGAAATGTGGATTATATGTAATTGTTACTTGTACATATATAATCTTATGCATTGATTATTATGGTAATATTTCTCACCCTTCTGCTGTTTTATAATGCTCTATGAGGCATTGCAGATTAGGTTGCTGGAGATTTCTTTTGTGAAGTATAGCTTCATTCTTTTGAGTCGGACTGCTCTGATTATGTAACACCGGGTAGTTAGGCTTGTATAGTATTCTTTTGTGATACACTTGTGATGTGTCAGTTGATGATGTTTTGTAACATGAATGATATTGATGAACCAACTGGATAACATGTATTTATGTGATCAAATGTTTTGAGGTAATTCAAATGTTTTATCTTCCACTTTAATTCTAAATATCGAGATGTGGGTTTAAGAACTAAGTTCCTCTACTTTGAAAACTATCCCACTGTTGCATATTTTATAGAGCAGATGTTGAGTGTTTTATTGGTAATAATGTGACATACTTCTTTTATACCGTATTTTAAATTATACTCTGATAGAATTTATATGTGCCTATATGTATATATGTTTGTTTATTTGGGGGTATAGAAGGGGGTGTTACATTAAGTGGTATCAGAGTAGGTCGGTCCGTCCGGCCAAGTTGTTAGTGTGTTGTTCTCCGTGTATATTGATATGTGTGTGTGTTACACTATCGATATTGGTGTTCTTACGTGGTTATGTTGTTGGAATTCAGTAAGATGGTTGCAGGTAGGAATGAAGAAGCAATTGCGGAGGCTTTGACGAGATTGGCTGGGGCAATTGGACAGAATCCTCAGGCCAACGTGAATGGGGGAAATAATGCTGATGATGAATTCCGTGCCTTGGGAAGGTTCCAAAGGAATAATCCACCGACGTTCAAGGGAACCCATGAGCCTGACAAAGCACAAATTTGGTTGAAGGCTATTGAGAAGATTTTTCGGGTTATGAATTGTTCGGATACACAGAAGGTGCAATTCGAAACTCATATGCTCGAAGAGGAAGCCGAGGACTGGTGGGGTAATACTCGTCAAAGATTTGAAGAGGATGAGATTGTGATTACTTGGAATCTTTTTAGAGAGACATTTCTGGAGAAGTATTTTCAAGAATATGTGCGCGGAAAGAAAGATATTGAATTCCTTGAACTGAAGCAAGGTAATTCGACGGTGGTTGAATATGCGGCAAAATTTGAGGAGTTGATCAAGTTTTGTCCTCACTACAACACTGTCGATGCTGAGAGATCTAAGTGTCTCAAATTTGTGAATGGTTTGAAGCCTGAGATCAAGCAAGCTATTGGTTATCAGGAGATCTGGCGATTTTTTGAGTTGGTAAACAAAAGTAGGATTTATGATGAGGATAGTATGGCTCGGTCTAGCCACTACAAGAACCTAAGTGATAAGAAAGGAAACGGCCAATTCAGAGGAAAACCTTATGTGACTCCTGCTGATAAGGGGAAACAAAGGGTTGGTTTCGGTAAGAAACCAAGTGGGGGAGTTTCTACTCCGCAGAGATGTTATAGGTGCGGTGAAGAGGGACACCGTGCTCCGGAGTGCAAAAGTGTTGAGAAAACGTGTTTCAAGTGAGGCAAGCCAGGCCACAAGGCTCTTGAGTGCAGAAGCGGTACGGGTGTGACTTGCTACAATTGTGGTGAGCAAGGGCACATTAGTACAAAATGTGATAAGCCGAAGAAGAATCAAGGGAGCAGAAAAGTGTTCGCTCTATCTGGATCTGAGACTGCTAGTGATGATCGCTTGATCAGAGGTACGTGTTTTATTAATGGTATGCCTTTGATCTCCATAATTGATATTGGGGCTACGCATTCTTTTATTTCTCTGGAATGTGTTAGAAGGTTGAATCTTGAAATGTCTGTTATTGGTGGTGGCATGGTTATTGATACTCCTGCTATGGGTTCGGTAACTACACCGTATGTGTGTTTGAATTGTCCTTTGAGTATTTTCGATAGAGACTTCGGGGTTGATTTAGTGTGTCTTCACTTAGATCAACTTGATGTCATTCTGGGAATGAATTGGTTAACATTCAATCGTGTTCATATTAACTGTTTTGATAAAACAGTTATTTTTCCTGAACCGGGTGATGAAGGGAATTTGTTTATGACTGCTAAGAAGGTGAAAGAATCAGTGCGAGATGGTGCAAGGGTATTTATGTTGATGGCAACTTTGAGTATTGGTGAAAGTGAGGCAATTGATGCCTTACCAGTTATCCGTGATTTTCCGGATGTTTTTCCTGATGAGATAAGGGATTTACCGCCGGAACGAGAAGTGGAGTTTTCGATTGACCTGATTCCTGGAACTAGTCCGATATCGATGGCTCCATATCGTATGTCCGCATCGGAATTGAAAGAGTTGAAGAGTCAACTTGAAGATTTGCTTTAGAAGAGGTTTATTTGTCCGAGTGTGTCTCCGTGGGGTGCACCGGTGTTGTTGGTTAAGAAAAAAGAAGGTTCTATGAGACTCTGTGTGGATTACAGATAGTTGAACAAGGTGACTATCAAGAATAAGTATCCACTACCGAGGATCGATGATCTGATGGATCAATTGGTTGGTGCAAGTGTGTTCGGTAAAATAGATTTGAGGTCTGGGTATCATTAGATTCGTGTGAAAGTTGAGGATATTCAGAAGACTGCTTTTAGAACGAGGTATGGACATTGTGAGTATTCTGTAATGCCATTTGGTGTGACTAATGCACCAGGTGTATTTATGGAGTACATGAATAGGATTTTCCATCCTTATTTGGACAAGTTCGTTGTGGTGTTTATTGATGACATTTTGGTCTACTCGAAGAATGAAGAGGAGCATGCCGAACATTTGAAGATTGTGTTATCTGTGTTGAAAGAGAAGCAATTGTATGCGAAACTTTCTAAGTGTGAATTTTGGTTGAAAGAAGTGAGTTTCCTTGGTCATGTGATTTCAAGTGAAGGTATTGCGGTTGATCCATCGAAGGTTGAAGCGGTATCGCAATGGGAGACTCCGAAATCAGTTTTTGAGATTAGAAGTTTTCTTGGTTTAGCGGGTTATTATCGTAAGTTTATTAAAGGATTTGCTAATTTATCGTTACCGTTGACGCAATTGACTAGGAAAGGTCAAACTTTTGTTTGGGATGCCAAGTGTGAAGAGAGTTTTCAGGAACTTAAGAGAAGATTGACGACATCCCCTGTTCTGATTTTGCCAAATCCAGAAGAGCCGTTTGTTGTGTATTGTGATGCTTCTTTGATGGGCTTGGGAGGTGTGTTGATGCAGAATAATCAAGTTGTAGCCTATGCTTCGAGGCAACTCAAAGTGCATGAGAAGAATTATCCGACGCATGACTTAGAGTTGGCCGCCGTTGTATTTGTGCTTAAACTTTGGAGGCATTATTTGTTTGGTGAGAGGTTTGAAGTGTTTAGCGATCACAAGAGTTTGAAGTATCTCTTTAATTAAAAGGAATTGAATGCAAGGCAAAGAAGGTGGTTAGAGATGTTGAAGGATTACGATTTTGGGTTGAATTACCATCCGGGTAAAGCGAATGTGGTAGCGGATGCGTTGAGTCGGAAATCGTTGCACTTGTCGATGATGGTGAAAGAGTTGGAATTGATTGAGCAATTTCGTGATTTGAGTTTGGTGTGTGAAGAGACTTCGTATGGGGTTAAGCTTGGAATGTTGAAGCTTACGACTGGTATTCTAGACGAAATTCGGGAAGGACAAAAATCTGATTTGAGTTTAGTTGATCGGTTGACTTTGATCAACCAAGATCAAGGTGGTGATTTTCGGATTGGTGAAAATGGTATTATGAGGTGTCGAAATAGAGTTTGTGTCCCGGACCTTGATGAACTGAAAAACAGTATTCTTGAGGAAAGATATCGTAGCGGATTGAGTATTCATCCGGGTGCTACTAAGATGTATCAAGATTTGAGGAAAATATCTTGGTGGCCTCGTATGAAGAAGGATATTGCCATATTTGTGTATTCTTGTTTGACTTGCCAGAAGTCAAATATTGAGCATCAGAAACCGTCGAGTTTGATGCAACCGTTGTTTATTCCTGAGTGGAAATGGGATAGCATTTCCATGGACTTTGTGTCTGGATTACCTAGGACACCGGGTAATTTTGAAGCTATTTGGGTTATTGTGGATAGATTGACTAAATCTACTCACTTTATCCCTATGCGAATGGATTATCCGTTGGAGAAATTGGCAAAGCTATACATCGAGAGGATTGTCAGTTTGCATGGTATTCTGTCTAGTATTGTGTCGGATCGGGATCCGAGGTTTACTTTGAGATTTTGGGAGAGCTTGCAAAGTGCTTTGGGTACGAAGTTGCGTTTGAGTTCAGCTTATCATCCTCAGACAGATGGTCAGACTGAGAGAACTATTCAATCACTCGAGGATCTTTTGAGAGCTTGTGTATTGGAGAAAGGAGGAGCTTGGGATATCTACTTGCCTTTGATTGAGTTTACTTACAACAACAGTTTTCATTCTAGCATTGGTATGGCACCGTTCGAAGCATTGTATGGTAGACGGTGTAGGACGCCACTGTGTTGGTATGAGTCCGGAGAGAGTTCTGTAGTTGGACCCGAGATAGTTCAGCAGACTACGGACAAGATTAAGACGATTCAAGAAAAGATGAGGATTTCTCAAAGTCGTCAGAAGAGTTATCATGACAAGAGGAGGAAGGCACTTGAATTTCAAGAGGGAGATCATGTGTTTCTTCGGGTTACTCCGATGACTGGTGTTGGTAAGGCATTGAAGTCGCGTAAGTTGATGCTGCGATTCATTGGTCCTTATCAAATTTCGCAGAGGATAGGAGAAGTGGCTTATCGTGTGGCTTTACCGCCGTCTCTTGCTAATCTCGATGATGTGTTCCATGTATCTCAGTTGAGGAAATACATTGCGGATCCGTCTCATGTAGTCCAAGCAGATGATGTGCAGGTGAGAGATAACCTAACTGTGGAGGCATCACATATGCAGATAGAGGATCTGAAGTTGAAGCAACTTCGAGGCAAAGAGATTTCTTTGGTGAAGGTCGCTTGGGGAGGACCGGCTGGTGGAAATGCGACTTGGGAACTAGAGAGCCAAATGAGGGAGTCTTATCCAGAACTGTTTGAACCAGGAAACATTTTCGAGGACGAAAATTCCTAAAGTGGGGGAGGGTTGTAACAGCCTAAATTTCATTCATGAATTAATTATGTTAATTAATTGATTTATTGGAATTAATCTTAATGATTTGGATTAATTGGATTTATTTGTTAGATAATTGAAGAGAGAAATGGGAAGGAAGGAAAATAAGGAAGTATGTAAGGAAAGTGGAAGAGAAAAGAAAAGATAGTAAGATAAAGGAAATAGAAGAGAAAGAATAGAGAAAGAGGAGAAAAGAGAAGAGGAGAGGGAAACTTGGAGAAATCATCAAGAATCAACTTCAAGCTTCAATCCAATCGAGGTAAGGGTGAGAAACATTATTATCTAGTCAATGTATGTGGTTATGTATGTGTGGGTTGGGTTTTGTTGTGAGTTTCCACCATTTGTCAAGTTAGGGCAAAATGGATTTAATCGGTAGAATTGTTGTTTAATCGGTTAGAAACTGGAAATAATGCCGTAGAATAGTCGGGTGATGTATGGTTAAGTTGTTGGTACTGATTTGGGGAAGAATCAGTCGATTATTGGTGGATTGGAAATTGGGGACAGGTTGAGGGTTCTGTCTTCGCAGATTCGCTGGCTCTCGCCAGGCGAATGAAGGCGAAGCTTCGCTGGGCGAAGCTCAGCGAATGCTAGCGAATAATTCAGAATTAAATCCCAGTCGTCTTCGCTGGCAAGTTCGCCAGGCGAAGAATAGGTAGCCAAGGCTCGCCAGGCGATTCCTTCAGCGAAGGTCAGCGAACCAAGTCAGTAGCTCGTGACTTTGCTCGCTAGGGAGTTCGTCGTGCGAAGGTCCAGCGAGCATTCGCCACAAGGCTTCGCCAGGCGAATGGTGGCGAATCAGACAGTTTTGTTTCTGTTCTGTGATTTTCATCCAATGGTTTGTTGTTTGGTTCAATTATGTTAACCTTATGTGATATGAATAGCTTGTGTGCTATTGTGATGAGCTGTGGGTAGCCTTTGGGCGTGAATCCTAGATTGTGATATGTGTATTGTTTGAATTGATTAGGGATACATGAGAACATATTAGTGAATATGTATGTATGGTCTAATAAGTAGGTGAATGCATATTTTTGTATGCTAATGTATGTAATGCATGGGAACATATCGTGGATATGTGTGCATTGTTTTGATGAATATGATGATGGTATTGAATGCGAATGCCTTGAATTGTTATGAATATCTTGTGTGTGCAATCATGTTGTAATTCTTTAAGGGATGAATTATTTGAATGCATGGGATTAAGATGCGGGAACAGTCTTAAGTGCATTTTGTTGGTTGATTGCATATGCATCATTTAGTTAAGAGGCAATGTTTGCTAGTTTCGTGGAAACTAGTGGCTTGTCCCAAACCTAGAAGGGTGGGTTTGAAGCCTAGGGGACGGGCTTTGTTGTTATCGGTCTAGAAGGATGGACCCGGTTTAAGTGTAAAAACATAAAAATGATAATAAGTGTTGGTACCACATTGCATTGAGTCGCATTTGAGTTGTTTTGGAGTCACATAGCATAAATGTCATTGATATATGAAATATGCTTGTGAGTGAATGTATATTGGATAATTGTGCATGATGAGATATGATAGATGAATATCCATATTTGTTCATATGTATGATGAGATGTATATTACTACGAAAATAATTTGTGGTGAGAAATGTGGATTATATGTAATTGTTACTTGTATATATATAATCTTATGCATTGATTATTATTGTAATATTTCTCACCCTTCTGCTGTTTTATAATGCTCTATGAGGCATTGCAGATTAGGTTGCTGGAGATTTCTTTTGTGAAGTATAGCTTCATTCTTTTGAGTCTGACTGCTCTGATAATGTAACACCAGGTAGTTAGGCTTGTATAGTATTCTTTTGTGATACACTTGTGATGTATCAGTTGATGATGTTTTGTAACATGAATGATATTGATGAACCAACTGGATAACATGTATTTATGTGATCAAATGTTTTGAGGTAATTCAAATGTTTTATCTTCCGCTTTAATTCTAAATATCGAGATGCGGGTTTAAGAACTAAGTTCCTCTACTTTGAAAACTATCCCACTGTTGCATATTTTATAGAGCAGGTGTTGAGTGTTTTATTGGTAATAATGTGACATACTTCTTTTCTACCGTATTTTAAATTATTTGGGGGTATAGAAGGGGGTGTTACATTAAGTGGTATCAGAGCAGGTCGGTCCGTTCGGCCAAGTGGTTATGTTGTTGGAATTCAGTAAGATGGTTGCAGGTAGGAATGACGAAGCAATTGCCGAGGCTTTGACGAGATTGGCTGGGGCAATTGGACAGAATCATCAGGCCAACGTGAATGGGGGAAATAATGCTAATGATGAATTCCGCGCCTTGGGAAGGTTCCAAAGGAATAATCCACCGACCTTCAAGGGAACCCAGAGTAGGGGTCTCTTTCCCAAAGTAGATACCTGCCAAGCCGAACACAGATAAAATGAAGTATTATCGGTCCCACAAGAGCTTTGGGTACATGACGAACGACTGCATCCATCTCAAAGATTCAATTGAAATGTTAATGAAGGACGGGCACTTGAATCAGTTTGCAAAGAAGAAAGACGCTCCTCGACAGGATGCCCAAGAATCGAAGAAGGTTGAAGAAGAAGTACCATCCTCGGACGAAGTCAATCTTTAGGTCGCCATGAGCATCTTACGACCAAAAGATATCTACGCCACCGATGGGCTCAACATCCCTCTTTACTTTGCTACATATAGCCATGGTTATATTAGGGGGAGGATTCAACATGGTGATCGTGGGGTCTGTTAAGAGAAAGTTCGAGCACCTCATCAATACGAGCTCGAACTAGAGTTCTACCCTCGACAAAATCCAAGGAGATTCAGTTCCCATCACCTTCTATCACGAGGAAATCCTCGGCGGATCCCTCAATTCAAGTATTCCTCTGCTCATAAGGGCACAAATGGCCAACTTCGATGTTCGGTGATTTCTGGTCGACTAGGGAAGGTTGGTCGACATTATGTACTCCCAATTGTTCTCCACGCTTCAGTTGGATGAGAAGCACCTGACACCCTATGTAGGCTCAGATCTACAAGGCTTCAACAGTTCAGTCACGAAGCTTTGAGGATACGTGGAGCTTATTGTCACCTCGAGGAAGCGGAGACGGCCAGATTCATAAAGGTCCGGTTTTTGGTAATTGATTGCCCATCCCTTTACTAGTGCATCTTTGGACGACCAAGGTTGGCCAAATTGATAGTTATGCCCTCCACAGTGTACTTGAAGATGAAGTATTACAGTTTCAAAGGGCTCTTCGCCACCCTACATGGAGACATAGAGGTAGCAAGAAGGTGCTTTGAGGCAGCTTCAAAAGGGCTGAACACCATCGCCACTCGACCAAAGACATCCAACAAGCCTGCTCTTCCTTACAATTCCGAAGAGACGAAACTACTGCCCTACATTGACTCCATTGACCTTGACATCCATTTCTCCAAGGATGAATTAAGGGACTAGAAGAAGAAGGGAAAGAAGACTCAGTTAAACTCGAGCATTCCCCCAACATCAGCAAGCAACAGAGAGCTTTCCCATCCTATAAGGCCAATCCCGGTTGGATAATTCAAGCTAGTCCTCCTCGGAGACGACCCCCTCAAAGGAGTGAAGATTAGGACTAGCCTCCCCGACCATGCAAGGAAGCATCTGAAAGCTTGTCTTAGAGAGAACGCAGACTTGTTCGCGTGGAGCGCCTTGGAGATGCCCGAGCTGGATCCAGAGGTGGCCTGCCACCAACTCACCATTGACCTCGCCATTAGGACAGTAGCTCACCGTAGGTGCAAGCAGTCCCTAGAAAAAACGGAGGTTGCCGAGAAAGCTCTAAAAGACTTCCTAGAGGCAGATTTCATTTCAGAAGCCAAGTACACTACTTGGCTGCCCAACATTGTATTTATGAAAAAATATAATGAAAAATGGAGAATGTGTGTTGACTATACTGATCTTAATAGAGCATGCCTTAAAGACGCCTATCCCCTCTCTAACATAGACAAATTAGTTGATAATTCTGCCGGTTTTTAATTATTATCTTTCTTAGATGCATATTAGGGATATAATCAAATACCCATGGCCAAAAGCGATAAAAGGTACACATCCTTCACGACCGAATCAGGCAACTATTACTATAACGTAATGCCCTTCAACATGAAAAACATTGGTGCTACCTATCAGAGAATGATGAACAAAGTTTTCCAATGAGAGATCGGGGATATGCTCGAGGTTTACATGGACGACATGATCTTGAGATCCTGTAGGGAATCTGACCATATGCTCCATCTAAAGAAGGTCTTCGACCAGGCCAAGAAGTATAAGATGCGCTTCAATCCGGAGAAGTCCACGTTCGGGGTACAGGCTGGCAAGTTCCTCAATTTTTACCTAACAGAACGAGGAATCAAAGCCAACCCCCGACAAATGTAGAGCCTTATATGAAATCCCCATGTTGAGTTCGAAAAAATCGATCCAATCTATGAATGAGATGGTCACCTCACTGTCCCATTTCGTGGCCAAATCTCCTCAGCGCGCGCTTCCCCTATTCAAACTCCTCTACAAAGAGGTAGCTTTTGAGTGGATGGGGGAATGCGACAAATTCCTCCTCCACCTAAATCAAGCACTTTCAAAACTACATGTCCACTCCCGACCTGAGAACGGGGAGACCCTCTATCTCTATCTCACTGTCGCAACCAAAGCTGTCAGTGCAACCCTCATTCGTGAAACCCCATAAGGGCAGAAGCCCATATACTTCACGAGAAAGGCGCTGCAAGGACCAGAACTTAGATATCAACAGATTGAAAATGTAGCCCAGACCCTCATTAATGGAACAAGAAGGCCGAGGCACTATTTTCTAGCCCACACCATCATGGTGCGCATGGACAAGACCGTGAGACAACAATTGGGCGGCCCAGACATGGCCAACTAAATGCTCGAATGGTCGTTGGAGATGTCTAAGTTCAACCTCAAGTACGAGAGAAGAAAATCCCTCAAAGCCCAAGTACTGGCCGACATCGTGGCAGAGATGACATTTCCTAACTCCCCGGCTTGCGGAGCTCGCACGTGGACAATCTTCGTTGATGGAGCACCCAGCTCGAAGGGGAGCGGGGCAGGCGTCATCTTGGAAAATAAGGAAGGTATCCTCTTCGAGGTCTCACTGACCCAGTCTTTCCCCACGTCTAATAACCAGGCAGACTATGAAGCTTTCCTTGCGGGTCTATGCCTCGCCGAAGACCTGGGAGCCGAGGAAGTCATAATTTGCACAGATTCCCATCTTGTGGCCCTCCAGGTACGAGGAGAGTATCAAGCCAAAAATGATAACCTCCCTAAATACTTGACCTTGGTCAAAGAAAAAATGGCGAAGTTCACGTCCGTGGAAGTAAATCATGTTCCCTGCGAACACAATGTCCAGGCAGATGTTTGTCGAAGCTAGCGAGCACAAAAAAGAAAGGAGGAAAAAATCGGTCATCTAGGAGATACGTCCTCGACCAAACATCGAGAGAACTCCCCCAACACACGGCATAAACTTTATTGGAGACAGAGACTGCTGGATGACCCCAGTCTACAACTACCTCACGAATGATGAACTAACATCCGACCCAAAGGAAGCCAACATGGTCAGGAGCAGAGCTTGTTCCTATGTCCTAATTGAAAATAAGCTTTAAAGGCGAGGGTTCTCCATTCCTCTCATCAAATGCATCGAGGAAAACATGGTCACCTACTCCCTGTGTAAAATCCACGAAGGAACCAACGCCCAACACCTTGGTGGAAGATCCCTCACCATAAAAGCTCTACGAGCAAGTTATTATTGTCGACCATGCAACATGACACAAAGGAGCATGTGAAAAAATGTGATAAATGCCAACTTCACGGGGACATGCACCTGACATTGCCCAACGAGCTCAAAATAATGTCCTTCTCGTGGCCCTTCGCATGGTGGGGCTTGGACATCCTAGGACCGTTCGTCATAGGATCAATTCAAAATAAATAACTGATAGTAGGCATGGATTATTTTACAAAGTGGATAGAAGTAGAGGCTCTAGCTAAAATAACTGGCAAAAACATACTTCGTTTCTACAATCGAAACATTCTTGCACGCTTCGGCATTCCCCAGGCAATCATCACCGACAAGAGGACACAATTCATGGACAAAATTTTCTAAGATTTTTTGCCAAACTAGGCACCAAACGACGCTTTGCGTCCCTCGAGCACCCGCAAATGAACGAGAAAACCGAAGCAACGAACATGGTAATCCTGGGAGGTCTCAAACGAAGAATGGACGAAATCAAAAATACATTTGGTCGAGGAGTAGCACAGTATGCTATGGGCCTACCAAACCATGCCCCACTCGACAATTGGGGAAACCCCTTTCTGATTAGCATATATGACCGAGGTGGTGATCCTTATCGAAATACAAGTGCCCTCCAGGCAAACTGAAGCTCCCCTAACCAAGGAGGCGAACAACGAGGAGCTGAGGGAGGAGCTCGACCATGTTGAAGAGGTTCGATTAGGAGCAGTCCTTCACGAGGCCTTGTTAAAATAAAAGATCACAACCAGGCATAACGCCAAAGTCATATGACAAAACTTCCAAATAAGGAGTCTCTTCTTGAGGAGAAATCATAAAGATTCTCGCAAAGGAAAACTCGCTACAAACAGGGAGGAACTCTATCATGTTCGAGCAAAAACGGAAAATCGGACCTACTACCTAGAACAACTCGACAAGGAAGAACTCGCTCGAGCACGGACTACTGAAAAGCTAAAACAATATTATAGCTAAGCCCACAACAGTCGGTGTGCTCCGTCAAAATGACGAGCACAATATACCGACCAGAAATGTGCGCCCTAGTATAAGCGCTGCATATTACAATCAATCAAGGCAGGCTTTTACTCTAGAACAAGAAAAACCCCTGTCCGACAGTGGTCCCTTGATCGAGCCCGCTGTCGCCACCGTATCACGAAAGGTAGAACACCCAACTCTTGATGGGAAGTTCACATCACAAAACACAGACCACAAACACGACCTGAGCTACACTCTCTTGTTCGGAAACTACCCAGGCATTTCGACCAATCCCCCTCACTGTCAAACAACAATTTGTTGAGCAAACCCCGAAATAGTGAAAAACCATTCACGAAAATAATCCGTAGAAACAGGCACTCACGACGAGTAGTGCGTAACACTTAGCAAAATCAACCAAAAATAAAACGGCCACAAGGACCACGATTGTAAGGATATTACATAAAAAAGGGGCCACGCCCCCCATCCAAAGACAAAAATATGACCACGAAGGCTGATATTATTTTCACGATTGCATAAAAAGGGCCAAGCCTCATCCGAAGAAATTACAACATATGGTATGCAGGCCGAAAATACATAACAAAAAATTAATTAGCAGTTGGTTGTGGTTCCTCATGGACAGGTTGCTCGTTCTTCTCGTACAACCTAAGGAAATCGGGAATGACGATCTGGTCATCCTCCATGCTTTGAAGAAACCCTGTCCCCACAGTAACTAGCTCAACCCCGGGGTTCACAACTTTCAGTTGCTCCACCATGTTGTAGAAGACCTCTTTAGCAACTTCCAACATTCTTCCTCGGTCTGGTTGAACCGGGCGACAAGCTCGGCACGAGTCTTCATACTCTTCATCTCATCTCTCTCGTCCTCGACATGAGCCACAACAGCCCATAAAACAACAACCACATCCTCTGAGGCTTTCTTCTCCGCAACCAAGGTATCCCGCTCCTTGGTAACCTTGGCCTGCTCGTCCTTGGATGTCTTTGCCGTGTCCTCCGCAGCCTTCAGCCTCTCCTCCAGAACCACGTTGGCAGCTTGAGTCTTCTTCAACTCCACTTCTTGAAGGTCCCCTTCCTGTAAATAGACAACCGCCATGCCCAAGACCATCATTAATCTAGCGGCATTCTAGCCAGAAGCGTCCTCTTGCTCGAACGATCAAGTTCCTCAAGCGCCAAAGACTCTTCCCGATGGAGTGGAAGGGAAGAGCCTTGAAAGAATTATGGAAACATGGGGGCAGCTCAAACTTGCTTTTCTCTTATTCGTCGGTCAGATCGAGGACATCTTCTACCCGGAAGCACTTGTGCCTCAGAGTCATTGGTAACGAGGAAGTCTGGACGATAGCTGCATCCTCTTGCCGAGTTTTCTCCTATGCTTGACCTTGGCCACCGCAGTTTTTACCAAACGTTCTTGAGTCGTGGACACTTGTCTGCAATACAATAGACACATGTTAGTAAACAAAAAACAACAAAATTGGACGAGCTAAAAAGAAAAAATGGCTACTTAAAAGTTCCAGAGCATCTTCGCGTGTGCCGGAGTCGAAAATCCCCTTGGTGTTAATATAATGGTTCAAAAATAATATCCTCGCCCCTGGTCACGAATTAGGTAGGAAGGGAACTATCAATAAAATCCACCAGCTTGTTATAGATGGCTAGGTCATCGTCCTCCAACATGGTCGCCCTGGCAAGATACTCCTGGGTTTCCCTGGTGAAGTGGTCCTTTCTCCAGGTGAAATGGAACTTCTGTGCCCGATAAGCCCTCACCCTGCCTTGCTAGTTGCAGAAAGGGTCCCAGTTTTTATCCGTAAAGACCTCTAAGAGAAACGAAGAGTCTTTGGCCCTCTCTGACATTGGCTCCACTACGTAGTACCTTTCCTTGAACGTCCTGATGGACTCCGAAAAGGCTTTGAATAGCTTCCTCCCTTGCTTCAGGGAAACCCATCCAAACTGCCCTTGCACGACCTGGCGTTGGAGGTGGAAGACATTAAAGAAGAGGGGGAGAGTGGATCCAATACCTAAGTATTCGCATGTAATCTCGAATGCTTGGATAAAGGCAATTGAGTTCGGATGGAGCTGAGAGGGCGCCAAGTCCAGATGACAGAAAACTGCCACCTGAAGATCTGTAAAGGGCAGGTTCAGCCCCATCTCTATAAAAACATATTCGTACATGGGAAAACGCTCGACGTTGTAAGCCGAGCATATCTGACCATCCTCCTTAGGAAACCTTCCAATCTTCCTCGTCCCCCGCCGTCGTGAAGGCATCCTGAGTATAGAAGGCAAAGAGTGAGGCATGCTCCCGAGGGTCAAGGGCAATCCATTCCTCCCTGGGACTCTCGGGAGCGGTTTCCTAGTATCTGTTATCCCTTGAAGTGCTCTCATCAGACAACTCTTGCTCGAGCATAATGTCATCCTTGGTTTTGCTAAACATCTCCTTTACCTGAAAAGCATAGGACAAAAGTGAATTCGATGGCAAAATCAAATCCACCCTTCCACCGCTAGTCAAGTGAAAGGGCGCGCGAAGGCCCAAGGACAATGTCCTTGACCTAAACCCTTACTCCAACAGCGTAACAAAGGTGTGAGGAAATTCTCCATGGCAATCCCTTAAATCTTCATGGGGATTTCCTTCCTGACACTTTACCCAGAATTTCGTTGAAAACCCACCGGAAAACTCATAAGTACACCAGAAACTTCATATGTTCCACCGGCGACAAACACATCCGTCGTCGTAACAGCGTAAGAATCAACAAAAAACCTAAGTTTCCAACACTCCGACGACGGCAGAAAATGACTCAACCACCGCCAGACATAAACATGCGCCATAATGCACCTATTCTACCCAGTTTTTTTCCTAACCGCACGAAAATATAAGCAAAGTGAGACTACAGATTGAGTAAAACAAAGAAGGATCAGAAACTTTCATGGACAAAGAGAAAGAAACTATGGTTGGAGAAGCTTGGTCGATGCTCGTACGGCTATGTTGTGGCAGTAGACAACGGAGCATGATGGCTATAGTAGAAGAAGCAAAGACGGAAGACGAAGAAGAAAGAAAACGGAAAGTGAAAATGAACGCTTCCTTCCTCTATTTATAGATGAGTCAGAAGCATGTGTACGAGCATGTGCATTTCTAGGAAGATGTATGGGCATCGTTATAACCCTAGCATAGCCACCATTACGCATTAACTATGGCGTGTGGCTCGATTCATGCATGACACTCCATCTCTTCAAGTCCCATCGACCTTTGGACTCCCCGCTTCCCAGGCATAGAATAATGTTTTGGCTTCTTCACAAAGGAAAACATCAGCTACAGGCAAAAAAAAAACCATGCCCTACAACTTTTGCATCGCGAGCAAAAACGTCGCTACACAAAGAGGAAGAGAGCCACATCAAAAGAGAAATTGAAACAAAATGACAAAATTTTGCATCACGAGAAATACTTTGCTACACGATGTTCACATCACGAGCAATACTCGCATAGCAAAGTAAGAAATAGAAGCAAAAGCACCAGAGTTCTTTTGAAGCGACAGACGTAAGGAAAAGCACAAAGAAGTTCATTATGCAGACTTTACTTTGCATAGTGAAGTATGGCGGTCCCCAGGGGAGATTTAAAAGTTCTTCATGGTTAAGCAAGCACATTTTGCATAACGACCAGAACTTCTCATAACAAAGTGCCTCAACACAACCAGTATAAAAGGGGTGCAACAAAAACATTTTAAATCATCTGGAGAAAAATATATAACCATATTGTAATAGATAGTTGTAACAGATAGTAAGAGAGGAAAAGTGAGGATCTGAGATGGATACGGATCAAGAGTCGGGAAATCACCGTTTATGCTGATTCATCTCAACTCCTCCATTTTTTATCAAGCAACCATGAGTAGCTAAAACCCTTTCCTGTTGGGATTGGTTGTAGTTCACCAAAGTAGTATGTGTTTTCATTGATCATGGTGTTATATGCAATGTATTTATGAATCATTATCGATGTTATCTTGGTTTTATTGATTAACTACATGGATTTGAATTGATATTGAGAAATATGATTCTAATCTCGACCCAAGATAATCATCTATTAAACTCTAAATGCTAGACATAGATTTAGGTTTAATATTCACTATAAGTATCGATTTTTAATGTTGTCGTATTGTTTAATAGGCTGAGAAATCATCGATTAAACAATGAGGTTGAATCATCATCAGATGTTTAGACATAAACTTTGTTTGTAAGCAACACGTCATGATAGTGATACATGATTAGATTGTGTATAACTGATCAGTGGTTTGCATATTTAATCGGTGGATGAAATCAAATCCTAGGAAGCTTATTCCTTTGAAAAACTATCCTTGTTAATTATATGTTTTTACATTTGGTAACTTACAAATAAAATATGTTGCAAAACATCCGCTTAAAATCATATTAACTGTTGAACGACATTGATATCGCATTAGTCCATGTGTATAGGATGAAAAGAAAATACTTACTTTTGATTACTCAACATCAAAATGGCACCGTTGCCGGGGATTGGCGTTTAGATATCACGACTAAAGTGATTGTTGATATCATTTTAAGTTGCACATTTATTAAAAATTGTATATATTTTTTCTCTTTTCTTTATCTTACCTTCTCCTAACATCGTATTGGCTAGAAATTTCAAGCTTTGTGTATGCGAGGTACAAAGCTAGAGGACTTATTGCCTTTTGATATTGAGTGTAGCAGTCGGTTTTTGTGGCTGAAGACCACTATCACTCCTGGTACTACTTTCTGATTTCTATATTTTTCCTATGAAGCTTAAAAGGAAGGGGAAGATATCTTAAACTAACCCTGCACACAAGTGTTTTCCCTACAAATACTGAGAGATTTGGAATCGGGGGTTGGTTTTACAAAGGGAAGTTGTTAACACCCTGTAGCGGTAAAAAATCGTGAGTGTAAGCTATTGATTAGCTTAACTCAAAAGAACAAGAGTCGCCACCGCACTTTTATTTTATCCAGATAAAGGAAAGGAAAAAGAGCGAACAAAACCAAAGAGTTCTAAAACAAGAACAAGAAACAGAGATCGGGGTAAGGGGTTGGTTACGCAATGGGAAGGTGTTAGCACCCAAAACGTCTTTAGTACTCTATAGGAGCCCTTTGAAATATTTACGTTTTTTGGTTTGAAAATGGTTTGTTTGAAAAGAGATTGGGGATATGAGAAGAGAATTATTTTTTTAGATTTTTGTGTTTGGAGAGACTTATCGCCTCATGCCTACGTACCCACAAAGTGCAGTATAGGATCAAAACCCCGTAGTTCGTGGTACAAATGACAAAAATTTGTTGGTTTTGATTTATTTTAGATGTAAAGACATGTCATCATTTTAAGGAGAAAACTGCGACTATTCACCCACAAGTATTAAGACAACATCTGCGTCACATAAAGATGGAGGATTTGCTTGGATTATCAACAAGACTATCACTCAACATCAACGTGGAAAATGTCAAAGTCTTAATAAGATGGGGAATAGGAGAATTACATCTCAACTATAGAAATGAATCATGTCTAAACTTTATGAAAAGTTTTAAAGTGAAAAAAGTGCATAAAGGTGTTGCACCCCAAAATTTGACCAACTACTTATCGCAATTTGGCTCATGTTTCGACTCATTTCATTTGAATACCGCGTACATTGCATTTTTTCAGTCAGATTGACTTTATCGGGATTACAACCCTCTGATCACGCTTCAGGAATTTCAGGCCAATACGAGGACATATTTTGAGAATTTGTGCTCGTCCCGGTGTTTTCAGCTCTCGCTGTTGTTTTTGAGGACATTTCGGTGTCCGGTTTTTAGTGCTTATTTCGCTGTAATCGCACATCTGTTTTCTAATCGATTTAATTGGCTTCATTGCATTTTAGAATTTTCTCTTTATTTTCTAGAATTTTTTTAATGAATTTAATTGATTTTTCTAGATATTAAATAGATTTTTTTTAATAGCTTTAATAGAATAAATGTTTTTTTAGAATTTTAAAATAGATATTGAATGTTTTTAAATAGTTTTTCGTTTTAATTTCTTTTTTAGGAATTACTTTAATCATTTTTAGAGATTAATTGATTTAATAGAGTTTAAATCATTTCTTTTTTAGATTAATTTCTTTTTAGAGTTAAGTAGATATTAATTAGCATTTTAGGAGGTTTAATTAGATTGATATCTTTAATTAAGTCATTAGGTTATTAGGACATTGATTAGTTTTAATTAAGATTAATAGGGTAGTTAATCAGCATTAATTGAGTCTTTAAGTCATTTTCGTTCAGTCTTAATTAGCATCTTAATTGAGTTTACTTGCATTAATTGTCCATTTTTAATCATCTTAGTTGCAATTAGTCAAGTCATTAATTTGAGTCAGCTTTTTTGCCCTATCTCGTGGGCCACTTGTCCAATTGTGGTGGCCCAACTCGTTTCTCACTGCCACTTGTCCATATAAGAAGGTCCACACGTGTTTCTCTCTCTGGATCCCTCAGCATTTTGCCACGTTTTTCATTCATTTCATTGCCAGCGCATTTTCCACTAACTTCCCCAGACTCTGCATGGCATTCCAAGTTTCACTCTCTCACTGACACATCACCCACTTGTCACTCCCTCTCTCCATGCATGCTCCCACGTTGCACCCTCTACCTACCACCCGTCCTGCACGCGCCAATTCCCACACCACGTGTCCTCCACCCTCTCATCCTCACCAGCCGGCATGCAAACCGCCGGAGGAGGTCGCCGGAAAAATCAACCTCGCCGGTAACCATCATCGGTAACCGCTTCCCGTCGCCGGTAACTATAAACACCCACCAGAAAACTCAAGAATTTCCAGATTTCCATCTGTTTACCATCATCATCATCAATGTTCATCATCCAAGAACTGAGCTCCTCCAGATTCATACGAGTTTTTCCAGAATTCGTCCAGTATTCAACGTGTTGATCACTGATTTTCCAGGAGTTCTTCGCAAGATCCTTCAACAACTCTACCGAGATTCATCAATTTTTCTCCAGATTCGTCAGTCCTTCGTACTCAGGCGACATTCAACCATCGCCATAAACCTTCATCTGTTTTCCATACGACCATCACTTTCGTTCATCCGGTCATCAAGATCCATAGATCTTCAACCACCTTCAACGTGAAATCAATAAAAAAATTCCTTCAAGAACCATCAGTGAATCTTCAAGACGTTCATGTTCATCCATCGGTTCTTGCATGAAGCTCATCGTCTTCGTTCACCAACATTTTCCAGAAACGTTCAAGAACACTCATCATCATCTCCAGATTCGCTCATGAACCTTCAGATCTTCAAACGCGCATCTAATTTCCAGAAACCTTCAGCATGCATCAAGATCCTTCGAAGATCCTCTAACAACCTTCAGGACCTCAAGAGCACTCATCCGATCAAGAAACTCCATAGTCTTCAAGGGATGCCTTCGAGTGTTCATCAATCCATCAACTGAAACGCGAGCCGGACCTCGCTATCAACATGCAACCACGAATTTCAACCTTTTTTTTTCCAACGAGTTTCGACGGAACTAGGGTTTCCATTCGGCCAAAACGGAGAGAGGAAGACAAAGCATGTCTTGGCTTTGGGTTGGTGTTTTGGGCTTCTAGGACCATTAGCCTTCAGTTGGACTTACACCCCGTTTTTTCCTTCTTACCCCCTCCTGTGTGGCAGTGTTTTCTTTCTTGTTCGTTTTTCTTGAAGGTGGGCCTGGCCCACTAAGTTTCTGCTTGTTGTACACCCCCAGTTTTGCTTACCAAACCCCTTCCCCCGTTTTTGTGTGTGCTGTGGGCTGGGCCCAACCTTTATGGTTTTTTGCTAGCATATGCACTCCCCTGTATGACTACACCCTTCCCTGCATTTATTTTGTATTTTAATATCTTGCATTGTATTTTTAATTGTAATGTTTTGTTAGGGATAGTTTAATACTTTTAGACTATTATAATGTTTAGGATTTATTTTAATTTCTTTTAAAGGATAGAATTAAATTTAGTTTTAATTTTCTTTTAGGATATTACTTTTAATTCATATTTTAGATAGGAATTTTCTATGCCATTTTTCTATTATGCATTTCCTTTTAATATTTCTCTAGAATATTTTCTATTAGAAATTAATTGCTAATTTTTAGGAGTAGAACTTTATTTTCACTTGTGATTGGGTTTTCTCTCCTCGTTTCTCTCCTAATTCCTTTTCTGTCCGATTTTAGCTTCGACTTTATTTCTGGCTGGCCTTGTGACACGATTCAATTGGAGAATGATTTTCGATATCATTTCTCTATCATGTCTTTGACACGTATATCAATACGCTACCTCTTAGTGTTCGATTTCTCGTATAGGTCGAACCATGACGGTCTAAGCGTTACATTGTTCCTTATTCGAGCGTCCTCATCAAGGATCCAAAGAGGAGAAGATTGGAATGGAGCTTGCGTGCATGTCAGGAGCAAACGGAGCCGCTTCGTTCAACATCATCTTTCATCTTCAAGTCTTCAGGAAACCGTCGAGTGTTGTGAACTGTATCGTTAGATACGTAGGAAATGACAGTTGAGGAGTTTCTTCTCAATCGTTTAGGATGTCTAGTATGGTACCCTTTAGGTGACATGCGACGCATTCGCTCCTACGTCTTAGGTTCTTGCGTGTGTGTCCCGAGTTCCTTCCCGTTTAGGTGTAAGCCTGCTTCCTCTTTGTTCTCGCCCCCGTGCGATCGAAACCCTTTTCTCTCGCGTTCAGGCGATCGAGACCCCTTCTCTTGCCCCCGTGCAATCGAGACTCGTTTTCCCGTCGAACTACGTTTTCTCTGATCTCTCGTACCAGACGAGAGTACGTAGGCATAGGATGCGATATCCTAGCGAGCTCCCTTTCCCCTTTTTCTTTGTTCTCGTTTCCCTGTTTAGCTGTAGTAGGCTGAACTACAGCTGCTCTGACTTCTCATACCGAATGAGAATATGTAGGCATAGGATGCGATATCCTAGCGAGCACACTAACCTCTCTGTTCTCTCGCTGCCGTGCGATCGAGACTTTCCCACTGACGACTGATGTTATCCTTTTCTCTTGCCCTTGCGCATTTGAGACCAGACCGTAGTTCTAAGTTCCCGTAGGTTCCCGTACCTTTTAAACCAACTTAATCTCTCACCCATGTGTGATCGAGAACACCATGTCTAGCCGTAGATAGCCTGAACTATGGCATGCTCTGATTTCTCTGACGAGAATACGTAGGCACAATACTGATGTATTGGCGAGCAAACTTCCCCCGTAGTTTCCCGAACTACGTAGACTCTGATTTCTCATTCTCTGATGAGAATACGTAGGCATAGAGTGCGATGCTCTATCGAGTCAATTTCTTTCCGTTTAGATTTAGCAGCCGTAGATAGATTGTTTTTGCATCCTTTAGACAAACCAAGCAAGCGTGGATCCCATCGAGTACGATGGACGTGAGGGGTGCTAATACCTTCCCCTTGCGTAACCGACTCCCGAACCCAGACAATGGTTGCGATGACCTTGTCTTATACCTTTTCGTCAGGTTTTTCCGATCGTTTCCTTTCCCGTTCTAAGGGATAAATAACGAAAGGTGGCGACTCTTCTGTTTTGCCGGTACCTTATTTTCGCGGAAGCGACAACTGGCGACTCTGCTGGGGACTTGATAGTTTCCTGGGATCCAACATCCCTTATGCGAGTCAATCGGGGGATCCAACGTCCCTTAAGAGAGTCAATCCTAGTGCTTGTTTGCGTGTCTGTGGGTGTTTATTTTTGTGTTGTATATTACTGATGTATTTATATTTCCTGCACTATATTATTATCTGTTGCTATTATGCTGTTGTGGGATGGGAACTCTGATGAGTGAGAAGCCAGACCCAGGCTTGAGTGTACCTAGCATTAGTTGTGGAAATTAGTGGGCGCGTTCTTGCTTTGCAGGCACTAGTGTCTCATGAAATCCACGCTCAGACGAGGTTCTCCCGGTTGACTTCTTTTTCAACCCTTTGGGTTGAGGGGGTTGTTGGTTTGGAGGATTGTCGACTCTGGGGACCGATCATTTGGGATTCAGCTAAGTGAGGCCGCTTCAAGAGATGATGATGCCACACCTTCTGGGTATCGTATCATCGTTCTTGAAAGTCTGTGACGCTGATGACCGCATAGGATGTCGAACCTGTGTCAGTTTAGGTCCATACCCGTGAGCGAGAGGGTTTTTGCAGGAAACTTGACTTCCAGCCTACCCAGTATTTTTGGTTTTCTCTCGTCAGAGCAGACTTATCCCGTCAGCAACGCAATAGTAATCAGAGCTTTGTGGGGGCTGTGATCTCGTGCTTGTTGCATCTTGCATTGCATTTGCATAAACATTCTTGCATCATATTGCATGTCATTCTCCAGCTAGTCAGAGCTCTTATCCAACCGTTGTTTTGATTCTGAAGGTGATTGTTAGAAGACGACCAAGGGGTTGAAGCAGAATTGAGCAGAATCAAGCAGTGAAGTCAGTTGAAAGTTGTTGGTAGCTATGTCAGAAAGCAACTTCCAGTTTGTTGATACCTTGTCAGGTTTCACTGTGACGTCCAATCCTTTGTATGGATCTATGCATGACGAAGATTTCCCGCAAGTGAACAACCTTACTGCAACTCGACTTGTACAACCTTCTATTGAAGACCGAGATCTACATGAGCAGTTTCTTGTCCGAAGTTAGCGTCCTCCTTCTATTGATACCTCAGACAATCAGGGTGTTGTTTTCCCTGTGTCAAATTCCGGAAGAGAGGTCCCGATAGCAAAGACTGAAGACCCATTAGCTCTCGTGTATGCTAAAAGGTTTCGTGAGTTGGATGAAAGATTCAAAGCCTTGGAAGTTAAAGATGCTGTTAACCCTAATGCTGCAGACATGTGTCTGGTTTCTGGCCTAGTGTTACCTCTGAAGTTCAGAGCGCCGAGGTTTGAAAAGTACAAAGGAGATAGTTGCCCGAAGCAACATTTGGTGATGTTCTGCAGAAGAATGACTTCGTTTGTGCACAACGACAAGTTGATGATTCACTGCTTCCAGGAGAGTCTGACTGGGGCATCTCTAAGTTGGTATATGCAGTTAGAGAGTAATCAGATTCGATCATGGATGGATTTAGCCAGAGCTTTTGTGAAGCAGTATGACTACAATCTTGATGTAGCTCCTAGTCGCATGCAGCTGCAAGAATTATCTCAAGGGAACAATGAACCTTTCAGGAAGTATGTTCAGAGATGGAGAGAATTTGCTGCTAGAGTGCAACCACCGCTCCTAGATCGAGAGTTAGCAGGCATGTTTGTAAACTCCCTGCAGAGCCCGTACTTTGAAAGAATGCTTGGAGTTGCACCAAATTTCTCTGAATTGGTAAGGGCAGGAGAACGTATTGAGCATGGCGTTAAGACTGGAAGAACTCAAAATGTTTCGAGCAGTCAGGCTGGTGAAACCGAATCTCTCTGTAGCTTTCAAACTGAAGATGAAACTGTGGTCAATGCAGTCATGACAGATGATGGGTATTCTCAAGACGAATCGGTGAAATCTGTTGGTTCTTCGTCTTCTCAGCGGTCGGTATCCTCTGTGTCTCGTTATTCTGGACAGACAATTGTGCCTAGGGCACCACATCGGGAACATTATGTTGCTCCTCTTGCGAATCCACGAGCCCGTGGTCGAGGTTATCAGAATCAGCGTCAGAATCAGAACCGACCTCGTAACAACTTAGAACGAAGGAATGCTCCTTCTCATCCAGTGCATTGCACTGACACTTGCATACTCATAACCGAGGATTGTATGCTTTCGGATAAAACCCTGCCTATGATGTACAAGCATTGTTTCAAATCCCCTAAACACTGGAGATATAAGGAGTTAGTCCCTAGTCAACCACTTCGAGCCGAGAAGTAGAAGTTTCTTTCGGACTTTTAAACCCTCTCATCTTAACCCGGGGCAGGGTAGTCGTCACTTAGCTTGACCGAGCGTTCAATCCTTATAGAGGAGTGTCTCCATTCGAGGACCAATCACAGTTTATTCCTCTCAAGAGGTCGTACCTCGTCAACCGCAGTGGTTAAACCTCACCAATCAGGAGTGAGACGGTTATAACCCTTTCGGAGCAAGCAAGACAACCAGTGTCACACGACTTATTCCAAGCAAAATAAAAAAGAAAAAAGAGAGCCCGCTAAGTAAAAAGAAAAGAAAAGCTGGAAAGCAGATACTTAGGCAAAAAACCAGGGCATCCCGCAGGACTTCAAAAGAAATCGAAAAGAACTCAAAAGAGTCAGTCCAGGCAAAAATTGGGGAATCAAAAGAATAAAGTGAAAGGATCTCAACAGAAAAATCCTCAAACAAGGACCAAGTCGTGTGGATACAGACACCGAAAACGAAAGAGGAGTATCTGTCACTCCGTAAACCTGGCGAGTTCCTTAACCATTGTTCCTAACATTCCTCGTAGAGGCGAGCGCTCGTGCTAGGTTAACTGAACATTAGGATCGTAGATCATCACGTAGAAGGGGTGGGTACGATTCATGACTTGAGCCTAATATCCCTTGTTTCACGAACCGTGAACCCGACCACGATACAACCCTTAAAAGACCTAATTAAGGCAGAGTTTATTCTGAAAGTGCATTACGATAAGGTTGAGTAACCTGACTCCTACATGATTTTCTAATCATATCCTTGTTGTATTTTTCATTGATCAAATTAGCACTACGTTTGAACTCTTTGGTTCATTCGTCACTCACTATCATGATGCATAAATGGGTGACAACATTCTTTTTCGAAATCTGCATGAACACTGCATTAAAATTACCATTCGTGAATAGAAAATTGTAATTGCAGGTCAGTAGTTGATATGAAGGAATTCCAACAGGGAATAGTCAATCAGGACTGAATCATTAGCAGTCTGGATCAGAAAGGTATGCTGCGAAGCCCTGTGAATTTGGGGCACTGACTTCTAGTGAGTTTGGAATCAGTCAGTATGAGGACAAGTCCCGAAGGATCAGTTGATTACGGGACGGTTTGTTTGAGAAGTAGTTGATCAGAAGTGAATCTTCTCGAGACCTAATCAAGGGCAATCCCCTAGAGTTTCTATAAGTTGAGGACAGATCCCTCCAGTGTTCAATCAGGGCAGGTTAAGTCGCTCAACGCTCGTTCAGGGGCAAGCTACTTCAGAAGTATATTGAAACCAGCCATGCTGAGAGTTGGTTAGTTGAGGATGAATCCTTCCGTTGTACAGATACCGGGGCAAGCCATCTCGAGGTCGACTCGCGGCAAGATGCTTTCTGTTCAGAATGAATTTTCCCAAGAGTCGGATTGGGGCAAGTTGAAGTGCACTGGGGCAAGTTGTTCATACGAGTTTGTTCACCCTAGCGGCAAGAGTGGAGTGTCGGGGAATCGTGTCATTACCCTATCAAAAAACCTGAACCTTCTGAAGAAGCCTTGCTGCCATTGGACTGTTGTCCTACAACCTAAACTTGTTACTTACCGTGTAACCAAAGTTATTTCCAAAGCCCAGTTCCCGCCTGGCAAACCTCAAAAGCCCAATCCTTGTCTGGAAAACCGGTAACCAGTTCTCGCCTGGTCCACCTTTCTTAGAATACCAGTTCTCGTCTGGTGCGTTTCAGCTTTTAAACCATTTCCCGTCTGGTCACCTTCTCCTTGACCCACTGTTTAACCAGTTCTCGTCTGGCTGAGGCAGTTTTAAAGTCCAGTTCTCGTCTGGCAAACCGTAAATCAGTTCTCGTCTGACAACCTAACATATTTTGCTATCATTTCTCGTCTGATAGTCCACCTTGAATGCTAGCCCCGTCTAGTATTTCCCTTATAAATCCATTTTGTTAATAACCTATTCTCATCCCTAAACCAAAAAAAGCTTAAATATATCCGACACGATGATTCCTAGTGACTCGTATGTTGTCACATTCCCCGACACAAGGCTCGAGTGATCCCAGCTCCATGATTGGTATTTTGGATTCCCTGTGTTGATGTTGTTGAATCAGGATTATTTTCTCAGCAGAGATGTACAGTTTGAGATTTTTTCCCTGAACAGTTTGAGATTGCAGCAAGTTGAGATGGCATCTATCCCTTATCAGAGTAGGATCAAGATTATCCTCGGCAGGTTTGATTAATATTCCCGGCAGAGTATGGCCATCCCAAGCATTAAACGGTGATTAGCCCAATGTGCTATTTTCCCAAGTGGGTTGAGACCGAAGCTTTCCCCGACCGACAGATTTGGGTTTATTTCCCCAACAGTGGGACTGATGCAATGTTGTATCCCCACAGAGTCCGAGTTTGACTCCTTTCCACTCCGATTCCAGGTCAGTGACTCATTCCTCAAGTAGAGGTCGATGATGATTCCCTCAATGAGTAATCTCCAGACGAGTAGATTTTGATGTCAGACAGAGAAGAGTTATTTCTCAGTAGCTTGCTTCGTACCCTATAAGGACTTAGGATGTCCTAAAAGGACCATTCAAGGTTATTTTCCTCAGTGAAGTGAGATTCAATTTCAGTGATCGATTGTTATCTTCCGCAATCGCCAGTGGTGTGTCCTTGATAGGATCAGTACATCTCCAACAGAGTTGTACAATGAGTAGCTAAGGATTGATATCCCCAGCAGTGTTGATACACAGGTATTCCTCATCAGACTTGATAGTCCAGTAGGTGTTACCCAGAAGGGTCAGTCTCCGTAAGGCGTATGCAAGATTATCCTCAACAGATCAGGGTTGATATCCCCGACAGAGTTGTATTTTCCCCGGCAAGTAGGATTTATTCCAGCGTCTGGTTGCCTATCCCCAGCCGAGTTTGCAGTTCCCCAAGAGAGTCGATTCCTTGGAAGTCGTTCAGGACATGATTGGTTTTCCCCAGTAGAGTGTTGAATAGCTGATGCTGTATTTCCCCACCGGAGTCGTTATCTCTAGAAAAGTTTTGCCGCGAAGGTTGTGCAGTTTATTTCTGCAACTGATATCGTTTCCTCAGCAGTTTGTGGTTTGAATACCTGGTTGAGCGAGTCCAAGTTCTCGAAGAACTTTGTTCCCCTACAGCAGTCGACTGAAGTTTATTTCCCCAGGCGGAGCCCAATTGAGATTGGTGTGACTTCTTCTCCTTGACAGGAGGCTTTTCCCTTCAGCATTTATTTTGCTGATGGGGTCGTAGCATTTTGTTGCTTACGCGAAAATAAGGTGCCGGCAGAACAGAAGATTTTCCACCTTTCGTTATTTATCCCTCGGAGCGGGAAAGGAAACAATCGGAAAAACCTGATGAAAAGGGGTAAGACAAGGTCATCGCAACCATTGTCTGGGTTCGGGAGTCGGTTACGCAAGGGGAAGGTATTAGAACCCCTCACGTCCGTCATACTCGACGGGATCCACGCTTGTTGTGTTTACTGGACGAATTGGTTTATCTATCTACCTATCAAGGCTGGTTTGAACAGAAAATAAACTTACTCGGCAAAGCGCCGCACTTTATGCCTACGTATTCTCATCAGAGAATGAGAAATCAGAGTCAACGTAGTTCGACCTACGGGTTACGGGGAAGGTAGCTCGCCAATACATCAGTATTGTGCCTACGTACTCTCAACAGGTATGAGAGATCAGAGCTTACGTATTTCGGGAAACTACACGTTACGGGGATTCAGATTCATCTGTTTTATCGAGTAGGGTTAAACAGCAGTTCCAGCAGTTAGGGACAAAGCCTGTTTGCGGTGGCGCTGAAGTTTAACGACACTCTTTTCTTCAGAAAAGCTTCCTCTGAATTATGGGCCCACGGGGCAAAAAGGTTTGAAGTTTGTTTTCTGTCTTTTACGAAAGAAGTGTTTTTTATTGTGTTTGCAATTTCAATCGCACTAGAGACTATGACCTGAGAGTGAATGCGTCGCATGTCACCCAAAGGGTGCCATACTAAACATCCGAACTGTTTAAAAGACGCTCTCCAACAATCCTTTCTCAGATAGCTTAAGGCTCGTAACGTACGAAAGAAATCATTCATGATTACTGTATCTTAAGCTGTTTTGAGATGAGAAGAGAACGGGCTCAACTAAAGGGAGACTATCAAGTCCTACTGTTGTCATGCCAAGGATTCATCCTATGGTTGAGGTTTGAAACAGGGAACTCCTAGAAGTTATCATGCATAGGTTTCGACCTAAAGTTCTAATCATCACTTCCTTATCTAAGGAAGTGAGAGTCCTAAGGGATCATGTCAATGATACACAGAAACAGATAAAGCATCAGCTTAAACAGTAAACAGTAATACAGTAAACGACTATAAAATGCATGCAATGCAAGTGAGGGAGGAAATGTGTGTGGGGTGTCAGCCTCCACAAGCTCATCTCAACCTCAAGCCAGATATGAATAACAGTAATCATACTGAAGAAATGACAACATGCTATGAAGCAAAATACAGTAAACTGCAATCATACAGATAAAATAACATCATGCTATCAAGCAAAACAAACCACATGGGCAAGGGAGCTGGGCTCTACCGAATACCCGCAAGCAAAGCCATACAGTAACAATACAAGCAGAGGGAGCAACTCAACCTCTAGTGCAATCATGCTCCTAGATTAAAGCTAGTCTAGATATGGACTTATTCTAATGCATCAAGCAAGTCAAACAAGGCACATCAGAGAAGAAACAGACAAGAAAGCAGATCAACTCCTCTCTCTCAACTCCAAGCTTCAGCTCTTTTAACAGCAACTCAGTCTTCATACCTCAATCACTCTTGATAAATATCAATTTGCTTTTCCAGGTTTTAACCCTTCAACATAAGTTTTAACTTATCCTCCTTCTCTAAGCTTCAGCTCCTTAATCAGTTCCACCTTCAAGCTTCACTCTTAACCACAAGTATCAACTTGATTCCTTCAGGATCCCCAAGCTTCAAAGTAAGTATCAACTTATCCTTTGCTCTTCAAGCTTCAGCTCTTCAGTCAATCTCAATTGAATCCTCTTCATAAGTACTAACTTAGTCTTCAAGCTTCAGCTCTCTTTGCTTTACCAGTCTCAAATTGGTCTTCTCTTCCTACAAGCTTCAGCTTCTCAGAGTAACCTTTAATCACATAGAAGTATCAACTTCATCCTTAAATCTTTAAGCCTCAACTCTTTATTCAGTCTCTACTGGATCTTCATTGGGTCTTCAACTATCAACTTGTCTTTCAAGCCTCAGCTGCAATGGCAATGCTCAAGGAATCATCCTCTTCCACACTCTTCAATGAAGTCTTCATCTTCAAACTCAAGCCCAACATCTCTCAAGATACTCAAACCAGAGGAAATCACTTAACTGGATAAGCTGGGGTGTTAAACTGCTTATTGACCACCAAAGGTGACCTATAAGGGTTTAACATCAAAAGAATGGTTCCCTCAAAAGTTCTACTTCCTAGGTACCATCACTTATCCCTCCTAAGGAGGGAGGTGTATACCATGGAAGGACCTTGAATCATGGGGAAGAATGGAGGTGAAAGATACCATCCATGTTTAAGAAAGAAGTTAACTAATTCTAAGCTCTTCCTAATCCCTAACCCTAAAACAACAACAAAACAAACAAGGCTCACAAACTCTCAATGTCCTTCTCCAATCATCAAGTCTTCTACTATGCTCCTCCATGCCCCTCAAAGCAAGATCAAGCTCAACAAGCCCACAAAGCAAAGCAAAACAAAATACAAGCCCGCAAGGGCAACACAAACAACAATCAACTACAAAATCATTTAAAAATAGTATACTATTATATTAAAATCTAATATAATTTCTAGGGGATCCTATATACCTACCCTTAATACCCTATATGTCCCAATATCTAACTGGACCTAGAAACCCAAAATTCTAGTGGTATTGTGGACCTATGTTAAGGATTGACTTAATTCTATACAACCTAATGTCATCTAATCAAAACTAATCAAAAATTAATCACAAAATTATGGAATAAATAAAGAGGGGATCTAAAGTCCTAATATAACTATCCTAAAAAGAATGGCCTGAAAATTCAAAGGGAACTAGCTAAAAACAATTCTACAAATCTATGCCTCAACATAAAAGAATTAAAAAGCTATTAAAAGAAGAAATACACAAGAAATATTAAAAATGCATGAAATGAAAATATTATGGTTTTATAATTTTCTATACATGAACATGAAATGGGAGAAAAAATCCCCATACAAAAATCATCATTTTTCTATTTAATATGATTTTTCAAAGATTAAAGAAAAATGGAGAAAAAGAAATTAAAATATGAAAACATTGGTGTGAATAGCAATGACAGACAGTTCAATTCATGTCTGGGCTTAAAATGGGGTGGGGATATCAATGCATGCCAGGCCCAATTATTAATCAGAAAATCATTTCAAAATCATAAAGGAAAAGAAAAATACACGGTGCAAAGAGCAAGGCAAATCAGTTAAAAATCCAGTTGGGCCATGAATGGGGGTGTGAATATCAAATATCAACTTAAGCTCAAAACCTCAGGTTTAATGAAACGCTTCGTTTCATGTCTTCAGATTTCCCTCTCCAAACGGAATTGAATCTCAGCCACACGATCTCCACTCAGTCAATGAGTCCACGCCTCATCCAACGGCCACGTCTTTATCTTCTTCCTCTAGCTAGGGTTCAAATGAGGAAGCCATGGAAACAAAGCTTCAAGCTCAAGCTTCTCCCAACTCGTATCACCTCAATTCTCCATGAAAAACTAAAATTCAAAACCCTAATTTGTTCTAAATTCCATGCTGATCACAACCATAGCCTTAGAATCAATTGAATCATCCCCAATCTCTTAACCCGATCCAAGATCAAAAATAAGCTCAGACATCAACTTCAACAATTCTTGAAATTAATTACCTCAGAATGATCACCACCTCACACTGGTTAAATCTTGATATTAATCTCATGTTATAGCTCACTATATCTCGTGTTCTTGATCCAAACAAAAATGGTGTCACCAACTCAAACTTCACCAATTGATCTCAAACTTCCCATTATCCATCACCTAATTGTCTCTAACCGTTCTAACCTAACAATTCTCCCTAATTATGCTTAAATTATGGTGTAGAGGAAAAGTTACCAACCTGTCAAATCTTGATTATCAGATAGGTCAAAGCTCCACTTCAACCTCTCAAACTCTTCAGAAACCTTCCTTGATTGATGATAAAACTTCTGTCTGCAAAAGTTTTGATGGAGGATGCTTGAATCTCAGAATTAGATGGTGACTTGCAACCTTCAAAATCCAAAAGCTATCTCCTCAATTCTTCAAGATATTGCCCTCAAATTGGTATGCACACATTCAGTGTGATCAATGGAATGTGTTTGGATAGAAAGAAGCAATGGAAATGAAGCAGAAAGTGGAAATTGATTTCAACTTGCAATGGAAGCAATTGAAATGGCTATCTCACTCTTCTCTCTAATATCTCACCAACCTTGCATCTGAGCAAGTTCCATACACTATATAGGATGGTTTAGACTCATCTAGAACCTTCTGGAATCATCCAATGAGAATTTGGGATTCTCATGCCATGAGTTTTTGATTTCCATCCATCTCATGTATCATCTCATGCAATGCCTCTTGCAGCAACTTGTTTTTACTTGAAAATCTCCTTAGATGAGATGTATGATGTGTTAAGACACTTTACTAGCTTGTGCATTGAGTTTCCTTGTGTTTTGCATTTGTGCCTTAATATTCAAGCAACCATTTTCCAAAGCAAGTCCATGATCTAGACCTCAAATCAAAAAAGTGGATGAACCATTGTTTCTAAAATGCTTTTTAGAGTCAAAATGACCTATTATATGCCATGGTTTGGATGTGTAGCTTGGAAATTTCAATTTCCAACTTGGAATTATTTAATTTATGCCTCCATTTTAGGTCATTTTTACCATTTTTTGCTACAAGCCTTTTCAACATCTCATGACCTCCCTACTAACCCTAAAACATCATTTTAAGCAAGTTTTGTGTTGAAGATTTTTCCATTTGAAGCTTGGAAATAGGAGTTATGGCCTTATGCTTGAAATGACCTATAATCTCCAAATGACCAAAATGCCCTTGACTTGTCAAAGCCATAACTTGAGTTATACAAATCCTATCAAGGACTTCTAGTACTCTCTAGAAAGCTAAGAAGATAAGGAACAACATTCATGTTAACCAAAAGTTCATAGAAATCATCCTTCTTGGGCAAAAGTTGGATGCAAGTTGGGTGACTTTCAAGGCCCCAGATTCACATACCTCAGATGACCTGTAATTTGTCAAAGTCATAACTTGATCTCTACAAATCCTATCAAGGACTTATAGTACTAAAATTAAAGCTAAGAACAAGCTCTACAACATTCATGTTGGGGGTAAGATGAGATGACAATCACATCTTGAGCTAAACTGCCTTGCAGATAGGGGTCAAACTAGGGGATTTTACACTGTCAAGCCTTAGAAACCCTAGCTTGAAACTTCTCAAACTCCTCAATCATGATGATTTGACCTTGGAATAATACCTATAGCATCTCAATGCATCAATACATGATCACATGGCTCTTGGACTAGGTCTCAACCCTCTCCAAATCATCAGTTGACCTAGGGTTGACCCAGTCAAACTCTAATTATACCACTCATGGCTAAGTCTTCTGAATCTTGTACAATGACCTCTCTAGGCTTCATGATGGCTTTCAAGACATCTCATGAGCTCTCTCAAAGCTTCAAGTCCATCCTCATAGCTTCAGAATCATCTGAGGAGCTCCCACAACTCTCAAGTTAGGAGGCACACAACCTTGGTTTCAACCAATCTCTCTGAGGATCTCTTAACTTCTCTGACAAAGATATCAATCCTTGAACACTTGAATAACCTTTTTGGCTAGCTTCAAAGTCTTGATTGGTACTCATACCTCTTGATCTCATGCATACATGTCAATGAAATGCAAGTGATAATGCTAATGATGAATGAGATGAATCACAAGCTAGGTAAAGAAATGTTGGTCAAATTTTGTGGTGCAACAGCTGCCCCTATTCAAACGGCTTGAACTTGACTGGGTGAGGAGCGAACGGCTCTCAGCCAATCAAGGTAAAAGACGGTTGAATACCAACAAACCCGAAAATTTGCCAACTGCACAAGTACACAGTACTCTGATGGGAACAAATCTTCGAAAACTGAAATATTAGCTGGACGACAACTAGCTGGAGAATTGGTCACACGGTAACCGGTGATACATGGTCGATCATGCCATCAGGCATCAAGATTCCTCGGGACTCATCAGGTCAATAATGTCGTCGGGCATTCAAAGAAAACTTTTGGGCATCAGCCGGATTTCATCAGTAAGTCAGGAATAGCATTCTTGGTCAATCATGAACCAATTAGGGATATCCAAACTTCTGCCATCAGGCACTCCACATCAGCTGAGAGAACTGCTTCGTTAATACAGTTGAACTTCAATCATCAAGTCTTCAGGGGAAGTTTCAACTTCGCTGTTCAGAAACCTGCTGGGGATTACGCACCTCCGTTGGGGATTCTGGAGAACTATCAAGTAACTCTGCTTCGGGGATCCAGAAATCATTCAGGACGAATCAACTCTGCTGACGACTTCAAGAATCATCTTGGACAAATAACTCCACCGGGGACTTCAAGAATCATCCTGAAACGATAACTATGCTGGAGTTTTCAGGAATCATCCTGAGCGGACATTTTGCCGGGGACTCTAAGCATCAACTTGAGCAACCAACTCGGGCGACTGCGCTGGGGATTTTAAGAATCATCTTAAACAAACGACCTTGCTGGGGAATTCAAGAATCATCTTGAGCAAGCGACTCGTTGGGGAGAATTCAAGAATCATCTTGAGCAATTAATTATGTGGCGGAACACCTGCAAAATAAGAACGGTAACAACCTAGATCATGCTTATTATGCATATCCTTCGGCAATGGCGCAATACTCCACACGGTGAAAATGCTATGCGTTTATGATAAATGCTTATGCAGTCATGCAAAATGATGCGATCCCGTCAACAAAATAAATGCCGAAGGGAGAATCCTCCTGTCAAGGAGAAAGGACCACTAAGATAGGGGAAGGAATCATCCTGCTGAGGAGAAAAGGGTCCCGCCAATCTCAATTGGACTCCGCAGGGAAGTGAACTTCAGTTAACTGCTGCAGGGGGACGAAGCTCTACGGGAACCTGGACCTGCTGAGGGAAAGCGAGGTCAATCGCGGGAATAAACTGCACGGCCTTCACGGCTACTTCCCCGGAGATAACGACTCTGGTGGGGAGATACAGCATCAGCTATTCAACATTCCACTAGGGAAAACCAATCATGGTCTGAGCGGCTCCCAAGGACTCGACTCTCTTGGGGATCTGCAAACTCGGCTGAGGAATAAGAAATCATTCTGCTTGCTGGGGAGAGTACGACTCTATGGGGAATCTCAATTCCGCAGGGGAAGAAGGAATCATCCGGCTTCGGGGGAGAATACGACTCTGTGGGGAATCTCAATTCCGCTGGAGACTTCAGTCTTGAGCTATCAACTGCTGCACACTTCGGTATGACTCAGCTGAGGAGATGACGTTCCTTCAGGATGCATCTGATTGGGGAGAGAATCTTCTCTGCCTGGGGAGACATATCAATGCTCGCGATCTCGTGTTCAGACTCTGCGGGGAGAGGCAGCTGAACTTTGTTGGAGACGGAGGAATCATCCTGCTTGGGGATGCGCACGGCGCACTGTCTGAAATATGCTACACCTGTAACAATACAAACAAACAGACAAGATACCCTTCTCAAAGGGACCTATCAAGGTTATCATCTTGTGACAATGTTTAAGTAATTCATTGTTTCAACAATCAATGGCCTAGGCCAGTAAGTTTATGTATGCGCATTTTATCAAAAACATCGGCGTTCTTTTTCGCAAACAAAACAGATAAATGCTAAACAGACAAACATAATTGCTGAATAGTTACATTTTATTGATAACGAACCCCTGAATGGGTAAAAATGTTTTACAACAGATGCAAGCTCCTGGAATTAGGAAGCCGCGCAAAAATAAAACATAAATATACATCAGTATATACAAATGTCGGCAACGAGGCGTAGACGAACACCATGAGTTGATCCCTCTATGACCCACTCGACTTCGATACTTCTCCGACGCTTCAGCTTCAGAAGAGATTGATTCAGATAAACGGACCTCAGGTCTTCCAAACCACTAAACAAAGAAAGTCCACACGCGGAACGCAGTCATTTGCTTATTCAAATCCCTAACTTTTGCGTGAACAGCCCTTTGCGGGTTTTCAGTTCACCGGGATACACTTTTTTGCCAAAGTCGCCCATCCGGGTTTTCGACCTTGCAGGTGTACATTTTTTCAATTTATTTCCCTAATTTTTGCCCGAACCTTTTTCCTTTTTTATGGTTCGCCGGGATGCCCCATTTTTGCCTGGACTCTCTTTTTACTGTCCAGCGGGTCGCTTTCAAGCAAAGTATTTTTTAACTGCGTCGTCGTTCACCGGGGATGCAAAATATTCACCATCCATCGTGGATAACAACAAAGCTCCTCTCGAGAAGACTTTGCTGACGACGTACGGCCCTTCGTAATTCGGAGTCCACTTGCCCCGGTGATCGGAGTGTGGAGGAAGAATCTTCTTCAGGACGAGATCACCCGTCTGAAAGCTTCTAGGACGCACCTTCTTATCATAAGCTTTCTTCATTCGGCTTTGGTATAAACCACCTTGCGCAACCGATGCCAACCTCTTCTCGTCCATCAGGCTGAGTTGGTTCAGTCGGTTCGTAATCCATTCTGCCTCGTCGAGTTTCACATCAACTAAAACTCGCAAAGAAAGGATCTCCACTTCTAACGGTAAGACTGCTTCCATACCGTACACCAAGGAGAAAGGAGTTTCCCCGGTCGACGTACGTACCGTTGTACGATAACCGTGCAATGCAAATGGAAACATCTCGTGCCAATCTTTGTAGGTCACAACCATCTTCTGAACAATCTTCTTGATGTTCTTATTGGCTGCTTCAACGGCGCCATTCATCTTCGGCCAGTAAGGAGATGAGTTGTGGTGTTGAATCTTGAAACTCTGGCACAGCTCCTTCATCATCTTGTTATTCAGATTCGAACCATTATCAGTAATGATCCGCTTGGGAACTCCGTAACGACAGATGATGTCCCTCTTTATGAATTTGACCACCACCTGCTTGGTCACATTAGCATATGAGGCTGCCTCCACCCACTTGGTGAAGTAGTCGATAGCTACTAGAATGAAGCAATGACCGTTAGATGCAGTGGGCTCGATCTTGCCTATCATGTCGATGCCCCACATGGAGAACGGCCACGGGGAGGACATGACATTTAACGGGCACGGCGGCACATGAACTTTATCAGCATAAATCTGGCATTTATGACATCTCTTCGCGAATTTAAAGCAGTCCGATTCCATCGTCAGCCAGTAGTATCCTGCTCTCAGGATCTTTCTCGTCATAGCATGCACGCCGGCGTGCGTACCAAATGTGCCTTCATGGACTTCCTCCATGAGCATACTCGCTTCTTTCTCATCTACACATCTGAGTAGCACGAGATCGTGGTTTCTTTTGTACAAAACTCCATCAGGATTGAGATAAAAATTTCCAGACAGCCTCCTCAGAGTCTTCTTATCCTGGGTTGACGCACCCGCGGGATACTCCTTAGTCATAAGGAAAGTCTGGATGTCATGGAACCATGGCTTGCCGTCGGCGGCTTCCTCGATCGCAAAGACGAATGCAGGTCTATCAAGACGAGAAAGGACAATCCTTGGAGCTTCATTCCAAAAATTGACTTTATACATCGAAGCCAACATGGCTAAGGCATCAGCCATCTGATTTTCAGCCCTGGGCACATGATGGAGTTCCACTTGATCAAAGAACGGAAGCAGCCTTCTGGCATAACTCATGTACGACACCAAATTCGATTGACGAGTCTCCCACTCCCCTTTAATCTGGTTGATCACAAGCGCCGAGTCACCATATACGTCTAGGTTCTTGATTCTTAAATCAATTGCCTCTTCTAGACCCATGATGCATGCTTCGTACTCCGCTTCATTATTGGTGACTGGAAACGTCAGTCTCGCAGTGAACGGGATATGGGATCCGTGGGGAGTCGTGATGATCGCCTCAATGCCACTTCCATAGGAATTAACCGCCCTGTCAAATATCAGTTTCCACTGTGATTTCCTATCTGGCCCCTCATCGGGCAACGGCTCATAGCAATCCTTCGCTTTGAGAAACATGATATCCTCATCAGGGAATTAAAAATTCATCGGCTGGTAATCCTCGATCGGCAAGGTAATCATACAATACGCTACCCTTGATGGCCTTCTCGGAAACGTACTGAATATCATATTCCGTCAACACCATTTGCCATCTGGCAATCCTGCCCGAAAGAGCCTGCTTCTCGAAGATGTATTTGATCGGATCCATCTTTGAAATTAGCATGGTTGTGTGATTGAGCATGTACTGGCGTACACGTTTTGCAGCCCAGGCTAGTGCACAACACGTCTTCTCCAGCATCGAGTAACGAGATTCACACTCAGTGAACTTTTTACTCAAATAGTAAATGGTGTGCTCCTTTCTGCCCGTCTCGTCGTGCTGACCGAGAACACACCCCATACTATTCTCAAGAACTGTTAAGTACATGATTAGGGGTCTTCCGGCTACTGGGGGTATCAAGATTGGAGGTTCCTGTAGATACTGCTTTATCTTGTCGAATGCCTTCTGGCAGTCCTCATTCCAGATAATTGCCTGATCTTTCTTTAAAAGCTTGAACATCGGTTCACACGTGGCCGTGAGCTGAGAGATAAACCTTGCAATGTAGTTTATTCTGCCCAGGAAACCACGAACTTCTTTTTCTGTTTTTGGCACTGGCATTTCTTGTATGGCTTTTATCTTCGCAGGATCAACCTCGATGCCTCTTTCACTCACGATAAACCCCAGTAACATTCCGGACCGTACTCCGAAAGTACACTTGTAAGCCTCTCAAAGAGCTTCAGCAAATTGACCAGATGTCCCTCCTCCGTTTGGGACTTCGCAATCATGTCATCAACATAGACTTCAATCTCATGATGAATCATGTCATGAAACAAAGTTACCATTGCTCGTTGGTAAGTGGCCCCTGCGTTCTTCAGACCGAAAGGCATTACCTTATAGCAAAATGTTCCCCAAGGAGTGATAAACGTCGTTTTCTCCATGTCCTCCGGCGCCATCTTGATCTGATTGTAACCGGAGAAGCCATCCATGAACGAAAACACGGAGAACTGGGCTGTGTTGTCGACCAACACATCGATATGAGGCAGCGGGAAATCATCTTTAGGGTTCGCCCTATTCAAATCCCGATAATCGACGCACATTCGTACCTTACCGTCCTTCTTCGGTACAGGCACTATGTTGGCGACCCACGGAGGGTAAGTAGTGACCGCTAAGAAGCCAGCATCAAGCTGTTTCTGCACTTCTTCTTTGATCTTAATGGCCATATCTGGTCTCGTCCTCCTAAGCTTCTGCTTGACGGGAGGACAATCTTCTCGCAGCGGCAAGTGGTGGACCACGATGTCAGTGTCAAGTCCGGGCATATCTTCGTATGACCAAGCAAAGACGTCTTTATACTCTCTCAGCATCTCGACCAATCTCTGCTTGACATCACTCTGCAATGCAGCCCCTATCCTGACGTTTCTGACGAGTTCTTCAGAACCCAGATTCACGATCTCAATCTCCTCTTCATGAGGCAGAATAACTTTCTCCTCTTGTTTCAACAAGCGGGCCAACTCCTCAGGAAGGTCTTCGTCTTCATCAATCTCTTCTTTGGCTTGATAGATCAGGCAATCGAAGTCGAAGTGAGCCGTAGAAGGTCCAGAGTCGATGTCATCTGTTATGTGGATCCTGCAATAACAAGGGTTAAGCTTAAAACGAGAATATGCAGGTTAGCACAAACCCCATTGCCATTTTATTGTTTTTCAAAACAAATATAAAACAGGAATAACAGAGATCATAATATTTGAATACGAAGAAAACGCCTTTGATTTATTAACAAAATGCATGTACATAATCCAACAAGGCCCCGACAATAAAACCACTATGCCCCGGGTAGGACATAGGGTTGTACAATGATTGGAAAAAGTAAATCATTACTCTTCGCTTGTCATCTGGATGATAACCTTGACGGACCAATTGTTGAGGCACTCGCCTGGCTTGCTTGGCTGGATCCAAGAGTCGAGGTCACAGTCGCTATCTCCGCTGTCTTCAGACACCGCGTTGATGCTTTCGAAAATCATTCCGCCACTGGTAAACTGGATCGGCCCTTTACCTCGAGACGCACCGCTAGAAGAAGAAGCTTCAGCTCCAGGAGAATATCCCAACCCAAACTTATCTTGCTTGTTAGGTATCTCCAAAATTCGCCCCCAGCCTGGGGTAGATCCGGCTTGGACAATGGCCCGAGCTTCCTTGAACGAGGAGAGAGTCATCTCTGGCTTTTCGGTGACCACAGGAGCTACGTCTTTCACCTTGACAACTTCGAACGCTTGGCATAGAGTCTCATGGATTTCGCCATCCATCTCCA
The DNA here is from genome assembly GCA_963859935.3 of Lathyrus sativus. Lineage (NCBI taxonomy): Eukaryota > Viridiplantae > Streptophyta > Magnoliopsida > Fabales > Fabaceae > Lathyrus > Lathyrus sativus. Next base: position 365,835,981 of record OZ012737.1, read on the forward strand.
CATACTTGAAGGATGACAAATGGCTCACCATTATGTCTTCCTCGCCACACACGGTTACGATGCTACCTCCGACAACATATTTGAGCTTTTGGTGCAACGTGGAGGTCACGGCCCCAGCAGCATGGATCCACGGCCGACCCAAGAGACAACTGTAGGCAGGCGTGATGTCCATAATATAAAAGACCGCGTCGAACGTTTCCGGCCCGACTTGGATTGGCAGGGTCACCTCCCCGAAAACATGGCGTTTAGTTCCGTCGAACGCCTTCACAACCAGATCACTGGGTGTGCAAATCACTCCACGAGTATCCAACTTCATTAATGCCTTCTTCGGAAGAACATTAAGTGACGAACCCGTGTCCACCAACACGTGCGACATAATCGTGCCCCTACACTCTATCGAGATGTGTAGGGCGCTATTGTGATTCCTCCCCTTGGGCGTCAGCTCCAGGTCTGTGAAACCTAACCCATCCTCCGCTGCAACTGAAGATTACCTCAGTACCCAACCTTTCTCTGTCGAACCAATCAATATCTTCTGCAGATAAACTCATCAGACGCTCAGGCCACTCAGCTGTGGCTGCAGACAAGACGAAAGGACCCCTCTTGGGCAGATGGCTATCAAGCCATTTATACAGCAAAGGTACGCAGCATGAGACATTCTTCCCTCTCCGGTTCTCATTCTTGTAGTGGACTGAGTGATAGACATCTCCGATCAAAGTAGGGACTGGATTCCCTGAAGCGAAGATGTGAAATGCATCAAAGTCTACGAAATCGGGCATGTTGGGGAACAGGATAATGCCATATATGCATAAAGCGAGGATGGCATTGAACGCGTCCCAACATCCATCCTTAGCACACTGCTGAGCCTTAACTACCAGAAACTGCAAAGAGAACCCAGGAAGCTTGTTCCAACTAGTCAGCACTAACTCAGAGGCGTCCAAATAAAGTGAAGAAGCTAAACCAGCCAGATCAGGCTCAGCATCCATGTGGACAAAAGGCATCTGCCTTTTGATAGGCACACCCAGCAAATCAGCATATTCTTCCAGCGTCGGCGCGAGAACAAAGTCCTAAAAAGTGAAACATCTCAGCGGAGGGTCGTAGAACTGAAAACGAGCATGCAACCCATTCAACTCGAACGTAGAAGGCTTGCGAACCAAACTGAGCAACCGGCCATAAGGTTTTCTAAACTCGTCCTTCACAGAATCACCTGCTAGAGCTATCAAACCAGTCAACTTCGACACATCAGGGGTCGGGAATTTGTAAGCAACGGTCTTCCTGAGAGAGGCCAGAACAATTCAATAGGAGGCAAGAAATCCTGGATCGGGGAAACGGTACCTGCAACACAGACACACGTTAATGAAATGCAAATGAAAATGCAAGCTAATGCAAAATGCAGTCATGCAATAATATATCCAGGTAACTGGCGCTGAGATTCTGTATCAACAATCACTGATGAGAAGAAAACCCAGGTGTAGGACCACAGATCTGATCTGCCCAGAACAACCATCTGATAGGACCATATACATAGGATCAAAATTCTGCTCTGTCAAGAACAAATGTCTGATAATAAGGACCTCGGATGTATGCTCAAAAAATATTTGTTGATGAAGTCTTCAGACCTCAAATCAAAAATCTGCTCTATCGAGAACAAACATACAGCTGCTGATGAGATCTTCAGACCCCACTCAAAATCTGCTCTATCAAGAACAAACAACTGATGACGATACTCTAATCAAAACCTGCTTTATCAAGAATAGACATACACCTGATGATAAGATCCTCTGATCAAAACCTGCTCTATCAAGAATAGACAAACACCTGATGATAAGATCCTCTGATCAAAACCTGCTCTATCAAGAACAGACAAATCTGCAACTGAGAAACCCTGGTACCAACATAACTGATTCACTGTCGAGAAAACCAGATAGTCTGGAGGTCAAAGTTTCCTGCAATAAACCCAATCCCACTCACGGGTATGGACCTAAACTGACTCAAGGTACGGCATCCTATGCGTTCATCAGCGTCACAGACTTTCATGAGGGGTGATACGATACCCAGAAGGTGTGGCATCACCAGCTCATGAAGCGGCCTTACTTAGCTGAATCACAAATGATCGGTCCCCAGAGTCGACAATCCACCAAACCAGCAACCGTCTCAACCCAAAGGGTTGAAAGTGAAACCAACCGGATGAACCTCGTCTGAGCGTGGATTTCATGAGACACTAGTGCCTGCAAAGCAAGCACGCGCCCACTAATTTCCACTCTAAGTCTATGGTGCACTCAAGCTTGGGTCTGGCTTCTCACTCATCAGAACTCCCATCCCACAACAACACAAATAATTATATTATACTGAAAATAAAATGCGGGAAATAAAGTGCGAGAAGTAAAATGCGATAAATAAACGCAACCCAACAGGTAAACATACAAGCGGTAGGATTGACTCTCGCTGGGAACTGTTGACCTCCCCAACAGAGTCTCCAGCTGTCGCTTTCGCGAAAATAAGGTGCCGGCACAACAGAAGAGTCGCCACCTTTTGTTATTTATCCCTCAGAGCGGGAAAGGAAACGATCGGAAAAACCTGACGAAAAAAAGGTAAGACAAGGTCGTCGCAACCACTGTCTGGGTTCGAGAGTCGGCTACGCAAGGGGAAGGTATTAGCACCCCTCACGTCCTTCGTACTCGACGGGATCCACGCTTGCTTGTTTACTTGGACGGGTTGGTTTTATTCTATCTACCTATCAAGGCTGGCTAAAAAAGAAAAGAAAAAATGACTCGGCAAAGCGTCGCACTTTATGCCTACGTATTCTCATCAGAGAACGAGAAATCAGAGTCAACGTAGTTCGGCCTACGAAGGGTTATGGGGGAAGGTAGCTTGCCAAGACATCGCCATCTTGTGCCTACGTACTCTCAATAGGTATGAGAGATCAGAGCTCACGTAGTTCGGGAAACTACGGTTTATTTCCTGTCTTTACGAAAGAAGTGTTTTTTGTTGTGTTTGCGATCTCAACCGCACTAGAGACTATGACCTGAGAGTGAATGCGTCGCATGTCACCCAAAGGGTACCATACTAAACATCCAGACTGCGGAAAAGAAACTCTCCCACAATCCTTTCTCAGATAGCTTAAGGCTCGTAACGTACAAAAGAAATCATTCATGATTACTGTATCTTAAACTGTTTTGAGATGAGAAGAGGACAGGCCCAACTAGGAGGGAGACTATCAAGTCCTACTGTTGTCATGCCATGGATTCATCCTATGGTTGAAGTTTGAACAGGGAACTCCTAGAAGTTGTCATGCATAGGATTCAACCTAAAAGTCTATCATCAAATCCTTATCAAAGGAAATGAGAGTCCTAAGGGATCATGTCAATGATACACCAAAACAGACAAAGCATCATCTTAACAGTAAAATGCATGCAATGCAAGTGAGGGAGGAAATGTGTGCGGGGCTTCAGCCTCCACAAGCTCATCTCAACCTCAAGCCAGAATGAGATAACAGTAATCATACTGAAATATAAACAACATGCTATCAAGCAATAAACAGTAAACTGCAATCATACAGATAAAATGAAATGAAATGCCATCAGGCAAACAAACCACATGGGAAAGGGAGCTGGGCTCTACCGAATACTCGCAAGCAAAGCCACACAGTAACAATACAAGCAGAGGGAGCAACTCAACCTCTAGTGCAATCATGCTCCTAGATTCTACCTATTCTAGATATGAACTTATTCTAATGCAACAGACAAATCAAGCAAAACACACAATACAGAAAAGAAAACAGAAGAAAGCCTCAGCTCCTCCAGCAGCAACTCAGTCTTCAGACTTCAATCACTTGACAAACATCAGTTTGCTTTTCCAGGTTTCAACCCTACAACATGAGTTTCAACTCATCTTCTCCCTTAAGCTTCAGCTTCTTGATCAGCTCCACCTTCAGGCTTCACCTGATCTTCAGGGGTCTTCAAGTATCAATTTGCTCTTACTGCTCTTCAAGCTTCAGCTGGAATGGCAATGCTCAAGGATTCATCCTCTTCAATACTCTTCAATGAAGTCTTCATCTTCATGCTCAGGCTCAACCTCAGGATAATCAAACCAGAGGAAAATCACTTACTGGATAAGCTGGGGGATATTGAACTGCTTATTTGATCACCAAAGGTGACCTATAAGGGTTCAACATCAAAGGAATGATTCCATCAAAAGTTCGACCTCCTAGGTATATCACTTATCCCTCCAAAGGAGAGAGGTGTATACCATGGAAGGACTTTGAATCATAGGGAGGAATGGAGGTGAATGATACCATCCATGTTTGAGAAAGAAGTTTTCTACATCTAAGCTCTTCCTAATTCCTAACCCTAAAAACAAAACAAAAAAGAAGAAAGAACAAGCTATCAAGCTCCTCCATGCCTCTTCAAGTCTTCAACCATGCTCCACAAATAGATACCAAGCTCCTCAAACCAAAGGAAAACTCCAAAGCAAGGCAAACTAAACAAACATGTCCTAAAGGCAACACAAACAATCATTTAATACAAAAATCAACTAAAAATAGCATCCTATTATATTAAATCCTAATATAATTTCTAAGGGATCCTACATACCTACCCTTAATGCCCATATATGCCCCCTAGTCTAAATTGCCCTAGAAACCCAAAATCTAAAGTTATTATGGACCTATGTTGAAGTTTTAACCTAATTCTACACTACCTAGAATTACCTAATCAAAACTATCCTAAAAATCATCAAAAAAATATGGAATTAATCCAGGGGGAACCTAAAACATTCATCTAACTACCCTAAAAATATTGACCTAAAAATCTAAAGGGAACTACCCTAACTAAATTCGACAAATTAAGGTATCAACTTAAAAGAATTAAAAATGCATTAAAAGAGAAAATATGCAAAAAATATAAAAATGAAATAAAATGGCAATTTTATGATTTTATATTTTTCTTAACAAAAAATGGAAAGTGGGGAAAAAGTTCCCATTGAAAAATATTCATTTTTCAATTTAATATGGATTTTCAAAGTAAAATAAAATTTGGAGTGAAAATAAAATGGAAAATGATCATAGGGTGCAAACAGAAATAAGATGCAGTTATTATTTCATTTGGGCCCAGCGTATGGGGGTGCGAAGAGTAAGCGCGTCAGGCCCATATTAAATCAGAAATCAACGAAAATAAAAAAGAAAATAAAGAAATGAGCGGTGCGAATAGCATGGAGATGTAGTTCATATTTGGAATTGGGCCTGCATGGGGGTGGGAATAGAATAGTTCATTTAAAGCCCAGGCCAGCGTTTAAATGAAACGCGGCGTTTCATCCTTCAGACTTCCCTCCCATTTTCAATTGCATCTGGAGCGTAGGATTGGGTCCCCGGTCAAGCGGTCAACATATGATCCAACGGCAATGAGTCGTCTTCTTCCTTGAGACGCTAGGGTTTTCAGAAACCATGAAAACACGAGCTCCATGCACAGATCTTCCAGCTCGTCGTTCTCCTTCGTATCTTCATCAAATTTCACGAAATAAAGCCCTATCTCGACCTATTTTCCAAGCTGAACACAGCCATGGCATTGGTTTCCATTAAATCAACCTCTATCACCCAAACCGAATGGTGCAACTCATGAATCTCAAAATATCATCAAACCTCAACTTCAACCAAACTCATAATTCTTGGTATCAAAATGATTATCACGCTATACTCATCAAGACCAGCCATTAATCTAGCATTGAAACTCACTAAATCACTAGTTCTAACTCCATCAAGAATTCGCTTCCATGAATGAAACCTCTCCAATCAGTCCCAAACTCATCAAAATGGACCACCTAATTGTCTCTAACAAGTCTATGCTAATAATTAACCCTAGCCATGCCTAGATTGAGGTGTAGAAATGGTTTTGCATACCTTGCTTCTTGAAATGGTAGGTGATGAAATTCTTCAATCCAAGCCTTGTAGCTCCTCAAGAACACTCCCTAGATGCTGAATCTTCCTCTGTATGCAAAAGATTTGATGTAGAGAACTTGTACTTCAAGATCCAATGCAATTTGCTTCCTTGCAATTTCAATGGGATCTCCTTCAATTCTTCATCAATGGAGTTGCAAATCAATATGAACACACTCAGAAATGTTTGTGGAGATGATTTTTGAAGAAAAATGAAATGGCAATGAAGAGAAATATGAAGTTTGGATATGATTTGCAAATGAAGCTTTTTGATTTCAATCACTATTCTCTACCACAATTAACACCAACTATCACCAACCCTTCACCAATGTAAGTTGTATCCAATATATAGAGAGGTTTAGAGAAGTCTAGAACCTCCTAGAATCATCTAGTAAGAACTTGAAGTTTTCATGTCATGGTAATTTGCATTTTCATTTCTCATATCATGAAATCTCATGCAAAAACCCTTGTACACTTGGTAACTGACTTGAATATCTCTTTACATGAGATTTAGGACAAGATACAATGCATATCTCCCTTGTTTATTAAGCTTTTCCTTGTTTTGGTTTGGTACCCCATTATGCAAGCAATCCAATTACAAAGCAACCCCATGATGCAAGCCTCAAATCAGAATTGTGGCTGAACCATTGTTCTTAGAATTTCCTTTGGAGTCAAAATGACCTATCATATGACATGGTTTGGACTTATAGCTTATGATTTATGATTTTCAACTTCACTTGAATTAAGTTATGCCTCATTTTTAAGCCATTTTTATCACTTTTTGATATGAGCATTTTCAACATCTCATGACCACCCTACTAGCCTTAAAACATCATTCTAAGCAAGTTTTATGTTGAAGATTTTTCCATTTGAAGCTTGGAAGTAGGAGATATGGCCTTATGCTTGAAATGACCTATAACTTCCAAATGACCAAAATGCCCTTGGCTTGTCAAAGCCATAAGTTGAGTTCTATAAATCCTATAAAGGACTTATAGTACTCTCTAGAAAGCTAAGAATATTCTCTTCAACATTCATGTTGACCAAGAGTTCATAGGAATCATCCTACTAGGGCAAAAGTTGTCTGCAAGTTGGGTGACTTTCAAGGACCCAGATTCACATACCTCAGATGACCTGTAATTTGTCAAAACCATAACTTGAGCTCTGCAACTCCTATCAAGGACTTCTACCACTAAAATTAAAGCTAAGAACAAGATCTACAACATTCATGTTGTGGGGAAGATGAGATGACAATCACATCTTAAGCTAAAACTGCCTGGAAGATAGGGATCAAACTAGGGGATTTTACACTGTCAATCCTTAGAAACCCTAGCTTGAAACTTCTCAAACTCCTCAATCATGATGAGTTGGTCTAGGAATCATCCTTATAGTATCTCAATACATCATTCCATGATCACATGGCCCTTGGATTAGGTCTCAACCTTCTCCAAATCATCAGTTGACCTAGGGTTGACCCAGTCAGACCCTAATTCTACCATTCATGGTTGAATCTTCTGAATTCTTGAACAATGACTTCTCTAGGGTTCATGATAGCTTTAAAGACATCTCATAATCTTTCTCAAAGCTTCAAGTCCATCCTCATAGTCTCATAATCATCTGAGGGGCACCCACAACTCTCAAGCTATGAGACACACAACCTTGGTTTCAACCAATTCCTCTGAGGATCTCTTGGGCTTTCTGACAAAGGTATCAACCTTCAACACTTGATGGGTAAATAAATGTTGGTCAAATTTTAGGGTGCAACAGCTGCCCCTATTCAAACGGCTTGAACCTGACTGGGTGAGGAGCGAACGGCTCTCAGCCAATCAAGGTGCGAGATGGTTGAATACCGGTAAACCCAGATATTTGCCAACTGCTCAACTCTTCGAACACTGGAATAACAGCTGCACAGCAACTATCTGGAGAAATACTGATCTGACATCACCGTCAGTTATTCACATCAACTTCTATTGACATTGTCATCAGACAACCAAAACACCCAACATCACCGCTGGAAGACTAAATCACTCGACATCGCCGTCGAACAACCAAAATACCCAACATCGCCGCTGGAGACAAACAAACACCCAACATCTCCGCTGGAGGACTAAAATCCATGACATCGTCGGCAGAACCGAACAAAACACCCAACATCGCCGCTGGAGAACTGAATCTGACTTCGCCGTCGAACAATCCAAATACCCGACATCGCCGCCGGAGAACTAAATCACCTGACATCGCCGCCAGAAACAAACAAAACGCCCAACATCGCCGCTGGAAAACTGAATCATCTGACATCACCGCCAGAACCAAACAGATATCCAACATCGCCGCCGGAGAAATAGAGAATCTGACATCGCCATCATAAACAAACATAACTCTGAGGGACACTCGACATCGCCGTCGAACAAACATAATCTCTGCTGGGGAGCTAAAGAGTCTGACATCGCCGTCAACATAATCTTCTGACATCGCCGCCAGAAACACACGTCCAACATCGTCGCGGGAAACAAACATCCAACATCGCCGCTGGAGAATTAAAGCACCTGACATCGCCGCCAGAAAACTGACATACCCAACATCGCCGCTGGAAAACTGAGCTATCTGACATCGGCGTCGAGTGCTCAACATAATCTGACCTCGCCGTCAAAACAAACATCCAACATCGCCGCCGGAAACAAACATAATATGACTTCGCCGTCAAAACAAATATCCAACATCGCCGCTGGAAACAAACATAATATGACTTCGCCGTCAAAACAAATATCCAACATCACCGCTGGAGAACTGAACCAACTTGACATCGCCGCCAAGAACAGAACATCATCTGACCTCGCCGTCAAAAACATCCAACATCGCCGCTGGAAACAAACATAATCTGACGTCGCCGTCAAAACATCCAACCTCGCCGCTGGAAACAAACATGATCTGACCTCGCCGTCAGGGTGAAGAAACTTCATTGGGGAATTGGTCACACGGTAACCGGTAGTACATAGTCGATCATGCCATCAGGCATTCAAAGAGATTGTCGGGCATCAACCGGACTTCAACCATCAGGTTGATCATGCCATCAGGCATTCCGCATTACTGAGATAACTGCTTCATTAACACGGGCAGACTTCAATCATGGAGTCTTCAAAGGAGATTTCAACTTCGCCGTCGAAAAACCTGCTGGGGATGACGCTTCGTCGCTGAGGATTCTGGAGAACTATCAAGTAACTCCGCTCCGGGGGTCCAGAAATCATTCTGGAGGAATCAATTCTGCTGAGTACTTCAAGAATCATCTTGAAAAAATAACTCCGTCGGGGACCTTCAAGAATCATCTTGAACCGAGAGCCATTCTAAGCAAACATTCTGTTGGGGATTCCAGGAATCATCCTGGACAACTCTTGCTGGGGACAAACCAATCATGGCTTGAGCAGCTTCCAAGGATTCGGCTCTCTTGGGGCTTTAGGGATCATCCTGGGCGATCTTAGCTGGGGACTCTAAGTATCAACTTGAGCAACCAACTCTGGAGACTGCACTGGGGTCTTAGGAATCATCTTAAGCAAACGGCCCTGCTGAGGAATTCAAGAATCACCTTGAACTGAAGACTTCGCTGGGGCTCTCAAGAATCATCTTGAGCACGCGACTTCGTTGGGGGAGAATGTCAGGAATCATTCTGAGCAACTGATCCTTCGGCGGAACACATGCAAAACAAGAACGGTAGCAACCTAGATCATGTTTATTATGCATATGCTTCGGCGCCATGCTCCACACGGTGGAAATGCTATGCGTTTATGATAAATGCTATGCAATCATGCACAATGATGCGATCCCGTCAGCAAAATAAATGTCGAGGGGGAAATCCTCCTATCAAGGGGGAAGAACTACTCAGATAGAGGAATCATCTCGCTGAGGAGAACCATGGACACGCTAATATCAATTGGACTCCGTCTGGGGAAATGATATCCAGTTGACTGCTGCGGGTGAAACAACTTCATTTGATTACTGCAGGGGAACGAAGCTCTACGAGAACCAGGACCTGCTGAGAGAAAGCGATGTCAATCGCGGGAGTAACTGCGTGGCTGTCTCGGCTACTCTTCTGAGGATGATAACTCTGTGGGGAAACAACTTCAGCTGCTCAACACTCCACTAGGGAAAAACCAATCATCGTCTGATCAATATCCAAGGATTCGGCTCTCTTGGGCATCTGCAATACTCGGCTGGGGAAGGAGAAATCATTCTGCTTCGCTAAAGGGAGTACAACTCTGGGGGAAATACAACATCAGTTGTTCAACGCTCTGCTAGGGAAAATCCAATCATGGTCCTTACTGCCTCCAAGGATTCGGCTCTCTTGGGGGTTTGCGAACTCATCCGGGGAAGGAGGAATCATTCTACTTCACTGGAGAGTACGACTTTGATGAGGAATTTCAATTCCGCTGGGGAAGACGGAATCATCCGACTTCGGAGGAGAGAATACAACTCTGCAGAGGAATACAACTTCAGCTGTTCCAACACTCTACTGGGGAAGAAGGAATCATTCGGCTTCGGGAGAGAATACAACTCTGGTGGGGAATCTCAATTTCGCTGGAGACTTCAGTCTGGCACCATCAGTTACTGCATACTTCGGCGTACGAATAATTTCCTACGAAACCTGCACTTGTGACCCGGTGCAGGGGGGGAATGAACTCATGCTTCGGCGCTTGAACCTTTCTATGCAACTTGCACTTGTGACCCGGTGCGGGGGGTGAATTCATGCTTTGGGGCTTGAACAATTCTATGAAACTTGCACTTGTGACCTGGTGCTGGGGAATGACACGAGCTTCAGCGCCCGACTCAGCTGAGTAGGTGACGTTCCCTCAGGACACGTCTGCTTGGGGAAGAGAATCATCTCTGCCTGGGGGCGACATATCAATGCTCATTATCTCGCGTTCAGACTCTGCGGAAGAGGCCACTGAACTCTGCTGGAGAAGGAGGAATCGTCCTACTTCGGGGATACGCACGGCGCAATGTCTGGAATATGCTACCCCTGTAACAACACAAACAAGCAGACAAGATACCCTTCTCAAAGGGCCCTATCAAGGTTATTATCTCGTGACAATGTTCAGGTAATTAATTGTTTCAACAATCAATGGCCTAGGCCAGTAAGTTTATGTATGCGCATTTTATCAAAAACATCGGCGTTCTCATTCGCAAACAAAACAGATAAATGCTAAACAGGCAAACAGAAGTGCTGAATAGTATGCACTTTATTGATAACAAACCCCTGAATGGGTAAAAATGTTTTACAACAGAGGCCAGCTCCTGGAATGAGGAAGCCGCGCAAAAATAAAACATAAATATACATTAGTATATACAAATGTCGGCAACGAGGCGTAGACGAACACGATGAGTTGATCCCTCTAAGACCCACTCGACTTCGATACTTCTCCGACGCTTCAGCTTCGGAAGAGATTGATTCGGATAAACGGCCCTCAGATCCTCCAAACCACTAAACAATGAAAGTCCACACACGGAACGCAGTCATTTGCTTATTCAAATCCCTAACTTTTGCGTGAACCGCCCTTTACGGGTTTTCAGTTCACCGGGATACCCTTTTTTGCCGAAGCCGCCCAGTGTAGGTTTTCGACTTCGCGGGTGTACATTTTTTCAATATATCCCTAATTTTTGCCCGAACCTTTTATTCTGTTTTTGGTTCGCCGGGATGCCCCTTTTTTGCCTGGACTCTTTCTTTTTTTGTCCAGCGGGTCGCTTTCAAGCAAAGTATTTTTTAACTGCGTCCGCATTCACCGGGGATGCAAAATCTTCACCATCCATCGTGGATAACAACAAAGCTCCTCCCGAGAAGACCTTGCTGACGACGTACGGACCTTCGTAATTCGGAGTCCACATGCCCCGGTGATCGGAGTGTGGCGGAAGAATCTTCTTCAGGACGAGATCACCCGTCTGAAAGCTTCTAGGACGCACCTTCTTATCATAAGCTTTCTTCATTCGGCTTTGGTACAGGCGACCAAATGCAATCGATGCTAACCTCTTCTCGTCCATCAGGCTGAGTTGGTTCAAGCGATTCGTAACCCATTCTGCCTCGCCGAGTTTCACATCAACCAAAACTCGCAAAGAAGGGATCTCCACTTCTAACGGTAGGACAACTTCCATACCGTACACCAAGGAGAAAGGAGTTGCCCCAGTTGACGTACGTACCGTCGTACGATAACCATGCAGTGCAAACGACAACATCTCGTGCCAATCTTTGTACGTCACAACCATCTTCTGAACAATCTTCTTTATGTTCTTGTTGGCGGCTTCGACGGCGCCATTCATCTTCGGCCGGTAAGGAGATGAGTTGTGGTGTTCGATCTTGAAGCTCTGGCACAACTCCTTCATCATCTTGTTATTCAAATTCGAACCATTATCAGTAATGATCCGCTCGGGAACTCCGTAACGACAGATGATGTCCCTCTTTATGAATTTAGCCACCACCTGCTTGGTCACATTAGCGTACGAGGCTGCCTCCACCCACTTGGTGAAGTAGTCGATAGCTACCAGAATGAAACGATAACCATTGGATGCAGTGGGCTCGATCTTGCCTATCATGTCGATGCCCCACATGGAGAACGGCCACGGGGAGGACATGAAATTCAACGGGCACGGCGGCACATGAACTTTATCAGCATAAATCTGGCATTTATGACATCTCTTCGCGAATCTGAAGCAATCCGACTCCATCGTCAGCCAGTAGTATCCTGCTCTCAGGATCTTCCTCGTCATGGCATGCCCGCCGGCGTGCGTACCAAATGTGCCTTCATGGACCTCTTCCATGAGCAAACTCGCCTCTTTCTCATCTACACATCTGAGTAGCACGAGATCGTGGTTTCTCTTATACAACACTCCATCAGGATTGAGGTAAAAGTTTACAGACAACCTCCGCAGAGTCTTCTTATCCTGGGTTGACGCACCCGCAGGATACTCCTTGGTCATAAGGAAAGTCTGGATGTCGTGGAACCACGACTTGCCGTCGGCGGTCTATCAAGACGCTAAAGGACAATTCTTGGAGCCTCATTCCAAAAATTGACTTTATACATTGAAGCCAACGTGGCTAAGGCATCAGCCATCTGATTTTCAGCCCTGGGCACATGATGAAGTTCCACTCGATCGAAGAATGGAAGCAGCCTCCTGGCATAATTCATGTATGGCACCAAATTCGCTTGACGAGTCTCCCACTCCCCTTTAATTTGGTTGATTACAAGCGCTGAGTCACCATATACGTCTAGATTCTTGATTCTCAAATCAATCGCCTCTTCTCGACCCATGATACATGCTTCGTACTCCGCCTCAATATTGGTAACTGGAAACGTCAGTCTCGCAGTAAACGGGATATGGGATCCGTGGGGAGTCGTGATGATAGCCCCGATGCCACTTCTATAGGAATTAACCGCTCCATCGAATATCAACTTCCACTGAGACTTCCTATCTGGCCCCTCGCCGGGCAATGGCTCATCGCAATCCTTCGCTTTGAGAAACATAATATCCTCATCAGGGAATTCGAACTTCATCGGCTGGTAGTCCTCGATCGGCTGCTCGGCAAGGTAATCAGACAATACGCTTCCCTTGATGGCCTTCTGGGAGACGTACTGAATATCATATTCCGTTAACACCATTTGCCACCTGGCAATCCTGCACGAAAGAGCCTGCTTCTCGAAGACGTACTTGATTGGATCCATCTTCGAAATTAGCATAGTGGTGTGGTTGAGCATGTACTGTCGTAGACGTTTAGTAGCTCAAGCTAGTGCACAACACATCTTCTCCAGCATCGAGTATCGAGATTCACACTCAGTGAACTTTTTACTCAAATAGTAAATGGCATGCTCTTTTCTGCCCGTCTCGTCGTGCTGACCGAGAACACACCCCATACTACTCTCCAGAACCGTCAGGTACATGATTAAAGGCCGTCCGGCCACTTGTGAACCGATGTTCAAGCTTTTAAAGAAAGATCAGGCGATTACTTGGAATGAGGATTGCCAGAAGGCATTCGATAAGGTAAAGCAGTATCTTCTAGAACCTCCAATCTTGATACCCCCAGCTGTTGCACCCTAAAATTTGACCAGCATTTAATTACCCATCAAGTGTTTGAAGGTTGATACCTTTGTCAGAAAGCTCAAGAGATCCTCAGAGGAATTGGTTGAAACCAAGGTTGTGTGTCTCATAGCTTGAGAGTTGTGGGTGCCCCTCAGATGATTCTGAGACTATGAGGATGGACTTGAAGCTTTGAGAAAGATTATGAGATGTCTTTAAAGCTATCATGAACCCTAGAGAAGTCATTGTTCAAGAATTCAGAAGATTCAACCATGAGTGGTAGAATTAGGGTTTGACTGGGTCAACCCTAGGTCAACTGATGATTTGGAGAGGGTTGAGACCTAATCCAAGGGCCATGTGATCATGGAATGATGTATTGAGATACTATAAGGATGATTGCTAGACCAACTCATCACGATTGAGGAGTTTGAGAAGTTTCAAGCTAGGGTTTCTAAGGATTGACAGTGTAAACTCCCCTAGTTTGATCCCTATCTTCCAGGCAGTTTTAGCTCAAGATTTGATTGTCATCTCATCTTCCCCACAACATGAATGTTGTAGATATGGTTCTTAGCTTTAATTTGAGTGGTAGAAGCCCTTGATAGGATTTTCAGAGCTCATGTTATGGTTTTGACAAATTACAGGTTATTTGAGGTATGTGAATCTGGGTCCTTGAAAGTCACCCAACTTGAAGACAACTTTTGCCCTAGAAGGATGATTCCTATGATCTCTTGGTCAACATGAATGTTGAAGAGCATCTTCTTATATTTCTATAGAGTACTAGAAGTCCTTGATAGGATTTGTAGAACTCAACTTATGGCTTTGACAAGCCAAGGGCATTTTGGTCATTTGGAAGTTATAGGTCATTTCAAGCATAACGCCATATCTCCTACTTCCAAGCTTCAAATGGAAAAATCTTCAACATCAAACTTGCTTAGAATGATGTTTTAAGGCTATTAAGGTGGTCATGAGATGTTGAAAAGGCTCATATCAAAAAGTGATAAAAATGGCCTAAAAATGAGGCATAAGTTAATTCAAGTGAAGTTGAAAATCATAAATCATAAGCTATAAGTCCAAACCATGTCATATGATAGGTCATTTTGACTCCAAAGGACATTATAAGAACAATGGTTCAGCCACAATTCTGATTTGAGGCTTTCATCATGGGGTTGCTTTGTAATTGGATTGCTTGCATAATGGGGTACCAAACCAAAATAAGGAAAAGCTTAATAAACAAGGGAGATATGCATTGTATCTTGTCCTAAATCTCATGTAAAGAGATATTCAAGTCAGTTACCAAATGTACAAGGGTTTTTGCATGAGATATCATGATATGAGAAATGAAAATGCAAATTACCATGACATGAAAACTTCAAGTTCTTACTAGATGATTCTAGGAGGTTCTAGACTTCTCTACACCTCTCTATATATTGGATACAACTTACATTGGTGAAGGGTTGGTGATAGTTGGTGTTAATTGTGGCAGAGAATAGTGATTGAAATCAAAAAGCTTCATTTGCAAATCATATCCAAACTTCATATTTCTCTTCATTGCCATTTCATTTTTCTTCAAAAATCATCTCCACAAACATTTCTGAGTGTGTTCATATTGATTTGCAACTCCATTGATGAAGAATTGAAGGAGATCCCATTGAAATTGCAAGGAAGCAAATTGCATTGGATCTTGAAGTACAAGTTCTCTACATCAAATCTTTTGCATACAGAGGAAGATTCAGCATCTAAGGACCATTCTTGAGGAGTTACAAGGCTTGGATTGCAGATTTTCGTCACCTACCATTTCAAGAAGCAAGGTATGCAAAATCATTCCTACACCCTATTCTAGGCATGGCTAGGGTTAATTATTAGTGTGAAACTATTAGAGACAATTAGGTGGTCCATTTTGATGAGTTTGGGACTGATTGAAGAGGTTTCATTCATGGACACGAATTCTTGATGGAGTTAGAACTAGTGATTTAGTGAGTTTCAATGCTAGATTAATGGCTGGTCTTGATGAGTATAGCGTGATAATCATTTTGATACCAAGAATTATGAGTTTGGTTGAAGTTGAGGTTTGATGATATTTTGAGATTCATGAGTTGCACCATTCGGTTTGGGTGATAGAGGTTGATTTAATGGAAACCAATGCCATGGCTGTGTTCAGCTTGAAAAATAGGTCGAGATAGGGCTTTATTTCGTGAAATTTGATGAAGATACGAAGGAGAACGACGAGCTGGAAGATCTGTGCATGGAGCTCGTGTTTTCATGGTTTCTGAAAACCCTAGCGTCTCAAGGAAGAAGACGACTCATTGCCGTTGGATCATATGTTGACCGCTTGACCGGGGACCCAATCCTACGCTCCAGATTCAATTGAAAATGGGAGGGAAGTCTGAAGGATGAAACGCCGCGTTTCATTTAAACGCTGGCCTGGGCTTTAAATGAACTATTCTATTCCCACCCCCATGCAGGCCCAATTCCAAATATGAACTACATCTCCATGCTATTCGCACCGCTCATTTCTTTATTTTCTTTTTTATTTTCGTTGATTTCTGATTTAATATGGGCCTGACGCGCTTACTCTTCGCACCCCCATACGCTGGGCCCAAATGAAATAATAACTGCATCTTATTTCTGTTTGCACCCTATGATCATTTTCCATTTTATTTTCACTCCAAATTTCATTTTACTTTGAAAATCCATATTAAATTGAAAAATGAATATTTTTCAATGGGAATTTTTTCCCCACTTTCCATTTTTTGTCAAGAAAAATATAAAATCATAAAATTGCCATTTTATTTCATTTTTATATTTTTTGCATATTTTCTCTTTTAATGCATTCTTAATTCTTTTAAGTTGATACCTTAATTTGTAGAATTTAGTTAGGGTAGTTCCCTTTAGATTTTTAGGTCAATCTTTTTAGGGTAGTTAGATGAATGTTTTAGGTTCCCCCTGGATTAATTCCATATTTTTGTGATGATTTTTAGGATAGTTTTGATTAGGTAACTCTAGGTAGTGTAGAATTAGGTTAAAACTTCAACATAGGTCCATAATAACTTTAGATTTTGGGTTTTTAGGGCAATTTAGACTAGGGGGCATATATGGGCATTAAGGGTAGGTATGTAGGATCCCTTAGAAATTATATTAGGATTTAATATAATAGTATGCTATTTTTAGTTGATTTTTGTATTGAATGATTGTTTGTGTTGCCTTTAGAACATGTTTGTTTAGTTTGCCTTGCTTTGGAGTTTTCCTTTGGTTTGAGGAGATTGGTATCTCTTTGTGGAGCATGGTTGAAGATTTGAAGAGGCATGAAGGAGCTTGAGAGCTTGTTCTTTCTTCTTTTTTGTTTTGTTTTTAGGGTTAGGAATTAGGAAGAGCTTAGATGTAGAAAACTTCTTTCTCAAACATGGATGGTATCATTCACCTCCATTCCTCCCTATGATTCGAAGTCCTTCCATGGTATACACCTCTCTCCTTTGGAGGGATAAGTGATATACCTAGGAGGTAGAACTTTTGAGGGAATCATTCCTTTGATGTTGAACCCTTGTAGGTCACCTTTGGTGATCAAATAAGCAGTTCAATATCCCCCAGCTTATCCAGTAAGTGATTTTTCTCTGGTTTGATTATCCTGAGGTTGAGCCTGAGCATGAAGATGAAGACTTCATTGAAGAGTATTGAAGAGGATGAATCCTTGAGCATTGCCATTCCAGCTGAAGCTTGAAGAGCAGTAAGAGCAAATTGATACTTGAAGACCCCTGAAGATCAGGTGAAGCCTGAAGGTCGAGCTGATCAAGAAGCTGAAGCTTAAGGGAGAAGATGAGTTGAAACTCATGTTGTAGGGTTGAAACCTGGAAAAGAAAACTGATGTTTGTCAAGTGATTGAAGTCTGAAGACTGAGTTGCTGTTGGAGGAGCTGAGGCTTTCTTCTGTTTTCTTTTCTGTATTGTGTGTTTTGCTTGATTTGTCTGTTGCATTAGAATAAGTTCATATCTAGAATAGGTAGAATCTAGGAGCATGATTGAACTAGAGGTTGAGTTGCTCCCTCTGCTTGTATTGTTACTGTGTGGCTTTGCTTGCGGGTATTCAGTAGAGCCCAGCTCCCTTGCCCATGTGGTTTGTTTGCCTGAAGGCATTTCATTTCATTTTATCTGTATGATTGCAGTTTACTGTTTATTGCTTGATAGCATGTTGTTTATATTTTAGTATGATTACTGTTATCTCATTCTGGCTTGAGGTTGAGATGAGCTTGTGGAGGCTGAAGCCCCGCACACATTTCCTCCCTCACTTGCATTGCATGCATTTTACTGTTAAGATGATGCTTTGTCTGTTTTGGTGTATCATTGACATGATCCCTTAGGACTCTCATTTCCTTTGATAAGGATTTGATGATAGACTTTTATTTTGAAACCTATGCATGACAACTTCTAGGAGTTCCCTGTTCAAACTTCAACCATAGGATGAATCCATGGCATGACAACAGTAGGACTTGATAGTCTCCCTCCTAGTTGGGCCTGTCCTCTTCTCATATCAAAATAGTTTAAGATACAGTAATCATGAATGATTTCTTTCGTACGTTACGAGCCTTAAGCTATCTGAGAAAGGATTGTGGGAGAGTTTCTTTTCCACAGTCTGGATGTTTAGTATGGTACCCTTTGGGTGACATGCGACGCATTCACTCTCAGGTCATAGTCTCTAGTGCGGTTGAGATTGCAAACACAGCAAAAAACACTTCTTTCGTAAAGACAGGAAATAAACCGTAGTTTCCCGAACTACGTGGGCTCTGATCTCTCATACCTGTTGAGAGTACTTAGGCACAAGATGGCGATGTCTTGGCGAGCTACCTTCCCCCATAACCCTTCGTAGGCCGAACTACGTTGACTCTGATTTCTCGTTCTCTGATGAGAATACGTAGGCATAAAGTGCGACGCTTTGCCGAGTCATTTTTTCTTTTCTTTTTCAGCCAGCCTTGATAGGTAGATAGAATAAAACCAACCCGTCCAAGTAAACAAGCAAGCATGGATCCCGTCGAGTACGACGGACGTAAGGGGTGCTAATACCTTCCCCTTGCGTAACCGACTCCCGAACCCAGACAATGGTTGCGACGACCTTGTCTTACCTTTTTTTCGTCAGGTTTTTCCGATCGTTTCCTTTCCCGCTCTGAGGGATAAATAACGAAAGGTGGCGACTTTTCTGTTGTGCCGACACCTTATTTTCGCGCGAGCAACAACGTGGGCTACGACCTCTTCTAGCTGATTCACCGATATTTCTTGTGGTACATAGGCGGTGTTCAACACCTTCAGCAGCGCGTTGCGGTGTGCTTCAGAACACATCAACAAGTTCAGAATGGAAATCTTCGAGGGCGTCTGATGGAGATGATCCACAATCTTGTAGTCACTCTTTTTAATCAACCGCATGAACTCCTCGGCATCTTTAACAAGCAATTATTTTTCTACCCCACGAGGGGTCTCTTCAACGACTTTACTTTTACCCTTATCAGCCGCATCAGCTCTGACCGCTTTATCCGCCACGACCTCTGGTGGTGTAAACACTCTTCCGCTGCGAGTAATACCACTGATTCCCGCAAGGTTCTCCACTGTCGACCCAAACGGTTCCAGCTCCAACCTCTGTCTGTTGCAGTAGACTTCAGCCCCATAATGCCATGGGACAACATTAGTGCTTTCGAACGGTATTGGCCCAACTTTGGTGATGGTAATTATGGGCGGCCTGGGCGCAGAAATAATGATCGTCCGGCGAGGGATGGTGATGGTGGTGACCTCATCAGCTTGCTTCAGCACTACCTCTCCTGGCCCACTTTCAGCCCTCCGGCTAAACTATAGTATCCCCTCAGTTATCAGACTTTGAATTCCTTCTACCAACTGCTCGCATCCATCAGAACGAGTGGCACAGTCCATACATAGCTCTCCGCAACCTGGAAAGAACCCTCTCTTTAGCAACTTAGCTTTAACGAAGCTAAGCGGCGTCTTTAGATCTCTGACGTCAGTCAACAAATCCACACTCTAGTCTTCGATAATGGCGTTCACTCCGCCTCCCCTATGATTTGGCATAGGATTCTTCGTGACATTGGGCACATTATCGGAGAAGTTGATGATCTTGGCATCCACCATGTCCTGCACCTTATGCTTGAAGGCTTTGCAGTTCTCTATTGTGTGGCCTGGTGCCCCTGAGTGAAACTCACAAGTGGCATTTGCGTCATACCCTGGCGGAGGTGCCCCTGTCAAGGGAGCCAGCGTCCGCTTCTGGATCAATTGTAGCTGAAGCAAAGTCTGCAAGAGTTGCGCGTACGACATGGGCGGTGTCTCTAGGTGACAGTTCGCCAAAGGTGCCTGATTCTGGTACTTTCTGTATCCCTGTTCATTCGGTTGCTGCTGCTGCTGTTGAACTGTCGGGATAGTTATACTGGCCACCTGCTGGTGAGGACCTTTACCCTTCCTTCGAGCGTTGGTCACAACGCTCTCTTCTCCTTCTCGTCTTTTTCCAGCATAAGGTTTCTTTCCGCCTCCAGCTGAGGATGAATCACCTTGAATTTTCCCGATCTTGATCCCATTTTCGACGTGCTCACCCGTGATAATGAGATCTGAGAACGTCCCAGACATGCCGCTGACCAACTTCTCATAGTAAACCCCTGGGAGGGTGGCTACAAACATCTGCACGAGCTCACGTTCAACCATCGGCGGCTGAACCCTAGCTGCCAACTCACGCCACCGCTGGGCGTATTCCTTAAACCCTTCATTGTTCCTCTGCGACAGGTTCTGCAGCTGGACTCGGTTCGGGGCCAAGTCGCTATTGTATTGGTAGTGGTGCACAAATGCTTCAGCAAGATCCTTCCATATGCGCACACTAGCAGGCTCCAGACTCATGTACCACTCGAGGGATGGCCCGGAAAGACTGTCTTGAAAGAAGTGCATCAGCAACTTCTCGTCATTGGAATGAGCAGACATTTTTCTGTAGTACGATCTCAGGTGGACACGAGGGCAAGTGGTGCCCTTATACTTTTCAAAGTCAGGTACCTTTAACTTGGGAGGCACCTTGAAATCAGCAATTAATCCCAATTTGGACATATCAACGCCCAAAGTATTCTGATTCTCGATATCTCTCATCTTATCTTCAAGTGCCTTGAATCTAAGCCGTGCTTCATCATTCAGCTCCCCTTCAGCACCTCTCTGAGAGAACACATCGTCCTGACGATCCTCTAGCCACGGCTAAGGCCCAAACAGATTCCCGACACCTGCATTGCCGTTGCCCAGCCCAGCATTGACATTAGCTCCCAGATTTCCATTACCGACGCCCGCCATATTGAGTCCGATGTTGGCCATCAAATTGCCGTTGCCACTGCCGTTTCCCCCGGTCACGGGAACACCATTCTGCGGAGTTTCAACTGGTGGAGGGGGAGGCACAGTCCCACCATGGAGTACGCTGTTGCTATCAACCCTTGAGATCAAAGGCTGAACCAAAGTTCTGAGCTGATCCTGGCCATTGGCGACCGCTTGCATGAGCTCCATGAAGCGATCCATTCTTTCGCGGAGTTCCTGAACGTCAGTTTGCACTTGCTCCATGATTCTGGTCTGATTAGCTCTAGTCGGATAGCGGTGAATAGGTCTCTGATCAATCCTGGAATCACCTGGAACGGCCTGAAACAACCTGAAATAACCTGGAAACACAAAAGGGTTGGGAAAAACAACAAAGTGCTCGTTATGCAAATGCTTCATGCAAATGCAAATGTGTGTCTGTGCGTTAGGGGGATCTCCCCCGATCCTAGTGCCTGAGTGCCAGTGCTGATAATAAGAAGAAGTCCGAGTCCAATCATGGAAATAACAATCTCATATATAAAGAAAGCCCATCAAGGCAGTACACAACATCAGCGAGTACAAGATGAATCAACATCGTGACCTCAGCCAACAAGCCTGGTGATGGTCAGCATACAACAATGATCAAAACAAAAGGAATACAAATAGTCAAGTACGGCCATGGGCGCAATAATCTTCTAACAACTCCTTCGTTTCTGGATGATCAGGCAGAGTGAGTAACCCTTCGACGAGCAATTCCCTCTGCACAATGGTGTACTGATGTCCTTCGACCGAACCTTCCCATGCTTCTTCGCCGAAACAACCTTCTAGCTTCCGCTTCTTGGACTCAAACGTCAGTTTGCGCTCCTTCAGGTTAGCGAGAGCTTTGTTGAGCTGGCCTTCGGCGGCGTATCTGCGAGCGGTTTCTTCATCAAACCTCTTCTCACTATCCTTCACCTGGGCTTCCAGCTTGGAGATCTGTTGCATCAGCTTATCCTCCCGCTCTTTCCTGGTGGCCAGGGAAGCCTTCCAGTGCTGGTCGAACTTGGATATCCTCCGATATGCTTCGTCCAAGTGCTGCTTCTTCGTAGCCAGTACGTCGTTGACAGCTTTGAAGTCTTGACCCATGCGCTCACGCTCGACTATCTGCTTAGTCAGGTCTGTCCCCAGCCGGTTCACCAGCTCTGTCTGCCTTTTGAAAGAATGAACAGCTCCGTTCCTCTCGCTTCGGAGCTGAGCCAATTCTTTCTCGAGTTCCTCATTTGCCCGCTTCAATTCATCTCGCTCAGCTAACACCCGATTATGCTGCTGAATGGGCACATGGTAGGCTCTTCAATCATTGGAGGGCTTTCCGGTTTGGCATGAGGAAACGGCATCCCTATAGCACCTGCCCTGGCTCTGATCCAAGTCACATACGGAGGGTAGGCTTGATTGTTGCTTCTTCCCAGCAATGGCTTTCCCCTCTTACTGATACCATTCCACGCGTGCTGAAGCTTAGATAACAGATCCCCCTCTAGAAGACTAGTGAGGTACAGAGATTCCTGTACCTCTTCATCCTTCGGCGGAGCTCTCAAAGCATACGCGAACTGTCGGACCAGCAAAGACGGATTGTAGTTTATACAGCCTTTCCTGCCTATCAAAGGCACGTTTGGAAACCCGTTGCAGCTGAAAATAATCTCAGTGCCCAACCTATCTCTGTCGAACCAGTCAATATCCTCTGCAGATAAACTCATCAGACGCTCGGACCACTCAGCTGTGGCTGCAGACGAAACAAAAGGACCCCTCTTGGGCATATGACTATCAAGCCATTTATAAAGAAAAGGCACGCAGCATGAGACATTATTGCCCCTCCCGTTCTCGTTTTTGTAGTGGATAGAATGGTAGACATCTCCTATCAAGGTAGGGACTGGATTCCATGATGCGAAGATATGAAATGCATTGAAGTATACAAAATCGGGCATATTGGGGAACAGAATGATGCCATATGTGTACAGAGCGAGGATGGCATTGAACGCGACCCAACATACGTCTTTGGCGCACTGCTGAGCCTTTCCCACTAAAAACTGCACGGAAAACCCAGGAACCTTGTTCCAACTAGACAATACCAACTCGGAGGCATCCAGATGAAGCGAAGGAGCTAAACCAGCCAGATCAGGCTCAGCATCCATATGAACAAAAGGCATCTGCCTCTTGATAGGCACACCTAGCAAATCAGCATATTCCTCTAGCGTGGGTGCGAGAACAAAATCCTGGAAAGTGAAACATCTCAACGGAGGGTCGTAGAACTGCAGCAGAGCGTGCAACCCATTCAACTCGAACGCAGAAGGTTTATGAACCAAACTGAGCAACCTGCCGTAAGATTTTCTGAACTCATCCCTCACAGAATCATCCGCTAAAGCTATCAAACCAGTCAGCTTAACCACATCAGGGGCAGGGAACTTGTAAGCCACGGTCTTCCTCAGAGAACCCATAACAATACAATAGGAGGCAAGAAATCCTGGATCGGGGAAAACGGTACCTGCAACACAGACACACGTTAATGAAATGCAAATGAGTATGCAAACTAATGCAAAATGCCATCATGCAGCAGGAGATCAAGGCAACTGTGTTGTGGAGATTCTGTCTCAACAAAACCATGATGCTGCTCTATCAAGAACAACCACTTTATCTGATAAGAAGAAAACCATGGTATTGGACCACAAATCTGCTCTTGTCAAGAACAACCATCTGATAGGGACATATACATAGGACCATAATTCTGCTCTGTCAAGAATAAACGACTGATAATAAAACTCTGCTCTATCAAGAACAAACATCTGATAATAAGGACCTCTGATACAGGACCAAGAAATCTGCTCTGTCAAGAGCAAACAACTGATAACCAAAACTCTGCTCTATCAAGAACAAACATCTGATAATGAGATCTTCAGATCCCAGTCATAAACCTGCTACGTCAAGAACAGATACACATCTGATGATAAGATCCTCTGATCAACCTGCTCTATCAAGAACAAATACACGTCTGATGATAAGATCCTCTGATCCCAATCAAAAACCTGCTCTATCAAGAACAATCATATATCTGCAGGTGAGAACCTCAGATCCCAACAAAATTGATCCACTATCAAGAAAACCAGGTAGTCTGAAGGTCAAAGTTTCCTACAATAAACCCAACCCTGCTCACAGGTATGGACCTAAACTGACTCAAGTTCGACATCCTATGCGTTCATCAGCGTCACAGACATTCAAGAGGGGTGATACGATACCCAGAAGGTGTGGCATCACCAGCTCATGAAGCGGCCTCACTCGGCTAAATCACAAATGATCGGTCCCCAGAGTCGACAATCCTTCACACCAGCAACCGTCTCAACCCAAAGGGTTGAAAGAGAAGCCAACCGGGAGAACCTCGTTTGAGCGTGGATTTCATGAGAAACTAGTGCCTGCAAAGCAAGCACGCGCCCACTAATTTCCACAACTAATGCTATGTTCACTCAAGCCTGGGTCTGGCTTCTCACTCATCATAATGCCCCTCCCACAACAGTACAGATAATCATATCATACTGAAAGTAAAATGCGGGAAATAAAAATGCGGTAAATAAACACAACCCAACAAGTAATCATACAAGCGCTAGGATTGACTCGCACATAGGGAACCGGAGAACCAGAGATTCTGGGTTCGATCCCCAGCAGAGTCGCCAGCTGTCGCTTACGCGAAAGTAAGGTGCCGGCAGAACAGAAGAGACGCCACCTTTCGTTATTTATCCCTCGGAGCGAGAAAGGAAACGATCGGAAAAACCTAATGAAAAGGGGTAAGACAAGGTCATCGCAACCATTGTCTGGGTTCGGGAGTCGGTTACGCAAGGGGAAGGTATTAACACCCCTCACGTCCGTCGTACTCGACGGGATCCATGCTTGTTGTGTTTACTGGACGAGTTGGTTTATCTATCTACCTATAAAGGCTAGTTTGAACAGAAAAGAAACTGACTCGGCAAAGCATCGCACTTTATGCCTACGTATTCTCATCAGAGAATGAGAAATCAGAGTCAACGTAGTTCGACCTACGGGTTACGGGGAAGGTAGCTCGCCAATACATCAGTATTGTGCCTACGTACTCTCAACAGGTATGAGAGATCAGAGCTTACGTAGTTCGGGAAACTACCGTTACGGAGATTCATATTCATCTGTTTTATCGAGTAGGGTTAAACAGCAGTTCCAGCAGTTAGGGACAAAGCCTGTTTGCGGTGGCGCTGAAGTTTAACGACACTCTTTTCTTCAGAAAAGCTTCCTTTGAATTATCGGCCCATGGGGCAAAAAGGTTTGAAGTTTGTTTTCTGTCTTTTACGAAAGAAGTGTTTTTTATTGTGTTTGCAATTTCAATCGCACTAGAGACTATGACCTGAGAATGAATGCGTCGCATGTCACCCAAAGGGTGCCATACTAAACATCCGGATTGTTGAAAAGAAGCTCTCCAACAATCCTTTCTCAGATAGCTTAAGGCTCGTAACGTACGAAAGAAATCATTCATGATTACTGTATCTTAAGCTGTTTTGAGATGAGAAGAGAACGGGCTCAACTAAAGGGAGACTATCAAGTCCTACTGTTGTCATGCCAAGGATTCATCCTATGGTTGAGGTTTGAAACAGGGAACTCCTAGAAGTTATCATGCATAGGTTTCGACCTAAAGTTCTAATCATCACTTCCTTATCCAAGGAAGTGAGAGTCCTAAGGGATCATGTCAATGATACACAGAAACAGATAAAGCATCAGCTTAAACAGTAAACAGTAATACAATAAACGACTGTAAAATGCATGCAATGCAAGTGAAGGAGGAAATGTGTGTGGGGTGTCAGCCTCCACAAGCTCATCTCAACCTCAAGCCAGATATGAATAACAGTAATCATACTGAAGAAATGACAACATGCTATCAAGCAAAATACGGTAAACTGCAATCATACAGATAAAATAACATCATGCTATCAAGCAAAACAAACCACATGGGCAAGGGAGCTGGGCTCTACCGAATACCCGCAAGCAAAGCCATACAGTAACAATACAAGCAGAGGGAGCAACTCAACCTCTAGTGCAATCATGCTCCTAGATTAAAGCTAGTCTAGATATGGACTTATTCTAATGCATCAAGCAAGTCAAACAAGGCACATCAGAAAAGAAACAGGCAAGAAAGCAGATCAACTCCTCTCTCTCAACTCCAAGCTTCAGCTCTTCTAACAGCAACTCAGTCTTCAGACCTCAATCACTCTTGACAAATATCAATTTGCTTTTCCAGGTTTCAACCCTTCAACATAAGTTTCAACTTATCCTCATTCTCTAAGCTTCAGCTCCTTAATCAGTTCCACCTTCAGGCTTCACTCTTAACGACAAGTATCAACTTGATTCCTTCAGGATCCCCAAGCTTCAAAGTAAGTATCAACTTATCCTTTGCTCTTCAAGCTTCATCTCTTCAGTCAATCTCAATTGAATCCTCTTCATAAGTATCAACTTAGTCTTCAAGCTTCAGCTCTCTTTGCTTTACCAGTCTCAACTTGGTCTTCTCTTCCTGCAAGCTTCAGCTTCTCAGAGTAACCTTTAATCACATAGAAGTATCAACTTCATCCTTCAATCTTTAAGCCTCAGCTCTTTATTCAGTCTCTACTGGATCTTCATTGGGTCTTCAAGTATCAACTTATCTTTCAAGCCTCAGCTGCAATGGCAATGCTCAAGGAACCATCCTCTTCCACACTCTTCAATGAAGTCTTCATCTTCAAACTCAAGCCCAACATCTCTCAAGATACTCAAACCAGAGGAAATCACTTAACTGGATAAGTTGGGGTGTTAAACTGCTTATTGACCACCAAAGGTGACCTATAAGGGTTTAACATCAAAAGAATGGTTCCCTCAAAAGTTCTACTTCCTAGGTACCATCACTTATCCCTCCTAAGGAGGGAGGTGTATACCATGGAAGGACCTTGAATGATGGGGAAGAATGGAGGTGAAAGATACCATCCATGTTTAAGAAAGAAGTTAACTAATTCTAAGCTCTTCCTAATCCCTAACCCTAAAACAACAACAAAACAAACAAGGATCACAAACTCTCAAGCTCCTTCTCCAATCCTCAAGTCTTCTACTATGCTCCTCCATGCCCCTCAAAGCAAGACCAAGTTCACCAAGCCCACAAAGCAAAGCAAAACAAAATACAAGCCCACAAGGGCAACACAAACAACAATCAACTACAAAATCATTTAAAAATAGTATACTATTATATTAAAATCTAATATAATTTCTAGGGGATCCTATATACCAACCCTTAATACCCTATATGTCCCAATATCTAACTTGACCTAGAAACCCAAAATTCTAGTGTTATTGTGGACCTATGTTAAGGATTGACTTAATTCTATACAACCTAATGTCATCTAATCAAAACTAATCAAAAATTAATCACAAAATTATGGAATAAATCCAGACGGGAGCTAAAGTCCTAATCTAACTATCCTAAAAAGAATGGCCTGAAAATTCAAAGGGAACTAGCTAAAAAAAATTCTACAAATCTATGCCTCAACATAAAAGAATTAAAAAGCTATTAAAAGAAGAAATACACAAGAAATATTAAAAATGCATGAAATGCAAATATTATGGTTTTATAATTTTCTAGACATGAACATGAAATGGGAGAAAAAATCCCCATACAAAAATCATCATTTTTCTATTTAATATGATTTTTCAAAGATTAAAGAAAAATGGAGAAAAAGAAATTAAAATATGAAAACATTGGTGTGAATAGCAATGACAGACAGTTCAATTCATGACTGGGCTTAAAATGGGGGTGGGGATATCAATGCGCGCCAGGCCCAATTATTAATCAGAAAATCATTTCAAAATCATAAAGGAAAAGAAAAATACGCGGTGCAAAGAGCAAGGCAAATCAGTTCAAAATCCAGTTGGGCCATGAATGGGGGTGTGAATATCAAATATCAACTTAAGCCCAAAACCTCAGGTTTAATGAAACGCTTCGTTTCATATCTTCAGATTTCCCTCTCCAAATGAAATTGAATCTCAGCCACACGATCTCCACTCAGTCAATGAGTCCACGCCTCATTCAACGGCCACGCCTTTATCTTCTTCCTCCAGCTAGGGTTCAAATGAGGAAGCCATGGAAACAGAGCTTGAAGCTCAAGCTTCTCCCAACTCGTATCACCTCAATTCTCCATGAAAAACTAAAATTCAAAACCTTAATCTGTTCTAAATTCCATGCTGATCACAACCATAGCCTTAGAATCAATTGAATCATCCCCAATCTCTAAACCCGATCCAAGATAAAAAATAAGCTCAGACATCAACTTCAACAATTCTTGAAATTAATTACCTCAGAATGATCACCACCTCACACTGGTTAAATCTTGATATTAATCTCATGTTATAGCTCACTATATCTCGTGTTCTTGATCCAAACAAAAATGGTGTCACCAACTCAAACTTCACCAATTGATCTTAAACTTCCCAGAATCCATCACCTAATTGTCTCTAACCGTTCTAACCTAACAATTCTCCCTAATTATGCTTAAATTATGGTGTAGAGGAAAATTTACTAACCTGTCAAATCTTGATTATCAGATAGGTCAAAGCTCCACTTCAACCTCTCAAACTCTTCAGAAACCTTCCTTGATTGATGATAAAACTTTTGTCTGCAAAAGTTTTGATGGAGGATGCTTGAATCTCAGAATTCAATGGTGACTTGCAACCTTCAAAATCCAAAAGCTATCTCCTCAATTCTTCAAGATCTTGCCCTCAAATTGGTTTGCACACATTCAGTGTGATAAATGGAATGTGTTTGGATAGAAAGAAGCAATGGAAATGAAGCAGAAAGTGGAAATTGATTTCAACTTGCAATGGAAGCAATTGAAATGGCTATCTCACTCTTCTCTCTAATCTCTCACCAACCTTGCATCTGAGCAAGTTCCATACACTATATAGGATGGTTTAGACTCATCTAGAACCTTCTAGAATCATCCAATGAGAATTTAGGATTCTCATGCCATGAGTTTTTTATTTCCATCCATCTCATGTATCATCTCATGCAATGCCTCTTGCAGCAACTTGTTTTTACTTGAAAATCTCCTTAGATGAGATGTATGATGTGTTAAGACACTTTACTAGCTTGTGCATTGAGTTTCCTTGTGTTTTGCATTTGTGCCTTAATATGCAAGCAACCATTTTCCAAAGCAAGTCCATGATCTAGACCTCAAATCAAAAAAGTGGCTGAACCATTGTTTCTAAAATGCTTTTTAGAGTCAAAATGACCTATTATATGCCATGGTTTGGATGTGTAGCTTGGAAATTTCAATTTCCAACTTGGAATTATTTAACTTATGCCTCCATTTTAGATCATTTTTACCATTTTTTGCTACAAGCCTTTTCAACATCTCATGACCTCCCTACTAGCCCTAAAACATCATTTTAAGCAAGTTTTATGTTGAAGATTTTTCCATTTGAAGCTTGGAAATAGGAGTTATGGCCTTATGCTTGAAATGACCTGTAATCTCCAAATGACCAAAATGCCCTTGACTTGTCAAAGCCATAACATGAGTTCTACAAATCCTATCAAGGACTTCTAGTACTCTTTAGAAATATAAGAAGATAAGGAACAACATTAATGTTGACCAAAAGTTCATAGGAATCATCCTTCTTGGGCAAAAGTTGGATGCAAGTTGGGTGACTTTCAAGGCCCCAGATTCACATACCTCAGATGACCTGTAACTTGTCAAAGTCATAACCTGAGCTCTACAAATCCTATAAAGGAATTCTAGTACTCAAATTAAAGATAAGAAAAAGCTCTAAAACATTCATGTTGGGGGTAAGATGAGATTACAATCACATCTTGAGCTAAACTGCCTTGCAGATAGGGGTCAAACTAGGGGATTTTACACTGTCAAGCCTTAGAAACCCTAGCTTGAAACTTCTCAAACTCCTCAATCATGATGATTTGACCTTGGAATCATCTGTATAGCATCTCAATGCATCAATCCATGATCACATAGCTCTTGGAATAGGTCTCAACCCTCTCCAAATCATCAGTTGACCTAGGGTTGACCTAGTCAAACCCTAATTATACCACTCATGGCTAAGTCTTCTGAATCTTGTACAATGACCTCTCTAGGCTTCATGATGGCTTTCAAGACATCTCATGAGCTCTCTCAAAGCTTCAAGTCCATCCTCATAGCTTCAGAATCATCTGAGGAGCTCTCACAACTCTCAAGTTAGGAGGCACACAACCTTGGTTTCAACCAATCTCTCTGAGGATCTCTTAACTTCTCTGACAAAGATATCAATCCTTGAACACTTGAATAACCTTCTTGGCTAGCTTCAAAGTCTTGATTGGTACTCATACCTCTTGATCTCTTGCATACATGTCAATGAAATGCAAGTGATAATGCTAATGATGAATGAGATGAATCACAAGCTAGGTAAAGAAATGTTGGTCAAATTTTGGGGTGCAACACATTTACCCTAAAAACGCGTAGCATTTCCACTGTGTGGAGAATTACGCCATTGTCGATCATATGCATATGAAACATGAGCTAGGTTGTTACCGTTCTTGTTTTGCAGGTGTTCCCCGACAGGGTGTCTGCTCAGGATGATTCCTGAAATCTCAGAAGAGTTGTGTGGCTCAGGATGATTCTTGAATTCCCCCAGCAAAGTCGTTTGCCCAAGATGATTCTTGAATTCTCCAGCGAAGGTGTTTGCTTAAGATGACTCTTAAAATCCCTAGTGAAGTCGCCAGAGTTGGTTGCTCAAGTTGATGCTTAGAGTCCTCAGCAGAGTGTTTGCTCAGGATGATTCCTAAAATCTCCCACAGAGTTATTGTTTCAGGGTGATTCTTGAAGTCCCCGACGAAGTTGTTTGTTCAAGATGATTCTTGATTTCCTTAGCATAGTTGATTCACCCGGAATGATTTCTGAATCCCCAAAGCAGAGTTACTTGATAGTTCTCCAGAATCCCCAGTGGAGATGTGTCATCCCCAGCAGGTTTTAAACATAGAAGTTGAACTTTCCTTTGAAACTTGATGATTGAAGTCCGACAGCGGTGCCAAAACCCCAGACTTGCTGATGAAGTCCAACTGTGTTGACGAAGTAGTTCTCTCCGCTGATGCGGAGTGCCTGACGGTAAAAGATTGTATATCCTTATTTGGTTCATGATTGACCAAGAATTCTATTCCCGACTTACTGACGAAGTCCGGCTGATGCCCGAAAATGTCTTTGAATGCCCGACGGCATAAATAGCTTGATTGTTAAAAGTTCCTAATGACCTGACGAGTCCCGAGGAATCCTTCTGCCGCAGTGTCGCAGAATGCCTGACGTCAATACCAGCTATGTATCGCCGGTTACCGTGTGACCAGTGATCCCTTGACGACTTGAGGAAGAAGTTGCAGCGAAATATGATAATCATCCCGACGGAGATTTGAGGTTAGACCCTTCACCGGTTACCGTGTGACCAATTCCCCAGCAAGTTGTCATGCAACTGTCATGCTCAGCTTTGAAGATTTTCCTACCAATCAGAGTATCGTTTACCTGTGCGGACGACATAATTGACCATCCCTTGCCTGTTACCGTGTAACCGGTGATCCCTCGATGATTTGAGGACATAGATGATCATCCTGACGAAAATTTGAGATTAATCCATCACCAGCTACCGTGCAAGCGGTGATCCCTTGATGATTTGAGGATGCAATGATATCAGATAAACCCATGAATCATCTTGACGGAGGTTCAGATCAGTATTTCTCTAGCTAGTCGCCGTGCAGCTATTGTTTCAGTTTCCGAAGGTTTGTTCCCATCAGAGTACTGTGTACTTGTGCAGTTGGCAAATTTCGGGGTTCTTTTGTATTAAACCGGCTTCTACCTTTGAATGTTCAAAAGTCGTTCGCTCCTCAACCCTTCAGGTCCAAGCCGTTTGAATAGGGGCAGCTGTTGCACCCCAAAATTTGACCAACTACTTTTCGCAATTTGGCTCATGTTTCGACTCATTTCATTTGCATACCCCGTACATTGCATTTTTTCAGTCAGATTGACTTTATCGGGATTACAACCCTCTGATCACGCTTCAGGAATTTCAGGCCAATACAAGGACATATTTTGAGAATTTGTGCTCGTCCCGGTGTTTTCAGCTCTCGCTGTTGTTTTTGAGGACATTTTGGTGTCCGGTTTTTACCGCTTATTTCGCTGTAATCGCGCATCTGTTTTCTAATCAATTTAATTGGTGTCATTGCATTTTAGAATTTTCTCTTTATTTTCTAGAATTTTTTTAATGAATTTAATTGATATTTCTAGATATTAAATAGATTTTTTTTAATAGCTTTAATAGAATAAATGTTTTTTTAGAATTTTAAAATAGATATTAAATGTTTTTAAATAGTTTTTAGTTTTAATTTCTTTTTTAGGAATTACTTTAATCATTTTTAGAGATTAATTGATTTAATAGAGTTTAAATCATTTCTTTTTTAGATTAATTTCTTTTTAGAGTTAACTAGATATTAATTAGCATTTTAGGAGGTTTAATTAGATTGATATCTTTAATTAAGTCATTAGGTTAATCCTTTTTTAATTAGGACATTGATTAGTTTTAATTAAGATTAATAGGGTAGTTAATCAGCATTAATTGAGTCTTTAAGTCATTTTCGTTCAGTCTTAATTAGCATCTTAATTGAGTTTACTTGCATTAATTGTCCATTTTTAATCATCTTAGTTGCAATTAGTCAAGTCATTAATTTGAGTCAGGTTTTTTGTCCTGTCTCGTGGGCCACTTGTCCAATTGTGGGGGCCTAACTCGTTTCTCACTGCCACTTGTCCATATAAGAAGGTCCACGCGTGTTTCTCTCTCTGGATCCCTCAGCATTTTGCCACGTTTTTCATTCATTTCATTGCCAGCGCATTTTTCACTAACTTCCCCAGACTCTGCATGGCATTCCACGTTTCACTCTCTCACTGACACATCACCCACTTGTCACTCCCTCTCTCCATGCATGCTCCCACACTGCACCCTCAACCTACCACCCGTCCTGCACGTGCCAATTCCCACACCACGTGTCCTCCACCCTCTTATCCTCACCGGCCGGCATACAAACCGCCGGAGGAGGTCGCCGGAAAAATCAACCTCGCCGATAACCGCTTCTCGTCGCCGGTAACTGTAAACACCCACCAGAAAACTCAAGAATTTCCAGATTTCCATCTGTTTGCCATCATCATCATCAATGTTCATCATCCAAGAACTGAGCTCCTCCAGATTCATACGAGTTTTTCCAGAATCTGTCCAGTATTCAACGTGTTCATCACTGATTTTCCAGGAGTTCTTCGCAAGATCCTTCAACAACTCTACCGAGATTCATCAACGTTTCTCCAGATTCGTCAGTCCTTCGTACTCAGGAGAAATTCAACCATCGCCATAAACCTTCATCTGTTTTCCATACGACCATCACTTTCGTTCATCCGGTCATCAAGATCCATAGATCTTCAACCACCTTCAACGTGAAATCAATAAAAAAAAATCCTTCAAGAACCGTCAGTGAATCTTCAAGACCTTCATGTTCATCCATCGGTTCTTGCATGAAGCTCATCGTCTTCGTTCACCAACATTTTCCAGAAACGTTCAAGAACACTCATCATCATCTCCAGATTCGGTCATGAACCTTCAAATCTTTAAACGCGCATCTAATTTCCAGAAACCTTCAACATGCATCAAGATCCTTCAAAGATCCTCTAACAACCTTCAGGACCTCAAGAGCACTCATCCGATCAAGAAACTCCATAGTCTTCAAGGGATGCCTTCGAGTGTTCATTAATCCATCAACTGAAACGCGAGTCGGACCTCGCTATCAACATGCAACAACGTGTCCTCCACCCTCTTTTCCTCACCGGCCGGCATACAAACCGCCGGAGGAGGTCGCCGGAAAAATCAACCTCGCCGATAACCGCTTCTCGTCGCCGGTAACTGTAAACACCCACCAGAAAACTCAAGAATTTCCAGATTTCCATCTGTTTGCCATCATCATCATCAATGTTCATCATCCAAGAACTGAGCTCCTCCAGATTCATACGAGTTTTTCCAGAATCTGTCCAGTATTCAACGTGTTCATCACTGATTTTCCAGGAGTTCTTCGCAAGATCCTTCAACAACTCTACCGAGATTCATCAACGTTTCTCCAGATTCGTCAGTCCTTCGTACTCAGGAGAAATTCAACCATCGCCATAAACCTTCATCTGTTTTCCATACGACCATCACTTTCGTTCATCCGGTCATCAAGATCCATAGATCTTCAACCACCTTCAACGTGAAATCAATAAAAAAAATTCCTTCAAGAACCGTCAGTGAATCTTCAAGACCTTCATGTTCATCCATCGGTTCTTGCATGAAGCTCATCGTCTTCGTTCACCAACATTTTCCAGAAACGTTCAAGAACACTCATCATCATCTCCAGATTCGGTCATGAACCTTCAAATCTTTAAACGCGCATCTAATTTCCAGAAACCTTCAACATGCATCAAGATCCTTCAAAGATCCTCTAACAACCTTCAGGACCTCAAGAGCACTCATCCGATCAAGAAACTCCATAGTCTTCAAGGGATGCCTTCGAGTGTTCATTAATCCATCAACTGAAACGCGAGTCGGACCTCGCTATCAACATGCAACAACGAATTTCAACCTTTCTT
This sequence comes from Lathyrus sativus, assembly GCA_963859935.3. Taxonomy (NCBI): domain Eukaryota; kingdom Viridiplantae; phylum Streptophyta; class Magnoliopsida; order Fabales; family Fabaceae; genus Lathyrus; species Lathyrus sativus. The sequence goes on from OZ012737.1 coordinate 365,870,954, forward strand.
TTCCCAACGAGTTTCGACGGACATAGTTGCAGGTATGGTGTTTTTTTCGAGAACTGTGGATACATATTTGCGAAGGAGAAGGGTTGTTTGGTTTGCGAGTATGAAGCAAGGAAGAAAGAGTTGAAAGAAGGAGAGAAGCGAACGGAGGCTGAAACGGCGGCGGCGAAATTAGCAAGATGGAACTAGGGTTTCCATTCGGCCAAAACGGAGAGAGGAAGACAAAGCATGTCTTGGCTTTGGGTTGGTGTTTTGGGCTTCTAGGCCCATTAGCCTTCAGTTGGACTTACACCTTGTTTTTTCCTTCTTACCCCTCCTGTGTGGCAGTGTTTTTTTTCTTGTTCGTTTTTGCTTGAAGGTGGGCCTGGCCCACTACGTTTCTGCGTGTTGTACACCCCCAGTTTTGCTTACCAAACCCTTCCCCCGTTTTTGTGTGTGCTGTGGGCTGGGCCCAACCTTTATGGTTTTTTGCTAGCATATGCACTCCCCTGTATGACTACACCCCCTCCCTGCATTTATTTTGTATTTTAATATCTTGCATTGTATTTTTAATTGTAATGTTTTGTTAGGGATAGTTTAATACTTTTAGACTATTATAATGTTTAGGATTTCGTTTAATTTCTTTTAAAGGATAGAGTTAAATTTAGTTTTAATTTTCTTTTAGGATATTACTTTTAATTCATATTTTAGATAGGAATTTTCTATGCCATTTTTCTATTATGCATTTCCTTTTAATATTTCTCTAGAATATTTTCTATTAGAAATTAATTGCTAATTTTTAGGAGTAGAACTTTATTTTCACTTGTGATTGGGTTTTCTCTCCTCGTTTCTCTCCTAATTCCATTTTTGTCCGATTTTATCTTCGACTTTATTTCTGGCTGGCCGTGTGACATGATTCAATTGGAGAATGATTTTCGATATCATTTCTCTATCTTGTCTTTGACACGGATATCAATACGCTACCTCTTAGTGTTCGATTTCTCGTATAGGTCGAACCATGACGGTCTAAGCGTTACATTGTTCCTGATTCGAGCGTCCTCATCAAGGATCTAGAGAGGAGAAGATTGGAATGGAGCTTGCGCGCATGTCAGGAGCCAACGGAGCCGCTTCGTTCAACATCATCTTTCATCTTCAAGTCTTCAGGCAACCGTCGAGTGTTGTGAACTGTATCGTTAGATACGTAGGAAATGACAGTTGAGGAGTTTCTTCTCAATCGTCTAGGATGTATAGTATGGTACCCTTTGGGTGACATGCGACGCATTCGCTCCTACGTCTTAGGTTCTTGCGTGTGTGTCCCGAGTTCCTTCCCGTTTAGGTGTAAGCCTGCTTCCTCTTTGTTCTCGCCCCCGTGCGATCGAAACCCTTTTATCTCGCGTTCAGGCGATCGAGACCCCTTCTCTTGCCCCCGTGCAATCGAGACTCGTTTTCCCGTCGAACTACGTTTGCTCTGATCTCTCGTACCAGACGAGAGTACGTAGGCATAGGATGCGATATCCTAGCGAGCTCCCTTTCCCCTTTTTCTTTGTTCCCGTTTCCCTATTTAGCTGTAGTAGGCTGAACTATAGCTGCTCTGATTTCTCATACCGAATGAGAATATGTAGGCATAGGATGCGATATCCTAGCGAGCACAGTAACCTCTCTGTTCTCTCGCTGTCGTGCGATCGAGACTTTCCCGCTGACGACTGGTGTTATCCTTTTCTATTGCCCTTGCGCATTTGAGACCAGACCGTAGTTCTAAGTTCCCGTAGGTTCCCGTACCTTTCAAACAAACTTAATCTCTCACCCCTGTGTGATCGAGAACACCCTGTCTAGCCGTAGATAGCCTAAACTACGGCATGCTCTGATATCTCTGACGAGAATACATAGGCACAATACTGATGTATTCGCGAGCAAACTTCCCCGGTAGTTTCCCGAACTACGTAGACTCTGATTTCTCATTCTCTAATGAGAATATGTAGGCATAGAGTGCGATGCTCTATCGAGTCAATTTCTTCCCGTTTATATTTAACAGCCGTAGATAGATTGTTTTTGCATCCTTTAGACAAACCAAGCAAGCGTGGATCCCATCGAGTACGATGGACGTGAGGGGTGCTAATACCTTCCCCTTGCGTAACCGACTCCCGAACCCAGACAATGGTTGCGATGACCTTGTCTTATACATTTTCGTCAGGTTTTTCCGATCGTTTCCTTTCCCATTCTGAGGGATAAATAACGAAAGGTGGCGACTCTTCTGTTTTGCCGGCACCTTATTTTCGCGAAAGCGACAAAAGGCACAAAAAGAGTTGATGAGTTTTTGTATTTTTTATGTCTTTTGAAATTGGTCAAAGTATGATTAACATTGATTAAATTTTATTAAGAAGAACAAAAGTTTAAAAATCACTTGACGAAAGTCAAGGTTTTATTGCGAAAGCGGTTTTGAAGTTTGAAATCAAGAAGGTTTTGAAAGAGGGAGAAAGTTTTGAAAATTTAAGAAAGGGAGGAGATGAAGTGACTATCCTAGAAACCAAAATAAGAGCTAAAGGTAAGAAAGATCTAACCGACTTGTAGCACACTCCATAGCAAGCAAAAAAAGAATTCCATCCAATTTAAAGCATAAGCTAATGAGCGAGCCAAATAAAGGCTAAGATCCACAATACTCCAAGCATAGGAATGAGAGTCCTAATTCTGAGTCCAAAGGTCCAAGAAGTCCAAGATCATAACCACAAAGTTAATAGCACCAAGTTTTTTTAGAGATTTTTATCCTTTATTAGTGTTTCGAACAAGGTATGGTCCAAGTGGACAAAAGAGAAATGACATAAACATAAACAAAGATATGATATGAAATGATAACATGGAAACATAAAAGTAAAGAAATAAGGAGTAAGAAGAGAATTTAAACAAAATTAAACAAGGATATTTTTAGTGAATTAGTAATTAGTGGTTAGAACATATGATCAATGATGGTTAATTCTTGCACTTAGACCAAGGTTAACGAATATTCATTAGAGGATTGATAGAATCAAAGCCTCCTAACAATGATTTTCATAGGTAGTGGACTTAAGACAAGCAACTAATCATACTTGAACTTTCAAACATAAGTTTGAGCCACGAATGATCATTTTCCGATTAAGGGACACTTTAGCGCTAAGTTAAGCAATCGTAATCGGGTTTATGTAGAAACCACGACTATCTGAGGCCGGTCAATAAAATGTTAGTGTTAACACATGTTAGAGAAGTGATATGTAAATCACTCTCCTAAAACATGCCACACAAAAAGAAAAGAGGTAGTGATCTCATCATAATCAAGATTTTTCATCAATTAATCAAAGGTAATCTATCACTATTCCAAAGTACGGAGAATTATCTCAATGATTATTCGTCCATAGATTTGAAATAATGAAGATTAAACAACCTTGATAATCAACAATCTATGATCCATAGATTTCATCGATCAAAAATAAAAAGAAGAAGAAAGAAAATTAAAATGAAAAGAAACCTCAATTTGAATCTTAAATCGATTAAATCATCATCAATATCAATCACCTCTTTTAGTGGATAAAATCGACACTCAAAGTTCACTGATATTGATGAGATCTTATCAAAATTCAAGATCCAAAACAAAATCTATTTAAAAAAAATTATTTCAAAAGAAAACAAATATTATAAAAATATTAAAAGAAAATTGAAGAAAATATTTTTTTCTTAAAAATGAGAGGGAGGTTTATTAAACAAAACATGGGGATGATGATGGTAAAAGACCACACGGCCCAAATCCAAAGAGAAATTAACATAAAAAGGTAAAATAAAAAATTAAGAAGAAAAAAATAAAAGGAAAATACAAATCAGAAAAGAAAATCATCCTCTTCTTCTTTCATCCGACACGACACTGTTCACCATTGTTTCAAATCAAAAATTTAACGGATCTGAACGACGAATCTCCATTTTGGTGTCATCTCAACCAGAATCACAAGGTGAATCCAAATATACACAGAATTTCAACCAACAGAGCTCATATGAAACGAGATTCAGAGACGAGAGTTCATCGGCAAAGCTCCAATACCTTCAAAAATGGAGAGTTTAGCTTCAATCTTCTTCTTCTTCTTCTTCGTTGAATTTGGCCGAGTTGCTGTTGTTGTTGTTGAATGAAGTTGAGATACAGTGATATTTTTGTGTGGAAAGGTTGTGAATGAAAGGAGAGTTAAATCGGGTGAAGCTTAAAGAATGGTTGAGGGTGAAATTTGAAGGTGAAATTTGAACAAAAATTGAGGAGTTATGATGAAAATTCTGCAGGGATTAATTGGCTCTTTAAGCTTGAGAAAAGGAATGAGGTATGTGTTCTATTTATAGATTGGGAGTGAGGGAGAGTGATTTTCCGTTTTGCAATTTTCACTGCGTTTTGGTTGCTACGTTGTGCGTGACCCATGTGCTGAAACTTTCATGTCGTTTTGCTTTTTACACTTTGCAGTTCATTTAATTGTGACGTGGATTAATTCATACAACTCTGTATCAGCTTGGACGTACGTGCACGACTTGGAAATATGGCTCAATATGAAGCTTCTCAAAGGTACGTTTTGACTATCACTTGCAGAAATCAAGCTACCATTTTCCAATTGCGTGTTTGCAGAATCATGCTTATTTTTCACACCATCAATCTCCTTTTTTATCATTAATCACTACTGTTCCGTTTTTATCCGATGCAACAATGACTAACTTAGCATCGAATGATAATGTCATTCCAGGTGGAGACACAAATTTAACAACAATTAGCACAATCCCATGATGTTCTTCTATTCTCATTCCGTAAGCAAACACTTCATTATCATCGGGTCCTCCGAAGAATACTACGACAACATTGAAAGAAACATCACTAGCTTGAACCTGGCTTGTTCTTCCCAGACCGCGATCGACCAAAATTCCAACAGAACACGGCGCGTGACTCAACACAAGCTAATTGATTACATGAAATGAATGTCCTGATGATTCCATTATCCCGTCGAGACGTTGGTGTTTATTGCAGCTAAATTGAGTTGTCCCCTCTACAATGTCGCCATGTTGACGGAGTATTCGCTGAAAGCGAATCAATGTAAGTTCCAATTTGCTCAACTCCATTTAGACTATTCTCAGCCAAACTTGCAAATCCTTTGAATTCCACCGTGGATGATACAAATCCAATTTTTCAAAATAGCCACTAGAAAGATCACGAGGAAGAGACTTCACCAATTGACTGTGAGTAGCATTTCCAATGGATAACTTATAAATTAGTTCTCTTTTCACACTTTCAGCAGTAGTTAGTCCACAGAAGCGCCGTCATGGATGTATCACTTGCATTTGACACCATTCCTTGGCTAATATTTTTATGTGCTTGCTTACGAGCCAGCTTGAATTATTCTGGTATTGTCCATGTTGATTGCTGAGAATTATATTCTACAGGTGACGTGTATGGCTCTCATCGTTTTCTCTCGTCAAACCAGTGACATTGCTGTCTCCAGCAGTGAAAATCCTGATATGGACACCAGAAAGAGGAGGCGAGACTGTTCCCTCAATATATAAACCTAGTCGACAAGAAAATGTTGGAATATATGCTTGACAATTATCATCTGTCACTGATACATGCTGCTCTCTAGGATAAAATAAAAGCTTTTTATCTCCATCATTCCTTGAGCTGCAATATTGATGATCAAGTTCGTTCCATAGAACATAGACTAAAAAAGAATTAATGTATTTGCTCTTGCCAGGACCTATGCTTTCCAATGGTTTCTTCAAGTTGAAATATCACTGAAGCCAAAACCAAGAGATACACCAGATGCTATGGCAAACTGAATTCTTGCAATCAAATCTTCCATTTTAACAATAAACCACTGTTTATTCCATGCTAAGTTTTTTTTGCAACTAAATTTGGAGTACAGTCCCTGCGATCATGACACCGACCTTGATCTTGTGGCAACTGCTTGACGCGTGCTGGACTTCTAAGTTTATGATCATGTTGGCTACTTCTATCCCAGCTCCTTGTATACGGGGACCTCTCAGAATGAACAAGACTTTTAAACTTGTCAAATCTGCAGAATGCTTCCGCTCATAGCTGTCAAAATCATTACCGGAACTGGGTGATATTGCAGCAGGGGATACTTAAGTTGCCAATGGATTCAAATGAGCTAGATGAATTTTTGTAGATCTTTGCTGCTAGAAATATTAGAACCAAATGAATGATCAAACTGCTGGTTTCCACCACAAGTTGCATTATTCTCATTTTCAGTAGCAGTGCCAGTTGTGTGCGCGTTCAAACCCTGCTGATGATGAATACCATATGAACCACTCCAATTGTTATTTGCAGCCTAGTTACCAGCACCCTGTGACTCATAATAGCCAGCCTGACCATTATGTATATCACCAATATTTTGAGCATGTTAGAGAATATCTTCTGACCAAGACTTGGGAGAATCTTATCGTAGAGGCAATGAACTAATTGGAGAGTCTGAGACCAAAACATGCTCTACAGTACTGATCAGATTGTTGCTAGATGGTGTAATAGTTGCTGTATTAGTTAGCTGTGTTGTATTCTCTTGATACAGTTTCATGCCAGGTTTTCTGTCAGCTGAATCATCTCTAAAAAATGGAGAATTCACACTTTTGTGGCTGATGCTATCAGGAGTAAGTTGCTGCAAATTTTCAGTCTGACTCAGCTTAGAAGTTCCATTGATTTGGTCCAAATGATGATATGATCTTCATTATCGTCATACTGAGCTAAATGCTTTCTCACAGGGAGCAACATCAACATTTTTTCATCATCAACACCGTCATCATCTTTTGCAGCAGTCGAACTTGGGACAACAAGGTAATGCTCAAAGACAAATACCAAACCGGAAAGTCGTCTTCTTCACACAAATGCATATCGGGAAAGTGTACAACTCTCAAGCTTGAGGAAACTGTATCTACACGTTGATCCTTGCTTTGGGCACAGGGTCCGTTCATAGTAATTGGAATGGTCGCTGCCATTTTCAGCATCAGAAGGATAAGGACATAGTGCCTCGTCATGGGCTTTCTCATTTGCCATGACACAAGAGTACAACCCACCATCTTTGAACTTCCATGAAGCTTAGAGAAATTTACTTTTACAAGCGCAGAAAGAGTTTCTAATGTCGCAATAATAATCTCAGGATCTGCTGAGACAAGTAAAAGCTTGAAGTGCTCTAAACCATCAATTGTACTCTTGTTTGGACAGTTTTCAAATATTATTTGCATCACCCGTAGTATTTGCAGAATTGCATGTTTAGGTAATGGGATGTCGTATATTTGGAGGATCAATTTAGCATTTTACTCTTGATAGAAAGTTGTATAACAAACCAGAGCATTACAACAAAAAGTATTAAAATATCACCACATTTCATTACACTTTAGAAACAAAGTAGGAGGGATAAATGCTACTGATGAGATAGAGAACCTTAGAGAAGTCCATCACCGATTTGGCTAGCTACATTGTGAACAACACCAGGTCCATGTGGAATGAGCACAACAAAAGTCTTGAAGGTATGTTCATGAGAATTTGAACGCAGCATTGTGTTGAAATTGGCAATAACTTGGCAACATGGCTTAGGATTTGCAATGGTAGTCTTGTTCATGGCTTGTAGACTTTTCATGAGGTTTTGAAGCATGAACTTATCATTTTCGTTGTAACACCAACTTGACTATTTTCCACACACCTCTTGATTATGGATAGATTCAAAAACGAACCACTGAATAACTTGTATCCAATGTATCAACCATCAACTTAAATCCTTATCAAAATTCTCTAAATCTCTGGACCAAACTTCTCATAGAACACTGCTTGATAAACCAATGGATTTCAACACAAGACAATTTGATTTTTTGAACAATCACATTTCCTGAGAAAATAACCCACTGCCACAACCAATTTGCACTTGAAGCAATCTCTTGATAGTTTGACCAAGATGAGGTCAAACTTCCATTTGATTTAGACTTGAATGAATGTCCTTGCCATCAACCTCATTGCAAAACCCTAAACACACAGAGAAGAAGAAGAAACAAGAAAAATTGCAAAAATATTTTTGGTATTTTGGTTAGAGGTTAGTAAACAGAAACAAACATAAAGCAAGTAAGAAACAACAGGGATGTTGGGAGAACCAAAAAGTACGATCTTGTTTGTGTATGTAATGATGCAAATGAAATGTGGGATCTTAGGGGTAAAAATTAGGGTATTACACACCCAGAGTATTTATTGTAATCTATAGGAACCTTCATTTACATGTGTTTTTACTATTTGAATTGCTTTCTCAATTCTATTTGCTATCAGGTGGGGAATGTTTCTCCTTTGGGAGGTTCAGGAAATGTTTTTGTTGTTTTAGGATTTTCTATTGTTTTAGCAAATGTATCTGGACCTATGGGTTTTGATTAGTGCATTCGCTAAGATTTTGCAATCTTATGCCTACGTATTCTCAAAAAAAGGAAACTGAGAAATCAGAGCGTTCGTAGTTCCTCCTATTATACTGGAGGAAAAATGTTTCGTGTCTTGTTCAAAGCCCATGATTGAAGCTAAAAGAGTTAGTTTGTATCTTGTTCAAAGCCCAAGATTGAAGCTAAAGGAGTATTTGTGAGAGAATTTGTCATATGTAAAGGGAGATATCTCACATAATCATCACAATGATTGAGGTTTGGTTTATAAGGGAAAACAACATTAGCCACATTTGCTCAAAGTGAAACAAAGATTCTATGCAAAGCATGGGAGCGCTATAAGTCTGTGCTACATAAATGTTTAAATCATGGTTTCGATGAACTCACAAATCCACATCTTCCACAATAGATTACAACCACATCCAAAGCTTCTACTTAATGCAACTGCCAATGGTTCCTTAACATCCAAAATTACAGAAGAGATAGTGTCTATCATAAATTGTATGGCGCTCAATGACCATCAAGTTCAGTAAAACAAAAGCACTGCATAAAGGAAACCAGGATTGCTGGAGTTAGGTCCTAACGATGCAATACTAGAATAAAATAAACTTCTCACTCAAACAGTAGTGGAATTAACCAAGCAGTTGTCCAAACTTCCACAACAGCTCAAGAAGATGACCGACTCGGCTAACAAACCACAACAAGTAGCTTTATCTGAGTTATGCACTGGTGACCATCCAATAGGTTTTTTCCCTTCAATGAATGAGGAAGTGAATTATTTGGGAAATCAACAAAACCAAGGTGTGTATCCAGCAAACCAAAACTATCATAGAGGTAAGAATGCTAACTATTACCAAGGTTGGAGAGAAAATGACACTAGACCATCAAATTGGAAAAATTCGTACCAGAGCCACAACCAGAACTTACCTCAACAAGATAAAATCACTAAGTTGGAAGATACTTTAAACTAGTTTATGCAGTTGTCCTTGGCAAACCAGAAAAAACGGATGCTTCAATCAGGAATCTTGAAACACATGTTGTATAGATAACTAAACAGTTGGTTGGCCAGCAAGGAGGAACATTCATAGCAGACACGCAAAATAATCCAAAGGAACATTGCAACGCAATCACAACAAGGAGTGGTAGAGTGATTGAAACGGAAGTTGGTAAAAATACAGAGAAAGATTTACAAATAAAAGAAGAGAAAAACAAGATGAAGAAAATGAGAAGGAAGTAGAAAAGAAAAAATTGAGTATCCGCCTGCACAAAACCTACCGTATCCTTATGCTCCTACCAAGAAGGACCAAGAAAGGCAACATACGAGGTTCCTATATATTTTCAGAAGGTTACAAGTTAACATTCCATTGGCTGAAGTACTTGAACAGATCCCAACATACGCAAATTTCATGAAAGAAATTCTAACAAAGAAACGGAGCATCATGGATGAATAAATAATTCAAGTGGATGCTAGTTGTAGTGTTGTTATTTAGAACACTCTTCCAACAAAAGAAACCAATCCTGGAAGAGTTACATTACATATTACTATAAGAAACGTAAATGTTGGAAAGGTATTGATTGATCTCGATTCCAGCATAAATCTCATTCCTTTATCAGTGGTTAAAAGGATAGGTAATATGGACATTAAACATATGAAGATGACACTACAACTAGAAAACAAATCCATCACCCGACTAACAGGAATAGCTCAAGATGTATTGGTTAAAGTCGATAAATTTCTATTTCCTATAGATTTTGTGGTTATGGATATTGAGGAAAATGATGATACTCCTATAATTCTGGGCCGACCTTTCTTGAAGACGGAAATAATGATGATGTATGTAGATAATGGATTAATAAGGGTTAGAGTGCAAGTCAAAGAGGTCAATTTCAGATTGTTTGAATACATAAAACATCTAATCACCAAAGGAGTATGCTTCAAAATGGATGCTAGTGTCAAAGAACAAGAGGACAAGGAATTGCCACATGATAGTGGTAAAAATGCTTCGATCATTTTAGAAAAACCATCTTGAATTCACTTAAAAAGGCGTTGAGCTAAAGACGTTAAAAAAGCGCTTATTGGGAGGCAACCCAACCTTTTAAATATTTATGGCTTTCTTTTTTTTACAGATTTCAAAAAGTGAGAAGAAAATGGCATGGCATAACACAAGAAAATTTTGACTGAAGTCTGCAGAGTTCGCTCAGCAAAAATGTCAATAATGTCGTTTACTTCACTTTAGAGTTTTAAATTTTATATAGTATTTATCTAAAGAAGTGTCCTATGTACAATCCCAAGTATTGTGCTTAATATTTTGTCCTCTAAATTGAGTTGGAAAGGCAAAGAAATGGAAAGACCAAGTTACATGAAACAATGAAGGTGCAATGGTAATGATAAAATCAGACAAAAGTCACCAAGGTATATGTTTGAAGGTATGAGAAAACACAAGAAAGGGGGGATTGATTTGGGTTTTCAAAAATAAATTTTTTTTGTGAAACTCAACCAAAGATCACAAATAGACTAATCAAGAAAGAAAGACACACGATATATCCTAGTTCACTTGAAAACTATCAAGCTAATCTAGTCCACCTGCCAAGGTGATTTCGCCTTAACACGAGCACTTAATCCACTATAATCAACAGATTATAATGCACTAGCAACCGTTGGTGACTAACAACTCATACAACCATATCTTCTTAAGGATTCTGACCCAACTGGTCCCTTAAGGAAATACTAACTACACAAGCAACCGCTGGTGACTAACAACAAAGACTAACCGTCTCTTCTTAAGGATACAGACCTAACCGGTCCCTTAAGGAGTTACAAACAATAGTTACTTTGAATGATAAACATAATAGAAAATAAATGAGAAACAAGTGAACAGTCGACCTAAAAATAGGGGGTTCGACCTGAGCTCTCTCGAATCCAGAATTATGCAGAAAAACGCTCTTTGCGTCGACTGGAACAGGCCCATGCATCGATGCAAAGCAATTCAATTTTGACAAATGCAAATGCACATAGTATGAGTCGACCGGAGGGTCGACGCTAGCTCTCCTGAGAGCAAATCACAAAAATTAACTTCTGCATGAGTCGACCTATGCAAGCTTTGAGTCGACTCAAAGAATCAAAACTTATAAAAATGACGATTTTGATATGTTTAGCTATTTCTAAGTGTTCCTAATGCATCTCTAACTCAACCAACATGATCAAAATCACATAGAATGCATATAGTGCTTTCCTATATGAACCAAGAAACATTTTGACAAAGGCTTGACACTAGAAAAATAACGGATGCATATGCGACTCGATGATACCATCCAAAGTACACTTTTCTAACTATATATGTTTTGACATCATTAAAACAAGTATAACCATGTATGAGACACTTTGTCGTCACACTTATTTCCTTGTTGTTGAAGATCTATTGAAGACGATGACAGAGTTTTTCTCGGAGCACAAAGGGTTTTAGGGTTTCTAAGAAAAAGTGTGGGAAGTGAAAGAGTAGCGTAGTGTGTGATAGTGAGAGTGTGGCCATTTATATAAAAAAATTATATTATGAAAAGATGGGAGTAATATGAAATATTTACTTGAACCTAGTCTCATGAAATCACAACGCTCGAGGTGTCTTTTCAACAGTAAGATATGATTTGATTTTGGACAAGTGTCAGAAGAAAATCATAGCCGTATGTTCAAAGATAACACACTTGATGTTCCCAAGGTCAAGAATACTAAAAGGTATTTGACTAGACAAGTTTCTGACTAAGACATCTTCTAACTTGTAGAAGTATCGTCAATCAGAAAATCATTAAATAATAGAGAAATAATCTGCTTAATCTTCAGAATTTTATCTCAGAAGTTCTGGTGTCTTGACACATTATAAAATTTAATCTACTTATTATGGATAAGGTTTTATAGATAAATTTTCCAGAATGAATACGAATATATCCTCAGCAAGGGGTTTTATGAAAATATCAGCCCACTAGTTATTTGTATACAAAAATGTTAATTGAAAAACACCCTTTTGAACATAGTCAGGTAAAAAGTGATGTTTTATTTCAATATGTTTAGCCCTAGAATGCAGGATAGGATTTTTGGATAAGCATATATCAGAAGTATTATCACAAAAGATAGAAATGTTACTCTCATATATCTGAAAATCTTCTAGTTGATTCTTCACCCATAGTATATGTGTGTTGCACACTGATGCTGAGATATATTATGCTTCTGCGGTAGATAGTGCAATGGTTGATTTTCTTTTACTAGCCCATGAGACGATGTTGTTACCCAGAAACTAACAGTTTCCAGAAGTACTTTTTCTTTCTATTCTGTCTCCAGCATAATCTGCATCATAATAACCAAAAAGCTTGTACTCTGATGTTTTCTTATACATCAAAACAAGGTTAGTTGTTCCTTTTAGATACCTTAGGGTCCTCTTAACAACTATTAAGTGAGTTTCCCTTGGATCTGATTGGAAACGAGCACAGAGACAAACACTGAACAAAATATCTGGACGAGAAGCAGTTAGATACAGAAGAGAGTCTATCATGCAACAATAGAGTTTATGGCAAAGCTTTTTACTTCTTCTTTCTCCAAAATGCATGTAGGATGCAAAGGTGTCTTTGCTAGTTTACTATCTGACATATTGAACTTCTTCAGAAGTTCTCTTGCATATTTGCTCTGATGAATGTACGTTCCTTCTGAACATTGATCAATATGAATTCCCATAAAGAATCTGAGCTCTCCCATCAGACTCATTTCAAATTCATTCTGAATTAGCTTAGAAAATTCCTTATACAATGAAGTATTAGCAGAACCAAATATAATATCATCAATATAAATTTGCACAACCAGAATGTCATTTTTAAAGGTTTTGCAAAAGAGTGTTGTATCCACTTCTCCTCTAGTAAAGTCATTTTTCAAAAGAAAGTTACTTAGCCTTTCATAACAAGCTCTGGGAACCTGTTTCAGACCATATAACAATTTTTTGAGTTTGAAAACAAAATTTGGGTTTTCAGAACTTTCAAAACCAGGAGGTTGGTGTACATACACTTCTTCGGAAATATACGTATTTAGAAATGCACTCTTAACATCCATCTGATAAAGAATGATGTTATGATTAAGCAAATGAAACTAATAAGCGAATAGATTCTAACCTGGCAACGGGTGCAAAGGTTTCAGTATAGTCCATCCCTTCTTGCAAACTATAACCTTGTGCTACCAGTCGTGGTTCGTTTCTTACGATCTCACCTTTTTCATCAAGCTTGTTTCTGAATACTCATTTTGTTCCAATGACGTGGACACCTTTAGGTTTCTGAACAAGATTCCAAACAATGTTTCTAGTGAATTGATTTACTTCTTCTTGCACGACCAGAATCCACTCATTCTCTTAGAGATCTTTATCAATTGTTGTTGGCTCTATTACTGATACTAAACCTAGAAGAGTTTCCTTAGAAGGTTTAAATGATGAACAAGTTCTAATTGGATCATCTTTGTCACCCAGAATCAATTCTTCAGAATGAGAAGTCCTTAGTTTTTATCTTCTGATGAGTTAGACTATTTGTTGTTTCTTTTGAGATTGTATCTAATTCTGTAGTTTTTACATCTTTGTCTTCTTCATTAGAATTTTCCTCCTTGGAATCTGATAAGGTAATATTCAGATCTGCAAACTTTTCAACTAGCTTTGACATTTCAGAGTCAAGCTTATCATTGAATATGACATGAATTGATTCCTTAATAATTCTTGTTTTTGTGTTATATATTCTGTAGCCTTTAGAGCGTTCAGAGTATCCTAATAATAAACACTTTTGTACATTACCAACAGATCCAGAGCCAATGATTTTACCCTTCTGATTTCCTCCAAAACCGACAAAGCCTTCAGGCTTAAGTTCCAGACTTTGGAACATATGCCTTCTTCCCATCATGTGTCATAAGCAACCACTGTCCAAGTACCATGATTGGTGTTTCAACTGAGCTTCTAAGGATATCTGCAACATAGATAATCTTATCCTTAGGTGTCCACTTTCTGGGTCCTCTTTTGTTAGTTTTCCCATAGTATTTAATAACCTTGAGCTTATGTGCAACATGATAATCAAGTGGAATTTGTGCATGATATTTATAAATAGATTTATGTGTGTATGAACGTGCTTTCACAAGCTCATAACAATCAAGCTTAGTGCCAGAAGGTACAAAATGATAATAGAGAGGTTTTGGTTTTACAGGTTGACTTTCATCATATTCAAATGATTTTGTACACCACAAACCATTTTTTTTACCATTTTTGCTAACTGCATAGATCATTGAAATAATCTTACTTCTATCTATGCTTTTAGCCAGAAAGTGCTGGAATGCTCTATCATACTTATTGACATAACAATTATTAGAGACATTTGAGACTAATTCTTCTTCTACTTTAAAAACTTTGCTTTTTAAGGCCCAATTACTATATTTTTTTAAACATTTTCATTCAAAGAAGAATTATTCTTTTCAAGCTTATCTCTGGCTTAAGAAGTAATTACATGAGATTTTTTAATATCCTTGTATTTACTTTGAAGAGCTTAATATTTTTCCAGCATTTTTGAAAGACAAGACTCTAATTCATAATGAGAGAGTTTATATAATACCTCTGAGTCAGAGTTTGATTCTGATTTTGATTCTCATTTGTGTTATGGTCCTTTAGAGACCTCAGCATTAACTGTTGTTGCCACTAGCGCAAAATTTTCCTGTTCTTCATCAAATTGTTCTTCTTCAGAATCAGAGTCATCCCAAGTTGCCATGAGTCCTTTCTTGACTTTGGTGAGGTTCTTCTTTGGCTTCTTATCTTTAAGCTTTGGATAGTCATTCTTGTAATGACCTGGCTCATTACACTCATAGTAGATGACTTCTTTTCCAAAGCTCTGCTTCTTCTGTTCAGATGATGAGTCAGCACGACTTCTGTTTCTTCTTAATCCTCTGAACTTCCCTTGCTTATTTTTCCAGAGTTTGTTGACCCTTCTGTAGATAAGTGATAGCTCGTTCTCTAAGTCTTCGTCAGAATCTTCTGATTCTTCCTTAGGGTGATAAGCCTTTGCCTTTTCAGGTTTAGACTTAAGAGCAATATATTTATTCTTCCTCTGAGGTTCATATTTCTCTAGCTTTATCTCATGACTTCTTAAAGAACTAATGAGTTCTTCAAGACTTATACTATTTAGATAATTGGATAGTTTGAGAGCAGTTACCATAGGTCTTCATTTATTGGGAAGACTTCTGATGATCTTTTTAACATGATCGGCAGTTGAGTATCCTTTGTCTAGAATATTAAGTCCTGCGACTAGCATTTGAAATCTTAGAAATATATTCTCAACTATTTCATAATCCTCTATTCTGAATACCTCATATTTCTAGATTAAGGTAAGCGCCTTTATTTCCTTAACTTGAGCATTTCCTTCATGAGTCATTCTTAGAGAATTAAAAATAGAATTGGCAGTATCTCTGTTCGTTATCTTCTCATACTCAGTATAAGAGATAACATTCAACAGTATAGTTCTTTCCTTGTGATGATTCTTATAATCTTTCTTTTGTTGGTTGGTCATAGCATTTCTTGATACTTTTACGGCTTCAGCATCAAATGGATGAGTATAGCCATCAACTACGAGATCCCAAAGATCTACGTCATAACCAAGAAAGCAACTTTCAATTATATCTTTCCTATAGCCAAAATTTTTCACCATCAAAGACTGGTGGTTTGGCACTGTAGTGATCTTTCTCATCTTGAATAGGATTAAGATTAGTTGCAGCCATTATATCTCACACAAATCCTGGATCTGTACTGAACACAAAGAAGTGTTGATCAAAATTTTATCATAATCAGAATTGGTGCTTTGATGCCAATTGAAGGTGTAAGAAAACGCCAAGAAATGGTGGTTTGAACTGGGTTTTCAAAAATGAAAGATTTTTATGAAACTCAAACAAAGATCACAAATAGACTAATCAAGAAAGAAAGGCACACGATATATCCTGGTTTTCTTGAAAACTATCAAGCAAATCCAGTCCACCCGCTAAGATGATTTTGCCTTAACACAATGACTTAATCCATTATAATCAACAGAGTATGATGCACTAGCAACCGCTGGTGACTAAAACCTTAGACAACTGTCTCTTCTTAAGGATTCTGACCCAACTGGTCCCTTAAGGAAATACAAACTGCACAAGCAACCACCGGTGACTAACAACAAAGACTAACAGTCTCTTCTTAAGGATACAGACCAAACCGGTCCCTTAAGAAGTTACAAACAATAGTTTAAACAAAGATGTTTACAATGAAATTGCTTCTAAACAAGCAGATATAAACACTATTAGTAGCTCAAATGTCTTAAAGACATCAATACAGTATGAATGATATTCTTTCTTAGTATTGTGGTGCTTCAATAATGTGGTTTCTGTTCTTCATATGTTGCTTTCAATTAAAGGGTGACCTTTTTATTAATCATTGTAAAGCTTTTTAATTTCTTCAAGTAATCAAATCCCTATATAACAAAAAATGATCTGTTGGAGGGTAGGTCAGCAATATCCTTTAAGTAGTCGGTGACTTCTAATAATGTCATTACGTAGGGATGAAAATCATACACAAAAGTTGTCCTTTGTACCACCAAATCAGGGTAATGGAATGATAGTGGAATGAGACGTTAAAACGTATTATGTATTATTGTCCCTCATAGACGTTTGAGCTTCTCTTTTTTACATCAGAGGCTTTTGAATGCAGATGATTGAAGCATGAGTAGAAGAGTTAATCAGTAGGTCTTTAGAGTCTTGAGTCTTTAGAGTCTTCAGAACGTGTTCACCAGAACCTTGTCTTCAGAATCTTTGGTCACTAGTAACTTAAGTCATTAGAGTCTTCAGATCGACATTCAACAAAACTTTGTCTTCAGAGTCTTCAGCACTTATTCTTTAGAAACTCAAGTCTTCAGAACTTTGTTCAACAGAACCTTATCTTCAGAGTCTTCAGAAGATTATGACTTCTGAAGCTTAAAAGCCTTTAAAAGTAAACTATCAGAGTCATGATCAGAAGCAGAAACCAAGAGAACATTACAGCAGCAACATATTATATTCTTAAAATCTTTCTGAACTAGAGTAGATCAGAAGCAAACTTGCTTCTTATAGAGCAGAAGTGACTTTGGTTAGATCAGAGTAATTGTTAAATATGATCTCTATCAGAGTCAGAACCTGTTTGTTAATTCTTCAGAAAAATAAACGTTAAAGTACCAAAATTGTTCTCACACAAATACCACTTTGTTATTATCAAAACTTAGAGATTTCATGTAGAACTCATTCTAACAATGTTTACATGCTTTGTAGAATGTTAGCAAGATTGTGACTTTTTTTCCTACAAATTCATATCATGCCTCATTTCGCAGTGTATACATTTCTTGCTTGTATCATTTAGCAAAAACCAGAAAAAGCAAGGAGAACTACCATTGTTTACATAAACATATTACGTGCGAATAATCCTTGTGTTACACTTAGATGATTCATGATAAATCCGGTAATTCAATATGAGATTTGAAAAGGCATAAAAAAGATGAAAGGCAATTGTTTGTTATTGAGAAAAACCACCAAAGCCAAAAGAGCCTCATCATAACCAGAAAGTGAGTGAGCATTTGTACACCTATTTGAACCAGAAAAATCAAAAGATGGATCAAATCTTAAAAACAATAAAAAAAACCATTAGGAAAACCACTTAGTGCAGTTTTGGTCCATTGCAATTTTATTGTGTGCACAACCTAATTTATAATGATATGAATCATTAAGAGCTACATTCATGAAAACAAATAAGTTGAGGAGAAATTTGATGATGATACAAAGTGGAAAAGAAAAAGAAAGAGTTAAATGAGAAAGAAATACAAAAAATAAAAATGTTGTATCATGGAGAAAATGAAAGATTAAAAAGAAAAATAAAAGAAAAGAGGCTATAAGTGAAGCAATTTACAAAGATGAACAGACTTTTTAAAAACATAGCTTTAGGAAAAAACAATTTTTTTATGAAACCTAACCACATTACAAACTTCACCAAGTCCTTTATGATTTATGATTTCAAATGCTTGAATATTGAATTACTCGAATGAAAACATGAATTAATCAGGATGTTAAACAAGATTATGGATGAGTGTCCATTCACCATATGATTGAAAAATTTCAAGGTCTTCATCACTTTTATGAAGAAGAGTGTTGGGATATGATTCAAGTAAATTGTGACATTGTCTTTTGTAGTACATGATTTGATCTTGTAGGGGGAAACTGGATTTCATAATCGTGCTCTAATTCTACAATCAGTTGAACATGACTCTTGCATGACAAGTAGTCATCCGAACCATTGATTTTTCAAATTTTTGTTCAAATACTTGATTAATGATCCTAAAAACATTTTTCGAAAAGACCATGCTCTTGAATGAGGCCAACCAAGAAATTAAGTTGGGGAAAATTTGACAGAGGTTCAAATAGTTGACAAATTTTTGGTGAAAACTTAAGAAATGCTTGCTTCCCTTAACTAAAAATGATGAAACTTGAATAACAATGATGCAAGAATGTGTTACTTTTGAATGGTTATGTTTTTGTAGGAAATGACAAAG
Source organism: Lathyrus sativus (assembly GCA_963859935.3). NCBI lineage: Eukaryota > Viridiplantae > Streptophyta > Magnoliopsida > Fabales > Fabaceae > Lathyrus > Lathyrus sativus. The sequence goes on from OZ012737.1 coordinate 365,889,932, forward strand.
GAAAACATCAGCTACAAGAAAAAAAAACTCATGCCCTACAACTTTCGCATCGCGAGTAAAAACTTCACTACGCGAAGAGGAGTCGGGTCACATCAAAAGAGAAATAGAATCAAAATGACAAAACTTTGCATCGCGAGAAATAATTTGATAAGCAGCATTCACATCGCGAGCCATGCTTTGCATAACGAAGTGAGAAACAGAAGCAAAAGCACCAGAGTTCACTTGAAGCGACAAACGGGAGGAAAAGCACAGAAAAGTTCACTATGCAAACTTTACATCGCATAGCATATGGTGGTTCCCAGGGGCGGTTTAAAAGTTCTTCATGGTTAAGCAAGCTCACTTGGCATAACGACTAGAACTTCGCATAGCAAAAGTGACTCAACACAACCAGTATAAAAGGCGTGCAACAGAAACATTTTAAATTATATGGAGAAAAATATAGAACCATATTGTAATAGATAGTTGTAGTAGATATTAAGAAAGGGAAAGTTAGGATCTGAGTTGGATACTCATCAAGAGTCGGGAAATCATCGTTGATGCTGATTCATCTAAACTCCTCCATTTTTTATCAAGAAACCCTGAGTAGCTAAATCCCTTTCATGTTGGGATTGGTTGTAGTTCACAGAAATAGTATGTATTTTCATTAATCATGGCATTATATGCAATGTATCTATGAATCATTATTGATGTTATCTTAGTTTTTTTATTTAACTCCATGTATTTGAATTGATATTGAGAAATACAATTCTAATCTCAATCCAAGATAATCATCTATTACACTCTAAATGCTAGACATAGATTTAGGTTTAATATTCATCGTAAGTATCGATTCTTAGTGCTGCCTTATTGTTTAATAGGCTGTTAAATCGTCGATTAAACAATAAGGTAGAATTATCATTAGATGTTTAGACATAAACTCTGTTTGTAAGCGATACGTGATGATAGTGATACATGCTTAGATTGTTTATAACTGATTAGTGGTTTGCATATTTAATCGGTGGATGGAATCTAATCCGAACAAGCTTATTCCTCTGAAAACTATTGTTATTAATCATATATTTTTACATTTAATAACATAAAAATCAAATATCTTGTGAAACTTCCACTTAAAGTCATGCCCTGCAAATTTCTCATCGCTAGCAAAAATTTAGCTACCCGAAGAAGAAGCGAGCCACATCAAAAGAGAAAAAAAACCAAAATGACAAAACCTCGCATCACGAGAAATACTTCGCTACGCGGAATTTTCATCACGAGCAATACTTCGCATATCGAAGTGGGAAACAGAAGCAAAAGCACCAGAGTTCGCTTGAAGCGACAGATGCGAGGAAAAGCATAGAAAAGTTTGCTATGTGAACATTACTTTGCATAGCAAAGTATGGCGGTTCCTAGGGACGGTTTAAAAGTTCTTCATGGTTAAGCTAGCTCACTTTAGATAGCGAATTGAACTTTGCATAACGGAAATGCCTCACCTCAACCAGTATAAAAGGGATGCAGCAGAAACATTTTAAATCATCTGGAGAAAAATACAGAACTATATTGTAATAGATAGTTGTAATAGATAGTAAGAGAGGGAAAGTGAGGATCTGAACTAGATACGCATCAAGAGTTAGGAAATCGTCGTTTATGTTGATTCATCTCAATTCCTCAATTTTGTATAAAGCAACCATGAGTAGCTAAATCCCTTTTTTGTTGGGATTGGTTGTAGTTCACCAAAACAATATGAATTTTCGTTGATCATGGCATTATATGCAATGTATTTATGAATCATTATCGATTTTATCTTGGTTTTATTGTTTAACTCCATGGATTTTAATTGATATTGAGAAATATGAATCTAATATGGATCCAAGATAATCATCTATTAAACTCTAAATCCTAGACATAAATTTAGATTTAATATTCACCGTAAGTATCGATTCTTAATGTTGTCGTATTGTTTAATAGGCTGAGAAATCATCGATTAAATAATAACGTAGAGTCCTCATCAGATGTTTAGATAAAATCTTTGTTTGTAAGTGATACTTGATGATATTGATACATGCTTAGATTGTGTATAACTTACTAGTGGTTTGCATATTTAATCGGTGGGTGAAATGCAATCCCAGCAAGCTTATTCCTCTGAAAAACTATCTTTATTAATTATATGTTTTTACATTTGGTAACTTATAAATCAAATATCTTGTGAAACTTCCGCTTAAATCATATTAACTATTGAACGAAATTGATATCACACCAATCCTTGTGGATACGATAAAAACAAAATACTTACTTTTGATTACTTAACATCAGTAGGCTTGACACAAGGATATTTAAAAGATTTTCAGGGTTATGGCTTGTACTAGAGCATAGAAGGTGGAATTTGGTACCCATATGATGGCAGAGGAAGATGTTAAATGGTGGGAGAATACGCGTCAGAGACTAGAGACTGCAGGCGAAGAAATCACTTGGGTTGTATTTGTAACATCCTAAATCCCATACTTAAAATTTCAAGATAGAATCATATATAAAATGTTACTTCACCAAATACTCTCGTACACAATCCTGCAATTAAATAATTCACAGCGGAAAATAAACGAAAACACGTCATAAGTCTGAATAAAAACATTTCTGTAAAAATCCATAAAAGAGAGTTACAACTCAAAAAATACAATCACAAGCGCCCAAATCCCTGATGTTACAAACCAGAGCATTTATTCAACTAATTAGAGAAAAACAGTAAATACTAAGAGGGTGTCGAAGCCATCTCAGAAACATCACATCTATCACTCATGCTGATTACCTATACAACACTGTACAAATCCAATCTAACAAAATAAACAAGAGGTGAGAATACACTTACAAGTAATAACGGTGAAATTTAGCAATAAGATGAAAAACGAATGCAACAATAAGATTAATAGATAATACATACACTTATCAAAACAAAAAAATTGTTCTCAACATATGTAATGCTATCATGCACCAACTTCATCACCTATATGCAGTGATACCAAGTTTTTATGGATATTAAAGGTATGTTACTAATTTCTTCCACGATCTTTGGTCCCTTACCTAAACAGACGATCCCCACCAAATATATCTGAGACCCGTCTCTAGTCTCTTAACTAGACCAACGATCCCACCAAATAGATCAGATCCAACTCATCCTAGAGCACCTTCCAGTTCAAGTTCCGCCCAGCGCTAACCCGGCCATGGCGGCCCTTCTCAAGGCTCTCAACAAGACCAACTTCCTAATCCTCCATCAAAATGCAAGGATTGGAGCCCTAGAAGATTCCATCCGTCCAAGATCCCCTCCGTCGAGGAAAGAGCGTCAGAGATCATAGAGTTCTCCTCCCTGGCGAGAAAGAAATCGTCGGGCACCTCTAGAGCCAAAAACCTAGACTGTTAAAAAGCGCGACCACATCTCTCCCCAGAACCAGCATTACTCGCAACCTAAGAGGACCAGAAGGGATCAATGAGCAGAGTCCCAGCGTTCTCCTACGCCCAGATCCAAGGGTCGAGCACGAACCCCATCTCCTCGTCGAGATCACCATCCTATCTATAGACGAGGCACCCACTCCCCGTCATGGTCCAGCAGTAGCAGCGATGATGAGCCGTGAGGCCGGTTGTCCTAAAAGATTAAGGTTATGCGCCTTCCTAAAGGAATGGAGAAATCCCCTTCTTTGGACACATACGAAGGTACTACGGACCCGATGAGCACTTCAAAAATATTGTTGCGTTACTCGATTATCGTGGCATCCGGGGCCCATCAAATGTAGGTTGTTTCCTACCGCGCTCAGGAAGGGAGAAATGACCTGGTACAAAAGACTCCCCTATGACTCCATTACATCATGGAGGCAATTGGGGAGAATGTTCTCCAGACACTTCACGGCCTCTCGGCGACACCCAAAGACCGAAGCTTCCCTTGAGGCCATCATTCAAGGGAATGATGAACCCTTTTGAGCCTATATCGAAAGGTTCAACGAGGAAGTTGTCCAGGTCTCCACGACCGACAATATGAAGAAATTTTTTCTCGAGCGGGGGCTTTGTCCCTGTACTGAATTTGCCAAAGCTTTGGACATCCAGCCCCTAACAACATTGAACGCTTTCCTCCTCAAAGCACAAGCGTACATCTAGTACAAAGAGAAGGAGGCCGCCAGTTTTTCCCGGGATTCGAGGCACTAGGAGACGGACCGATCCTGCAAGCTCGACGAACCCTCGACATCTCGTGAAGGAGATAGAAGACATGAAGACCACCCCCGAGAGCCCTGGGACAACAATGGTCCTTCTGGCCAGTTCCATGAATATACTCCCTTGACAGTCTCTCGAGAAAATATCCTCTCCGAGTGTGCCAACTCAGAATTTTTATAAGTGTGAGCCCGGTTCCCTAAAAATATACCATCCAAGCGGAACACTAATAAGTCGAAGTATTGTCGGTTGCACAAGAACCACGACCATATGACCGACGATTGCATCCATCTGAAGGATGCCATTGAGATACTGATCAAGGACGAATATTTAAAGCAGTTTGACAAAAGGAAGGATGCTCATCGCCAAGATGCCCATGACTCTAAGAAGGTCGAGGAAGAGGTTCCTTGCTTAGAGGAAACTAGCCTTCGGGTTTCTATAAGCATCTCGCGGCCTGAGGACTTCTACATCCCCGAGCGGCTCAGCACCCCTCCATATTTTGCCGCACACAGCTTGTGGGAGACCTTCCCCTCCGCCATGGTCATCTCTAGAGGGGGCTTCAACAAGGTTACGGTAGGGTTCATCAAAAGAAATTTCAAGCACCTTATCAGCAACAACTCGAACCGGAACTCCAGCCTCGACAGGATCTGGGGAGAGTCTGTCCCCATCTGCTTCTACCGCAAGGAACTCCTCGGTGGAGCCCCCAACGCCAGCATCCCTTTACTCGTGAGAGCTCAGATGGGAAATTTTAACGTTCGACGAATCCTCGTCAATCAGGGAAGCTCGGTTGATATCAAGTATTCCCAACTGTTCTCCACTCTCAAACTGGATGAATCGCACCTGAAGCCTTAGGGTTACGTAGAGCTGATCGTGACTTTTGTGTTCGCTGAAATGGCCAGGTCTATCAAGGTCCAGTTCCTGGTCATCGACTACCCGTCGCTATACAAATGCATGTTCGAGCAAGAACTATGCCTTCGACCGTTCACCTGAAGATGAAGTATTACACTTCGAAGGATCTCGTGGAAACTCTACATGTTGCCATTGAAATGGAGAGGAGATGTTTCGAGACATCCTCTAAAGGGATGAACACCATCACCTCCAGGCCAAAGACTCCTAGCAGGTCATCTCTGCCCAACAGCGCCAAAGAGACAAAGCCGCTTCCTCGCGTCGACTCCTTCGACCTTGTCGCATACTGTTAAAAAAGGGGCCGGAAAACTAGACAGAAGAGTCAACACCGAATATTATTAATGCCAAGGTCATCGCAACCACATCTTGGGTTCGGGAGTCGGTTACGCAAGGGGGAGGTATGAGCACCCCTCACGTCCGTTGTACTCAACAGGATTCACGCTTGTTGTCTAATCTATGGGTAAAAAAAACTATCTAAAGGCTGGTAAATGAGGGTGAAAGAAAAGAAAAGAGACTCGATAGGACATCGCCGCCCTATGCCTACGTATTCCCTCGTGCAATGGGAAAGTTAAAGTCAACGTAATTCGTAAAACTACGGGTGAAAGAGGGAAGTTTGCTAGCCAAGACATCACCGTCTTGTGCCTACGTATCCTAATCTGGTATGAGAAATTAGAGCAAACGTAGTTCGGGAAGCCAAGATCACTAGTTGGTTCAAGTGTTTTATGAACAATGTTAAATATCCATTATAGCAGTTAGGGACGATGCATGTTTGCGGTAGAACAGAAAATTAACATTCTCTTTCTAAAAATTAGGTTTGAAACAATCCCGAAGGATGAAAAGGTTTGAATTTTGTTTGTGTTTTTTTATGAGAACTGAATTGAGTTAATTTAAAACTCAAGTTGCACTAAAGACTATGACATAAGAGCGAATGCATCGCATATCGCCCAAATGGCATATGCTAAACACTCTAGACAATGTGAGAGGAGGCCCCCCACTCATCATTCCTTATATACTTAAGGCTCGTAGCGTACAACGGTGGTTAACCCCTATTAAGTGTCTTAAGAGGTTATGAGATGAGAAGCGAAGACACAAGACTCTAAGGGGAACTGATCAACCTTAATGTTATCATGCAAGATGGTCCTAAAGTTGGGATTGAAAAGGGAACTACCTAATATTATCATGCAAAGGATTGAAAGCCTAATGTCTCTCCTACTCCCATCTTAAATAGAGGGACTAGGAATCTTAAGGGATCATGGCAAAAGAGCACAAGTAAACACATAGCAATTCAATCACAAATGAAAAGAGATGAAGAACTTAAATAAGTCAATACAAGATGAGATGTAAACACAAATGCAAATATGCAACAATGTAACAAGACTCAAATACAAAGGAGACTCAAACATAAGAGATGACTTAAACAAGTCAAGAAGGATGAGATGAAATGGGAGAAGTAAACTCCTACAACCAATTACCATCAATCATCAAGGATGAAGGGTGCTACCCAAAGAAGCACACACAAAGACATAATGAGGGAGGAAAATGTGTGGGGAAGCCACCAAAACATAGTCAACTCAACCAAAACTTACTTAAAGGTCAAACAAAGAAAATGCAACACAAAAAAGCAAAACAAACACAAGTGTTCATGACAAACTCTAAGTGGAATCATCATCACCAAGTCATCATGAACAAGTGCTTAACCAACTAGGGAAGAAGTGAAACACAAAGGTAATACCTCAAATTCAATATCCAAATGGAAGGAAAACACAAGAAGGATCAAGCTAAGTTGAAGAACCAAAGTTCAAACAATTATCTCACACTTCAAGCAAGTGGAAAGACATGATCCAAAAGAAACTTGTGGCACAAGTTACACATACCATTGACCTCTACGTAACGAAGGTAGCACCTCAAGCATGTTAACAAGAGCTAACAAGGCTTAAGAGGTGCTCAAGGGATCACTCATGATCATATCCCAAAGATTAGGTCAAGACTAGTATGTGTACACATGATGAAATCAACTTGAATTTGCAACATCCACCAAAAATAGAAGACAAATCCAATAAATTCCAAATAAAATACTCAAAGCAAGTTGTAACAAATGCCAAACAGAATGCAAAAGTTCAAGGCAATAGTTTACTCAAAGCACCGCCAATTAAATCCAAGAAGGCAAGGTGTTCCACTTAATCGAGTGTATATTGAGGGTCAACAAAAAGGAAATGGAAAACCAATGAATTATGATCATGAATACCTCAAACTAGCCCTCAAAACTTCCTTAATCCATCACTTAAGTGGGAGAGAAAGTTTGGTCCTAGGGGGTTTTCAAATGGAGGTCAAATGATCAATTTAATTCTAAGTATACACCATGAAACACTTCAAAACTTAAATTGAATTTAAAATATTAAAATTAAAGGAAAAATAAAATAAAAATCATGAAAAATTAATAACTTCTTAGAAAGTCAGAAAATGATTTTTGGGTATTTTTAAAATGCACAAAACTATTTTTAAAACAATTAAATTTAAATGGTAAACAAAAAGAAATAAAAAGGAATGAACAAATGGAGAAGGTGTAATAGCAAAGAGATAATGAACTGAATCCTTCAATAGCTCGCTTGGGCCTCTGAAACAGGGGGTGTCAATAGGAAAGGGACTAAGCCCAATAGCCAAAACACAACCAGGATTAATGAAGCGCACTGTTTCATTAATCCACTTGGATGCCACGCGAGAAATTCAAACACACACCTAAGCCAGTCAACTTGAACACTGCAGCTCATCCTAAAAACAGACCAGACACTGGAGCTAGGGCTCTGTTTGTCTTCTCCGGCAAGGGGTCACCGGAGCTAGGTCAAACCAACCATAAAAATGCTAACCTCTGGTACCATTCGAAAGGGCTTTTCATGTTGAACAAGATTATGCCAATAGATTTGCAAAAAGGTTCTTAAAAAAGAGTGAAATCAAGCCACGAATCTCAAGTGCACAAATTGAAATCCACATGAATAGGCATAAAAACAATCCAAACATGCCCTAAAAGTTGTAGAGCTTCAGATGCACCAGTAATGACCCTAAGAGAGTGCCTAAAATGGAGGTTTAAAGATTGAGAAAATTACCAAACGGAGCTGCTCCGTTGGCTATTCACACGCAATGTAACTTTGCTTTGAAGCTGCTAACCTCTTCCTTGATCTTCAGTGAAGAGGATTTGAGCAAAAACTTGGAGAGAAAACTAGTCACATGACCAATTCGAAGAAGGAAAAGTTTGTGGAATTTTGGAGTGATTCTCTCTTCTCTCAAGCAGCAAGTCACCTCTGACCAATTAGGGTTGAGTTCTAGCTTAAATATGGTGGGTTTCATGCACTCATGTAGGCCCATAATGGCTGTATTGTTTGATTTCAATTTTTGGCCAAAAACTTTCACTTTGAAGCACACATGGGTTTGGCTCTTGATGCCTCTCATTCCACTCAGCATTTTCAATGTAAGGTGTGTAGAAATGAAACATGCAGTTTTTGGTCATTGAGAATGGAATTGTACAAAGTTTGTACCATGACTTTTTATGGTATGGAAATGTGAAAAAGTGGCATGTAATGTGATTCTTGTTTGCACAAATTGGGTAAAACATGGTGTAGATGCTTTTAATTGGCTGCATTTTATGGAAAAACATTGATGGATGTATGAATGTCATGACTGATGTTATGTCATACATAATGAGGATTCAACAGGGTAAGTTTAAATAGCTAAGAGTCACTTAAGTTGGATGTCATGAATGAATGTTATGACATCGAGCGTATGACATTAGGGCGTGCATGTATTAGTTTATGTTATTAGCTCATGCTATACTTCAAGAAACATTTTAGGAAGCCTAGTTATCTTAGGCGACATATCAGGGACTACTAAGGATAACTTGGAATTCCCCTGACTCAATTGGATGTGCGCAGCTTCATGAAGAGAGGTTTATCTTGGGTAAACCTAACTTATGTACGAAGGCCCAAGGACTGTGATCTACCTATATATATAGAAGGAGTAATTCTAATTGAAGACAGTTCTTGACAGGGTTTCAGAGAACGTGTGTTTTGTGAGTGAAGAAGTCTGATTGTATCAGTTGTTCTTCACGTGGGTGTTGTGTCTTAGGATACTTATATACCAAGCAATTGTTTGCTGCATGATTGCTTTGGTTTAGGGTTTGTGAACTGTATGTTCATTGTGTCACTCAAAGATTTTAAGCAAGAGTGTTGTGTCTCTTGATCAAAGCTTGACCAATTCGAAGTAAGATCAAGGTGTGTTTGAAGAGTGTCTTCATATCTCAATTGTAATTATGTATTGATATCCTTGTGGTTATTGAGGGGAAGTGAGTGGGAAACTCTGGTCTAGTATTAGGCTGAAGTGTCATTGGGTAGGTCTTAAGTGAAGAGTGCAAACTGGTTGTTTGATTCTGAAATAATTCTACTAATAGTGAATTTCCTTCCTGGCTTGGTAGCCCCCATATGTAGGTGTGGTTGGCTCTGAACTGGGTAAATAATTACTTGTGTTAGTCACTGTTTTCTTTTAAAGTTGTGTTTTAGTTATGCAGTCATTATTATAGTGGATGTCATAACATCTATGATAACATCCACTGTTGGGTACCTAGAATTTCAATTGGCATCAGAGCAGGCACCCTGCCTGTTATTTTCTGGGTGAGATCTAGGGAATAAAAATTCTGGTACTATGGATAAGGATATAGGATTCACAAATAGACCACCAATTATGGATAGCTCTAATTATGACTACTGGAAACCTAGGATGATAGCCTTCTTGAGGTCTTTAAACAGCAAGGCATGGAGAGATGCAAACTCAGGATGGGAACATCCAGTGAAGACTAACAAGGATGGATTATCTGTGTTAATACCTGAGGAAGAATGGACCAAAGAACATATTCAAACTAGTGCATCATTGTGAACTGGCTAAAGAAGTTTGGGATACTCTCAAAACAACTTATGAGGGAACCTCTAAAGTCAAGATGTCAAGATTACAAATGCTAACCACCAAGTTTGAAAATATGAGAATGAAATAGGATGAGACTATTCATGAATTCTACATGAATATTCTTGATATTGCCAACACCTCAGGTGCTTTAGGAGAAAAGATGTCTGAAGAAAAGCTTGTGAGGAAGATCCTAAGATCTTTGCCTCAGAGGTTTTCCATGAAAGTCACTTCTATTGAAGAAGCTCAAAATATATGCAACATGAAAGTGGATGAACTCATTGGTTCACTCCAAACTTTTGAGATGGGAATGTGTGATCAGGTTGAGAAGAAGAACAAAAGCATAGCCCTTATCTCAAATTCAGCAAAAGACTCTAAGGAAGACAATAGTGACGGTGAGGAGAATCTGCCAGAAGAAATAGCCTTGCTGGTGTCGCTACTCAAAAAATGCATCGTGCAATGACGGAGAGCTGAAAAGAAAGGACAGAAGAGTCGCCATCAAACTTTATTTATCCCATGAGGGGAAAAGAAAATATCGAGAAAACCTTAAGAAAGAAATGGATAAGATGGTCTCGCAACCAAGAACAGGTTCGGAAGCCGGTTATGCGAGGGGAAGGTATTAACACCCCTCGCATCCATCGTACTCAATGGAAACCATTCGTTTGTTGATGTGTGATTATATTTGCTTAAATATTATGCTATAAAAGAGTGTTCCAAAGGGGAGAGAAAAGGGTTAGAAACAGGAAAATGAGAGGTTAAGAGGAAAGAGAGAACAGACTCGGTAGGACTTCGCGGTCCTAGGCCTACATATTCTCAAAAGGTATGAGAAAGTCAGAGACGACATAGTTCGGGGCTACAGATATAGGGGGAATGTGCTCGGCAAGGATTGTGGCCCTTGTGCCTACGTATCTTTACTTAAAAGAGGTAAAGAATCAGAGTAGCCGTAGTTCGGCCCACGGTTTTCGGGGAAGTTGGGTGTTACTGGTAGATGATGCTATCGTGCGCATTCTAAGTTTTTGTTATAAAAAATGTGTGGCGAACGTAGCGTCTTCGTATTGAAAGACCACACACACTAGAGGAAGAAGACTACACTCAATCCTCTCTCTTTAATTCAATACAAAGAGAACCGCATTCTCTTATTAAAGGTATTTTTGGTTTTGAATGGTAAGTGCTTTGCGACAGAGAACCCTACGGTAAACGTCAAGCACTCGGGATAGGAGAAGGCCTACGCCTAACCACTCCATGACCATTCAAGTTTTGTTGTGAAAATGATTTGAAAATACACTCGGTACGGGACCGAGATTTTAGATGAGAAAGGTTGTAGAGAGAAGTTGTGAAAGTGAGAGATGATGAATAAAGGCGCGTCTTCATATTGATAGAAGAGTATCAAGACCACCTACACTACACTGAATATCCTGACACTCGGAGAGGAAGAAGTCTACACTCAATCCTCTCTCTTTAATTCAATACAAAGGGAAATTAATTTACTGAAAGTGCTTTCGATACGGGACTGAGATTTGAAAATGAACTCGATACGGGGCCGAGGTTTTAGGAGAGAAGTTGGATGGAAAGCGTCTTCGTATTGAAAGACGAGTATCCAAACCACCCACACTATAGTGAGCATCTCGAAACTCGGAGAGGAAGAAGTCTACACTTAATCCTCTCTTTTTAATTCAATACAAAGAGAAATTAAATTTCTCATTGAAAGTGTTTTTGAAAATGGACTCGGGACAGGACCGAGGTTTTGGGAAGAAAATAGTTTGAAAATGGACTTGGTACGGGGCAGAGGTTTTTTTAGGAGAGAAGGATGTGGATGAGTATGGAGAATACAAGCGTCTTCGTATTGAAAGACGAGTATCGAAACCACCCACACTACAGTGAGCATCTCGGCACTCGGAAAGGAAGAAGTCTACACTTAATCCTTTCTCTTTAGTTCAATACGAATATAACTCGATTCCTTTATTGAATTTTTTTTTGAGAATCTGCAAAGAGATGAAAAACAAGGATAGATATATACAGGATATAGACAAATAAACAGTCCACCAATTAGGATTTTATGGTTTGATATTTATTAAGTATTTTGAAAGAATGTACAAGTTAGTTGAATATTTACAAGATAGTAATAATATACATAATATATAATATGTACAAGAATGTAAATGACTGAAAAATAAAACAATTAATATTTGACAGAAATTAAAGCATTTGTATATTGGTTAGTGTATCGAATCGGGACACAAAAGTATGGGATCTCGTCTTAACCACAAAAAAAATGTCGATTAATCGAAGGTAGCCTATCGCGATCCCAAAGTAAGGAAGATGACCCCAATGGTCATCCCCCATAGATTTGAAACGGGAAGGTTATCAACTCCGAAACGCGACGCTTGCAGATACAAGACTTCATCGATCCATAAGTCAAAATAAAATCGAGAAATAATAAGAAATGAGGAGAGAATGAGGTGGGTCTCGGATCCAACGATACTTATCAATATATTGACTTAGTAATTGATTCATGGAAACTTCTTCATCGACCAAAAAGATAGAATGGGACAAAAAGTCCAATGACAAAAGAGAAGTGAATTCAACTTATTTAAAAGCTAACTTCCATTTTCTATCTAAAACAAAATAATAAAATCCTATATTAAATTCTATTTAACTATTAAAATAAAATAAAATCTATTCTAAAAACAAATAAAATTCTATTCTATTTCTAAATAACCTATTCTAAAAGTCTATTAAAATCCTAATAACATAACTCTAAGAAAAAACTTTAATCTAAGCTAATAAGTAAATAAATAAATAACTACAAGAAAACTAACAATAAAAATCTATTTCTATTTAAAACAATATGAAAAACCTATTTAAATTAAATAAACGCTAAAACACAAATATATACAAAAAAATAATAATAATAATATTTGCAAGGAAAAAGAGAAATTAAAAATGATTGAAATTTACGAAGATACCCTTAGGCCACGTGTCTTGCTCCTATTGGGCAAAAAAAAGTCGAGAATTGAGAAACGCTCAATCGGGGACGGGCACGTGACTAAACGACATGAAATTAAGTAAAAAATGTAAAATAAAATGCGAAAATATTTACAAAAGTCGACGAGCAAATTTAGGGTATGACAGATGCCCCTATCTAATTGGCTTAGACCAAGTAAGATGAATTGCTGCAACGTTCATTTTTCAAGGTAGAAGTCAATTAGATACAAAGAATACCCTGAATTTGTCCAAAAAGGAATAAAAGCTCGGGAATGAAATACTCGATACCTTGCAAAGGTTGCTTTCACCAAAAGGATGTTAATAGAAAAAACTTGACACCAAACGGATGACAAGCCTAACATTAAAAGGATGATAGTATACTCACACATAATGCCCGTACATCAAAAGGATGTAAGGGATCCACTACCAAAAGGGTAGTGGAGAACAAACATTAGTCATGACACCAAAAAGGATGTCAGACCCATCACCAAAAGGATGATGGAGCGAAACAAGGCAAACCCGACACCAAAAGGATGTAAAGAGTCCATTACCAAAAGGGTAATGGAAAACACGCTAGTCATGAGACCAAAAGGATACCAGACCCATCACCAAAAGGATGATGGAGCGGAGATGCTAGTCATAACAACAAAAGGATGTTAGACCCATCACCAAAAGGATGATGGAGCGACACAAAATCATCCCTAACACCAAAAGGATGTAGGGGATCCATTGCCAAAAGGATAATGGAAAACACACTAGTCACGACACCAAAAGGATGCCAGACCCATCACCAAAAGGATGATGGAGCGGAGACGCTAGTCATAACACCAAAAGGATGTTAGACCCATCACCAAAAGGATGATGGAATGACACAAAATCATCCCTAACACCAAAAGGATGTAGGGGATCTATTACCAAAAGGATAATGGAAAACATGCTAGCCATGACACCAAAAGGATGCCAGACCCATCACCAAAAGGATGATGGAGTGAAATTTATAAGCTACTACCACCAAGAGGATGATAATAACTCCCATGAGGAACGCCCATGACCCTGAATGATATGCCTCTGGCTGGGCTAAATTTTGCTTTGGTGATCTTGAGTTTTGTGGGATGACCCACGGTCTTGCAGATAATGCCCCTGACTGGGCTGATGATTGCATTGAAGCTCTTGAATTTTCCCAACAAATGTTGAGCAAATTCGTGGGGAACGCCCACGGTCTTGCGGAAGATGCCCCTAATTGGGCTGATTATGATCTTAAAAATCGTCGAAATTGATCCTGGATCTGATCTCGTATATCTGAATGCTTGATGATGATAATGTTTCATAAATGGAAATGCAAATGCAAATGCTAACACACGGAGATGCAAGAGTTGGGGGGAGTATGATATGATTAGGAATATGCATATGATGCAAGATGCTTATAAAGTCGAATGTGTTGCGTATGATGCATATGATAATGATGGATGCAGGCAGGTGACTGGGAATGCAGGTGATGACATGGCGGAATTTTGGTGGTTGCCAATGTAAATTGGACTTTGGGTTGGAAATACCAGATGAGGGCTGTTATTCGGAGGGTAAACCAGATGGGACTGGTTGGTGAAAGGTTAAGTTGTCAAAGGAGGGTTGATTTTATGGTTTTCCAGATGGGAGATGGACTTTGGGATGAGGTTTACCAGACAAGAACTGGTGGCAAAAGGTTAAGTTGTCATACGAGAACTGACTTCTAGGTTTGGTGTCAGACGGGAACTGACTTTGTGGTTTGCCAGACGAGGACTGGACTTTGAAATTGTGTTTGCCAGACGAGGACTGGTTAAACGAAAGGCTAAGGGAAGGGTGACTAGATGGGAGCTGGTTTAAGGGCTGACATGTATCAGAAGGGAATTGGTGTTTAGTGAAGGGTTGACCAGATGGGGCTGGTATAAAGGTTTGCCAGACAAGACCTGGACTTTGGAGGTTTGGGTTTGTTTTGATAGGTGACAGGTTTAGGCTGTGGGATGAAGGATCCAATGACAGCAAGGCCTTCGGACGGTTAAGGTTATTGGGTGAGATGACAGTACGATTTCCCGACACTCATTTTGAACTCAACAATTGCCGATGAGGATGAACTTGCTTGAGTAGTTTGCCAAGAGACGACCTCGAGATGGCTTGCCCAGAGTTTGTACCATGAAAGAATTCATCATTTGTTTAACCGACTCTTGGTGGTTTGCTTCAATATACTCTTTGGAGTAGCTTGCTCTTGAAAGAGCGTTGAAGCGACTTAACTTATCCTGATTGAACATTGGAGGGATCTATCCTCAAGTCAAAGAAACTCTGGGTGGCCTGCCCCTGATTGGTGTGATTCACTTTTGATCAACCGCTAATTGAATGATTTTCCCCATACTCAGACGATGGCTTGGGGATTTGCCTCAGGCTAACTGATTCCAAATTTTTGATGCCAATGCCTCAGATCCACAAGGCTACAAAGTATGCTTGATTCTGATCCAGACTGTTGAATGATCCAATCCTGTTTGATTGCTTCGTGTTAGAATTTCCTTGACGCCAACTACTGACTTGCAATTAAAATTGTTTTTTCACGAATGGTAATTTTAATGTGACGTTCATGCAAGTTTTGAAAAAACATGTCGTTTATTGAGTGTCGTGACAGTGAGACGAATGGACTGTTAGTCCAAACGTTGTGCTAATTTGATTGGTGTAAAAGATATAGTAAGGATATTGACACCAATACTGATGATTAGCAAATATGTAAGGAGTCAGGTTATGCAACCTCGCAATAGTATGCTTTCAGAATAAATCTCGCCTCAATTAGGTCTTTCGAGGGTTGTAACGTGGTATGGCCCACGGTTTAAAAAATAAAGGATATTAGGCTCAAAGTATTATTTGTACCCACCCCTTCTTCTTGATGATCTCCATGCCTACGTTCAGTTAATTCTGTGCATGTTTACCTTGACGGTGTAAGCTTGATGGTTCAAGGTTTGCTCGAGATGGCAGTCACCTTATTTTGATGGATGGTAGTAGCCCCTTGATTTGGGTGGCCACTGAATCATATTTTATTTTTTGTTTGAGGGCTTGAAGACCTCTTTTACTTTTGTTTTTGATCCCTAACTTTTGCATGGACTGATTTTGCTTGTCAGATCCATCGGGATTGCCTTGATTTTTGCCTAAGTCCCCTTTGTGGTGTTCGAATTAACAGACTTTTGATTTTATATTTTTTTGATTTTGTTGGAGGATTGTGACTACCATGTCATTGGTCATTGATGAACAACCGTCTTTTGGATTTGAATTTTGAGTGCGGGATTGGATTAACTGAATAGTAGCCTACCCCAGGTTGAGTGTTAACGGTTTAGAAATCTGAAGAAAACTCCTACTTCTAGGCTCGAAGTGGTTGACTAAGGATTAACTCCTTATATCTCCGGTGTTTAGGGAATTTGAAACAATGCTTGTACATCATTGACGAGATTCTATCCGAAAGCATACAGTTTGCAATTATGGGTATTTCGTTTTCGTCATCCTCCCTCCAATCTTTGCTAAAACAACAGTGATGAAGTTGAATGGATAAAAAGTGTATGTGTCTGTGATAAGTGGAAATAATGAGTGAATACGACGTGACTGATTCAGAAAATGAATAATCACTTCATTAATATTACCATTTAAAACAACAATGTTTAAAAACAAGTAGCAATTAACAGGAAAGAAACTACAAGATGCAAATGATAAAAGCGCCCAAGGACTGCCAATGTTGAGGACGTCTGCTTGTCTGGACCACTGGCTTCTGGAAATAACCCTTGAAATCTTCGAGCTTAGACAGCTGAAAGGTTGACATGGACAACCAAACTTCCTTCTGGAAAAGAGATGTACCCTTTGTCAATTAGTTGTTGCACCTTGGCTTAGAAGGCTTTTCATTCTTCGGTCGCGTGCCCCATGGATCCACCATGATATCCACACTGAACATTGGGATTGTACCCAGGAGGGTAAGGTTCTGGCACATGCTTAAGAGTTTTAGGATCCACCAATGAGTTTTGAATCAGATGTGGGAGAAGCTGACTGTGCGACATATGGACTGGATGAAGAGGAGCAATCCTTCTTTCCAAGTTGTTGCTGGGCCTATTCTGATTTTGGCGCTAATTCTGATAACCTCGCCCATGGGCTTGTTGATTTGCATGATGAGCGACCCATGGCTTACGGAATGAAGCTTTAGATATGGCTGATTTATCATAAGGATAACATGGCACTGGTAATGATGCCTGTTGAGAAGATGAGGGACCATAGAGTTTTGCTGGTACATCGTGAGGATACCCAATGTTCGCTATGAGTGTGCTGGTTTCATCCTTCTCTTCCTCATGGAAATCGTCGAAAGATTCAAGCTCACTGGCCTGACTGCTTGAGGTGTCTTGGATTTGTCCACTTTTAAGGTAGCTTTCTACGTGTTCTCCTACAATCACAAGGTCAGAGAAGCTTGGTGGCGTACAGCCAACCATTCTTTCAAGATAAGTTCCATGCAAACTGTTGATGAACATTTCAGTCAGTTCCTTGTTCAAGAGTGGTGGTTCCACTCTTGCTGCGAATTCTCTCAACCGCTGTGCATATCCTTTAAAAGGTTCATTTTCGTTATGAGATAGGATTTGCAACTGCATGCGGGTGGGAATAGTGTCTAGGTTAAACTGGTAAAACTTTAGAAAAGCGCTAGCTAGGTCTCTCCATGATTGAATATGGCTTCTTTCCAAATCCGTGGACCAACTTAATGATTCCCCACTCAGACTTTCTTGAAAACAGTGGATCATCAACTTATCGTCATGAGTGTAGGGGGTCATTTTTCGACAGTACATCACCAAATGATGCCTCGGACAACTAAAGCCTGTGTGCTTCTCGAAGTTGGGTATCTTGAATCTTGGAGGGATCACCAAATCTAGCACTAGACACATATCAGCATCATCGAGGTCGGGCATGTCAGACACTCTCATAGCTTGAATTGTCTCCTCAAGGGCGCGAAGCTTTTTTTTCATGGGATCAGTCGTTGGCATCCTCTGGGGTCGAGTAGGAACGTTTACTTGCGGAGGATGGCCATCCTGCGGAAGATCATACAGTGGATTGTTCGTCACAGTAAACCCTGGTGGGGACTCAACCTTCTGGCGGTCGTTCTCTGGCATAGCTACCTCAGTTTGCATTGTCTGATTGTCTCTTCAAGGCGTCTATGCTCCTTTTTCTTCAAATGCTTCACAGCCCTCACGAGTTCAGTAGGAGTGTCGGGAAATTAACTGCGGGTTATGAATAGAGGATGGGTAAGCTTTTGATATCTGGTTAGGGAAGAAAATGCAAAATGATGCAGATATGCTAATGCAAATGCAATGAGTGCACACGAGAACAGATCCACAACAAGGATTAAGGTCACAGATCCTACAAGACAACAACAAAAGGTATCTCTCACCTCAGGTGGGTAATCTATTGGTTTACAAGAGGGTATCCCAAAGGCTTTTAAACAAAGTCCCATGCACTAACCCTCAAAAGTTTTCCATCGGAACGACTACTCGTAAGACGGTAATCCTTTCAAAGGATGAACACAGAGTTATGTTTTAGCAACCTTCAGAATAAGGTTCTACAAAAGGTCCTCAGAGTCACGGACTCCCAGGTTGGAAATAAAGAGGCCATTACGACTACACGTAAGACATAATCATCCCAAAGGGGTCTCATATGAGCGGTGGAATTCGATCCAACTCAACGAGTCCTAAGTCTCGCAAATCAGAAAGAATCCACCTCCTAACTTAGTGTATACTCGAAAGCTCGGGTAGGAAGCTTTATTATCACAAACCAATCCCAAATAAACCCAACAAGTTATAAAATAAAGCACAAACAAATAAAGCAAATAAAACACAAATACGACAAACAAATTAGGCTTGGCTCGCTACGGGTCCCCAGCAGAGTCGCCAGTTGTCGCTACTCGAAAAATGCATCGTGCAACGACGAAGAGGCGAAAAGAAAGGACAGAAGAGTCTCCATCAAACTTTATTTATCCCATGAGGGGAAAGGAAAATATCGAGAAAACCTTAAGAAAGAAATGGATAAGATGGTCTTGCAACCAAGAACGGGTTCGGAAGCCGGTTATGCGAGGGGAAGGTATTAGCACCCCTCGCATCCATCATACTCGATGGGAACCATTTGTTTGTCGATATGTGATTATATTTTCTTAAATATTATGCTATAAAAGAGTGTTCCAAAGGGGAGAGAAAAGGGTTAGAAACAGGAAAATGAGAGGTTAGGAGGGAAGAGAGAACAGACTCGGTAGGACTTCACGGTCCTAGGCCTACGTATTCTCAAAAGGTATGAGAAAGTCAGAGTCGACGTAGTTCGGGGCTAGGGATATAGGGGGAATATGCTCGGCAAGGATTGTGGCCCTTGTGCCTACGTATCTTTACTTAAAAGAGGTAAAGAATCAGAGCAGCCGTAGTTCGGCCTACGGTTTTCAGGGAAGTTGTGTGTTACTGGTAGACGATGCTATCGTGGGCATTCTAGAAGTTTAGGTGTATTGCTGCTCGCATGTGAGGAGTCTTAAGCGTTACCTGTTTGCGGTAGAACGGAAATATCATGCCTTTCTGGGAAAGGGTGGAAAAAAGAAAAGGGTGCTCGCTAGGATTGTCGCAATCATATGCCTACGTATTCTCAACATGCAAGAGAAATCAGAGCAACATAGTTCGTGCTACTACGGGTAACTGGTGTTTTGTGGATGATGTTATCGTGCGCATTCTAGCAGTTTAAGTGTTTTGCTGCTCGCATGTGAGGAGACTTAAGCGTTACCTGTTTGCGGTAGAACGGACGTAACATATCCTTTTGAAAGGTTGGTTTTTGCCATGCGAGGCAAGGTGTCACGTTTGATTGGTTGAATTGTTTTTAGGGGCAAGATAAGTCCTCGGATAGTAACCCCTACGGGTAGTACCCAATTCTTTATCTCAAAGTTTTTGTTATAAAAATGTGTGGCGAACGTAGCGTCTTCGTATTGAAAGACTGGTATCAAGACCACACACACTACAGTGAGTATCCTGACACTCAGAGAGGAAGAAGACTACACTCAATCCTCTCTCTTTAATTCAATACAAAGAGAATTGCATTCTCTTATTAAAGGTATTTTTGGTTTTGAATGGTAAGTGCTTTGTGACAGAGAACCCTACGGTAAAGTTCAAGCATTCGGGATAGGAGAAGGCCTACGCCTAACCACTACACGACCATTCAAGTTTTGTTGTGAAAATGATTTGAAAATACACTCGATGCGGGACCGAGATGTTAGGTGAGAAAGGTTGCGGAGAGAAGTTGTGAAAGTGAGAGATGATGAATAAAGACGCGTCTTTGTATTGAAAGACGAGTATCGAGACCACCCACACTACAGTGAATATCCTGACACTCGGAGAGGAAGAAGTCTACACTCAATCCTCTCTCTTTAATTCAATACAAAGGGAAATTGATTTACTGAAAGTGCTTTCGATACGGGACTGAGATTTGAAAATGAACTCGGTACGTGGACGAGGTTTTAGGAGATAAGGTGGATGGAAAGTGTCTTTGTATTGAAAGACGAGTATCGAAACCACCCACACTACAGTGAGCATCTCGACACTCGGAGAGAAAGAAGTCTACACTTAATCCTCTCTTTTTAATTCAATACAAAGAGAAATTAAATTTCTCATTGAAAGTGTTTTTGAAAATGGACTCGGTACAGGACCGAGGTTTTGGGAAGAAAATAGTTTGAAAATGGACTTGGTACGGGGCCGAGGTTTTTTTAGGAGAGAAGGATGTGGATGAGTGCGGAGAATACAAGCGTCTTCGTATTGAAAAACGACTATCGAAACCACCCACACTACAGTGAGCATCTCGACACTCGGATAGGAAGAAGTCTACACTTAATCCTTTCACTTTAGTTCAATACGAATATAACTCGATTCCTTTATTGAATATTTTTTTGAGAATCTGCAAAGACATGAAAAACAGAGATAGATATATACAGGATACAGATAAATATGCAGTCCACCAATTAGGATTTTATGGTTTGATATTTATTAAGTATTTTGAAAGAATGTACAAGTTAGTTGAATATTTACAAGATAATAATAATATACATAATATATAATATGTAGAAGAATGTAAATGACTGAAAAATAAAACAATTAATATTTGACAGAAATTAAAGCATTTGTATATTGGGATCTCGTCTTAGCTACAAACAAAATGTCGATTAATCGAAGGTAGCTTATCGCGATCCCAAAGTAAGGAAGATGACCCCAATGGTCATCCCCCATAGATTTGAAATCGGGAAGGTTATCAACTCCGATACGCGACGCTTGCGGATACAAGACTTCATCGATCCATAAGTCAAAATAAAATTGAGACATAATAAGAAATAAGGAGAGAAAGAGGTGGGTCTCGGATCCAACGATACTTATCAATATATTGACTTAGTAATTGATTTATGAAAACTTCTTCATCGACCAAAAAGATAGAATGGGACAAAAAGTCCAATGACAAAAGAGAAGTGAATTCAACATCTAAAAAGAAAATGGAATATGATATACATTCTAAAAAGAAATAATTACAAAAGACGATATATATAAAAAATATATAAAAAAAAAAGGTTAAGAAGAAATAAAATATATACAAAACTTCTAAATATGATATATAAATCTAAATATAAAAAGTTCTAAAAAAATAATATAAAATATATACAAAACTTTTAAATATGATATATAAATCTAAATATAAAATGTTCTAAAAAAAATAACATAAAATATATAATATATAGAATATATAAAAAATTTGTAAAACTAAAATATAATATAAAAATAACATATAAAACATATATACAGTTTCACAGAATGTTTGTATCAATTCTAATAATAATAATAATAATATTTACACATAATAAAAGAAAATAAAATATAAAAAGAAAAGAACAGGGAGGGGGTATGAATTAAATACGGAGTGTGCATATGAAGAAAATCCTACGGGCTTTACAGCCTAATAAATCCATAATACAAAAACAAAAGAAAAATAAAAATAAAAAAACAAATAAAATTAAAAAAACGGTGGAATTAAGTTTTTTCAAATCAACTCTCACTCTTGTTCTCGCTTAACGCCTCTCACTCTCACTCTCACCGTCACTGTTCCATTTTTTCTCAAAATCTCTCACCATCTCTGTTTCGGTTTAGCTTTGATCTGTATAAATCAAACTTTCCTTTCCTGTTTTGCTTCTGATTTGTGTGTTTGAGAGATTTGAAGGTTGAAATTGATTTGGGGGTTTATTGCTGAAGGTGGTATGATTGAAGCTGGATTTGGTTAGTTAATGGTGGTAGGAGTGAGGTCAGAGAAGGTGATTGGTTATTGGAAGCTGGGAGAAGGTTGAACGGTTGGGGTTGAAGGTTATTGAAGTGGTGATGGAGCTTATGGATGTTAACGGTGGATAGAAGATGTTCTGATGTTTATTTATTATAGGTTGGAGTGGAAGTTTCAGAGATGGAGATTCTGGAATGCGGTTCGTTTTGAGGTTTTATAGTGAGTTCGAAAGCTTGTTGGTTTGTCCAGTTTTCAGGTTGGATTTGGGGTATTTCTACAGATTTCGTTTCAGAAGGAGGATTCACGGGTTTCAAGTTTGTTGAAGAGGGTTATTGGTGTTTCAGAAAATGAAGGGTATCGAGGTTTGTTGGAGTTGGGTTTGCCGTTGCGTTTGCGAAGATGGAAGTGGAAATAAATAGTGGTTATGTTGGTGTTCATCAATGTTTGTTGTTCTGTTTTTGTTTATGTGATAGAAAAAAGGCATGGTTAGTTGAAGAAGAAAGAATGTGGGTTTGAACTGGGATTCGCGGTTTGAAGGTTTTCACGGTTGAAGTTTGAAGGAGATGTGTTTACCGAAGGTTTTTTTTTGCAGAAGTTTATTCATGGTGATGATGAATTTCTTGGTGGATAAATGTTGTTCAATGGATGGTGTTTGGATGATAGCTGATGGAATGAGGAAGATGAAGCTAGGAGGGAGGCCGTTCTTGTCTAAGGTTGGGGTTCTCAAGGATTAGGGTTTGGAGGCTCCTCAGATTAGGATAGAGAGTTGGAAGACAATAAATAGGGCACACCCTATATAGGGCTTCCATGTGGCATTAGGACTCTTTTTGAATTTTTTTCTGATTA
The DNA here is from genome assembly GCA_963859935.3 of Lathyrus sativus. Taxonomy (NCBI): domain Eukaryota; kingdom Viridiplantae; phylum Streptophyta; class Magnoliopsida; order Fabales; family Fabaceae; genus Lathyrus; species Lathyrus sativus. The sequence goes on from OZ012737.1 coordinate 365,913,089, forward strand.
ATAAAATGATGATTAATTACAAATAATGCTGATTAATGAAAAAATATTAAAAACTAACTAATAATAAATATAATTGACCCTAATTAAATAATAATAAAACAAAATAATTTTAATAATAATAATAATCTAATTAATAATTAAAGCTAATTACTCCAAAACAAATAATTTAAACTAAATTTATAAAAAAAATTCTATTTAAAATAAAACTATTTACAAAAGTCCTAAAATAAAATAAAACTCTATTTAACTTCTAATAATAAAAATACTAAATTAAAAAAAAAAATTCTAATAAAATTCTATTCTAATAATAAAAATTAATTCTAATAACTCTAATAAAATTCTAACAAAATATAGTTCTATAATAAAATAAAACTCTATTTAGCTCCTAATGATAAAAAAAACACTAAAAATTATATTTAACCTAAAAGCTATTTCTAAACTATATAATTAAATCTATTTTAAACTCTATTAAATTAATCTAAATGAATAAATAAAAAAATAACTAATTACTAATAATCTAATTAAAATTAAATAATTCTAAAACTATTTCTAATTCTAAATCTAAAATTCTAAATTAATTCTATTCCATTAAAAATTCTAATTAATTTTAAACTAATTTCTAATAACAATTCTAAAATTACTAACTTAATTCTAAAATCCTAAAATATCTCTAAAATTACTAACTTAATTCTAAAATCCTAAAATATCTCTATAATTACTAACTTAATTCTAAAATTCTAAAATAATCCTAAATTAAATCAAATCTAATTAATTCTAAAATCCTAATTTAATAATATTAATAATTACCAATGAATTCTAAAACTAAATTTTAATTAATTTTAAAACTAAAGAACTAGCTAAATAATAAAACTAAAAAAATAATATCTATTGATTCTAATTACTAATCTAAATTAATAATTAAAAATAGCTCTAAACAAATAAATAAATAAAACTTATTTAAAACCTAACTTCCATTTTCTATCTAAAACAAAATAATAAAATCCTATATTAAATTCTATTTAACTATTAAAATAAAATAAAATCTATTCTAAAAACAAATAAAATTCTATTCTATTTCTAAATAACCTATTCTAAAAGTCTATTAAAATCCTAATAACATAACTCTAAGAAAAAACTTTAATCTAAGCTAATAAGTAAATAAATAAATAACTACAAGAAAACTAACAATAAAAATCTATTTCTATTTAAAACAATATGAAAAACCTATTTAAATTAAATAAATGCTAAAACACAAATATATACAAAAAATAATAACAATAATATTTGCAAGGAAAAAGAGAAATTAAAAATGATTGAAATTTATGAAGATACCCTTAGGCCACGTGTGTTGCTCCTATTGGGCAAAAAAAAGTCGAGATTTGAGAAACGCTCAATCGTGGGCCGGCACGCGACCAAACGACATGAAATTAAGTAAGAAATGTAAAATAAAATGCAAAAATATTTACAAAAGCCGACGGGAAAATTTAGGGTATGACAGCTGGGAAGACAATTCAACAAACTGATCAAAAGAATAGATCACAAGTCTAGGCCTAATGACAATAACACTTCTTCTAACATCAGCAGAAGAGGAAGAAATGAAGAACGGCCCAACCAAGGCAAAGGAGTGCAGTGTCATGAATGTGAGGGATATGGGCACATTAGAGCAGAATGTCCCACCTATATCAAGAAACAAAAGAAGGGCCTAGCTGTTACTTGGTCTGACGGAGACTCAGAGAGTGGATCAGATGAAGAATCTGCCAAACATGTCACTACTCTAAACAGTGTATGCATATCTGATGGTGACTCAAGTGAAAATGAGCTGACCTTTGATGAACTTGCAGCTTCATATAAGAAGCTATGCATCAGAAGTGCAAAAATATATCACCAAGGAGAGCAACAGAAGAAAAGCATAAGGGAATTAGAGGTTGAGACACTAGATCATCTGGCAACCATAGACTCTCTCAAAAGTGAGGTCAGCCCGTTGGAATCTAAACTAGATAAGATGTCAAAATCCTTAAGGATGATAAACACTGGGACTGACACTCTATAAAAAAATACTACAGAGTGATCTTAAAGCAGAAAACAAGTCTGGTTTAGGATTTGTTGGTGAATAAAAACCCAACTTGGGGTCCAAGAAGGAAAAGATTGAGATCAGAGGTCAAACCGGATGTCGTGACCAATGTCACAACATCAGGGGAACAGAAGTAGAAACCTGACCAAGGGTACAAGTGTTACTACTGTGGAAGACTTGGACACATTAAACCTTTTTGCTTCAGGTTGCATGGATTTCTTAGTCACCCTTATCAAGGCAAATCCAAACAAGGTATTCATGCCAAGAAACAACATCAAGTTAGACCAAAAAGGGATGCTCAGGTCAAGAAACAACAATGGGTTGCCAAGGAGGTTGCTCTAGTAGCTCATATATCTCTTAGGATGCCAACCCAAGAAGACTGGTATTTTGACAGTGGCTGTTCTAGACACATGACTGGAATGGAGAATCTTTTTATGGACCTCAAACCTCATACCACAAGCCATGTAACCTTTGGTGATGGAGATAGAGGAGAAGTCATATGTGCTAGAAAACTAGATTGTCCTGGTGTTCCAAGACTGAATGATGTCATGTTGGTTAAAGGACTGACTGTTAATCTTATAAGTATCAGTCATCTTTGTGATCAAGGGCTCAATGTCAAATTTACTAAGGGTAAATGTGTTGTCACTAATGAAGAAGGTGTGGAAGTCATGAGAGGGTCTAGAGCTAAGAAGAATTTCTACTTGTGGGATCCTAAAAGTAACCTGAATATCTGTCCCTACATCAGAGAAGAAAAGGAGAATAAACTGTGGAATAAAAAGGGTGGACAGCTTCCAAGGATAAAGAAGGCCATATCCAAGGAAGCAGTAGGAGAAACTTCAAAGATAACTCCAGATGATAGAACAAGTTGTGTAAAATGTAAGGATGGAAGGAAACTCAAGAAAGGACATCATAAAAACCTAGACCTGTTATACTGGAATTTGATGGAGTCCATGACAAATGATCTTAAAAAAAGCAGTGTCACTCAGGATGTCATGACTTTCTACTGTGACATTAAGAGTAACATTAATATAAAATCAGGTCAACCCAAAATATTCAGACATAGGGATAACTAGCATCAATTTGGAAAGGTTCAAAACACTAATCTACATAGTGCTGACATGGCTACCAGAGGTCTCAAGGCCACTCAATTTGAAAGTTCACAAAGCAAGTTGAGGACGTGTCTTTATGAGAGTTTATAGCAATTATTGTTAATTGGGAATTGTATTTTGAAAATTCATCATATGGTGATTGGTCAAAATATTAAGTTCCCTCCTCTTGTACAATATTACCCCTCGAGCATCCTCACACATTACGCTTACTTTATTTGGTGCCCATACAAACTTTTCATCTTCCATACCTCTTCAAACAAGAACAGGAAACCCTCTCTCTCACGATCAAAGTTTCCAAGAATGTCTCAACATCCAAAATCCTCCCCTTCTAAAAAGATGAACATCATCGCTGATACAAATCCTGATGCTAGACCTGATTCTAGCAACCCTAACGAGGTTCTTGTGGTAGCTCCTCTGTGCATGCTAACTCCAAAAGGATTTTTAGTGAAGAAACCACGATCTTCACATGCAAGAAGACCCAAAGTCCTAGTCACAGGTCAGGCCTCTCACTCTACAACCTCCACTCCTAATGATGATATCAATGAGGAAGAAGTTAGGCAAATACACAACACCATTGCCAATTTGGTAACCAGGGTTCTGAGTGAGCCTCATGATGTGCCAAGAAAATTTATTTCCTCTAGCACTGAGGGTTCTGCTCCTCATCTGGGTGAACAAGCGGATGTCATTGATGATGTTGAAACATTGGACACAACTACTCAAAAAGGACACTAACAAGGGTCAAGCCTATGAAAATCAGGATGATCACATGCAAAGTGATAAAGACAATGCTGATGAAGTTCAGAAGGACAATGCTGATATTGTAAACCTTGATGAGTATTCAGAAAATGATCTGATTTCCACTATCAACCCTAGCATAGCCAAAAGGCTCATGACTAGGAAATGGAAGAATGCTGGTGTGCAGGACTCTCCTACAAAGAAGGCTGGGACCAAGAGGACTCCGGTTGGCCCTACCAAAGCTTGGAGCAAGGTTGTTCCAAAGAAAAGGACGGCCCAAACTAGCTCTGAATCAAACTTTGAGTCTTATATTGCTTGTGATGTCACTGACATCCAACCGAAGAAAAAACCCACAACTAGCAAACTGGCTGCTAGTGTTCCATATGTCCCCTTTGACAATGTCTCCTTCCATTATCCATCTAGTGTAAACAGATCGAAATTTGTTTATCAGAAGAGGCTGGCTTTGGAGAGAGAGCTTGCTCAGAGTAATCTTGAAAACAAAGAGATCATGCACCTTATTCATGATGCTGGCTTGCTGAAGACTGTCACTTAGTTCACTCAGGGCTATAAACTACTTGTCAAAGAATTCATAGTTAATCTGTCAGAAGAATGTGTTGATAGGAAATCTAATGAGTTTGGAAAGGCGTATGTTAGAGGGAAATGTGTCAAATTCTCTTCAACCATCATCAACAACTATCTTGAAAGATCAGATAGAGGACAACCAGATATAGCTGCATCCGACAAAAAAGTGTGTCAAGTGATTACAGGGAACTAGGTCAAAAGCTGGCCAACAAAAGGAAAGCTGGGTGCAAGCAAGTTGAGTGTGAAGTATGATATGCTGCAGAAGATTCGTGCTGCAAATTGGGTGCCCACAAATCATAAGTCAACTGTGGCAACTATCCTTGGGAGATTTATCTATGTTGTTGGAACCAAAGCCAAATTTGACTATGGGACCTATATCTTTGATCAAACTATGAAGCATGTAGGCAGCTATAGTAATAAAGGCCCCGTTGCATTCTCTTCCCTCATCTGTGGAATAATATTAAGTCAGTATCCCAACATCCTCAAAGAGAATGATCCGTCTAGCAAGAGAGAGCCCTTTGTCTTTCCATCACAAGTTGTTTCAAGGAACTCATGTTCCTGACATTGTCATGACATCAACAGAGACATCCAAAGGGAGCTCTAAGACAGGAAAGGCTTAGGTTATTGCCATGCTAAAAGAAACTTGCAATGAGTTGGAAACAAGGAAGCAAAAACTTGAAAGGTTGATCAGGACTCTTGAGCAAGATGAAGATAATGAGTCAACTCAAAATGATGAGGACAAGGATGATGGGTCTGATGACCAGGATGCTGCATCAGAGGAAGTTGCTGCAAGTTCTGAGGAGGATAGTGATAACAGTGACTCCAACTCTTCTGAGGAGGAAGATTAATATGGTGGTGTTGGTGGCTTGTTGGTTTACCTGAGCTGATGTGGGTGTGCTGCTGGTGCTGGTGTGGCTAGTGATGTTATTTTTCTTACTTAGATTATGTTTTTTGTTCAGCTGGAATTTGTGTGTTGCTCTTCATGAGCTTTTTGTTGTAATGACCCCTAACATCTGCACTTCCATATTTTTTAATCTATACTATTTAGTTAGTTTTGATCCTAATTTGTGGCTAAAAAGGGGGAGAAGTGGTAGTAACATCAGGGCTAGATGTGCATGAGGTAGTAACAGCAGGGCTAGATAACAACAGGGCTAGATGTGCATGAGGTAGTAACAGCAGGGTTAGATGTGTATGTGTGTATCTCACAGGTGGAAGACTTGTATGTTGATGATGTTGTACAGGTTTACATGAGGTGATGATATGTTGCTACTACTATGTGAGTTCCTAATGAGTGTAGAAATGTATGTTAGAAGTGTGTGTTGTTTTGCTGAAGATGCTAAGATGTGTGTGTGTTCCTTGATGGAACCTAGTAGTAGGATAGCTGCTAGTTTTGTGTGTATCTGCAGGGTGTTTGCAGAATGTGTGTGGTTGTGCATCTTTTCAGGGGGAGTAGCACAAGATGTAATAGGTGATTGTGTTCTTCAGGATGTCATCCTAAATGTCCTGACATACAGAATCCAGAATCCAGTCTGGATAAATATGTGTGACTGCTATGTGTACAGGTTATGTATGCACCGATGTGCTGTGTATTATGGACTAGAAAGTAGTCCTTAGGGTGGGAAGATGACTCTGATATGGTATTGTAGCTGTGTGTGTTTAGCTAGTACCTTTCTTGCATGATAGGTTATATGGTATGATTTCTGCTGCTTGTAAACTCTGATATGGTAACAGTGTGTTTTAGCCAAAAAATTGCCAAAGCTGGAGTTTGTAGATGCTTTTAATTGGCTGCATTTTATGGTAAAACATTGATGGATGTATGAATTTCATTACTAATGTTATGACATACATAATGAGGATTCAGCAGGGTAAGTTTAAATAGCTAAGAGTCACTTAAGTTTGATGTCATGACTGAATGTTATGACATCGAGCGTATGACATCAGGGCGCGTAGGTATTAGTTTCTGTTATTAGCTCAGCCTATACTTCAGGAAACATTTTAGGAAGCCTAGTTATCTTAGACGACATATCAGGCACTGCTAAGGATAACTTGGAATGCCCCTGACTCAATTGGATGTGCGCAGCTTCATGAAGAGAGGCTTATCTTGGGTAAACCTAACTTATGTACGAAGGCCCAAGGACTGTGATCTTCCTATATATACAGAAGGATCAATTCTAATTGAAGACAGTTCTTGACAGGGTTTCAGAGAATGTGTGTTTTGTGAGTGAAGAAGTCTGATTGTATCATTTGTTCTTCACGAGTGTGTTGTGTCTTAGGATACTTGTATGCCAAGCAATTGTCTGCTGCATGATTGCTTTGGTTTAGGGTTTGTGAACTGTGTGATCATTGTGTCACTCAAAGCTTTTAAGCAAGAGTGTTATGTCTCTTGATCAAAGCTGTGAAGCAAGATCAAGGTTTGTTTGAAGAGTGTCTTGATATCTCAATTGTAATTGTGTATTGATATCACTGTGGTGATTGAGGGGGAGTGAGTGGGAAACCCTGGTCTAGTACTAGGCTGAACTGTCATTGGGTAGGTCTTAAGTGAAGAGTGCAAACTGGTTGTTTGAATCTGAATTAATTCTACTAATAGTGAATTTCCTCCCTGGCTTGGTAGCCCCCAGATGTAGGTGTGGTTGGCACTGAACTGGGTAAACAATTACTTGTGTTATTCACTATTTTCTTTTACAGTTATTATTAAGTTCTGCAGTCATTGTTATAGTGGATGTCATAACATCCGTGATAACATCCATTGTTGGGTACCTAGAATTTCACATGGTATGACTAATATTTGATGATATTAAGGTGTAGAAAAATTCAAAACCAACCCATTTGATGACTTGTAGTGTAAGAAAGACATATCATGTCCAAAAATTCACTTTTCATGCTCACCATGGTCCAAATGATCACACAAATCATCAAACATCATGGATATTGAACTCAAGATGAAGTTTAGGCAATGTGACACAACTTTCATATGGCACAAAATTGTATTTGAGGCCTTGAAGTGCATGAAATTGGTCATTGAAGTGAATGACCTATACTGAAGTTTCCAAAAATACCATTGCCTTAGGAAGACCATACCTTGAGTTCCATACATGAGAATGATGACTTCTAGGACACTTTGGAAATCTAAGACAATGAGGAACAACTTTCATGTTCACTTGAAAGTGAGAAAGAACTTGGTTCCATGTGAAAAATGTCTTGGAAGTGAGTTGACTTTGAGTTGACCAGAATTCTTTTCATCTGATGACACCAACTTGTTGACACCATAACTTGAGATGTACAAACTTAATGGATGAGTTCTTGTACTCAAAAGAAATATTGAAAGATGATGAAAAAGTCTCATGTTTGGTGGAAAGTGAGATTGAAGTTGCATCATAACGAAAATTGTCCTTGAAGTTTGGTACCAAAAGAGGGGATTTTACACTGAGATCAACTGACACCCTAATTTAGTGACTCCTTGAACTCTTGAGTCTTGACTTCCCATGACTTGCATGACCTAGGACCAAGTCTTGAACCCTCTCAAGTCTATAGTTGACTTTGGGTTGACCAGATGAAACCCGAATTCCATATCCATTGACTGAGGCTCTTGCAGATGATTTGAATGACCATACACACTCCATAAAGACCCCTCAAGATGAAAATTGAACTTTTTAACCATGCCTTATCCAAATAGGTAACCTCATGACCCTCTGGTAATCCTTAAGATAGGAGGTGACAATCATACACAAACCCTCTTCTTTCAAGGAGCTATGAGACTCAACTCTGATGATAATGAACTCTTGATGGCTTGAAAAAAATACCCTTGATTGAGCTTGAGAAAGAAATATTCTCTCTTGAATGAAAAAAACAATCTCTTGATCCCCTTTCTAGAACCAATGCCATGCAAAATGCAAACGCTAAATGATATGAAACATAAGCCAAGCTAGAAAGAAAAATGTTGGTCAAATTTTGGGGTGCAACAGACCTGGACAGCCGTTTATCCGAAGGCAACCAGATGGTTCCGAAAGTGAAGGGGAATGAGATCCAGCCATCTTCGAGTAGCCCCTCTACATCTACCAGTAACGGCAAAAATTTCCAACCGATGCGCCTAATTCCAGATGGAGAGTTCAAAATTGTCATGCTCGATGACGTCCCGCAGCGGGGAGTAAAGATTGGGACTACACCATCTCACTTACGAGGAAATAGCTAAGAGCCTGCTTCTATAAGAATGAAGACCTGTTCGCATTGAGCACCGCAGAGATGCCCGGGCTAGACCCTGACGTGGCCTGTCACCATCTCATTATCGATTCCGCCACTAGGGCTATAGCTCAACATAGACGAAGGCAGTCTCTGGATAAAATGGAGGCTTCCGAACAGGCTGTAAAAGACCTCCTAGAGGCAAACTTTATCTCGGAAGCCAATTACACTACTTGGTTGTCCAATGTTGTACTCGTGAAGAAAAATAATGTAAAATGGCGAATGTGCATTGACTATGCCGATCTTAATAGGGTCTGCCCTAAAGACGCATATCCCCTCCCCAACATAGACAAATTAGTTGATAATTCTGCTGGTTTTAAATTTTTATCTTTCATGGACGCGTATTCGGGCTATAATTAAATACCAATGGCAAAAAGCGACAAAAGGTACACAACTTTTACGGATGAATTGGGCAACTGTTACTATAATGTAATGCTCTTCGGCTTGAAAAACGCTGGTGCTACCTACCAAAGAATGATGAACAAGGTCTTCCGAGTAGAAATTGAGGATATGCTCAAAGTTTATATGAACGACATGATCATGAAATCCCACGAGGAATCTGATCACATGATCCACATGAGGAAGGTCTTCAAGCAAACCAGGAAGTACATGATGCACTTTAATCTGGAAAAGTGCACGTTCGGAGTACGAGCGGGAAAGTTCCTCGGCTATTATCTAACTGAACGAGGAATTGAAGCTAACCCCGACAAGTGCAGAGCCTTCTCCGAGTTCCCCACCTCAAAATTAAAAAATTTCATCCAATCACTAAATGGGATGCTCACAACGCTATTCCACATCATGGCCAAATCTGCCCAACACGCCCTCCCCTTTTTAAAACTCCTCCAAAAGAAGGAAGCTTTTGAATGGACGGAGAAATTCAATGTCATGACGGGGAAACAAGCTCTGATGAATCCACGTGAAACAAGCTCTGATGAATCCACCAGTCCTCTCCCGGCTAGATAACGGGGAAACCCTTTATCTCTACCTCGCCATTGTAATGGAGGCCGTTAGCGCTGCCCTTATTCATGAAACACCCGATGGGTAGAAACCCATCTACTTCACGAGCAAGGCACTACAAGGGCCAGAGCTGAGGTACCAGCAGATAGAGAAGGTAGACCTAGCCTTCATCAATGCTGCAAGAAGGATGACGCACTACTTTCTGGCCCACACAATTGTGGTGCGTATGGACTAGCCTGTAAAGCAACTGTTGGGACGTCTAGATATGGCTGGCAAGATTAAATGGTCGCTGGAGCTATCCGGGTTCGACATCTAGTATGAGAGCAGAAAGTCCCTCAAGGCTCAAGCACTGGCCGACGTCATCGTAGAAATGACCTTGCCCGACTTCCCTACTTGCAGTGGTCGCAAATGGATTATCTTCGTCGACGAAGCATCTGGCTCGGTAGGGAGCGGGGCAGGTGTCATATTGGAAAACAAGGAAGGAATCCTTATTGAAGTCACCCTCACATTGTCCTTCTTCTAACAACCAGGCTGAATATGAAGCCTTCCTCGCAAGCCTCCGCCTCGCTAAAAACCTAGGGGCTGAAGAAGTCGTCATCTGCATCGATTCTCAACTCGTGGCCCTCCAACTTCGAGGAGAATACCATGTCAAGAACCAAAATCTTTCTTAATACTTGACTCTGGTTAAAGAAAACATGACAAGTTCACCTCCGTCAAAGTAAAACATGTTTGCTGCGAATACAATGTTCAGGCGGATGTCTTGTCAAAACTGGCGAGCACGAAAAAGAAAGGGGGGAACAAATTTGTCATCCAGGAAGTACTTTCACGACCTAGCATTGAGAAAGCTTCTGCGACCCTCGACGTGCACGTCGTTGGCGAAAGCCATTGCTGGATGACCTCTGTATACAATTACCTCGCAAAGAACGAACTACCGTACGATCCTAAGGAGGCCAGCATAGTCAGGCGCAGAGTCTGCTCCTACGTCCTGGTCGAAAGAAAGCTTTACAAGCGACAGTTTTTCATCCCTCTCCTCAAATGCGTCGAGGAAGAGATGGTCGCCAATGTCCTGCGTGAGATCCACGAGAGAATCAACGCCTAGCACCTCAGGGGGAGATCCCTCTCCAGGAAGGCTCTACATGCAGGATATTACTGGCCAACCATGGAGCATGACCCAAAGGAACAAGTAAATAAATTCGAAAAGTGTCAACGACATGGGGACATGCACTTGGCACTGCCTAATGAACTCAAAGAAATGTCCTCCCCATGGTCATTCGCCTGGTGGGGTTTGGATATTGCAGGACCATTTGTTGTAGAGTCAAATCATAATAAGTACCTGATATTAGGTGTAGACTACTTCACCAAGTGGATAGAAGCGGATGCTCTGGCCAAAATAACGGCTCACAACATACTTCCTTTCTACAAGCAAAACATCCTTGTCTGGTTCAGCATTTCCCAAGTGATCGGCACCGATAACGGGACACAGTTCACAGACAAAAAGTTCCAGGACTTCGTTGCCCAACTGGGCACTAAATAACACTTTACGTCCATCGAGAATCCCCATACTAACGGGCAAGACGAGGAAGAAAACAAAGTAATCCAACGTGGCCTCAATCGAAGACTAGATGAACGAAGAAGCAGTGTGTCGAGGAGCTGCACAGCGTGCTCTGGGCCTATCGTACTACGTCCCATTCTTCAACTGGGGAAACCCCTTTTTGCCTAGCATACATGACAGAGGAAGTGATCCCTATCGATACTCATATGCCCTCCAGATGGACTGAAGTGCCCCTGGACGAGGAAACTAACAGCGAGGCACTAAGGGAGGAGCTCCATCTCATCGAAGAGGTCCGATCAGGAGCATCCCTCCGTGAGGCCTCACTGAAACGAAAAATCACAATCAGGTACAATGCCAAAATTATACGACGAGAATTCCAAGTAAGCAATCAAGTCCTAAGAAGGAATCACAAACTCACCGCAAACTGGGAAGAATCCTACTATGTTAGAGCATGAATAGAGAATTGGGCCTACTACCTAGAACACCTTAACGGGGCAAAACTCGCTCGACCATGCAATGCCAAAAAGCTGAAACAATATTACAGCTAAGGCCTTTACTGTCGGCATGCTTTACCCACGCGACCAACATAATGTACCGACCATAGGTGCGCACGCAGGTATAGACGATGCACTACCAACGTTAATCTAAGTAGGATTTTATTCAATAAAGAATAAACCCTGTACCCGACAGCGGTCCCTCGGCCGAGCTCGTCGTCGCCAAAGTACCATGAAAGACAGAACTCCCAGCTCGCGATGGGAAGTTCACACCGTGAACTCAAGCCACAAACGTGACCTGAGCTCCACTCCCTTACCTGTAAGCTACCCAGGCCTTGCGACCAGTTCCCCTCACTGTCGAACATCGTTTGTTGAGCATACCCTAAAACATAACAATCATTCACTAAGGTATCTCATACGAGGAGCAGTGGGAAGCGTCTGACACTTAGGAGAATTTAAACAAAGTACAAACAAGCACAAAAATAAATATTAACATAAAACGGCCACAAGGACCGCAATTGTGCGTGCTACATTAAAAATGGGCCAAGCCCCACATAAAATAAATTAAAAATAAACATGGCGCGCAGGCCAAAAGTGAAAACAAAAGAAAGGTCACTGCTCCGCCTACTGAGGATCCTCTCGGGCTGCCTACACATGCTCCTCGCCAATATGAAGGAATTCGCGGACGACTATGCTACCGCTTACAACACTGTAGAGAAACCTGGTGCCCTCAATGGAAAATTCAACATTGGGATCCACGATCTTCAACTGCTTCAAAGTGTTCTGGAAGGATTCCTCGCCAATGGCCAGGTAATTGTCCTCGGCTTGGGTAATGCTTGTGACCAGCTCCGCTCAGGTAGTCAGCTTTTTCACATCCTTGTTTTCACCCTCGGCAGGGGCAGTAATGACTTTCAACTGCTCGACCAGATCTTCAGCATATTTTTTTCGACGGAGAGGACATCCTTCTTTGCAAACATCTCTTCCCGACACTTCTTCACGGCCTCCTCGATGGCCATTTCCCGCTCCTTCTAGGACTTTTTATCCTTCTCTTCCAGGTCCACCACCGCAGCCTAAGCTTTCTTCAACTCAGATTCATGGTGGGAACCCTCCTCGGTGTATACCACCTCCATCTCCAGAGTCCCCACCAAAGTGAAAGCATCCTGTGGGAGCATGGTCCTTTATCTCGGACGATCAATCTCCTCGAGCTTCAGGGACTCCGCCCAAGGAATTTCCAAAGAAGACTCCTCAAAGAACCTCTTTTTATACAGGCACGAGGAAGCTCGAACCTGCTAGTCTCTCTCTCTTTGCTGAGGTCCACAAACTCATTTTTGCATGGAAGTTTAAGCCTCAATCTCATAGGCAAGTGCGACGACTGGACAATCAGTGGGGTGGACGAGGAGGTCCTCGACCCAATCTGAGGAGGAGGCTCCCACTGACCTTCATTTTCCCCTGAGCATTCTTCACCACTCGCTCCTGAGCGAAAGACATATTACCTGCAAAACAACAGACACGTTATTACGCGAAGAAAGCAACAACTCAGATAAACTAAGAGGAAATGAAAGACTACCCAAAAGTTATAAAGCTCTCGCACGAGTGCTGCACTTGAGGAGCTCTTTCATGTTGATATATCGAGGCTCCACCTGAGGTCCCCCATCTTCCTCGTAAATAATCTTCCCAGCACAGGTCACGTATTGGCAGGGAGAAAGTCGTCCACAAAAGCCACCAGCTTGGCATAGCTGGCTCCGTCATCATCCCTCAGCTGATGAGGAGTGGTGATATATTCGTTGGTTGAGCGGGTAAAATGGGCCCTGCTCCAACAAAAAGGAAACTTGTATAGCCTCCGCGCAATCACTTTTACATGCTTGTCTACCAAGGCTTCCCCGTTTTCGTCCGTCGAGATCTGCCTGACGAAAGTTCAGTCGGTGGCCTTCTCCGACACAGGGTCAATAACATAGAACCTTTCTTTGAAAGTCCTCATGGACTCAAAAAAAGGTTTGAACAAGTTTCTCCCCTATTTCAGAGAGATCCCACCAAATTTCCTCCCCGAGACCAGTCGCCGAAGGTGGAAGATAGTGAAGAAGAGGGGTATATGAGCTCCAATCTCCAAATACTTACATACCAGCTCGAATGCCTCGTATAAAGGCAATTGAGTTCGGGTGTAGTTGCGAAGGCGCCAGGTCTAAGTGCACAAAGACTGGCCTATGAAAATCTAAAAAGGGCAACCTCAACCCTATCTCTTTGAAAACATATTCGTACATGGGGAACCTCTCCCCATGCGATGAGCACATATGGTCGTCTTCTCTAGGAAAGTGGACCTTCCAATCTAATTCGGCCCCCCAATGTGAAGACATCCCCAATGTAGGAGGCAAAAAGAGAGGTGTGCTCCTTGGCTCGGCCACAGACCATTCCTCGATGGTGGTCCTCGAGACGAAAACTTCCCTAACATCCATAGGTGTGGAACTGTCATCGGTCTCAGTGTCTTCTGAGGAGCTCTCCTCGGATAAATCTCACAAGGTCTCTTCTTCAACTTCGTGCAACATCTTCTTTACCTGAAAAGCAGAGGATAAAAGTGAGTTCGATGAAGGAATCAAATCCATCCTTCCACTTCTAGTAAAGTAAAAGGGCGCATGTAGGCCCGAGGACAACGTCCCTAACCTAAGCCCTACACAAATGGCATAGTCGCTACACAAGGAGATGCCCAGGACAATCCCTCTGACATGCTCGGGGAAAAGCTCCCCTGGTACTGTTGCGGTGAGAATTGGATATCAAGCTATAATAAACTTGAATTGCAAATCATAATCCACCACCGGTATTTAATTTTCCCAAGGGAAGGGAAAAGATCGAATAACCCATGAGTATGCAATGCACTGCAAAGTTAGAGAGTCTAAGGTTCAGGAGTTAGTTAAACGTAAGGAAGGTATTAGCATCCTAAGCATCTGTAGTACTCTACAAGAACCTTTTGTTATATTATGTTATTGTTGTTTGCTAAGGTTAAGAGACCTAAGGGGTTTAGTTTTAAGTATACTCTCCAAGAATTCGCATCTTGTGCTTACGTATCCTGACGGGAATGGAATCATAACATTCATAGTTCCCCTAAAGGGATTGAGGAACCGTTGACTATTGTCAAAGTTCCAGAGGGAATGTTTGTTGATTGGTTCTAGGAGAAGACACAAGTTGTCATCTAAGGGAGAATACTCGACTTAACCACCACAAACGTATAGAAGACGGTTTCTGCATCACATTGAGAGATGGGCTCCAACTCAGATATATGATTGACGAGTATGCCATATACCTCTCCCAAGTGGAAAAGATTCTGCATATTTCTCGATTATACTATGGGGTAGGAGAATTATCTCGACTACAAAGATGACTAGTGTCTAATTCTCTCGTGGGAGAAAAAGAAGGATTTTAATTGATAAGCTATCTAAGTGTTGAAATCTTAGAGGAGCCTTCTTGATTTGATTGTAACATGAAATTCCATCCATAAAAGAGAAAATCTCCTACCTCGTGGTGATGTCTACTAGCATATAAATATGAGGAAGCGGAAAATCATCCTTTGGACTGGCTTTGTTCAGATCTCTGTAGTCGACACACATACAAGCTTTTCCATCTTTCTTCGAAATGGGCACAATGTTAGCTATCCATTGGGGGTATTCAGAGGTGACAAGAAATCCTGCACCAATTTGTTTATGTACTTCCTCTTTGATCATCAAAGCCATATCGGGCCGAGTTCTTCTAAGTTTTTGTTTGACCAGTGGGTATTCTGGCTTCAAAGGTAAGTGATGCTCCCCAATAGTGTCAAAACCAGGCATGTCTTGATATGTCTAGGCAAACACGTCGAGATACTCCTTGAGTAACTCAATCAACTTTTCTTTCACGTCAGACTTGAGCAGAGCTCCAATTTTCACCTCTTTATGAATTTCCTCTGTACCCATATTAATAACTTCCACAGGCTCTTTATGAGGCTCAATGACTTTATCTTCGTTTTCGAGTAATCTGGAAATCTCTTCATGAATCTCTTCTTCTTCTTCTTCGGCCTCGAACATAGGAAACTCGAAGTTCAGCAAAGGTAATGGGTCATTATTTCTGATATTTTGTTCGTGCAATAATCTGCACATGTGATATGGTTTTATATAGTTTTAGGAAGTGAAAGTGTGTGCATAGAATACGTAGAGTGATTATTGCTTATTATTAACATTTCCCAGAAAAGAGAAAAAAGATGAAAAAGAAATGAATACAAAATAATGCTTTTATTAATGATATAAAATTTCAAACAACATGCCCTAGCAAGATAACCTTTGCCTTGGGACGAGCAAAGGGAATTATTCAAAATAAGCCCACACAACAAACCTTTTGCCTTGGGAAGAGTGAAAAAATAAAACAAACAAACAATTACTTTGATATATGGATAATGATAGGGACGTCGTCTGCACTCCAATTTCGAGAGATTTCTCCTGGAGTCACAAAGTTGGGTAAGTCTTCATCAGAATCTTCTTCGGTGATAGAACTAACTTCAAAATAGTTCTCTCTACGCCTTGATCTGGGAGAATAGAAAGGCACATATGCATCTTCAGTTTCAGAATCATAACCAGGGTTTTCCATGTTAGGCTCATAGTCTTAATAAGGAACGGGTAGACTTTCGGAACCATCCGATACATAACCCTCACATTCATCTTCAGATAGCATATTGACATGAGGAGGATGAAGAATCCCTCAACTCCAGAAAACTTCTTCGATAGGTGGAACAAAAGAACTTTTAGTGACTTGCTTGTTGGAGTTGGCAGCAAAACCAAGACCTTCCCTATTCTTGTTCTCAGGTAGAGATAACACTTTGCCCCATCCTTCTTGGGAACCACTATTCACAACCCAATTTGCATCTTTGCATGATGGCATAGAGACTCTAGGCTTTCGGGTATCATTATCAACAATCGAATGTACTTGGAACTGAGTCCCAACTTCTTCCTCTACATCAACATAAGAAAATGAATAAAGATGGCTTACCACCAAGGTTCTCTCCCCATAAACCGTAATTGTTTTTCCTTCAAATGTATATTTCAGTTTCTAGTGTAGTGTAGAGGTAACTCCCCCATCCTCATGTATCCACGATCTTCCTAATAAACAACTATAGGCAGCACGAATATCCATGACCTAAAATGTAATTAGAAAAATATGCAATCCGATGGTCATCGGCAGATCCACTTCACCAATTACCGTCTTCCTAGACCCATGAAAAGCTTTGACTATGACATTTTTAGGCCTCATAGGTGGCCATTGGTATGATAATTTTTCTAGAGTAGTTCTGGCCATCATATTTAGTAAGGACCTGGTGTCGACCATCACACTAGATAACGCATCATTCACACAACTCACAGAGATGTGCAACACAATGTTATGCTTTCTTCCTTCTTCTGGGATAACTTCTTCACATAATCCGAGATTATTGCATGAAGTAATATTTCCCACAATATCGTCAAACGTTTCGATAGTCACATCATGTTCAACATAAGCCTGCTCTAACACCTTCTGTAATGCTTCTATATAGGCCTCTGAACTCATCAACAACTATAGAAAAAAGATCTTGGAAGGGGTTTCCAACAACTGATCTATGACTTTGTACTCACTTTTTTTGATCAATTTCAGAAATTCATCAGGTTTAGAGGGACAGCTCCATTAGGCTGCCCTGTGGTTGTATCTTTTTCAATAGGTTATTCGAATGAAATCCCATTGTTCTTTGGAAGCGCCAAAGAATAAACTCAACCACTTCTGGTCACTCTGCTAACATCTGCAATATTAACAACTAATGGTAAAACAAGTAAAGCCACCTCTTTTTCGTTTTCCATCATTGTGGTGTTATACTTGTATGGAAACGCCCTGTTGGAAGCATAAGGGATTGGTCCAGGTACGTTAATTACCAAAGGAGTTATGAAAGGTCTTCTACTGTCATATGTGATTTCAATGTGCTCCACTTCCTTGAAGTGGGGTACTATAACAAATACTTCTTCATCTCCTTCCATAGGAGCAGGATCTCTGTCATGTACGACTGTAATAACTCTTCCATTTAGTAGGTGTTTAATGTCTTCCCTCACAAGGTGACAACCTCGAGATTTTATAGAGCAAACAGAATAGGAAGCATAGTTATGACGCTCATGATTGAAGAACACCTTCTCATCAGACCATCATGCATTCTTACTAAGGACTCCTAAATATACTTCAAATGAAATACAACATACTTTCCTGAGCAACCTTGGGTCATGTTTATAGTGGAAAAACCATACTGAGGCAGGGGATTGTCTTGCACATTAGGATTGGAATCTTTAAAAGATAGGTTTCTACACTTAATCAGCCTTTGAACATCTGCTTTCAGCCCATAGCAATTCTCAATATCGTGACCCAGAGCACCTTGGTGATATGGAGAAAATTTATCTCCTCTGTAACAATATGTGATATTTTTGGGTACCTCTGGTGGAGCCTTGGTCTGGACGTGTCCCTTGTGTAAAAAAGTCGGGAATAATTCAGTGTATGTCATAGGAATAGGATCAAAATTCAGTCTTCTATGTACACGACTCTGATTATTAAACTGTGGTCGATTTTGTTTGGAGGATTGCTGATTCTGTTGGCGCTCTGGTTGTGGAGCTCGGGAAGCTTGAGGTTTTTAATATGGTTTAGTGAAATGTGGCAGATAAGTCGAGGTATTGAGTATTGGTGTTACAGTAGCAACTTGTTGAGGTTGTTGGTACCTCCTTCTTGGTCCTCCTTGATGCACGACGCTCACATCTTGTTCTTTCTTCTTTAAAAAATTACTTCCGCACGTTTTCGCATTGCTAGGAGTACCTCCTTCCGTAGCTAACGTTCCTTCACAGACTCCTTCCTCCAAACGCATATTCATATTCACCGTTTTAGTGAAGTCACTAGGAGCGCTAGCTACCATTCTCTCGTAGAAAAATGAACCCAATGTTTTCAAAAAGATCTTGGTCATTTCTTCCTCTTCCAATAGCGGTGTAACTTGAGCGGATAATTCACGCCAGCACTCGGCGTACTCTTTGAAATCTTCTTTGTCTCTTTAGGTCATCGCCCTTAGTTGATCTTGATCAGGTGTTTTCACACCCTCATTTTCACCCTAGCCCTTCATATTATACATTCATCATATCATCATCATACCATGGTGCATGCCAAGCATGTGGGTTCGCAAGGGAATGTTAAGGAAGGATCTTTGCTTTGAAATAAGTGTTTGATATTTATTTAATGGCTATGGAGATCTAGATTTCCATCTTTGATTTTAAAGGTTCTTGATAGTTGGAATTTGGATTCTCTGAAGTTTTTCCACAAAATTATGGACTAGGGATTATTATTCATCCGGATGGATCTTGTTTGAAGGTAAGGAAAACACTGAGAAGGGGTGGGGGGGTGGGGGGTTGAATAAGGGTTTTAAAAAAAAAAGGCAATAAAATACACAGGTATTTTTATATTGGTTCGTTTGAACTCAAACTACTCTAGTCCACCCGGCCAAGGTGATTTCGCCTCTTTCAAAAGAGGACTTAATCCAATAATCAAAAACTGATTACAATCTTTTCACTAAGACAAACTTGTCTTAGTCTTCTCAAGAATACTGACCACAACTTGGTCTCTCAAGGATCTATTACAAAGTAATACAATAAAGTGTGTTTAAGTGCTTCTTAGAAAAGCTACTTCACAATAGTGATTTTACACAAATGAAGAACAATGAAATATTCTATTTTCTTTTCAGCAAAGAAGTATTTTCTTTTCAGCCAAGTTGTATGTTCATTCAAGAATGATGTGTTCTTCTATTGTTGAGTTATATTTGAATTACTGTTGAAGACTTGTTTAAATACTTCACATTTCTCAAATAGCATGCACAAGCTTTTTGTCTTCTTTGACTATTTCTTTCCAGAAGAGGAATGTTCAAAGATATCCTTTTTGTTCTGAAATCCTGTGCCATAAACAAAAGAGGAATCGTAGCGTTGGATGTAGAAAATGAATTTTGCAACGAATCTATCTTAAACAATATCTTTTTAAATGAGCGAATATGGAAATATTTCCTGTATCAAATCTTCTAATGATGTTCCATTTTCTGTTTATCAGAGTAACTCTCTTTCAGAGTTGTGATGATGTTCCATTTTCTTCTTATAAGAGTAACTCTCTTCTAGAGTTCTGTTTTCTTCTTATCAGAGTAACTCTCTTCTAGAGTTCTGCAGCTTAGTGCTAGCGTGATTGTTTCAATAAACTATTCATCCAGAGGAGCGCTTTAGATCAGAGAAGATCTTCGCTCTTACGTGTTATCCAAATGTATCACTTTGTTACTAACGTTTAAGAGCCTTATGTGTTTTGATTCTCAGAGCCTCTGCAGTTGCAGCGTTGAGTTTAGTATGCTCAGAGTTTTCTGAATCTTTGCTTTATACTCTACGCTCAAAGCCTTCTGTGGCTTCGCTTTTTACCAAACGCTCAGAGTCTTCTGCGTGTTGTATCTTAACGTTCAGAGGAATATTCCATCAGAGGAATATTTATTATGTTATCTGAAACAAAAAAACTTGAACAAAATTAGAGTATATATTTTCTTCATACAAAATTTCATTATTGTTATCATCAAAACATTGAGATATATTAAGAACCAATTTGTGTTCTAACATTGTTAGCATTCATCAACTGAAGATCATTTTGGGGCATTTTGTGATCGTATTCCTTCCTATACTTCAAGCTTTTTATTCATCTCCAAGGAAACACAGTTATCAAGTCAAGAATAGTATGGATTCAAAGATGAGGTTTTATCAAGACAGCAGGTTGATTTGGATTCATTAAGAGTTACGGTTGTCTTGGACTTATTATTTGGAAGCACTCACTCAAGGGAATACTTAATGTCATGGGTTTAAGTTGGTTTTCAAATTTATCAATTGGATCAAGATAAGTTTGGAGAAAAAAAAGTTATCATCGTTTTTAAGGGGCTAATTCCAAGTTCAAGGATCAAAAGTTGACTAAGCTTTCAAAATACAATTTATAGTTCATTCGAGTTCAAGGTTCAAGGTCACTTATCATTCATCAAGGTTAAGGTCTAATTACATTACAACTAACCCAAAACAGCAGCTCAAACAATTTCCTTGTTTTACCTTTGCGCCAAAATCGATCTGAGCCCAAAACCATATTCTAAATTTTCAAGTTTAGCAAATCCACTCCAAAAGATAAATTCAAGTTACAAGTTCAAGATTCAAAGTCACAAATTTATTCAAATTCCAACTGGAAAATCCAATTCAAGATTCATAAGTTTAATATGAAATTCATAAATGTTACAAGAAAAAATTCATGATGTTACAAGGTTCCTAGTTCTACGTTTCAAAAGCCTAATTCTATAATACATAAACATTGTCTTCATGCCTAGCCTTCATTTAAAACCTCATGCTTTTCTCTTCCACCTAAAATCACGTCCATCATCAACTTTGTAAGCCATCTACAAAACAAATGCGTTTAGTTAGAAATATTGAAGTCCATTCACAATAATTAATTTCAAACATTTCCAATTCTTTTCAAGGCAATTCACAATTCATTCATCAAAACCAAACCATTTCAAATAACACCAATTCATCCATATTTCAATTATTCATTCAAACATACTCAATCTATAATTCCAAATTCATACAACCAAGTCACAAAAATAATTCAAAACAATTACAAATTTGTTAAGAAAAGAAATGGGACCACAATCTTCACAAACCAACAAAACAAAAGCAGAGTGCAGAAAATTCAGAACTGTACAAACTAACCAAAAAACAAGTTCAGATCTCAAAAGGTAGAGACATAGTTTTTTCACATTTGTGGAAAGGCATTTTTGAGCATCCTTGAAAGCACACTTCAGTACTACCATAGTAAAGATTCTTCAGCATATTCAAACATTAAAACCCTAATTTTTTCCAATATATAAACAACAGTAAGTGATTCAAGTAAAAATAAAAAAACCAGTGTTCATACAACTAAAAAATAAACGCAGCAGTGACAAACCAGAACACAAAAGCGTCCACATCAGAAGAAAAAGAAGAGTTTTTGAAACAAAATCACATACGTGGAAACGCTTCAGATTCGGTTCTCCTTCATTCACATGTATTTATTTGGTCGTCAGAACTTTATGTGTTAAACTCGTGGTTGCAAATTCTAAGAAAAAAAACGAACGAAAAGAAATGATTTGAGAGATCGGTCGTCTTGTGAGAGAGGACGGATCGTGAGAGTTAGTTTAAAATAAGTGAGGTTTCGAATGTCATCACGGTATGACGTAGAGAGGTGCTTTCGCCTCCTTCTCGTGGTTGCAGAGCCGTGTTTGCGAGAGCATGTTCTGTTTCACATTTTTGGCCATGGTTGTGGGCTTTCAGAATGAAAGAAAACCGTGAAAAGGGTTTGTGATTGAAGGAGAAAGGGAAGTCATTCATGGCCATCGAGTGAGGAGTGCAGACTTTTCAGTTTTTTCATAGCGTGTTTTTCAGGTTTTTGCTGGCCACGTTTTTTTGCAAGCAACTAGGGTTTTTTACCTTGCTCTCTCTTTGGCCGAGTCGGGTATGGGTCAATAGGGCCCAATCCGTCTTCCTCTGTGCTCCTGCTTTGGGCCTAATTTCAATTCTTGGCTAACCCATTATTTGTTTTTACCCCTTGTTTTAGAATTAGTATTTAGGATTGACATTTTAGTTAATATTTCTAGGATTAGAATTAATTTAGGATTAATATTTTAGTTAATATTTCTAGGATTAGAATTAATTTAGGATTAACATTTTAGTTAATATTTCTAGGATTAGAATTAATTTAGGATTAACATTTTAGTTAATATATTTAGGATTTAGAGATTTTGATTAGTAACCATTAATTTTTTTTATATTAAAAAAATTACAAAAAATGATAAAATCAAATTACAAAATATTTAGTTCATAGGATAAAGTTTGAGGTATGAAATTTTTGTGAGGAGTCCATTGGATTTCATGTGTGACTTAGGCGTGACATTGAATCGTTATTAGATATTTGTGATCTCAAATAACAAAGTGGTTATCGTTGCCTCGCTTGCGATCTTTTGAACTTATTTTTATAACTTACTATTTATTTCCCACATTGATTATCCCATGCACTTTTTCATGTCATCCCCCCTTGGTGGATACTATGTTTCCCTCTCCTCATCACAATGTAACAAACAAGTTCTTTTAGCTTCTTATTTGTGCTTGCTTGTTGTTTAAGAAAGATAAAATGAGCTTAGGATTAAAACACATTTTCAATAAAAGGAACAAACAAGGCTTGATCCAATGTCAAATCATTTTTCAAAACCTATGAACTTGATCTACAGTTTAGGGTTTCTCTCATCTCATTCTCCTTTCTTATCCCTTCCATGAAACCCCACACTAACCTTGTATGTATTCCACCTTTGTAAGTTTATTGCTTCACGCATCACCATCAACTTACCTTGATCTATTCACCACTCATTCTTTTCAAAACCTTTTATCTATTTCTTGTCTCCTTGAGTCTAAAACCTTGGTCTTGTAGCAAGTACATTTTCTAAATCTTTTCTTAATAAATTTGAATGGTTGTGGAGTGGTTAGGCGAAGTCCTTTTCCTATCTCGAGTGCTTGACATTACCTTTAGGATTCACTGTCATAAACTAATTACCATTCAAAATCAAAAAATATTTAATAAGATAATGAGGTTCTCTTAGTATTGGACTAAAGAGAGAGGATTGAGTGCAGACTTCTTTCTCTCCGAGTATTAGGATACTCATTTTAGAATGTGTGGTCTCGATACTCATCTTTCAATACAAAGAAGTGACTATATTTTTGTCGCTACCGCAAAAATAAGGTTCCAGCAAAACAGAAGAGTTGCCACCTTTCGTTATTTATCCCTCAGAACGGGAAAGGAAACGATCGGAAAAACCTGACGAAAAGGGTATAAGACAAGGTCATCGCAACCATTGTCTGGGTTCGGGAGTCGGTTACGCAAGGGGAAGGTATTAGCACCCCTCATGTCCATCGTACTCGATGGGATCCACGCTTGTTGTGTTTATTGGATGAGTTGGTTTTATCTATCTATCTATCAAGGCTGGCTTAAACAGAAAAGAAAATGACTCGGAAAAGCGTCGCACTTTATGCCTACGTATTCTCATCAGAGAATGAGAAATCAGAGTCAACGTAGTTCGACTAACTACGGATTACGGGGAAGGTGGCTCGCCAATACATCAGTATTGTGCCTACGTACTCTCAACAGGCTTGAGAGATCAGAGCTTACGTAGTTCGGGATAATACGGCTTACGGGGATTCAGATTCATCTGTTTTATCGAGTAGGGTTAAACAAACAGTTCTAGCAGTTGGATGTACGCAGCTCGACCCTTGGAGACTTAGGCGTTACCGTTTGCGGTAGAACTGGGAGTTAACGACACTCTTTTCTTCAGAAAAGCTTCCTTTGAATTATGGGCCCACGGGGCAAAAGGGTTGAAGTTTGTTTTCTGTCTTTTACGAAAGAACTGTTTTTTAGTTGTGTCTGCAATTTCAATCGCACTAAAGACTATGACTTGAGAGTGAATGTGTCGCATGTCACCCAAAGGGTGCCATACTAAACATCCAGACTGTTGAAAAGAAGCTCTCCGACAATCCTTTCTCAGATAGTTTAAGGCTTGTAACGTATGAGAGAAATCATTCATGATTACTGTATCTTAAGCTGTTTTGAGAGGAGAAGAAAAGGGGCTCAACTAACGGGAAGACTATCAAGTCCTACTGTTGTCATGCCAAGGATTCATCCTATAGTTGATGTTTGAAACAGGGAACTCCTAGAAGTTATCATGCATAGGTTTCAACCTAAAGTTCTAATCATCACTTCCTTATCAAAGGAAATGAGATTCCTAAGGGATCATGTCAATGATAAACAGAAACAGATAAAGCATCAGCTTAAACAGTAAACAGATATACAGTAAAATGAATGCAATGCAAGTGAGGGAGGAAATGTGTGTGGGGCAGCAGCCTCCACAAGCTCATCTCAACCTCAAGCCAGATATGAATAACAGTAATCATACAGAGGAAATAACATGCTGTCAAGCAAAATAGAATAACAACTGCAATCATACAGAAGAAATAAAATGCTATCAAGCAACACAAACCACATGGGCAACGGAGCAGGGCTCTACCGAATACCCGCAAGCAAAGCCACACAGTAAAAATACAAGCAGCGGGAGCAACCCAACCTCTAGCGCAATCATGCTCCTAGCTTACATCAGTCTAGATATGGACTTATTATAATGCATCAAGCAAGTCAAACAAGGCACCTCAATACAGAGAAGAAAACAAACAAGAAAAGAAACAGATCAACAGCTCCTACAACTAAACCAACTTGACTGCAGCCCAGTCATCAGACTTCAATCACCCTTCAAGGCTATCATCCTCAATAACAAGCATAAACTTGCTCCTCCAAGGTTTCAACCCATCAAACATAAGTATCAACTTGTTCTCTCTTCTTCAAGCTTCAGCTCCTCAGTCAATTCCACCCTCAGGCTTCACTCCTAACTGCAAGTATCAACTTGATTCCTTCAGGCTCTCTATGCATCAATATGAGTGTCAACTTATCCTTTATTCCTCAAGCCTCAGCTCTTCACTCAATCTCCATTAGATCTTCTTCACAAGTATCAACTTGTTCTTCTTGCTCTTCAAGCTTCAGCTGCAATGGCAATGCTCAAGGAATCATCCTCTTCCACACTCTTCAATGAAGTCCTCATCTTCAAACTCAAGTCCAACACCTTTCAAGATACTCAAACAGAAATACAATTGATTTAACAGAATGAGTGGAAATGATAAACAACTTATTGACAACCAAAGGAAGCTTGTAAGGGTTCATCATTATGAGAGACTGGTTCCCTCAAAGTTCTACTTCCCAGATAAAGCCACTCATCCCTCCAAAGGAGGGATGTGAATATCTTAGAAGGACTTTTAGTCATTGGGAGGAATGGAAGCACAAGATGCTTTCCATATTTGTGAAAGAAGTCATTCTAATTATAAGGCTCTCCCTATGTCTCCTACCTCCTAAATCTTCATCAGACACCTTCAGGCACAAGCAACTCCAAGCTCCAAGCAACTTCAAGCAACTTCAAGCATCCTCACCTTGTCTTCAACTTGTCTTCAATCTCAACCAAAGGCAAACAAAGCAAACCCTAATCTAAGGGAACTAAAGAAGTTAATCTATTTGAGTTAGTAAGTTAGGATCACCTAAAACCTAGTACTAAATTTAATCCTAACTAAAATACTAAAACCAATTGTAAAATCCTACAAAAATAACTATGGGAACCTAGGTCAACCATGACTCTACCATATTAATTCCAGAGATCAAATCATCAAATAAGACCTAGAAATAAATTCTACACTACAAGGTACTAAACCTAAACCCTAAAAGGAAGCACCTAAAGCTCAATCTAGAAAACACACCTACTTTCATCACAAAAATGTGAGAGAAATGCTATGGGAGCATACATGTCTAAAATAATCACACACAAAAAATTAGCTCAGGAATCATCACCAATTAATCACACAAAATTCCACAAAATCAAGTATCAAACATAACTATTTTAATATCAATTAAAATATGAAAATTCCCATAAAATCATAAAATGCATGAAATAAAAATATTTTTTCTTTAAAAAATACTAGATTCAATCATGAATATAATGCAAAAAGAATGGGGTTAATTGGATCATTTTTCAATTTTATATGATTTAATCAAGAACCATGTATAAAATGAAGAAATTAAAGAAAATCAAAATAAAATAACAAAACCACGGTGCAGGTAGTAACGAAGATCAGTTCATTATGACAATTGGGCCATCAGGGGGGTGGGGATAACAATTTGAACCTAATCCCAAAACAACCTAGTAAGTGAAACGCATCGTTTCACTTACTCAGATTCTCTCATGAATCCAAATCAATCATGGCCGTGGAATACCTTGCTCAGTCAAAGTCTTCATGCCAATCCAACGGTATTCTAATCATCTTCTTCATTTGAACCAAAAATGGAGGGAGAAACGCCATTGAAACAGAGCTCTCATGCTCATCTTCATCACATTCGCATCTCACCAAATCTCCATCAAAATTCAAGATCTAAAACACTAAATCACTCTAAATTGAACACTGAATCTAACCCTAGCCTCAGAATTCATTGAATCAACCTCTGAATCCAGCATGTTCTTGATCCAAACAGAAATTGTGTCATCTCATTGATCATCACCAAATCCTCTCTAAGTTTCCAGAAACGATCTCCTAACCGCATACTATCAATCTAACCTAACAAATTGAGGTAATTCTTCTTCAATTAAGGTGAGGGATGAAAGTTACCAACCTGTGAATTCTTGAGTAACAGATGTAGCAATTCTTCAATTCAACCCTTCTACTGCTCTGGAATCATTCAATGTACCAAGTTCTTGCTTCTGTATGCAAGAGAATCGATTGAAAATGCTTGGAACTCCAAATCCGATGGTGACTTGCAGGTGATGAAACTCAAATACTAGAACACGATCCTTCAAGGCTTTGGCTATGGAATTGATCTGGAATCATTCAGTATCCTCAATAGAAGTTGTTGAGATCAAAAGAAAGATCAAAAATGGTGTAGAATGCAAAAACTGATTTCAATTTGCAATGAACAATGTGAAGTTGCAAACTCTCTTCTCTCCCTCAATTCTCACCAACCCTGCACTTGAACCCCTTCTAATCAATATATAGATGATGTTGGACCTTTCTAGAATCTTCTGGAATCATCCAAGGAAATGTTGAATTTCTCATGTCATCAAAATACCATCTCATGCCATAATCACACCAATTCTGGTTTCACTTGTTGCAGCAGCTTGTTATGATCCCAAAATCTCTCGAAATGAGATATTAGATGTGTTACAATGCCTTGGAAGCTTGTGTATTGATCTCTCATGTGTTTTGCAAATGTTACTTAAGATGCAAGTAACTACTTTTCAAAGCAAGTCCACCAATTACACCCAACTCAAAAATGTGGCTAAACCAAAGTTCCTAAAATGCTTTTTAGAGTCAAAATGATATATTACATGCCTTGGTTTGGATGTGTAGATCAAAAATATCAATTTCCAACTTTGGTTTATTTAACTTATACCCTTATTTTAGGTCATTTTTGCAACTTTGTGCTACAAGCACTTCCAACATTTCATGACCTCTTTACTAACCTTAAAACATCATTTTGAACAAGTTTGATGTTGAACATTTTTCCATTTGAAGCTTGGAAATAGGAGTTATGGCCTTATGATTGAAATGACCTATAATCTCCAAATGACCAAAATGCCCTTGACTTGTCAAAGCCATAACTTGAGTTCTACAAATCCTATCAAGGACTTCTAGTACTCTCTAGAAAGCTAAGAGAATAAGGAACAAGATTCATGTTGAGCAAAAGTTCCTAGGAATCATCCTTCTTGGGCAAAAGTTTCATGCAAGTTGGGCAACTTTCAAGCTCCCAAATCCACAGACCTCAGATGACCTGTAACTTGTCAAAGTCATAACTTGAGTTCTACAAATCCTATCAAGGACTTCTAGTACTAAAATTAAAGCTAAGATCATGCTCTACAACATTCATGTTTGGGGAAAGATGAGATGACCATCACATCTTGAGCTAAACTGCCTTGAAGATAGGGGTCAAACTAGGGGATTTTACAATGTCAAGCCTTAGAAACCCTAGCTTGAAACTTCTCAAACTCTTCAATCATGATGAGTTAACCTTGGAATCATCCTTATAACATTTCAATGTATCAATCCATGATCACATGGCTCTTGGATTAGGTCTCAACCTTCCTCAAATCATCAGTTGACCTAGGGTTGACCCAATCAAACCCTAATTGCATCAATCATGGCTGAGTCTTCTTAATCTTGCACAATGACCTGTCTAGGCCTCATGATGGCTTTCAAGACATATCATAAGCTCTCTCAAGGCTTCAAGTCCACATTCCTGGCTTCAGAATCATCTGAGGAGCTCCCACAACTCTCAATTTAGGAGGCACACACTCTTGGTTTCAACCACTCTCTCTGAGGATCTTTTGACTTCTCTGACAAGGATATCAACCCTTGAACACTTGAATAAGCTTCTTAGCTAGATTTATAGTCTTGCATAGCCCTTGATTGGTAATCATACCTCCTGATCTCCTGCACACCTGTCAATGAAATGCAAATGATAATGCTAATGTGAATGAAATGAAACATAAGCTAGGTAAAGAAAAGTTGGGCAAATTTTGGGGTGCAACAGCTGCCCCTATTCAAGCGGCTTGGACCTGACTGGGTGAGAAGCGAACGACTCTCAACCAATCAAGGTGCGATACGGTTGAATACCGAAAAACCTGGAAATTTGCCAACTGCACAAGTACACGGTACTCTGATGGGAACAAAATCTTCGAAAACTGAAATATTAGCTGCACGACAATTAGCTGGGGAATTGGTCACACGGTAACCGGTGATACATGGTCGATCATGCCGTCAGGCATCAGGATTCCTCGGGACTTATCATATCAACAATCAAGTTAATCATGCCATCGGGCCTTCGAAGAAACCTTCGGGCGCCAGCCGAACTTCGTCAGTAAGTCGGGAATAGCATTCTCGGTCAATCATGAACCAATTGGGGATATCCAAACTTCTGCCATCAGGCACTCCGCATCAGCTGGGAGAACTGCTTCGTTAATACGGTTAGACTTCAATCATCAAGTCTTCAAGGGAAGTTTCAACTTCGCGGTTCAGAAACCTGTTGGGGATGACATATCTCCGCTGGGGTTCTGGAGAACTATCAAGTAACTCTGCTTCGGGGATCCAGAAATCATTGTGGGTGAGTCATCTCTGCTGAGGAAATCAAGAATCATCTTGAACCAATAACTTTGTGGGGACTTCAAGAATCATCCTGAACTAATAACTCTGCTGGAGATTTCAGGAATCATCCTGGGCAAACACTCTACCGGGGACTCTAAGTGTTAACTTGAGCAACCCTCTCTGGCGACTTCGCTGGGGATTTTAAGAATCATCTTAAACAATCAACTTCGCTGGAGAATTCAAGAATCATCTTGAGCAAACGACTCTGTGGAGGAACACCTGTAAAACAAGAACAATAACGACCTAGCCCATGTTTAGTATGCATATGCTTTGACAATGACGCAATGCTCCACACGGTGGAAGTGCTACGCGTTTATGATAAATGCTATGCAATCATGCAAAATGCTGCGACCCCGTCAGCATAATAAATGCTGAAGGGAGAATCTTCCTGTCAAGGAGAAAGGACCGCTCCGGTGGAGGAAGGACTCATCCTGCCAAGGAGAAGAAGTCACACCAATCTCAATCGGACTCCGCATGGGGAAGCAAACTTCAGTCGACTGCTGCAGGGGAACGAAGCTCTACGAGAACCCAGACCTGCTGAGGAAAGCAACGTCAATCGCAGAAATAAACTGCACGACATTCACAGCCAGAGCTTTCCTGGGGATAACGACTCCAGTGGGGAAATACAACATCAGCTATTCAACACTCTACTGGGGACAACCAATCATGGCCCGAACGCCTTCCAAGGACTCGGCTCTCTTGGGGGTTTGCAAACTCGGCTGGGGAAGAAGGAATCTTCCTGCATGCTAGGGAGAGTAGACTCTGTGGGGAATTTCAATTCTCCTGGAGACTTCAGTCTGGAACTACCAATTGTTGCACGCTTCAGACTCAGCTGGGGATAGGACATTCCTTCAGGATACATCCAATTGGGGAGAGAATCTTCTCTGCGTGGGGAAAACATATCAATGCTTACGATCTCATGTTCGGACTCTGCGGGGAGAGGCTGCTGAACTTTACTGGAGAAGAAGGAATCATCCTGCTTGGGGATACGCACGGCGTACTGTCTGGTATATGCTATACCTGCAACAACACAAACAAACAAACAAGACACCCTTCTCAAAGGGACCTATCAAGGTTATCATCTTGTGACAATGTTTAAGTAATTCATTGTTTCAACAATCAGCGGCCTAGGCCAGTAAGTTTATGTATGCGCATTTTATCAAAAACATCGGCGTTCTTTTTTCGCAAACAAAACAGATAAATGCTAAACAGACAAACAGAATTGCTGAATAGTATACATTTTATTGATAACGAACCCCTGAATGGGTAAAAATGTTTTACAACAGATGCAAGCTCCTGGAATGAGGAAGCCGCGCAAAAATAAAACACAAATATACATCAGTATATACACATGTCGGCAATGAGGCGTAGACGAACACCATGAGTTGATCCTTCTATGACCCACTCGACTTCGATACTTCCCCGACACTTCAGCTTCAGAAGAGATTGATTCAGATAAACGGCCCTCAGGTCTTCCAAACCACTAAACAAATACAGTTCACACGCAGAACGCAGTCATTTTCTTTTCTAAATCCCTAACTTTTGCCTGAATCGCCCTTCCGGGTTTTCGATTCACCGGGATACCCTTTTTTGCCAAAGTCGCCCTTCCAGATTTTCGACTTTGCGGGTGTACAATTTTCATTTATATCCCTAATTTTTGCCCGAACCTTTTTCCTTTTTTCTGGTTCGCCGGGATGCCCCATTTTTGCCTGGATATTCTTTTTCTTTCCAGCGGGTCATTTTTTTAAGCAAAGTATTTT
This sequence comes from Lathyrus sativus, assembly GCA_963859935.3. Classification (NCBI taxonomy): domain Eukaryota; kingdom Viridiplantae; phylum Streptophyta; class Magnoliopsida; order Fabales; family Fabaceae; genus Lathyrus; species Lathyrus sativus. Next base: position 365,944,452 of record OZ012737.1, read on the forward strand.
TTAACCGCGTCCGCGTTCATCAGGGATGCAAAATCTTCGCCATCCATCGTGGATAACAACAAGGCTCCTCCCGAAAAGACCTTGCTGATGACGTACGGACCTTCGTAATTGGGAGTCCACTTGCCCCGGTGATCGGAGTGTGGAGGAAGAATCTTCTTCAGGACGAGATCACCCGTCTGAAAGCTTCTAGGACGCACCTTCTTATCATAAGCTTTCTTCATTCAGCTTTGGTACAGACGACCATACGCAATCGATGCTAATCTCTTCTCGTCCATCAGGCTGAGTTGGTTTAGTCGGTTCTTAATCCATTCTGCCTCGTCGAGTTTCACATCAACCAAAACTCGCAAAGAAGGGATCTCCACTTTTAACGGTAGGACAGCTTCCATACCGTACACCAAGGAGAAAGGAGTTGCCCCGGTAGACGTACGTACCGTCGTACGATAACCGTGCAGTGCAAATGGCAGCATCTCATGCCAATATTTGTAGGTCACAACCATCTTCTGCACAATCTTCTTGATGTTCTTATTGGCCGCTTCAACGGCGCCATTCATCTTCGGCCGGTAAGGAGATGAGTTGTGGTGTTCAATCTTGAAACTCTGGCACAACTCCTTCATCATCTTGTTATTCAGATTCAAACCATTATTAGTAATGATCCGCTCGGGAATTCCGTAACGACAGATGATGTCCCTCTTTATGAATTTTGCCACTACCTGCTTGGTCACATTAGCATATGAGGCTGCCTCCACCCACTTGGTGAAGTAGTCGATAGCTACTAGAATGAAGCGATGACCGTTAGATGCAGTGGGCTCGATCTTGCCTATCATGTTAATGCCCCACATGGTGAACGGCCACGGGGAGGACATGACATTTAACGGGCATGGCGGCACATGAATCTTATCAGCATAAATCTGGCATTTATGACATCTCTTCGTGAATTTAAAGCAATCCGACTCCATTGTCAGCCAGTAATATCCTGCTCTCAGGATCTTTCTCGTCATAGCATGCTCGCCGGCGTGCGTACCGAATGTGCCTTCATGGACTTCTTCAATGAGCATACTCGCTTCTTTCTCATCTACACATCTGAGTAGCACGAGATCGTGATTTCTTTTATACAACACTCCATCAGGATTGAGATAAAAATTCCCAAACAGCCTCCTCAGAGTCCTCTTATCGTGGGTTGACGCTCCCTCAGGATACTCCTTAGTCATAAGGAAAGTCTGGATGTCATGGAACCATGGCTTGCCATCGGAGGCTTCCTCGATTACAAAGACAAATGCAGGTCTATCAAGACGAGAAAGGACAATTCTCGGAGCTTCATTCCAAAAATTGACTTTATACATCGAAGCCAACGTGGCTAAGGCATCAGCCATCTGATTTTTGGCTCTGGGCACATGATGGAGTTCCACTCGATCGAAGAACGGAAGCAGCCTTCTGGCATAGTTCATGTATGGCACCAAATTAGATTGACGAGTCTCCCACTCCCCTTTAATCTGGTTAATCACAAGCGCTGAGTCACCATATACGTCTAGGTTCTTGGTTCTCAAATCAATTGCCTCTTCTAGACCCATGATGCATGCTTTGTACTCCGCTTCGTTATTGGTGACTGGAAACATCAGTCTCGCAGTGAACGGGATGTGGGACCCGTGGGGAGTTGTGATGATCGCCCCAATGCCACTTCCGTAAGAATTAATCGCCCCGTCAAATATCAATTTCCATTGGGATTTCCTATTTGGACCTTCGTCGGGCAACGGTTCATCGCAATCCTTTGCTTTGAGAAACATGATATCCTCATCAGGGAATTCAAATTTCATCGGCTGATAATCCTCGATCGGCTGTTCAGCCAGGTATTCAGACAATACGCTTCCCTTGATGGCCTTCTGGGAAACGTACTGAATGTCATATTCCGTCAACACCATTTGCCATCTGGCAATCCTGCCCGAAAGCGCTTGCTTCTTGAAGACGTACTTGATTGGATCCATCTTCGAAATTAGCATGGTGGTGTGGTTGAGCATGTACTGTCGTAAACGTTTGGCGGCCCAGGCTAGTGCACAACACGTTTTCTCCAGCATCGAGTAACGAGATTCACATTCTGTGAACTTTTTACTCAAGTAGTAAATGGCATGCTCCTTTCTGCCCGTCTCGTCGTGCTGACCGAGAACACATCCTATACTCTTCTCAAGAACTGTCAAGTACATGATTAAGGGTCGTCCGACCACTGGGGGTATCAAGATTGGAGGTTCTTGCAGATACTGTTTTATCTTATCGAATGCCTTTTGGCAATCCTCGTTCCAGATAATCGCCTGATCTTTCTTTAGCAGTTTGAACATCGGTTCACACGTGGCAGTGAGCTGAGAAATAAACCTTGCAATGTAGTTTATTCTGCCCAAGAAACCACGAACTTATTTTTCTGTTTTTGGCACTGGCATTTCTTGTATCGCTTTAATCTTCGCAGGATCAACCTCAATGCCTCTTTCGCTCATGATAAACCCCAGTAGCTTTCCGGACCGTACTCCGAAAGTACACTTGTTAGCATTCAGCCTCAACCTGAACTTCCTAAGCCTCTCAAAAAGCTTCAGCAAATTGACCAGATGTCCTTCCTCCGTTTGGTACTTCGCAATCATGTCATCAACATAGACTTCAATCTCATGATGAATCATATCATGAAACAAAGTAACCATAGCTCGTTGGTAAGTGGCCCCTGCGTTCTTCAGACCGAAAGGCATTACCTTGTAGCAAAATGTTCCCCAAGGTGTGATAAACGTAGTTTTCTCCATGTCCTCTGGCGCCATCTTGATCTGATTGTAACCGGAGAAGCCATCCATGAACGAAAACACGGAGAACTAAGTTGTATTGTCGACCAACACATCAATATGAGGGAGCGGGAAATCATCTTTAGGGCTTGCCCTATTCAAATCCCGACAATCGACGCACATTCGTACCTTACCGTCCTTCTTCGGTACAGGCACTATGTTGGCGACCCACAGAGGGTAAGTAGTGACCGCTAAGAAGCCAGCATCAAGCTGTTTCTGCACTTCTTCTTTGATCTTAACGGCCATATCTGGTCGCGTCCTCCTAAGCTTCTGCTTAACGGGAGGACAATCTTCTCGAAGCGGCAAGTGGTGGACCACGATGTCAGTATCAAGTCCTGGCATATCCTCGTATGACCAAGCAAAGACGTCACTATACTCTCTTAGCATCTCGACCAATCTCTGCTTGACATCACTCTGCAATGCAGCCCCTATCCTGACATTCCTGACCAGTTCTTCAGAACCCAGATTCACAATCTCGATTTCTTCTTCGTGAGGCAGAATAACTTTCTCTTCTTGTTTCAACAAGCGGGCCAACTCTTCGGGAAGGTATTCGTCTTCATCAATCTCTTCTTCGGCTTGATAGATCGGGAAATCGAAGTTGAAGTGAGTCGTAGAAGGTCCAGAGTCGATGTCATCTGCTATGTGGATCCTGCAATAACAAGGGTTAAGCTTAAAACAAGGATATGCAGGTTAGCACAAACCTCATTGCCATTTTATTGTTTTTCAAAACAAATATAAAACAGGAATAACAGAGATCACAATATTTGAATACGAAGAGAAACGCCTTTTGATTTATTGATAAAATGCATGTACATAATCAAACAAGGCCCTGACAATAAAACCACTATGCCCCGGGTAGGACATAGGGTTGTACAATGATTGGAAAAAGTAAATCATTACTCTTTGCTTGTCATCTGGATGATATCCTTGAAAGACCAGATGTTAAGGCTCTCGCCTGGCTTACTCGGTTGGATCCAAGAGTATAGGTCGCAGTCGCTATCTCCGCTGTCTTCAAACACTGCGTTGATGCTTTCAAATATCACCCCGCCACTGGTAAACTGGATCGGCCCTTTACCTCGCGATGCACTGCTAGAAAAGGAGGCTTCAGCCGCAGGAGAATATCCCAACCCAAACCTGTCTTGCTTGTTAGGTATCTCCAAAACTCGCCCCCAGCCTGGAGTAGATTCGTCCTGAACAACGGTCCGGGCTTCCTTGAAGGAAGAGAGAGTCATCTCTGGCTTCTCAGTGATCGCAGGAGCTACGTTCTTGACTTTAACAGCTTCGAACGCTTGGCATAGGGTTTCTTGGATTTCCCCATCGATCTCAACATACTTGAAGGACGACAAATGGCTCACCATTATATCTTCCTCGCCACATACAGTCACGATGCTACCTCCGACGGCGTACTTGAGTTTCTGGTGCAACGTGGAGGTCACGGCACCCGCCAAATGGATCCATGGCCGGCCCAAGAGACAGCTGTAGGCAGGCATGATGTCCATAATGTAAAAGACCGCGTCGAATGTTTCCGGCCCGACATGGATTGGCAACGTCACCTCCCCGAAAACATGGCGTTTGGTTCCATCGAACGCTTTCACCACCAGATCACTGGGTGTGCAAATCACTCCGCGAGTATCTAACTTCATTAATGCCTTCTTCGGAAGGACATTGAGCGATGACCTTGTGTCCACTAAGACATGAGACATAATCGTTCCCCTACACTCTATCGAGATGTGCAGGGCACTATTGTGGTTCCTCCCCTTCGGCGTCAGCTCTAGGTCAGTGAAACCTAACCCATTCCCAGCATTTACGTGGGCTACGACCTCTTCCAACTGGTTTACCGATATTTCCTGCGGTACATATGTGGCGTTCAACACCTTCAGCAGTGCGTTGCGATGTGCCTCAGAACACAGCAACAGGTTCAGGATGGAAACCTTCGAGGGTGTTTGATGGAGATGATCCACAATCTTGTAGTCACTCTTTTTAATCAACCTCATAAATTCCTCGGCGTCTTTAACAAGTAAGTCTTTTTCTACCCCACGAGGGATCTCATCAACGACTTTACTTTTACCTTTATCAGTTGCATCAGCTCTGTCCGCCTTGTCCGCCACGACCTCAGGTGGTGCAAACACTCTTCCGCTGCGAGTGATTCCACTAACGCCCACTAGGTTCTCCATAGACGACCCGAACGGTTATAGTTCCAACTTCTGTCCGTTGCAGTAGACCTCTGCCCCGTAATGCCATGGGACAGCATTAGTGCTTTCGAACGGTATTGGCCCAACTTTGGTGATGGTAATCGTGGGTGGCCTGGGTGCAGAAATAGTTATCGTCTGGCGAGGGATGGTGATGGTGGCAACCTCATCATCTTGCTTCAGCATTACCTCTCCCGATCCGCCTTCGGCCCTTCGGCTGAATTTCAGGATTCCTTCGGTCATCAGACTTTGAATCCCCTCTATCAATTGTTCACATCCATCAGGACCTGTCGCACAACCCATACACAGCTCTCCATAACTTGGAAAGAAACCTCTTTTCATCAGCTTTGCTTTAACGAAGCTAAACGGTGTCTTCAGATCCTTGACATCAGTCAATAAATCCAAGTTCTCGTCTTCAATAACGGTGTTTACTCCACCTCCCCTATGGTTCGGCATAGGGTTCTTCGTGACGTTTGGCACATTATCTGAGAAATTGATGATCTTGGCATCCACCATGTCCTGCACCTTATGCTTGAAGGCTTTGCAATTCTCTATGGTGTGGCCTGGTGCCCCTGAGTGAAACTCACAAGTTGCATTCGCGTCATAACCTGGCGGAGGTGCCCCTGTCAAGGGAGCCAAGGTTCTCTTCTGGATCAACTGTAACTGGAGCAGAGTCTGTAATAGCTGAGCGTAGGACATGGGCGATGTCTCGAGGTAACGGCTCGACAGAGGTGCCCGATTCTGATACTTTCTGTACCCTTGTTGATTCGGTTGCTGCTGCTGCTACTGCAGCTGCTGCTGGTGTTGAACTGTCGGGATAGTTATGCTGGCCACCTGCTGTTGAGGGCCTTTACCCTTCCTTCGAGCGTTGGACACAGCGCTCGTTTCTCCTTCCCGTCTTTTGCCACCATAAAGTTTCTTGCCTCCTCCAGCCAAGGATGAATCACCTTGAATTTTCCCCAGTTTGATCCCATTTTCAATGTGCTCACCCGTGATAATGAGATCTGAGAAGGTTCCAGACATACCGCTGACAAATTTCTCATAATAAACCCCTGGGAGGGTGGCCACGAACATTTGTAAAAGCTCACGTTCAACCATCGGCGGCTGAACCCTGGCTGCCAACTCACGCCATCGCTGGGCGTATTCCTTGAACCCTTCATTGTTCCTTTGTGACAAATTCTACAGTTGGACTCAGTTCGGAGCCAAGTCACTGTTATATTGGTAGTGGTGCACAAATGCTTCAGCAAGGTCCTTCCACGTGCGCACACTGGTAGGCTCCATACTCATGTACCATTCGAGGGAGGGTCCGGACAGACTGTCCTGAAAGAAGTGCATCAGCAACTTCTCGTCCTCAGAGTGAGCGGACATTTTCCTGTAATATGATCTCAGGTGGACGCGAGGGCAAGTGGTGCCCTTGTACTTTTCAAAGTCAGGTACCTTGAACTTGGGAGGCACCTTGAAATCAGCAATCAGTCCCAACTTGGACATATCAACGCCCAGGGTGTTCTGGTTCTCGATACTCCTCATCTTGTCCTCGAGTGCCTTGAACCTTAGACGTGCTTCAGCAGTCAGCTCCCCTTCAGAACCTCTCTGAGAGAACACATCGTCTTGACGGTCTTCTAGCCACGGCTGAGGCCCGAACAGATTCCCAACACCTGCATTGCCGTTGCCCAGCCCAACATTGACGTTGGCTTCAAAATTCCCATTACCGACGCCCGTCGTATTGCCATTGAGTCCCATGTTAGCTATCACATTACCATTGGCACTGCCATTCCCCCCGGTCACGGGGACGCCATTCTGAGGAGTTTCAACAGGTGGAGGGGTAGGCACGGTTCCACCATGGAGTACGCCATTGCTATCAACCCTTGAAATCAGAGGTTGAACCAAGGTTCTGAGCTGATCCTGGCCATTATCGACCGCTTGCATGAGCTCCATGAAGCGATCCATTCTTTCGCGGAGTTCTTGAACATCAATTTGCACTTGCTCCATGATTCTGGTTTAATTTGCTCTGGTCGGATAGCGGTGGATAGGTCTCTGATCAATCCTGGAACAACTTGAAACAACCTGAAAACACAAAAGGGTTAGGAAAAACGACAAAGTGCTCGCCATGCAAATGCTTCATGCAAATGCAAACGTGTGTCTGTGCGTTAGGGAGATTTCCCCCGATCCTAGTGCCTGAGTGCCGGTGCTGATAATAAGAAGTCTGAGTCCAGTCATGGAAATAACATCTCATATATATGAAGAAAGCCCATCAAGGCAGTACACAACGTCAGTGAGTACAAGATGAATCAATAGCGTTACCTCAGCCAACAAGCCTGGTGATGGTCAGCATACAACAATGATCAAACAAAAGGAATACAAATAGTCAAGCACGACCACGGGCGCGAAACTCTTCTAACAACCCCTTCATTTCTGGATGATCAGACCAAGTGAGTAACCCTTCGACGAGTAACTCCCTCTGCATAATGGTGTATTGAAGACCTTCGACCGAATCTTCCCATGCTCCTTCGCCGAAACAATCTTCTAGCTTCCGCTTCTTGGACTCAAACGTCAGTTTGCGCTCCTTCAGGTTAGCAAGAGCCCTGTTGAGCTGGCCTTTAGCGGCATATCTGCGAGCGGTTTCTTCATCAAACCTCTTCTCACTAGCCTTCACATGGGCTTTCAGCTTGGAGATCTGTTGCATCAGCTTATCCTCCCGCTCTTTCCTATTGGCCAGGGTGGCCTTCCAATGCTGGTTAAACTTGGATATCCTCCGATACGCTTCATCCAAGTGTTGCTTCTTCGTGGCCAGTACATCGTTGACAGCTTTGAAGTCTCGACCCATGCGCTCGCGCTCAACTATCTGCTTAGTCAAGTCTGTCCCCAGCTGGTTCACCAGCTCTGTCTGCCTCTTGAAGGAATGAACAACTTCGCTTCTCTCGCTTCTGAGCTGAGCCAATTCTTTCTCCAATTCTTCATTTGCCCTCTTCTATTCATCTCTCTCAGCTAACACCCGATTATACTGCTGAATAGGCACGGTGGTAGGCTCTTCAATCACCGGAGGGCTTTCTGGCTTGGCAGGAGGGAACGGCATCCCTATAGCATCTGCTCTGGCTCTGATCCAAGTCACATATGGGGCGTAGGCTTGATTATTGCTTTTCCCCAGCAATGGTTTTTCCCTCTTACTGATAACATTCCAAGCGCGCTGAAGCTTAAATAACATATCCCCCTCTAGAAGACCAGTAAGGTACAGAGATTCCTGCACCTCTTCATCCTTCGGCGAAGTTCTCAAAGCGTAAGCAAACTGTCGGAACAGCAAAGACGGATTATAGTTTATACAGCCCTTCCTGCCTATCAAAGGCACGCTCGGAAACCCACTACAGCTGAAGTTAATCTCGGTACCCAACCTGTCTCTGTCAAACCAGTCAATATCCTCCGCTGATAGACTCATCAAGCGCTCAGACCACTCAGCTGTGGCTGCAGACGAAGCAAAGGGACCCCTCTTGGGTAGATGACTATCAAGCCATCTATAAAGCAGGGGCACGCAGCACGAGACATTCTTACCCCTTCTGTTCTCGTTTTTGTAGTGGACGGAATGGTAGACATCTCCTATCAAGGTAGGGACTAGATTCCCTGAAGCAAAGATGTGAAATGCGTTGCAATCTACAAAGTCGGGCATATTGGGGAACAGAATGATGCCATATATGCACAGAGCGAGAATGGCATTGAACACGACCCAACATCCGTCTTTGGCGCACTGCTGAGCTTTTCCCACCAAGAACTACAAGGAGAAACCGGGAACCTTGTTCCAACTAGACAAGACCAACTCAGAGGCATCTAGGTGAAGTGACGGAGCTAGACTAGCCAGATTAAGCTCAGCATCCATATGAACAAAGGGCATTTGACTCTTGATTGGCACACCTAACAAATCAGCATACTCCTCTAATGTAGGTGTGAGAATGAAGTCCCGGAAAGTAAAGCATCTCAAAGGAGGATCGTAGAACTACAGCAGGGCGTGCAACCCATTCAACTTAAACACAGAGGGTTTACGAACCAAACTGAGCAGTTTGCCGTAAGACTTTCTGAACTCATCTCTCACAGAATCATCTGCTAAAGCAATCAAACCAGTCAGCTGAATAACATCAGGAGTGGGGAGCTTGTAAGCCACGGTCTTCCTCAGAGAACCCATAATAATACAATAGGAGGCAAGAAATCCTGGATCAGGGAAAACGGTACCTGCAACACAGACACACGTTAATGAAATGCAAATGAGTATGCAAAGCAATGTAAAATGCAATCATGCAGCAGGAGATCGAGACAACTGTGTTGTGAAGATTCTGTGTCAACAAAACCATAATCCTGCTCTATCAAGAACAACCACTATATCTGATAATAAGAAAACCCTGGTATCGGACCACAAATCTGCTCTGTCAAGAACACACATCTGATAATAAGGACCTCTGATACAGGACCAAAAACTCTGCTCTGTCAAGAACAAACATCTGATAATAAGGACCTCTGACATAGGACCAAAACTCTGCTCTATCAAGAACAAACATACATCTGCTGATGAGATCCTCTGATCCCAACAAGACCCTGCTCTGTCAAGAACAACTACACAGCTCTGAAGATAAGGTCCTCTAATACAGGACCATAACTCTGCTCTGTCAAGAACAATCATATATCTGATGATGAGAACCTCCGGTACCAACAAAACTGATCCACTATCAAGAAAACTAGGTAGTCTGAAGGTCAAAGTTTCCTGACACAAGTTCGGCATCCTATGCGGTCATCAGCGTCACAGACATTCAAGAGGGGTGATACGATACCTAGAAGGTGTGGCATCACCAGCTCATGAAGCGGCCTCACTCGGCTGAATCCCAAATGATCGGTCCCCAGAGTCGACAATCCTCCAAACCAACAACCCCCTCAACCCAAAGGGTTGAAAAAGAAGTCAACCGGGAGAACCTCGTCTGAGCGTGGATTTCATGAGACACTAGTGCCTGCCAAGCAAGCACGCGCCCACTAATTTCCACAACTAATGCTATGTTCACTCAAGCCTGGGTCTGGCTTCTCACTCATCAAAATGCCCCTCCCACAACAACATAGATAATCATATCATACTGGAAATAAAATGCGGGAAATAAAAATGCGATAAATAAACACAACCCAACAAGTAATCATACAAGCGCTAGGATTGACTCTCGCAGGGGACGTCGGATCCCCAAGCTGACTCGCATAAGGGACGTTGGATCCCAGGAAACTATCGGAGTCCCCAGCAGAGTCGCCAGCTGTCGCTACCGCGAAAATAAGGTGCCGGCAAAACAGAAGAGTCACCACCTTTCGTTATTTATCCCTCGGAACGGGAAAGGAAACGATCGGAAAAACCTGACGAAAAGGGTATAAGACAAGGTCATCGCAACCATTGTCTGGGTTCGGGAGTCGGTTACGCAAGGGGAAGGTATTAGCACCCCTCACGTCCATCGTACTCGATGGGATCCATGCTTGTTGTGTTTATTGGACGAGTTGGTTTTATCTATCTACCTATCAAGGCTGGCTTAAACAGAAAAGAAAATGACTCGGCAAAGCGTCGCACTTTATGCCTACGTATTCTCATCAGAGAATGAGAAATCAGAGTCAACGTAGTTCAACTAACTACGGGTTACGGGGAAGGTGGCTCGCCAATACATCAGTATTGTGCCTACGTACTCTCAACAGGCTTGAAAGATTAGAGCTTACGTAGTTCGGGATAATACGGCTTACGAGGATTCAGATTCATCTGTTTTATCGAGTAGGGTTAAACAAACAGTTCTAGCAGTTGGATGTACGCAGCTCGACCCTTGGAGACTTAGGCGTTACCATTTGCGGTAGAACTGGGAGTTAACGACACTCTTTTCTTCAGAAAAGCTTCCTTTGAATTATGGGCCCACGAGGCAAAAAGGGTTGAAGTTTGTTTTCTGTCTTTTACCAAAGAACTGTTTTTTAGTTGTGTCTGCAATTTCAATCGCACTAAAGACTATGACCTGAGAGTGAATGCGTCGCATGTCACCCAAAGGGTGCCATACTAAACATCCAGACTGTTGAAAAGAAGCTCTCCAACAATCCTTTCTCAGATAGCTTAAGGCTTGTAACGTACGAGAGAAATCATTCATGATTACTGTATCTTAAGCTGTTTTGAGAGGAGAAGCGAAGGGGCTCAACTAACGGGAAGACTATCAAGTCCTACTGTTGTCATGCCAATGATTCATCCTATAGTTGATGTTTGAAACAGGGAACTCCTAGAAGTTATCATGCATAGGTTTCAACCTAAAGTTCTAATCATCACTTCCTTATCAAAGGAAATGAGATTCCTAAGGGATCATGTCAATGATAAACAGAAACAGATAAAGCATCAGCTTAAACTGTAAACAGATATACAGTAAAATGCATGCAATGCAAGTGAGGGAGGAAATGTGTGTGGGGCAGCAGCCTCCACAAGCTCATCTCAACCTCAAGCCAGATATGAATAACAGTAATCATACAGAGGAAATAACATGCTGTCAAGCAAAATAGAATAACAACTGCAATCATACAGAAGAAATGAAATGCTATCAAGCAACACAAACCACACGGGCAAGGGAGCAGGGCTCTACCGAATACCCGCAAGCAAAGCCACACAATAAAAATACAAGCAGCGGGAGCAACCCAACCTCTAGCGCAATCATGCTCCTAGCTTATATCAGTCTAGATATGGACTTATTCTAATGCATCAAGCAAGTCAAACAAGGCACCTCAATACAGAGAAGAAAACAGACAAGAAAAGAAACAGATCAACAGCTCCTACAACTAAACCAACTTGATTGCAGCCCAGTCATCAGACTTCAATCACCCTTCAAGGCTATCATCCTCAATAACAAGCATCAACTTGCTCCTCCAAGGTTTCAACCCATCAAACATAAGTATCAACTTGTTCTCTCTTCTTCAAGCTTCAGCTCCTCAGTCAATTCCACCCTCAGGCTTCACTCCTAACTGCAAGTATCAACATAATTCCTTCAGGCTCTCAATGCATCAATGTGAGTGTCAACTTATCCTTTATTCCTCAAGCCTCAGCTCTTCACTCAATCTCCATTGGATCTTCTTCACAACTATCAACTTGTTCATCTTGCTCTTCAAGCTTCAGCTGCAATGACAATGCTCAAGGAATCATCCTCTTCCACACTCTTCAATGAAGTCCTCATCTTCAAACTCAAGTCCAACACCTTTCAAGATACTCAAACCAGAAGACAATTGATTTAACAGAATGAGTGGAAATGATAAACAGCTTATTGACAACCAAAGGAAGCTTGTAAGGGTTCATCATTATGAGAGACTGGTTCCCTCAAAGTTCTACTTCCCAGATAAAGGCACTCATCCCTCCAAAGGAGGGATGTGAATATCTTAGAAGGACTTTTAGTCATTGGGAGGAATGGAAGCACAAAATGCTTTCCATATTTGTGAAAGAAGTCATTCTAATTATAAGGCTCTCCCTATGTCTCCTACCTCCTAAATCTTCATCAGACACCTTCAGGCACAAGCAACTCCAAGCTCCAAGCAACTTCAAGCAACTTCAAGCATCCTCACCTTGTCTTCAACTTGTCTTCAATCTCAACCAAAGGCAAACAAAGAAAACCCTAATCTAAGGGAACTAAAGAAGTTAATCTATTTGAGTTAGTAAGTTAGGATCACCTAAAACCTAGTACTAAAGTTAATCCTAACTAAAATACTAAAACCAATTGTAAAATCCTACAAAAATAACTATGGGAACCTAGGTCAATCATGACTCTACCATATTAATTCTAGAGATCAAATCATCAAATAAGACCTAGAAATAAATTCTACACTACAAGGTACTAAACCTAAACCCTAAAAGGAAACACCTAAAGCTCAATCTAGAAAACACACCTACTTTCATCAAAATAAAATAACAAAACCACGGTGCAGGAAGTAACGAAGATCAGTTCATTATGACAATTGGGCCATCAGGGGGGTGGGGATAACAATTTGAACCTAAGCCCAAAACGACCTAGTAAGTGAAACGCATCGTTTCACTTACTCAAACTCTCTCATGAATCCAAATCAATCCTGGCCGTGGAATACCTTGCTCAGTCAAAGTCTTCATGCCAATCCAACGGTATTCTAATCATCTTCTTCATTTGAACCAAAAATGGAGGGAGAAATGCCATTGAAACAGAGCTCTCATGCTCATCTTCATCACATTCGCATCTCACCAAATCTCCATCAAAATTCAAGATCTAAAACACTAAATCACTCTAAATTGAACACTGAATCTAACCCTAGCCTCAGAATTCATTGAATCAACCTCTAACCTAAAACACGATGAAGAATCAGAATTATGCTCAAACCTCAACTATCACTATTCTTCAAATTGTTTGGTCTAAAATGTTCACCACATTACCCTGATCACTTCTTGCTATAATACTCATAATATCTTTCAATATCCAGCATGTTCTTGATCCAAACAGAAATTGTGTCATCTCATTGATCATCACCAAATCCTCTCTAAGTTTCCAGAAACGATCTCCTAACCGCATACTATCAATCTAACCTAAAAAATTGAGGTAATTCTTCTTAAATTAAGGTGAGGGATGAAATTTACCAACCTGTGAATTCTTGAGTAACAGATGTAGCAATTCTTCAATTCAACCCTTCTACTGCTCTGGAATCATTCAATGTACCAAGTTCTTGCTTCTGTATGCAAGAGAATCGATTGCAAATGCTTGGAACTCCAAATCCGATGGTGACTTGCAGGTGCTGAAACTCAAATGCAAGAACACGATCCTTCAAGGCTTTGGCTATGGAATTGATCTAGAATCATTCAGTATCCTCAATAGAAGTTGTTGAGATCAAAAGAAAGATCAAAAATGGTGTAGAATGCAGAAACTGATTTCAATTTGCAATGAACAATGTGAAGTTGCAAACTCTCTTCTCTCCCTCAATTATCACCAACCCTGCACTTGAACTCCTTCTAATCAATATATAGATGATGTTGGACCTCTCTAGAATCTTCTGGAATCATTCAAGGAGATGTTGAATTTCTCATGTCATCAAAATACCATCTCATGCCATAATCACACCAATTCTGGTTTCACTTGTTGCAGCAGCTTGTTATGATCCCAAAATCTCTCCAAATGAGATATTAGATGTGTTACAATGCCTTGGAAGCTTGTGTATTGATCTCTCATGTGTTTTGCAAATGTTACTTAAGATGCAAGTAACTACTTTTCAAAGCAAGTCCACCAATTACACCTCAACACAAAAATGTGGCTAAACCAAAGTTCCTAACATGCTTTTTAGAGTCAAAATGATATATTACATGCCTTGGTTTGGATGTGTAGATCAAAAATATCAATTTTCAACTTTGGTTTATTTAACTTATACCCTTATTTTAGGTCATTTTTGCAACTTTGAGCTACAAGCACTTCCAACATTTCATGACCTCTTTACTAGCCTTAAAACATCATTTTGAACAAGTTTGATGTTGAACATTTTTCCATTTGAAGCTTGGAAATAGGAGTTATGGCCTTATGATTGAAATGACCTGTAATCTCCAAATGACCAAAATGCCCTTGACTTGTCAAAGCCATAACTTGAGTTCTACAGATCCTATCAAGGAATTATAGTACTCTCTAGAAAACTAAGAGAATAAGGAACAAAATTCATGTTGACCAAAAGTTCCTAGGAATCATCCTTCTTGGGCAAAAGTTGCATGCAAGTTGGGCAACTTTCAAGCTCCCAAATCCACAGACCTCAGATGACCTGTAACTTGTCAAAGTCATAAATTGAGTTCTACAAATCTTATCAAGGACTTCTAGTACTCAAAATAAAGCTAAGAGCATGCTCTACAACATTCATGTTAGGGGCAAGATGAGATGACAATCACATCTTGACCTAAACTTCCTTGAAGATAGGGGTCAAACTAGGGGATTTTACACTGTCAAGCCTTAGAAACCCTAGCTTGAAACTTCTCAAACTCTTCAATCATGATGAGTTAACCTTGGAATCATCCTTATAACATTTCAATGCATCAATCCATGATCACATGGCTCTTGGATTAAGTCTCAACCTTCCTCAAATCATCAGTTGACCTAGGGTTGACCCAGTCAAACCGTAATTGCATCAATCATGGATGAGTTTTCTTAATCTTGCAGAATGACCTGTCTAGGCCTCGTGATGGCTTTCAAGACATCTCATAAGCTCTCTCAAGGCTTCAAGTCCACATTCCTAGCTTCAGAATCATTTAAGGAGCTCCCACAACTCTCAAGTTAGGAGGCACACACTCTTGGTGTAACACCCCCTTCTATACCCCAAATAAATGCATATAAAACAATTAAGCATATACAAATTATCAGAGTAAAAAGGTTTTATAATAAGGTATAAAAGAAGAATGTCACAACTTTACCAATAAAACAATTGCTCCATAAAATATGTAACACTTTTAATTTAAGCGGAAGATAAAATCATTTGATCATTTTCAAAATATTAATTCACGTACACATGAGCTATCCAAATTAATACATCATATCAGTTAGATTACACAACCACATCAACTGATACATCGCAATGTATCACAAAAGAATGACTATACTAGTCTAACTACCCGGTGTTACATATCAGAGCAGCCGACTCAAAAGAATGAAGACTAACTTCACAAAAGGACTCCAGCATCCTAATCTGCAATGCCTCATAGAGCATTATAAAACAACAGAAGGGTGAGAAATATAACCATAATAATCAAAGCATGAGATTATATATATATATAGGTAATCATGTAACGCATATTCACATTTCTCACCACACTTCATTCTCTTAGTCATATATATTTACCACACATATATATAGACAAACATGGATATTCACAAAGCATTCCCACACTATGTATACACTTACAATTTCCACAATCTTATCATTCACACATAAGCATCACTTCATGCATATGTCATATATCAATGTGACTCAATAACTCAATGCAACTCATGCAATGCGGTACCGACTCTCGTTATCTTTTTTCGGTTTTTACATTAAACCGGGTCCACACTTCTAGACCGATAACCCGTTATCTTTTTTCGGTTTTTACATTAAACCGGGTCCACACTTCTAGACCGATAACCACAAAGGCTCGTCCTCTAAGCCTTCAAACCCACACTTCTAGGTTTGGGACAAGCCACTAGTTTCCCCGAAACTAACAGACATTGCCTCTTGACTAAATGATGCATGTACAATCAACCACAACAAATGCACTTAAGACCGACATCTTAATCTCATGCATTCGAATAATTCACCCCTTCGAGAATTTCATCATGATTGCACATACAACATATATCAAACATTTATCAATGTATTCATTTCACACATCATCATATTCAACAACAATGCACACATATCACATATGTTCCCATGCATTCACACCACAATCGCATACATATATGCACTCACAATTCATTAGACGATACACATACATTTCTCATTGTATTCCCATGTATCTCTAATTATCACAACAATCAAGGTATTCTCATTACAATACCAATCATACAATTATAAGTTATGCACACATATTCAAAATGTTCTCATGCATACTCATTACATAATTGTATACACATCAAGCATTCGCAAATTCATTAAATAATACACACATAATCACTTATTATGTTCACATGTATTTTAACCGATTACAATTAATCCTTCATATCACAACTCTAGGATTCACGCCCGAAGGCTACCCACAGCACATGTTATCACAATAGATCATATCTATATTCATATCATAAGGTATTAACCTATGTGAAACAACCAAACCATCTCCAAATGATCAACACGGCAAAAGAAAAATGCTGTCAAACTCGCCCACATTCGCCTGGCGAACCCTCACAGCGAACCTCCGCCTGGCCTTCGCCTGGCGAACTCCCTCAGCGAACACTCGCTAGGCTTCGCCTGGCGAGACTTCCCAGCGAACCCAAGTCAGTAGCTACTGACTTCATTCGCCACCATTCGCCAGCACCTTCGCTGGGCGAACCTTCGCTACTCAACTTCGCCTGGCGAACCCATCAGCGAAGTCCACTGGGACTTAAATATAATTATTCGCCAACATTCGCTAGGCTTCGCCTGGCGAAGCTTCGCCTTCGCTCGCCTGGCGAGAGCCAGCGAACCTGCGCAGAACAGAACCCTATTCTGTTCCTCCTCCACAATCCACCATCATCCAACTTCTCACGCAACAAAATCAGCATAAACAGCATCAATACATGTTACCCGACTATTCTACGGCATTATTACTCATTTTCAACCGATTAAATCATCAATCTACCGATTATCCAACATTTTGCCCTAAATGGAAAGTGATGAAAACTCTACCAAAACCCCAACCCAACATACATAACATCATACAATGATCAAATAGAAACATTTCTCACCCTTACCTCGATTAATCGGAGCTTTGATGTTGGTTCTTGATGATTTCCACTTTTCCTCTTCTTCTCTTCTCTTTCTCTCCTTTCTTCTTCTTTCCTCTTTCTTTCCAAATGTTTTCTAACTTTCTTTTCTTTTCTTTCTCACTTATATATTTCCTTTATTTTCTTTCCTTCCAATTTCCCTCTCAATTCTCTATTAATTCCAATTAATAAAATTAATTTCCAACATTAATAAAAATCCCACTAAATCAATTAATTACTACAATTAATTATTTAATGAAATTCGGGCTGTTACAACTCTCCCCCACTTTAGGAATTTTCGTCCTCGAAAATGTTACTTGATTCAAACAGT
The DNA here is from genome assembly GCA_963859935.3 of Lathyrus sativus. Lineage (NCBI taxonomy): Eukaryota > Viridiplantae > Streptophyta > Magnoliopsida > Fabales > Fabaceae > Lathyrus > Lathyrus sativus. Next base: position 365,962,222 of record OZ012737.1, read on the forward strand.
TCTGGATAAGACTCTTTCATCCGACTCTCAAGCTCCCAAGTAACATTTCCACCAGCCGGTCCTCCGCAAGCGACCTTCACTAAAGCAATCTCTTTACCTCGAAGCTGCTTCAATTTCCGATCCTCAATCCGCATAGGTGATGTCTCAACAGTCAGGTTATCTCTCACCTGCACATCATCTATTTGGACTACATGAGACGGATCCGCAATGTATTTCCTCAACTGAGATACATGGAATACGTCGTGAAGATTAGCAAGCGACGGTGGTAAAGCCACACGATAGGCCACTTCTCCTATCCTTTTCAAAATCTGATAAGGACCAATGAAACGCGGCGACAACTTGCACCACTTCAGTGCCCTACCAACACCTGTCATCGGAGTGACTCGAAGAATCACATGATCTCCCTCTGGAAATTCAAGTGCCTTCCTCCTCTTGTCATAATAACTCTTCTGACGACTCTGAGTAATTCTCATCTTCTCTTGAATCATCTTGATCTTATCAGTCGTCTGTTGAACTAATTCGGGTCCAACAACAGAACTCTCTCCGGACTCGAACCAACACAATGGTGTCCTACACCTCCTACCATACAATGCCTCAAATAGTGCCATACCAATACTCGAATGGAAACTGTTGTTGTAGGTAAACTCAATCAAAGGCAAGTAGCTATCCCAAGCTCCTCCTTTTTCCAGTACACAAGCTCTCAAAAGATCTTCAAGCGACTGAATCGTCCTCTCCGTCTGACCATCAGTCTGAGGATGATACGCTGAACTCAAACGCAACTTAGTACCCAAAACACTCTGCAGGCTCTCCCAAAATCTCGAAGTAAACCGCGGATCTCTATCCGAAACAATACTTAACGGAATACCATGCAGCCACACAATCCTCTGAATATACAACTTAGCCAACCTCTCCAAAGGGTAATCCATACGCATAGGAATAAAGTGAGCAGATTTAGTCAACCTGTCCACGATAACCCAAATAGCCTCAAAATTACTCGGCGTCCTCGGAAAACCAGATACAAAATCCATGGAGATACTATCCCATTTCCACTCAGGAATAAACAACGGCTTCATCAAACCCGATGGCTTCTGATGCTCAATCTTCGACTTCTGGCAAGTCAAACAAGAATACACAAATTCCGCAATATCCTTCTTCATACTAGGCCACCAAAATACTTTCCTCAAATCTTGATACATCTTAGTAGCACCCGGATGAATACTCAATCCGCTACGATGTCCTTCCTCAAGGATGCTCTTCTTAAGCTCAACCATGTTCGGAACACAAACTCGATCCCTACACCTCATAATCCCATTCTCATCAATCCGAAAATCACCACCTTGGCCTTGGTTGATTAAAGTCAACCGATCAACTAAGCTCAAATCCGATTTCTGTCCTTCTCGAATTTCATCCAAAATACCACTTGTAAGCTTTAACATACCCAACTTAAATCCAAAAGAAGTTCTCTCACATACCAAACTCAAATCTCGAAATTGCTCGACCAATTCTAACTCTTTCACCATCAACGCCGACATATGCAATGATTTCCGACTCAATGCATCCGCTACAACATTCGCTTTACCCGGATGGTAATTCAAGCCAAAATCATAATCCTTCAATGAACTTCCGATAATAACCAGCTAAACCAAGAAAACTTTTGATCTCAAAAACTGACTTCGGGGTCTCCCATTGCGACACCGCTTCAACCTTCGACGGATCGACCGCAATACCACTACTAGAAATCACATGACCAAGGAAACTAACTTCCTTCAACCAAAATTCACACTTAGAAAGCTTTGCAAACAACTGCTTCTCTCTCAGCACAGATAACACAATCTTCAGATGCTCGGCATGCTCTCCTTCGCTCTTCGAATAAACCAAGATGTCGTCGATAAACACCACCACAAACTTATCCAAATAAGGATGGAAAATCCTATTCATGTACTCCATAAATACACCTGGTGCATTAGTCACACCAAATGGCATCACAGAATACTCATAGTGTCCACACCTCGTCCAAAAGGCCGTCTTCTGAATATCCTCAGCTTTCACACGGATCTGATGATACCCAGATCTCAAATCAATCTTGCTGAACACGCTTGCACCAACCAACTGATCCATCAGATCATCAATCCTTGGAAGTGGATACTTATTCTTAATAGTCACCTTGTTCAACTGTCTGTAATCCACACAGAGCCTCATAGAACCCTCTTTCTTCTTAACCAACAACACCGGTGCACCCCACGGTGACACGCTCGGACGAATAAACCTCTTTTCAAGCAAATCCTCAAGTTGACTCTTCAACTCTTTTAACTCCGAGGCCGACATACGATATGGAGCCATCGATATCGGACTAGTTCCAGGAATCAAATCTATCGAAAACTCCACTTCTCGCTCCGGCGGTAAATCCTTTATCTCTTCAGGGAATACTTCCGGAAAATCTCTAACAATGGGCAAAGCCTCAATCTCTTCACTTTCACTAGTCCTCAAAGTTGCCATAAGCATAAATACCTTAGCCCCATCTTGTACCGATTCCTTCACTTGTTTCCTTGTCATAAACAAATCTCTTTCAACATCCGAGTCGGGAAAAATAACCGTTTTGTCAAAACAGTTAATATGCACACGATTGAATTTTAACCAATTCATTCCAAGAATGACATCCAGTTGATCTAAATGAAGACACACTAAATCAATCCCAAAATCTCTACCGAAAATACTCAACGGGCAATTCAAGCAAACATACGGTGTAGTTACTGAACCCATAGCAGGAGTATCAATAACCATACTGCCACCAACCACAGACAACTCAAGATTCAACCTTCTAACACAATCCAAAGAAATAAAAGAATGCGTAGCTCCGATATCAATTATAGCGATCAAAGGTGTACCATTAATGAAGCACGTACCTCGGATCAATCGATCGTCGCTAGCAGTCTCAGATCCAGATAGAGCGAACACTTTCCCGCTCCCTTGATTCTTCTTCGGCTTATCGCACTTGGTACTGATGTGCCCTCGCTCACCACAGTTATAGCAAGTAACACCCGCACCGCTTCTACACTCCAGAGCCTTGTGGCCTGGCTTGCCACACTTAAAACACCTCGGTTCAACACTTTTGCACTCCGGAGCACGATGCCCCGCTTCACCACAAGTGTAACACCTAACCGGGGTAGAAACTCCCCCACTTGGCTTCTTGCCAAAACCAACCTTTTGTTTCCCCTTATCAGCAGGAGTTACGTAAGGTTTTCCTCTGAATTGTCCCTTTCCTTTCTTGTCACTTAGGCTCTTGTAGTGGCTAGACCTAGCCCTACTGTCTTCGTCATAAATTCTGCTCTTGTTAACCAACTCAGAAAACCGTCTGATTTCCTGATATCCAATAGCTTGTCTAATCTCGGGTCTCAAACTGTTCACAAACTTGAGGCACTTAGACCTCTCAGCATTACCAGTATTATAGTGAGGACAAAATTTGATCAACTCCTCAAATTTCGCCGCATACTCAGCAACCGTCTAATTACCTTGCTTCAACTCAAGAAATTCGATCTCTTTCTTCCCCCGCACATCCTCTGGGAAATACTTCTCCAGAAAAGTTTCTCTAAACAAATCCCACGTAATCACAATATCATCTTCCTCAAATCTTTGGCGAGTATTACCCCACCAATCTTCAGCTTCTTCTTCGAGCATATGAGTCCCAAACTGCACCTTCTGTGCATCCGAGCAATTCATAACTCGAAAAATCTTTTCCGCAGCTTTCAACCAAATTTGTTCCTTGTCCGGTTCATGAGTTCCCTTGAAGACCGGAGGGTTATTCTTTTGGAATTTCCCCAAAGCACGGAATCCATCATCAGCATGATTCCTCACATTCACATTGGCCGGAGGATTCTGCCCAATTGCCCCCGCCAATCTCGTCAATGCCTCCGCAATCGCTTCGTCGTTCCTTCCTACAACCATCTTACTAATTCCAACCACAGAACCACATAAGAACGACCAATATTGATAATGCATCACACGCATATCAATAACACACAGGGAAAAACACTCTAACAACTTGGCCGGACGGACCGACCTGCTCTGATACCACTATTGTAACACCCCCTTCTATACCCCAAATAAATGCATATAAAACAATTAAGCATATACAAATTATCAGAGTAAAAAGGTTTTATAATAAGGTATAAAAGAAGAATGTCACAACTTTACCAATAAAACAATTGCTCCATAAAATATGTAACACTTTTAATTTAAGCGGAAGATAAAATCATTTGATACATCGCATGAGCTATCCAAATATTAATTCACTTACACATGAGCTATCCAAATTAATACATCATATCAGTTAGATTACACAACCACATCAACTGATACATCGCAATGTATCACAAAAGAATGACTATACTAGTCTAACTACCCGGTGTTACATATCAGAGCAGCCGACTCAAAAGAATGAAGACTAACTTCACAAAAGGACTCCAGCATCCTAATCTGCAATGCCTTATAGAGCATTATAAAACAGCAGAAGGGTGAGAAATATAACCATAATAATCAAAGCATGAGATTATATATATATAGGTAATCATGTAACGCATATTCACATTTCTCACCACACTTCATTCTCTTAGTCATATATATTTACCACACATATATATAGACAAACATGGATATTCACAAAGCATTCCCACACTATGTATACACTTACAATTTCCACAATCTCATCATTCACACATAAGCATCACTTCATGCATATGTCATATATCAATGTGACTCAACAACTCAATGCAACTCATGCAATGCGGTACCGACTCTCGTTATCTTTTTTCGGTTTTTACATTAAACCGGGTCCACACTTCTAGACCGATAACCCGTTATCTTTTTTCGGTTTTTACATTAAACCAGGTCCACACTTCTAGACCGATAACCACAAAGGCCCGTCCTCTAAGCCTTCAAACCCACACTTCTAGGTTTGGGACAAGCCACTAGTTTCCACGAAACTAACAGACATTGCCTCTTGACTAAATGATGCATGTACAATCAACCACAACAAATGCACTTAAGACCGACATCTTAATCTCATGCATTCAAATAATTCACCCCTTCGAGAATTTCATCATGATTGCACATACAACATATATCAAACATTTATCAATGTATTCATTTCACACATCATCATATTCAACAACAATGCACACATATCACATATGTTCCCATGCATTCACACCACAATCGCATACATATATGCACTCACAATTCATTAGACGATACACATACATTTCTCATTGTATTCCCATGTATCTCTAATTATCACAACAATCAAGGTATTCTCATTACAATACCAATCATACAATTATAAGTTATGCACACATATTCAAAATGTTCTCATGCATACTCATTACATAATTGTATACACATCAAGCATTCGCAAATTCATTAAATAATACACACATAATCACTTATTATGTTCACATGTATTTTAACCGATTACAATTAATCCTTCATATCACAACTCTAGGATTCACGCCCGAAGGCTACCCACAGCACATGTTATCACAATAGATCATATCTATATTCATATCATAAGGTATTAACCTATGTGAAACAACCAAACCATCTCCACATGATCAACACAGCAAAAGAAAAATGCTGTCAAATTCGCCCACATTCGCCTGGCGAACCCTCGCAGCGAACCTCCGCCTGGCCTTCGCCTGGCGAACTCCCTCAGCGAACACTCGCTAGGCTTCGCCTGGCGAGACTTCCCAGCGAACCCAAGTCAGTAGCTACTGACTTTATTCGCCACCATTCGCCAACACCTTCGCTGGGCGAACCTTCGCTACTCAACTTCGCCTGGCGAACCCATCAGCGAAGTCCACTGGGACTTAAATATAATTATTCGCCAACATTCGCTAGACTTCGCCTGGCGAAGCTTCGCCTTCGCTCGCCTGGCGAGAGCCAGCGAACCTGCGCAGAACAGAACCCTATTCTGTTCCTCCTCCACAATCCACCATCATCCAACTTCTCACGCAACAAAATCAGCATAAACAGCATCAATACATGTTACCCGACTATTCTACGGCATTATTACTCATTTTCAACCGATTAAATCATCAATCTACCGATTATCCAACATTTTGCCCTAAATGGAAAGTTATGAAAACTCTACCAAAACCCCAACCCAACATACATAACATCATACAATGATCAAATAGAAACATTTCTCACCCTTACCTCGATTAATCGGAGCTTTGATGTTGGTTCTTGATGATTTCCACTTTTCCTCTTCTTCTCTTCTCTTTCTCTCCTTTCTTCTTCTTTCCTCTTTCTTTCCAAATATTTTCTAACTTTCTTTTCTTTTCTTTCTCACTTATATATTTCCTTTATTTTCCTTCCTTCTAATTTCTCTCTCAATTCTCTATTAGTTCCAATTAATAAAACTAATTTCCAACATTATTAAAAATCCCACTAAATCAATTAATTACTACAATTAATTATTTAATGAAATTTGGGCTGTTACACTTGGTTTCAACCACTCTCTCTGAGGATCTTTTGACTTCTCTGACAAGGATATCAACCCTTGAACACTTGAATAAGCTTTTTAGCTAGCTTTATAGTCTTGCATAGCCCTTGATTGGTAATCGTACCTCCTGATCTCCTGCACACCTGTCAATGAAATGCAAATGATAATGCTAATGTGAATGAAATGAAACATAAGCTAGGTAAAGAAAAGTTGGGCAAATTTTGGGGTGCAACAATTTTCCACACCGTTTTCACAATAAATCTTTTGAGATAAAGAATTGGGTACTACCTACAAGGGGTTACTATCTGAGGACTTATTTTACCATTAAAACCAATTGTCAACAAATCAAATGTGGCATCTTGCCTTGATGGCGAAAACTATTTCTTTTCAAAAAGGATGAGTTACGTTCGTTCTATCGCAAACAAGTAACGTCTAAGACTCCACAAGAGAGCTGCAATACACCTAACTACTAGAATGTGTATGCTAGCATCGTCTATAAAAGAAAAAACACCAACAAATCGTAGTCCGAACTACGAACGCTCTGATTCTTTACTTCTTTTAAGTGAAGATACATAGTCACAACGACTCCAAACTTCATTCTTTTTACCCATAGTCCTCCGAACTACATTGACTCTGACTTTCTCATACCCGTTGAGAATATGTAGGCATAGGACTGCGAAGTCCTACCGAGTCTCTTTTCCCTTTTCACCTTCTCTTTTCTCTCTATATTTATTTTATACCCTTCTCTCTCCCCTTTAGAACACTCTTGGAAAGCAATATTCTTTAGTAAGTATCCTTACACATAGACAAGCAAATGGTTCCCATCAAGCAAAATGGATCCGAGGGGTGCTAATACCTTCCCTTTGCATAACCAGCTTCCAAACCTTTCTTTTGGTTGCGAGACCACCTTATTCATTTCCTTCTTGTGGGGTTTTCTCGATGTTTTTCCTTCCCTTTTTTGGATAAATAAAGTTCGATGGAGACTCTTCTGTCCTTCCACTTTCGCCTCTCTGTCATTGCATTTTTCGAGTAGTGACAGGTGTCATGTCACTAATGTATTGATACTTCTTGATTAAGGCTTCACAGAGATCGTTGAATGTATGAATCTTATTGATCATTGAGGACTGCACCAGTCAAACTGTTATGAAAATAGTGGATGAGAAGTTGGTCATTGTCTGTTTGTGTCGACATCTTCTGAGCATACATAACAAGATGACTTTGCTGATAGGTGTTACCTTTGTACTTTTCAAAATCCAGAACCTTGAACTTTGAACGGACCTTGACATTTGGAACCAAACAGATATCAGAAGCAGATTTCCCAAACAATTATTTTCAACGGAGAGCTTTCAATTCCTTCTGGATTTTTGAGAATTTATCCTGAAATACGTCAATCATTTCATCGAATCCTACAGTCTTGCTAAGTGCACCATGATGCACTTGGTCTTCCAAGACATAGGGAGTAGCATTCACATACGGTGGTGGCATAGACATCACAGTGGTGGTGGCAGGAATTGTAGTTACAACAGGGACGATGGTTGCAGCAGAAACTTCGGGGACTGGCGGGCGGTATCCAGCTGGAGTGAAAAAGGTAGGCATCCCCCATGGGAAACCTAGTGGCATGTTGTACGAAGGTTCAGTAGTAGCAGACATCATTGGGAACGATGCTGATACGATTTCAGAAATAATAGTCCTCTGAGGGTTTTGTTGAGAATTATGTGTTGACTGATTTGTCAGTGCTTTAACCAATCTATTAAGCCTTTCCAAACTCTCTTTCAATGTAGTAACTTCATCATGGAGCATTTAGTTCTCTTGCTTAAGTTGATTTATTCTTCGATGCTGGTTGGCTCGAGTGTTATATCGTTGATTCAGCTTGTCTGTGAAGATGAAGCAAGAGTAAGAACCTGAAATGTCGAAGATGCCATGCTAATGCATATGCACATGCACAAATTCAAATGAAACTTCAAGAAACTCAAAAAGTACACTTGCAAATATTGTAACAACAAGATTTTACGATAATTGAAAAACTCATTTTATTGCTCAAATTGAAGAATTATTACAAAGCGAGAGGTACTCCTTCAAGAGTCAATACATTAAAAATACATAAAATAAAGCAAAGGAAAATAGGAGTATCATCCTCTTGATTATGGACCTTTCTTTCCATGAAGTTCCTCCATAAGTCGGTTGATATGTTCTTGCATCTTCACCTTTTCAAGGATAAGCTTGTCCACATATTATTTCCAAGCCACCGAAGTTGGACGAAGACCAGAACTGGTAGTTGACCCTGATAATATGAGAGAGGAAAATAAATCCTCTTGTACTTTCCTTTTCTTCGGAGGTTCTTCTTCCTTCTTTTGTTGTTGCAGGTTCTGCAGTTTTTCATTTTCTAGACTGAGGATATAGTACTTACTCTTCCAAGCATTCTTTACCTTTTCAGCCTCGTCCAAAGCACTTTTTAGATTCCCCTCTTCACTTGTAACAGTCCAGATAGAATCCTAAAGAGCTAACACCATGGGTTCATGAAAAGGAAAAGCCATCTTCAGCTCAAGAGCCTGTTCTCGCACCCATTGCAGATAAGTCTCTAAAATTATATAGTCAGGATACCCTAACGCAGTCATCCCTTTCTTGTGAAGGTGACACCACGCTTTCAATATCCTAGCTTTGAGTTCCGAATTTTCTCCTTCCTTGAGAAAAATTCCTACTAGAAAAGTCTGATTTGGCCTCTCCTTCATTGGATGTCCTAGTTGTCTGCGTGCCAAAACAGGATTATAACTGATACACCCTTTTGTCCTAACAAGAGGTATATTTGGGAAATATCTGCAGCTTGTCAATCATTCTTACTCCACCATACATAGGGTCATATCATATAACATCAAAGAGAGTAAGAGACATGACTATCTTTGACCAGCAAGGCGCCTCTTTTAAACCCCAGATGATTGTAAATCTTGTCAAACAATAAATGAACCAGGTGTAAAGAAGGGTAGTGCAAAAAACTATCTGACCCTCTCCTTCAGAATATTTTAAATGAATGGAATGGTAGGTATCAGCCAGCAAGGTGGAATAGGATTCCTGAGAATGAAGATCTTGATGGCGTCCATATCAACAAAGTCGTCGGTGTTTCGAAAAAAGAAAATCCCATAGGCTAATAGTGCAAAAGTGGCTTCAAGTACTTTAGTGTCCTTCTTATCAGCATGATAAGGAATCTTCTCTATCAAGAATTCAGTCGGCAATCCAAGGAATCCTTCCTTAGTAGTCATGTGATTTTGGTTGTCAGACAATCTCAGACACGTAGCACTTGCAGTGTCTTGATCACTATGTGCGTCTTCTAATCCGGAGAACAGAGGTGGAGATGTGATGGTCATTCCCATCAAGACAGAATATTGTTCCAAAGTAGGCATCAATTGGTAGTCGGGAAAAATGAAGTTGTGGTAAAAGGGATCATAGAACTGGACGAGTCTGTCGAGCAGCCCATCAATCATCTTGAATCTCAAAAATGGAAAGAATCTTCCATATTCATCCGAGAAAGTCAGACGATTATCAATTAGACTTCCCAGTTCCCTTAGGCTTTCGAGTTTCGGACTCTTGAAGGTGTACTTCAGCGTTTCTCTTCTTCCGAAGTCCATTTTACAATATCTGCAAAACAATTTGGGTTTCTTGAAGGGTTAGAGAAAAACAAAATGCAAAGATGAAAATGTGAAAGGTTTCATGGAATTCGAGTATTTACAAACATCATGGAATACCTAAAGAAATTTATTTATTATTTAATAACGGATTACAAATAAAAATTCTTAAAAGAGTCTTTAAAATAACAACTAAATAAAATCTAATAAAGTCCTAAAGAATTCTTGTATTATACTCCTTAATCTGCTCCTCCAATTGGGTCTTCTCAGAGATAAGCTTGTCTATGATTAACTTCTAAGGGGTAGTCTGAGGGCTAGAGGAAAATAAATCCTCCCGCGCTTTTCTCTTCTTGTAGGAAAGTACTCATTCATCCTTTAGCTGTAGTTGTTTCTGGAGTTCAACATTCTCTTCAACAACCACCTGATACTTATTTTTCCAGGTTTCTCCTTCCCGTTGTGCTTTGCTCAGAGAAATCTTCAATTCTTCCGCTTCAGACATGAAAATTAGAACAGGTTCCCTCTGCAATTGCATGGGTTCTTGTTGAGGATAAGGCATCTTCAGCTTTATAGCCCTATCTCTGACCCACTAGAGGTACAGATCCAAAGAAACACAGTTAGGCTTTCCAAAACTTCCTCTTCCTTTTTTATGCAAATGACGCCATGCAACCATAACCTTCTCCTAGAGTTCCTTGTTATATTTAAAGAAAACATTCTCCACATTAATACTCTTAGGTTGATGTTTCAAAGGGTATCCTAACTGACGATGAGCTAGAACAGGATTGTAACTAATTCCTCCATTAAGGCTAAGGAGAGGTACATTAGCGAAGTCTCCACAACTGTCAATAATTAGTATCACATCATAGACACGGTTATACGAATCAATATTCGAGTGGGTCAGAGCCATATTTTTTTGTGACCAACGACCTTTATTGAGATCCCAAAAGGAGCCAGACATGGGCAAGTGCGAAATAAACCATTTGTACAATAAAGGTACATAACACGTAATCATTCATCCACCATGAAAATTTCTGAGATGAACTGAATGGTAAGCATCAGCTAGCAAAGTTGATACTGGATTATTCTTCATGAAAGCTTTGATGGCATTAAATTTAACAAATCCTTCAGAGCTTGGGAAAAGAAACACTCCATAGATAAGTAAGGTGAGGATCGCCTAGAATGCGTTCATGCTCATATGATCGACGTAATATTGGGCTTTCTTGATCAGGAAATCTGTGGTTAATCCAAAAGTTCCGCCTTTAGTAGTCATATTAGCTTTGATATCAGATAAATTCATACATATAGCTTTAGCAATGTCCTGTTCTTTAGGGTCCTTCTCCAAGAACGGGAAAGAAGACTCAACCGAAATGGGCAAACCAACCAACTGAGAATATTCCTCTAAAGTAGGCACAAGATGATAGTCTGGGAAAGTGAAACAGTGATAGTCTGGATCATAAAATTGTAGTAAGCTAGAAAGACGTCCATTGTCCACTTGAACCTTCAATAATGATAAGAGCTTCCCATACTTGTTTCTAAACGTTTCTTGATCTTCAACCAGAGCTCCTAACTTCCTTAGGTCATCCAATTTAAGACTCTTTAAAGAATATTTCAAAGTGTTTTTCCTTTTATAGTCCATAATGGTCCTACGATATTCATAAATAAAACTCGAAATTCCATGAAACCAATTAAATATGATGCTTATGAATGCAAAAACGCACAAACACGGGAAAACAAAGGTCCACAAACACAGATATACATTCAAGAAAACGGAAAACCTAGGTGATGGGCGATTTGCAAGTGCACGAATAACGTCAAAGTAATATAAAAGATTATCGATCCCACAGAGACCAAACATCAATCTATCGTTCTCTAGTGTTACGGTGTTTATTTAAGGCAAGTTAAATAAAAGGTTGGATTGTGTGAAATAAAAGTAAAGTGCGGAAATAAATTCAATAATAAAACAACATGCATAGATGCAATTCATATAGCTACGCAATATTCCAAATGTGTACAGATAGGTTGCCTTATGGGGTAATGTTTTCTACTCATGAAAAGAACTAATTTAACAAGAACTGTCGCTTTCGCATAATCAGAACCGAGTTTATCCCTAATCGATCTCTCTTATTGTCAATTATAAAAAGGCGCATATTGCGTTAGGATTAATAAACCTATTTTTAAGAAATATAGTTTCTTAACTTAGTTGAAAAGTATTTTGACCTGGAATTTCTAACAAAAAGAGGTTCTTGCGAACCGGACATTAAATCATAAACGCGTCTGAAAACAGTTTCAAAATCGGTTTTCTTAAACATTAAAGATTCCTAGTTAACTTAGCCAAGCGCTTTCGCTTCCTTGGAATAATTAAAACTAAACAAATTTATCTAAAGGTTGGACGACTTTCGATCTTACCCACAGATTTTAAGTACAGAAAATAAGTGTTAAAGTTAAAATAACCCCTAAGTAATTCTATCGAAAACCGTATGGAATACTATTATAAGTATAATATTTGCATCCTAGCCTTTAAGATTTATCCGGACATGATAAAGTAAATAGACAAGGTAAATAAGTGCGAATAAATAAAGTGCGGTGCGAGAAATAAAAGCGGTGCAGGAAATAAATGGCAGATAAATAAATAAAAGGCGATAAATAGATAGAAACCTACTCTAAACGAGAGGCTTTAAATGTTGTACAACTGGAAGTAAAAAGTATGAAATAAAATGGCGGCAGGATTAACTTCTACCTAAGTGCTCCAAACCCGATTACAGGCTCGATTAGACAGTGTGATAACCCCTCGATGTGAGAAGTTTATCACTTTACAATAGGTAAAATTTATGGCTTGAGTTCTGTATCTAAGCTTGGATGATTAGAAATCAAACAGAACTCCTCTATTTATAGTTGTAGGAAAGTACCGGTAAGGACAAGAATGCCCCAAACTCTTTTTGGGAGGGAAACGAGCATATGAAAGTGGCGCCTGTGACCCCCTAGTGGTGCCCGCCACATGAACTAGGGTGAAAAGGAGTGCGAGACATGGCAGTTGTCAGCAATTGGCTTCTATCCAATGTGTGGCATCCCCTATGGCGCTCGCCATGGTGGAAGCCATGTGTACAATTCCTCAGAAAGTAGGTTTTTAGCTTGTTTTTCCTTCATTTCTTCTCGAGTAGCCTTGAAAATACAAAAACCTAAAAAAGAAACAAAACAAAGGCATAATACAAGAAAACAAAAATAAAATCCTAAATAACATGTGCAAATCGAGCCAAGAAAACAGTATATTTCAGGTCTATCATATTCTTCCACACTAAAACCTTTGCTTGTCCTCAAGCAAAACATCATGACAGAAAACAGGGTGATAACCATAAATGATCTTGGAAAAAAGGTCTTATAAGTTCAAGCTGGGATGGAGCGATAGGTTATGACTCAATGAACCACGGGTATCAGAATGACACTTCTTCGTAAATACGGGCATAATCTTCGTTTTCACACAAATCAACCCATACTACCCTGTTGTACCTAAGTCTACTTTCAAATCTCTTTTTGAGTCCTTTTCGTTCTGGTGCAATCACATTAAGCCCGTTATCCGTACGAAATCATGGTGAAGTGACCGGTTAGCGTTTTTGATCTTAAGCATGGGGTTCTGGTAGACAAAGTAGTGTAACCCCTTTTATTGGCGCACATGCAGCTGTGGGGGATCGGATTGTAATCCGCCCTACCGAGTTCAGTACCAGATACCTCTAAACCAACTGAGAATGGGAAGACATTTTTGTTTTGTTTTGTCTTTATCATTTTTTTCTTTTTTTCGAAATTACAACTTTTTGGGTTAAATGACCTTGTGAGGGTTACTTATACCCGAGTTGTAATTATTTTATTTTAGCATACCGATTATTCACTTATTTTCATCGACCCATCACTTAGATAATGTTTTTGGCCGGAGCTGACTGCCCGGATAAACTACTAAGGACTCACTATGGACATTCTATTAAGGCCATGATACGCAAGGTATCTGGGTTGATTTCTGCATTTGTGAAGCCTAAGGTGCAATGTTTCGAAGAGAATTTTCCTAATCATCCGCATCCTAAGTCGAACTTGCCTCAAAGCCCAGAAAATTTTCAGGATAGTACATTATTTGTCAATAAAATTTTTGGTGGGGCAATTTAATGAGAGAATAAGATTATAATGCGGTGTGACTCGTTAAGCACAAGTATGTTCTAAAAAAAGAAGAAAAATATGAAGGGAAATGAACTAAAATGCGATGACAGAAATAAATAAATAAAAACTGCGAGATAAAACGGGAAAATAAATAAAGTCTCCTCCCAGACTTAAATTGAACATTATCCCAAATGTTTCAAAATAAGCAAGGGAAGAGGTACCTGAGGGGCCTAAGGCATGCTGCCAGTGTTGTCGCCAGTGTGCGGCGAGTACTTAGGGCGGCAGGATATGCTGCAACGACGGTCGATCCGAGAGGCATCGAACACGTCGAATCGGGTGGTCAGAGTATCTTGAGATTGCATAGTTCTTGCATGGAATGGCTCATCTGCTGCTGAGATTCTTGCATGAATCTCATATTCTCAGATAATTATTGCTGAATGGTGGTGAGCAAGTTGTCGCGTCTCTCCTCTCTGGCTAATTTTTCTTGCCACATTTGCTCAGATATATAAAAACCAGGAGCGGTACCTGCAGAACGGTAAGAGGAAGATGATGCAGTATGTGTCTGTGGTACATCGTGAGGCGCTATAGGATGATCGGGAGATCGCTCTCGCCGGTCATACTCTTCATCAGTATCATCGCCTTCACCAACAGGAATATTCGAGGGTACTGGACCTGTTAATGGTGGTGCATCTAAATCGTAGGTCCAGTTCCTCTCGATAATCACATATGTGCGTCTAGTGCAGGGCAAAATGATATATGGGATAGCCCTCCCGTGTATCATAAGCTCGAAACCCCTTCCTTCCTGACCTTGCACAGTTTCATATCTTTTAAAATTTCAAATTAATTGTGCGAGGAGGAAGAGGTTCTAAAGTGGCTATCTCAGCATCTAGGTTCAGAGCCTTTGCAATGGACGTAATAACTCCTCTGAACGAAATGGTCCCAGTGCTCTTAATAGAGGCATTCATATGGGAAATCATGAACAAAACCACATTAAATCTCCTATTTGTAAGGCACCCATGCAAGAATAATAACGCTTTTACGTTTACCTTGTTAGGATTCTCCCAGCCAAAGACAGTACAGGTTAGCATGTAGCGAAACACGCAGATGACCGGGTTATGGATCCTGGAGGCAAGTATCCCTTCGAAAGATGAAATAGTGAAATTTGACAACTTGTGCCAGAAGGAAAATGCCTCCACAGACCATTCAGAATCCAGAGGTGCTTCACAAATAGCACCCGCACCAAAAGGCATTCCTAGCCTCTCTGCGAGTTCATCGGTACTAAAAGCATATTCCACATTAAACATTCAGAGTTGTACAGTACCGACGGTACTAGCAGCGTCGGGTCTGACAACATAAATCAGGGAACTCAAGAATTCCCTGGTCAGCCTCTCAAAAGTAGGATCACACCTGGTAAATATTTCATGCAGTCCTAGAGTGTCTAACATGTGATAAACGTTATGGTAAATGCCCAAAGAATACAGACAGTTATCATCCATGTACCATGTCGAAGCGATGTCCCGACTTTGCAGTTTGTCGAGAATTTTTCGCTGTCGTTCTCCAGGCTTCCCTTGGTGCAAGATGTAACCTTCGTGTTCCATGGATGAACTCTTGAGATGGAAGGTGACGGAAAAATGGGTATTTTTTTGGAGTTTTGTAAAAATGGGTTTTTTATGGATTTTGGTGAGGGAGGGTCAAAATGGAAGTTGGAATGGTTAATGGGTTGGTGGGTGGAAGATGAAAGGTGCATACTCTTTCCCAAAAAGTCTAAATGTGGCTAGTCCGTCCTGATCAGCATATGGCTCGTGGTGGAACGAGCTGAGGAACTCCAATGTAAGGTGCATGTAGGTCTGGTTCACCTGGTCAGCATATTCGCCCCAATGAAGCTGATAACAAAGAAACCGTACGCTGGGTTCGATCCCTAGAGATTCCATGCAGGCTTGATCTGGATACCAGGTCAGTGCCATAGGACTTTGTTGAAGAACTGAGTACCTCTCTCTCTGCTTGTCGTCTCTAAAGGCGATGTGCATGTCATCATGCTGCTGCATCCTGAAAAATAAAACTCAGAGAACAAAACCTGAAAGCACAATCATCATAAATCGTCAGTTGACACATAAAAGAAAAGAAAAGAAAACAAAACAAAACAAAATAAAAAATAAAAGATAAAGGAAAAATAAAGAAAACTCTGGGTTGCCTCCCAGGCAGCGCTTGTTTAACATTGTTAGCTTGGAAAATAGAACCTATATGTTTGAAGTAGGCAATGGTGGATCGATCAAGGTATCGCTGGAGTAATCGTAGGGAATGTCTCCTCCTTCGTAGAATCTTAATCTTTGCCCGTTTACAACAAATGGGCTACATGATTGGTTCTGGATCTCGACTACTCCTGATTGTAAAACTTTAGTAACTATAAAGGGGCCTGTCCACCTTGAGCGGAGCTTTCCAGGAAAGAGTCGTAATCTAGAGTTGAATAGGAGAACAGGGTCTCCTAAATGAAAATCTTTCTTTACGATCTACTTATCGTGCCAGGCTTTAGTTCTTTCTTTATATATAATGGCATTTTCATAGGCGGATTGGCAGAGTTCTTCTAATTTATGTATATCAAGGACGTGGTTTTGTCCAACAGTCAAATAGTCAAAGTTCAGGGTTTTTATGGCCCAATAGGCCCTGTGTTCTAATTCAAAGGGTAGATGACATGATTTTCCATAGAATAGTTAGTAAGGAGTTATTCCAATAGGGGTTTTGAAGGCGATTCTATAGGCCCATAGCGCATCTTGCAGCTTTTGAGACCAATCTTTTCTTGATATAGAGACTGCTTTTTCTAAGATTTGTTTAATTTATCTATTGGAAACTTCTACTTGGCCACTGGTATGTGGGTGATAAGGTGTCGCTATCCTATGTTTAATTCCATGTTTTCTTAAAAGTTTTCGAAGATTCTTGTTATGAAATGCGATCCACCGTCGTTGATAACAAGACGTGGGGTTCCGAATCTAGGGAAAATGTAATTCTTAAATAGCATAATGACTACCCGTGTGTCGTTGGTGGGAGAAGCTATGGCCTTGATCCATTTAGACACGTAATCGACTGTAACTAAGATGTATTTGTTTCCTAAGAAGGCTGGAAATGGTCCCATAAATTCTATGCCCCAAACATCAAAGAGTTCTACCTCTTGAATGTTCCTTAGAGGCATTTCATCACGTCTTGAGATGTTTCCAGTGCGCTGGCACCGGTCACATTTGGCTATATAGGTGTGTATATCACGCCACATTATTGGCCAAAACAGGCATGCTCTAAGAATCTTGGCGTGAGTTTTGGTTGTGCTAGAGTGTCCTCCATAAGGTGCAGAGTGGTAGTGTTCTATTATCTTTCTTACTTCTTCTTCTGGGATGCAACGATGAAAAATACTGTTCGTGCCTCTTTTAAAAAGGAGCGGTTCGTCCCAATAGAAGTGTCTTACATCGCTAAAGAACTTCTTTCTCTGCTGGTAGTTAAGATCAGGGGGTATAATATTTGCAACTAGGTAATTCACAAAATCTGCGTACCAAGGTACGTTGCTTACTTCTAAAGATCTCTCAGGGTTCTAAGATGGTTCTAGGTTGCTTTCTCCTACAGCTTCTATCCTAGCGATTAAAATGTCATAGGTAAAATCATCGTTAATGGGGAGTGGGTTTGGTTTTAGGTACTCAAGCCTACAAAGGTAGTCGGCAACTACATTTTCCGTGCCTTTCTTGTCTCTAATATCCAGATCGAACTCTTGTAACAGGAGGATCCATCGAAGTAACCTAGGTTTGTCATCCTTCTTGCTCAATAAGTAATGGATGGCAGCATGATCTGTATAAACTATGATTTTGGCTCCTACCAAATAGGATCGAAGCTTCTCCATAGCGAAATCTACGACAAGAAGTTCTTTCTCCGTGGTAGCGTAATTAAGCTGAGCAGCATCCAAGGTTCTACTGGAATAGTATATAACATGTAATTTCTTATCCTTTCTTTTCCCTAGAACAGCTCCTACAGCATAGTCCCTAGCGTCACAGATGATTTCGAACGGTTTGTCCCAATCTGGAGGTTGAATGATGGGTGTCGAGTTCAGGGCTTATTTTAGAAAGTTAAATGCTTCAAGGTATTTTTCGTCAAAGTTAAACTCGACATCTTTCATTAGGAGGCCGGTTAAAGGTTTAGTTATTTTAGGGAAGTCTTTAATAAAACGCCGATAGAAACCAGCGTGTCCAAGAAAACTTCGGACTTCTCTGACAGTGTTAGGGGGTTTAATGTTTTCAATCGCATCTATTTTGGCTTTATCTACTTCGATACCTCTCTCAGAGACTATATGTCCTAATATTATACTTTTCGTGACCATAAAGTGACATTTCTCCCAGTTCAACACCAGGTTAACATCAACACATTTTTTCAAGATTTTCTCAAGGTTAGCGAGACAGTTGTTAAAATCAAATCCGCACACCGAGAAGTAATCCATGAATACTTCCATAATTCCATCAAGGTAATTAGCGAAAATTTCCATCATGCAACGTGGGAAAGTTGCTGGTGTATTACAGAGACCGAAAGGCATTCGTCTGTAGGCGAAAGTTCCATAAGGGCATGTAAAGGTAGTTTTCTCTTGGTCTTCTGGATGTATGGGGATTTGGAAAAATCTTGAATATCCATCCAGGTAGCAAAATTAGGAGTGTCTGGCCAAACGTTCCAGCATTTGGTTTATAAATGGTAAGGGAAAATGGTCTTTCCTAATAGCTTTGTTTAATTTCCTATAGTCTATACACATACGCCATCCTCCTTCTATCCGTTTTGCTACATGTTCTCCTTTTTCATTCTGCACGACCGTGATGCTTCCCTTTTTAGGTACTACATGCACATGCATTACCCACTTATTATCTGAGATCTGATAAATTATACCTACTTCTAGTAACTTGAGGACTTCCTTTTGTACAACATCACTCATTATAAGGTTTATCCTTCTCTGATGTTCTCTAGAGGGTTTTGAGTCTTCCTCGAGTGAGATCCGGTGCATGCACACGAATGGACTTATACCTTTTAGGTCAGAGATGTTATATCCTAAGGCAGAGGGATATTTACGTAAGACAAATAAGAGTTGGTCTATTTCTCCCAGGTTTAAGGTAGCACTGACTATAACTGGACGGTTCATTTCTTCGTTCAAGAACTCGTATCTTAGATTCTTAGGTAGTTCCTTAAGTTCTAAAGCTGGTTTTTTTAGGCATGGTGTAGGATCTGGGGTAAGGGATAAACATTCGTACAGGTTATCATCAATGTAGGGTTCTATAAATCTGTCATCTTCCTTTATGAAGGTTGAAGGCAGTTTGATGGTTTCCTCTAATTCTAGCTCCCTAATGCATTCATCGATGATGTCTATGGCATAACATGCATCTCCTAATACTGGTGCCATAAGAAACTTCGTTAGAATGAATTCTATCTTTTCGTCACCTACCTCAAAAGTCAACTTCCCTCTCTTGACGTCTATTATGGCTCCAGCAGTTGATAAGAATGGTCTGCCTAGAAGGATTGGAATGTCATCGTCTTTTTTAATGTCTATGACAACAAAATTGGTCGGGATGAATAGTTGACCGATCCTAACGGGGACATCTTCCAATATGCCAACCGGATACTTGACGGATCTGTCGGCTAATTGAAGTGACATCTTCGTAGGTTGCAATTCTCCTAGTTTTAACCTTTCAAAAACTGCCAGAGGCATGAGGCTTACGCTAGCTCCTAAATCTAGAAAAGCTTTATTGATGACATGACTTTCTAAAATACAAGTTGTTGCACCCCAAAATTTTCCCAACCTTTTCTTAACTTGGTTTATGTTTCATTTCATTTCTTTCTAGCATTTGCATTGCATAGCATCTTTCATTGAACAGGGGATCAAGAGGTTGTTCATATCAAGAGGAGTCTACTCAGAGGGTTGAGCCTAAGCAAGGGGTGTTACTCAAGTTTGAATGGTCATCAAGTCATCTAGAAGTGGGCAATAGTCGTGTGAAAGGATTGATGGATGTATGTGGGTCAACTCCTAACTTGGAGGCCAGTGCAAGATCATCAGAGGATTGTGAATACATGATTATGGATATAAGATGGTGAGAGAGCTCATTGAGTGTTTTGAGAGCCATTTGGAGCTTATTCAAGTTGTTGTATGAAGTGGAACAAGTTACAGTTGAAGGTATTGCAATTAGGGTTTTCATCTAGTTAATCCTCAGTCAATTGTGAAATTGAGGGAGATTAAAACTCAATTCCAAGTCTTTTTGGTCATGGGGTGTTATGTTAAGATATATGAGACATCATTTCAAGATCAATTCATCAAGAGTCAAGAGTGTGAGAAGTTACTAAATTAGGGTTCTCAGTGTAAAATCCCCTGTTTAGTGCCCAACTTCAAGACCACCTATCTCAAGATACAAGTTTCATCTCAACTTTTGACCAATATGAAACTTGTAGAGAATGTTCTTAGCTTTCGTTTGAGTACTTGAAGTCCTTGATTGGATTTATAGAACTCATGTTATGATGCAAACAAGTTACAGGTCATCATATGAATGTGATTTTGGTCAACAAAAGTCAACCAACTTCCAAGCCATTTTTGACCTAGAAGGATGTTTCTCCTCAACTATTGATGAACATGAAAGTTGTAGATCTTGGTCATAGCTTTCCAAAAAGTACTAGAAGTCCTTCATCTGATTTGTAGAGCTAAAGTTATAAGCTTTGCAAGGCAGGGGTATTTTGGGAAAGTGATATTATAGGTCATTTTCATTATAGGTCCATTTCATCATCTTGCACACTTCAAATGAAGATTTTTCCAACATAAAATGTGTTCCAAATGGTGTCAATTGTTCAACAAAACATTGAGAAGTCATGGATTAGGCTTGGAATGAAGAATTGATGGGTGAATTTTCCTGGGTAAAAGCTTAAAAGGACAAAATGGGAATTAATTCATTTTTTATCATTTTTGTGTAAGTAAGTACATATTTTGAGTGCAAAACATGTTTTAAACTCATTGGCAATTTCATAATTTTGATTTGTTGGGTTTTTGTGAGCCATTTCCAAGCTTACTTCATTATGAAGTTACACAATCAATGTCAACCTTTGAGATCAAACCAAGGAGTAAATCATGGCAATTCACACTCCATACACTCCTAGCAAGAGTTTTGATCCAATTTGGAGCCAAATTTGAAGCATTCTCGTGCACTTGAAGAAGCTCCAAAATCAATTCCAATGGATTTTCAATTGGACTCTAGGGACTAGAATTGGGCTTCATTATGATTCAAATCCATTACATAAAAGGTTTCTAACCTTCACAAATCATCAGAACACGAAATTGGAGGAAAATTGCTCAAGAACAACTTTGAAAAAGTGGAGAAAATTTGAAATTCGAATTTGGTGATCTAAGCCATTTCAAGCCAAATTGTGAATTGCAAAAGCTTTATTGAAGTTTGTGGAGTGATTCTGGACATTTTTCTTCAAGCTTAAGCATCAATTGAAGGCTCAGTGGAAGTTCTCCGCTAGGTATTTATAATTCAACTTATCTCTCTGAATATGCATTGATTCATTGCCATTTTTACATATTTGAGACCTAGACAACATGTAGATCATTAATCACTAAAACGAACTGGCATTTGTGATGATTGTTGGTGGATGCTCCAAACTGTTTGGATCTGATATGGCTTATTCTTGTGGTGTTTTGCTTGTTTGTTGCTTGATTTGTAACCTCCATAGCACGTAGATGGTTTCTGGACCAATTTGATTGAGTTTGGTGAATGTTTGTTCTTGGTGCACATTTCTGTTTGGTTTCGATTTGAGTTTGTGGTGAGGAATTAATGAAAATTAACCTCGGATTCTTGATCCTCGTGAGTTGTAGATGAAGTTTCATATAAAGTTGTTGGAATTGGTTAAGTTTTGACAAGAGCACTGTTTCTCTCGCCGGAGAAGATGACCGGAATCTTCTTCGGCCACCACTGAGTCCTTCCCTCTCATTTTGTAATTTGAATGAAGAAGATGATTGACTGGCCGTTAGATCTCGTGGACCTGGCTGACTTAGTACCCTCATCCAATGCTTGTGGTTCACTCTCAGGAGGTTTACTAGGGTTTAGGTGACACGGCCTCACGTGGATTGTAGGATGCGTATACTTTTGGAATGAGTGATCAGGATTAGAACGTATGATATAGCGCAATCAACTGAACCACACATGAACATGAGTGAAATGCGCCGTTTCATTTAATCCCCTTCAGTGCATATGTGGCGCGCTTGTGTGCTTTAGATCGGTTGACTGGTCTCTTGATCCAGCGGTTGATTATTTTACCTTGTTTTTTATTTTCTTTTATTCATTTTGTTATTTTCTTTTTATTTTGGTTCGAATTTGATTAATTAAAAATAGCTCCAATACTTCAAAAATTCCACAAAAAATATTTTTACAAACCTTGAGATGTCTATTATTTTTAGACATTTTTATTTTATTTTTCAGATTATTTTTCATTTTTAAATACAATTAAATATTGGAGGTGTTTTTAATTGAATTAAATTATGCATTGTTTGTTCTTTTA
Organism: Lathyrus sativus; assembly: GCA_963859935.3. NCBI lineage: Eukaryota > Viridiplantae > Streptophyta > Magnoliopsida > Fabales > Fabaceae > Lathyrus > Lathyrus sativus. Next base: position 365,985,022 of record OZ012737.1, read on the forward strand.
TTTGTTTCTTCCATTTCCTTTGGGTCCAATGAATGAAAATTGATCCTCATATCCATGATGAGTTGAACAATTTTTGAGGACCATTTTGCCCCTGGTTGGTTGATTTTGGGTTGACTTTTGGTGCTTTTATTTTGACCCTCGATTCTCCCATTTCAAAGTGGTACATCTTGAATATTATTTTCTTTTGATGGTGCTTTGAAGGGATATTTGCTTTGAGCTTTTGGCCTCTGGTTGCCAACATGTTTAGCTACCTTATGCATTTTATTTGATTATTTTTGAACCATTTTCCTATTTTTGAGGTAACTTGCAAGTCAAGTTACCTCCAAAGGAGGTTCACACATATACCTTGACCTAGTTTGATTTGGATATGACATTTTTGGATCCTTTGAACCCTCAATGCCTTTTGTTTCATGTTGCTAACATATTAAGGCTGATGTTGGTTCAATTTTAGGTCATGGTATTGTTTCTTCGTTGTTCATTTGTGTGTTTCCTTTTAAGTTTCCAACTTGAGCTCCTTAGTGGTGTGTGCTTGCTTCCTTTGTGCCCGTGCTTGCATTTCTTCTTGGTTTGTTTTTTTCTAGCTTTTGAGCTTTCCTTTTCATCTTTACCTTCTTCCCAATGACCTTGGAGTGTCATTTCAGGTGGCTTGGTCCCTCCTTTGGAGGTATTTGAAGCATACCTAGAATGATGAATCCTTGAGGACACTTTTGGTGCTTCTTTGCTTTTGATGAGTGATACTTATGGCTGAGTACCTATTATGAGGTCCTTGATGCCCTCATTTGGTCTCCCATCCTCACTTGGCTTTGGGTTTTGTTTTACCTTTCATTTGGTTTAGTTTTGTTGGTGTGGTTGATGTTGATTGACTTAGGTCATTTCATCCCACTTTTTGGTGCATCTTTGTGTAGTTTGTTCTTGTTTGATTAATTTCTTCTTGTGCACTTCTCCTTCTTCTCTTTTCTTGCATTTCCATATGCATGCTTGGTTGAGATGAGCTTGTGGAGGCTACTGCCCCACACTATTTTCCTCCCACTTTCATTCTATTTATGCATCTTATGTTCGCATTTTCATTTGCATATGCATTCTTCTTATTCTTCTTATTCTTTTGCTTTTCTTTGCCATGCTCCCCATAAGTTCTCTAATCTCTTGAGATTATGATAGACATTAGGTGTCTAACTATGCGTGATAACATTAGGTAGTTCCCTTTTGAATCTCAACTTTAAGTCCACTTTGCATGACAACTCTTAGGATTGATTAGTCTCCCATTAGTGTCCCTTCTTCTCTTCTCATCTTCAAACATTCTTAAAACATCTAATAAAGAATGACAAGTGTGGTACGCTACGAGCCTTAAGCTACTTGAGAAATGGTAATTGAGGGGCCTCCTCTCAAGGACCTAGAGTGTTTAGTGTACACCCTTTGGGTGATATACGACGCATTCGCTCTTAGATCATAGTCTCTAGTGCGACATGAGTTACAAATCAAGTTCAAAACACTTCTTCTTTAAAAAACACAAAAACACTTCAAACCTTTTTCATCTTCGGGATCTTAATCAGGAAAATATTTTCAGATAAAAGAGTGTCGTTAACTCTTAGTTTCACCACAAACAGTAACGCCTAAGTCTCCAATGGTCGAGCTGCATACACCAACTGCTAGAACTACTTGTTAACCCTACTCCGGCCTAAAAAATTTTGAACCAACCTGTGGTCCTTTTAGCCCGAGCTATGTTTGCTCTGATCTTTCATACCGGATGAAAGTACGTAGGCGCAAGACGCGATGTCTTGGCGAGCAACCTTCCCCCTTTTTTTGGCCATAGTTAGTCGAACTACGTTGACTCTGACTTTCCCATTGCACGAGGGAGTACGTAGGCACAGAGCGGTGATGCTCTGCCGAGTCACTTATCTTTTCTTTTTCTTTTTTCCATGAATCTTTAGCTAGATAGTTTCAACACACCCTTTTAGATAGACAACAATGCGTGGATCTCGTCGAGTACGACGGACGTGAGGGGTGCTAATACCTTCCCCTCGCGTAACCGACTCCCGAATCCAGACATGGTTACAATGACCTTGTCTTTCCCTTTTCTGTTAGGTTTTTCCGATCATTTCCTTTCCCTCTCTTTGGGATAAATAAAGAAAGTTGCGACTCTTCTGTTTTTCCGCCAGTTGTTTTTCGCAGTTGCGGCAGCTGGCGAGTCTGCTGGGGACTCTGGTTCACTATGCGAATCAATCCTAGCGCTTGTCTGTTTATTTTTGGATGTTGTATATATGTGCTTTATTTATCTTTCTCGCATTTATTTTCCGCATCGTATATCATTACTGATGTGCTATGGGGAGGGGAATTCCATTGAGTGATAAGCCGGACCTGGGCTTGAGTATTCACCTAGCTTTAGTAGTGGAAATTAGTGGTGGATGTACTTGCTTTGCTTGTACTAGTTCACCATGAAATTCACGCTCGGACGAGATTCTCTTTGACAACTTTCTTTCTGGCCCTTTGGGCTCGAAGGAATTTTGAATCAGAGGGTTGTCGACTCCGGGGACCGATTATTTGTGAGTCAGTTAAGTGAGTCCTCTTCAGGAGACGATGATGCCAAACCAGAAATGGTGAACGTATCATCATTTCTTGAAAGTTTGTGACACTGACAAACACATAGGATGCCGAACCTTATCAGTGGATAGGTCCATACCTGTGAGAGGGATTGGGTTATGTAGGAAACCTTGGCTTTCAGATTACCCGTTTCTTTGCAAGTGTGAATTTGTGTTCCTGATTTCAGTGGTTCCTATTGTCGGCACTTTGTTCTTGCTAAGGCGAAGCGCTGGTTCTTCTCGACCAACAGCACAGCAGTCTTGATCCCTTGTTTTCATTTGCTTTTGCATTTTCATCTGCATTTCATTAACATGTATTTGTGTTGCAGGTGTATATTTCTCCTTCAATTTTGGTGATCTTATTCCCTCCTTGCTAATATGGATTCCTTAAAGAGAACGGTGGCTTACAAGCTTCCAACTCCAGATGTTAGATCTTTGTTGAGTTTGATTTCCTTGGCTGGTGGGAAGGTGATGGAGGATTTCAGGCAGTCTTATAGGAGATTATTGAGATGGGTCTGCAAGCCTTCAGCACATGAGGTGGATGGCCTTTATGCCTTTATGCATTTTTATGATCCACAGTTGAGGTGTTTTGTTTTTCCTGATTACATTCTAGCGCCGACTTTGGAGGAGTACTCAGTATTGTTGGATGTGCCTGTTCTTAGTCAGATGCCATTTGTTCATATGGATGCGAAGCCTGATCTGGCTAAGCTAGTTGTCATAGTACATGTGGATGCTTCAGAGTTATAGGGGGTTTGATAGAGTGGAATGGAGTCCATGGTTTTCCTTTGGATTTCCTAGTTGATAAGGCTCGACAGTTTTCTATGGATGGTTGTTGGATTGCATTTAATGTTGTTCTTGCTATTTGTATATACGACATTATTTTGTTTCCTAATCTCCCTAACTTTGTGGATTTGGATGCATTTCATATACTGGCTTCGAGAAACCCAGTGCCTACTCTTCTCGGAGACGTTTATCATTCTGTGCACTACAAGAATGAGAAACGAAGGGGAAAGAATGTGGCTTGCTGTGTTCCTCTTTTGTACGCTTGGTTTGCTAGTCATATGCCCAAGACGAATCCATTTGTGGCTACTGCTCGTTGTTGCACCCTAAAATTTGCCCAACCTTATTCACTTGGTTTATGTTTCAATATCATTAGCATTTGCATATAGAGTCATGTACATAGACTAACCATCTGCATAGCATAAGCATAGCAAGTCATTCAACAGGGGACCAATCATTATTCTCATCTCTAGAAGCCTATCAAGAGGTTATTATCCCAATCCAATCTCATTCAAGTCATCAGGAAAGAATTTGAAAGCAAAGAGTTCAGCAGATCAAGCCTTGAGTCCATCTCCTAGCTGAGGGTATCTGAGGGTCAGCAAGAGGATTGTGAGCTGTGAGTTGAAGGCATGGAGAGTATCTAGACATTATGAGAGACTTAGAAATTCATTTGGAGAAGGAGACAAGTCATTGATGAGAGCACAAGAGCTATAGTTGAAGACAGTCAACTAGGGTTTCATCTGGGTCAACCCTAGGTCAACCCTAGGTCAATTGACTGATTTAAGGGGCATTCAAGTCTAGTGGAGAGATGTGGGGTTCATCATTGGACATATAAAGAAGGATATGGAGATATGCCAAGAAGAATTCAAGAGAAATCAAGGAGAAGAGGAGTTTCTAAATTAGGGTTTCTGTGTAAAATCCCCTAGTTTAGGTCAAATTTCCAAGCAAGATAAGTCAAAATGCTAGCTTCAAATGGATTCTTGGCCAACATGAAACTTGTAGAGGATCTCAAGACCTTTAATTTGAGTGGTGGAAGACCTCAAGGAGATTTATAGAACTCAAGTTATGGTCCTTGCAAGTTACAGGTCATCTGAGGTGTCTGAACTTTTGTCTGTGAAAGTGACTTGACTTCCCAGCTAGTTTTACCCCTCAAGGAGATTTCAAATGAATTCTTGGTCAACATAAGAATTGTTCCTCATTGTCTTAGCTTTCTAGAATGGTATAGTATGCCTTCATATGATGTGTGGAACTCAACTTATGGTCTTGGCAAGCAAAGGGTATTCTGGGCATTTGTGAATTACAGGTCATTTTAACCTATGTCCAAAACTCATACAAGGAGGCCTCAAATGGAAAAACTTACAACATCAAACTTGCTCCAAATGTGATTTTAAGTCTAGAAAGAAGGTCACAAATTGTTGGAAAAGCTCATAGCATGAAGTTGCATGATTGGTCCAAAGTTGAACTAAAATGGCTTATAATTTGGATAAATTCAAAATGAAAAATGGTTTGGGAGACTTATAAGTCCAAATGGAGACTTCCAATATATGATTTTGAATGGAAAAGGCATTCTAAGAACAATGGTTCAAACACTTTTTTGAGTTTAGTGGAAGATTTCAAAGTTATCTTTGGTTACTTGCATTTTAAGAAACACTTCAAAAATGGATCAAAGTTGGAAGGCAAGGGAATGTGTAAGATAGATCTAGAATGTTCATGTGAGCCATATATATTCATGAAATGAAGATTGATCAAGGGTTGGCTTCATTTTTCACCAAGAATCTCCCAAATTCTCTCATTCTTTTTCATTGAATTTTCACTCCAATTCCTCAAATTCTTCACCAATCATCATCAAAATCAACTTCATTATACTGTTTCATCATCATAGATCAGAGTTCAATCAAGAACAAGGTGTGATCCATCCATTTTCGAGCACTTCCATCATCAACATCAAAATTGAAGTTTCCATTGGACAGCACAATTCAAGTCAAGAATCATCAAGGTATTGCATACAGAATCAATCACTGAGTTAATTGATCAAGATCCAAGCCTTGGAAGCCTCAGATCCACGAGTCTCCATAGCTGTTTTCAAGATTTCACACCAGGTACATTTCCTCTGCCACAGCTTGAATTAGTTAGTTTAGCATGATTTTGTTAGTTTAGATATGATGTAGGATGTTAGTAGAGCAATTAGGTTGAGTTTGGAGTGGTTTGGTGATGATTGTTAGCAGGTTGTAGAAACTGTTAGGGCCTAGAACTCTTAGGTTAGTGCATTATAATGTTAGGTTGTTAGCGCAGGTTAATCACCATTAGTCATAGAGTAGTTTAGTCTAGGTTTGATGGAGAATTGTGTTGATGAGTTGCAGAGTATATTCATGGTGACCAGGACTTGTTGCTATCGGGTTGAGTGATCTATTGAATTTCAGACTGAATTAAGACCATAGGCTTGTAGAGGGAGAGATTTAGAGCAAGTTTCATGTTTATGTCGTGGCATTTCATGGCTTGGAGAGGGAGAACTGAGAGCTTGAATTTTGCTCGTGCATGGCTGCCATGGGAGAGGAAACCCTAATTCATTTGAACTGATGAGGAAGATGCAATCTGGAGCGTCCAATTCGTGTGGACTTTTGACTCAGAGCTTAGATCCTGTGGCTCTAATTCAATTCTGATTTGGAGGGAAATGCGTTGGTGCCAAACGCACCGTTTCATTAATTGAAACGGGCGGGCCTCAGATTGCTATGCTATTCCCACCCCCCAGCTTTTAAGCCCAATCTTTTTACACGTGAAACTCCTTCTTTTCTCACCCCCTGCGCCTCTTTTATTTTTTTATTGTTGCTGAGTGATTCTGGGCCTAATGCCAATTTGCTATTCACCCCCCCGTCTGCCTGGCCCATCCAATTATTAACTGGGCGTGATTGCTGAATAAACCCCCTCCCTTCATTTCATTATTTTTCTTTTATATTCTTTAATTGTTTTTTATGCATTTTCATAAATTCATAATAAATTCATAGAAAATCATTTTCACTTCATTCTTTTTACATCATTTTCATTAGAATGTCTAGAAAATTATAAAAAATAAAAATTGCATTTTATTTTTTATTTCATATTTTTTCCATATTTTCTAAATAAATGTCATTTTAAATAGCTTCATTTCATGCATGAATTTAATAATTTTTGTTCTCCTAGATGCTTTCATATTTTTTGTTCATTCTTTTTAGGGTGTTTAGATGAGATATTGAACTTGTAGAAACAATTTAGTTCCCATTTTTAGAAATTAATTTTAGGTGCTTAATGTAGGCTTGAACAACATGAACAAAACTAGGGTTTTAGGTGATGACTTAGGAGTTTGATTTCATTTCCCTTAGGACTTAGGGTTTGAATAGATTAGTTATGGGACTATAGGGGCTATGGGTAGTTATTAGATCCCCTTAGAAAAGTCAGGATTTCCCTACTGCTATTAATACTGTCTGTATATCTGATTGACTGGTGTGGTGTGCCCTCTGGGGATTATTGCTTGCTTGCTTGGGTATTGGGATTGTCTGGGGACTTGGGAGAGCTGAAGACTTGAGGAGATGAAGCCATTGGAGATTCAAAGATTGAGGATCAACTGCCAGAGTTGGAGAGGAGGTTCTTGCTAGCAGCTGCTGAGGAGACTAGGGTTTAGGAGCTAGGCAGAGCTCTAGTTTAGAAAGCTTGTTTCTCAAACATAGATGGCTTTGTTTGCCTCCATCCTTTCTCTATGATTCAAAGTCTCTTTCAAATATCCACCTCCTTCCTTTGGAAGGATCAGTGAATATATTTGAAAGATAGAACTTTTGAGAGAAAACTTTCTGTTTAATGTTAACAGTTGATGAACCACCCTTGGTAGGTAATTAACTGTTTAACATTCATTCACTTCACTCTTGTGACTGATCCCTCATCCTGGAGGTTTAAGCATGAAGAAAAGCCATTGCAGATGGAAGACTAATGATCAAAGCCCTTGCCTGAAGGCCATGAAGATGGAGATTGATGCTTGTTGAAGCCTGTAGCTGATTGGAGATTGCTGGAAGCCAGATGTTGATTCAGAGCTGCTGAAGTTGCTTCTTGTTTGCTGTATTTCATTTGCTGATGTATTGATTGGTTTTCTGGACTGTATTGTTTGCTGTTTACCCTGCTGGGTTGAAAGTGAAGCCTGTTCACTTTTGCCTATTGTTTTCTAGGTTCGAGGTTGAGTGGGACTCCCTTGCCTCGCTTGTACTGTTGCATCCATGCATTTTACTGCTTTACTGTATATATCTGATATTGTTTCTGTTTCTGCCTATCCCGTAGGATCTCTGTTTCTCTCTGTGCAAGAGAGGAGCATGATAGACACTAGGTCTTAACCCATGCATGATAACATTAGGATAGTTTGATTCCCTTCGCAACCGTAGGTTAGAGTTCTGTCTCTTTCTTTCTCAAAATAAACAGAAAAACACATAAAGATTTCAAACACAATAAAAGACACTTCTTCCGTAAAAGAATGTGAACTCATCAAAGACGTCATTTTTGTCCGCCGGGACTGTTAATCAAGAAAACCTTTTTCAGAAGGAATAAAATCAACCAAGACAAGCTTGTGTCGTACGTGGCCCGAACTACGTTTGCTCTGATCTTCCATGCAGTGTGGAAGTACGTAGGCATAGGATGCGATATCCTAGCGAGCAACCTTCCCCTCCTTTCCCGTAGGTAGGCGAACTACGTTGACTCTGATTTCTCGTTCCAGACGGGAATACGTAGGCATAAAGTGCGATACTTTGCCGAGTCATTTTATTTTCATTTTATTTTCTTTTTAACCCCAGACCTTTAGCGTAGATAGAATAACAATCCATACCCGAAAACAAGCGTGGATCCCATCGAGTACGATGGACGTGAGGGGTGCTAATACCTTCCCCTTGCGTAACCGACTCCCGAACCCAGGTTTTGGTTGCGATGACCATACCTTTCCCGTGTTGTGCGAGGTTTACTCTGAGCGTTTCCTTTCCCTCCCGTGGGATAAATAACGCACGGTGGCGACTCTTCTGTTCAGCCGGCGCCGATTTTCGCAGTAGCGACAGCTGGCGACTCTGCTGGGGATCCAACGTCCCCTGGCTGCTAAGGACTGCGATAGTTCTTATGCATTTGGGATCCAACGTCCCTTGAGAGAGTCAATCCTAGCGCTTGTTTTCCCGTCGAGGACTTTGTATGGAGTTATTGTATATTTCTAACCTTTTATTTTCAGCTTTATATATTGTTTATTATTGCTGTATTTGGGGTGTGACGGGTGTTCTGATATTGAGAGATAAGCCGGACCTGGGCTTGAGTGCACCTAGAATTAGCATAGAAAGTAGTGGGCGCGTGCCGGCTTTGCTTGCATTAGTGTCTCATGAAATCTACACTCGGACGAGGTTCTTCTGGTTGGCTTCTTTTTCTACCCTTTGGGTCGAAGGGGTTGTTGGTCAGCTGAATTGTCGACTCCGGGAACCGATCATTTGGAAGTTGGCTGAGTGAGGCCTCTTCAGGATTTGATGATGCCACTCCTTCTGGGAATCGTATCATCAACCCTGAAAGTCTGTGACGCCGACGACCGCATAGGATGCCGTACCTTGTGCCAGTTATAGGGCCACCCACCTGTGAGGGGATTTGGGGTTATGCAGGTAACCAGACCTTCAGATACCGGTTATTTCTTGATCAGAGATCCTGGTTATTTATGGAGAGTTATGAGGTCTGTCAGAGACCATTTGGAGATGTGTTCTGAGGTCTGTCAGAGACCATTTGGAGATGTGTTCTGAGGTCTGTCAGAGACCAATTAGAGATGTGATTTGAGGTCTACCAGAGACCAGTTGGAGTTATTGTTTGAGGCCTGTCAGAGACCAGCATTGGAGCTTTGTGTTAGGTCTATCTGAGACCAGGGTTTGATGATTTCTGGATGGTCTATCTGAGACCTTTCTTGATTGGGTTTAGGCTATTCAGCTACGGCAGCTTTGGTCCCTGTTGCATGTTACTTGCATTGCATTGCCTGCATATCCATTACCATTTGCATTTCACTAACGTGTGTCTGTGCTGCAGGTGCATTTGCATTTCCCTAGTTCTAGTGCCCGGACTTCTGAGTATTGATTATGGCTAGTTTGAGGAAAACAGTTGCGTATAAGCTGCCTTCGCCCGATATTACTTCTTTGCTTGGTCTGATATCTCTTGCCAATGAGGAGGTTAGGAGAAGCTTCAGAATGAGCCATGGGAGATTACTGAGATTAGTCTGTAAGCCCGCTGCTGATGAGATGAACGGGCTATACACCTTGATGCAGTTCTATGACCCCGCATTGAGATGCTTTACTTTTGCTGACTTCATTCTAGGGCCTACCATTGAGGAGTATGTGGAGCTTACTGAGCTTCCCGTGCAGAACAAGGTTCCCTTTATTCACTCTGCTGCTGAGCCCAAGTTGGAGGACTTAGCCAAAGCCTTGCATATGAACGCTGCAGATCTGTTATTGACTTCTTGGCTTGGGGTCTCAGGTTTCTCTCTGGATTTCTTAGTTGTCAAAGCTCGAGAGTACGCCAAGAACGGTTGTTGGGTGGTTTTCAATGCTATTTTGGCTTTATGCATTTACGGGATTGTGTTGTTCCCTAACTTACCCAACTTTGTGGATTTGGATGCTTTCTATCTGTTTGCTGCAGGCAACCCAGTGCCAACTTTGATCGGAGACTTCTATCACTCATTGCACTACAAGAACGAAAACCGAAGAGGAAAAGTTGTGTACTGCTGTGCTCCTCTGTTGAATATGTGGTTCAAGAGTCACCTTCCCATAAAGGGACCATTTGTAGACAGTGCAACCTCAGCCAGTTGGTCAGAGCGCCTGATGAGGCTATCATCGGAAGACATTGTGTGGTTTGATCAAGGTTTGTTGGGATCTGAGCTCATCTTCAGTTGTTCTGGGTACCCTAATGTACCGCTGATAGGAAGAAAAGGGTGTATCAATTACAACCCTTCTCTATTCATTCGTCAGTTCGGATATGCGCTGAAGAATCCACCTCAAGAGGAAGAAGTACAGGAATCTATGTACTTCACCGGTGACGTGAAGGGGGAGTTATTAGCCAAGTTGCAACATGCCTGGACGCGTATTAACCGCAGAGGGAAGCCGTTGTTAGGTAAGAATGACTGTCAGGCCTATGCACCTTATAGAGTTTGGATTCAGGAGAGGGCTAGTCAGTTGAGGATGCCGTTTCCAGATGCACCAATTCTTGTTCCCGTTCCGGTAGCAGAGTCAACTACTGTTTCTAGAGAAGTCTATGAACAAGTTGTGAAGGAGAAAGAAGCCTTGATGAAGATTAATGAAGGGTTAGAGCAAGAGTTAGCCCAGGCACGCAGTGAGAAAAACAAGGTTGTATATGCTTTCCAACAACAGATCGAGCTAGTAAACAGGTTAGGGGCTGAGTTGACTGAGGAAAAGAAAAAGCGCGAACGTCTGGGGCAAGAGTTCAGAAGCTCCCATGACATGCTGGAAGCCAAAAAGAAAGCGCTCGACGCAGCACACCGAGAGATATCTTCTTGCAATAAGACTTGGAATGCTACACTCACCAACAATAAGAAGAGGGAAGGTAAGCTAAAGCAGCAAATTTCCGACCTCGAAGAGAAGTTGAAGTCTAGCATCAAGAAATGTGAGGAAGAAGTAATGACCCGGTATAGTGTCCAGCATGCACTGAACAAGGCAATCAAATCCAGAGATGAAGCAGTGTCTCAGAAGCGAAAGTTAGAAGATTGCTTCGGAGAAGCAACATGGGAAGAAACTGCTGAAGACGTACGCCGGGTCCTTAAGAGGAGAAACCAGCTTGTTGAAGGGCTGCTTGATCGACCAAGCCATCCGGAGACCAAGAAGTTGATAGAGGAGTACCAGACTTTTGGGAGGATTTGATCATTTCATGTAGTAACTTGTATGCTTTATTTGCATAGTGCTGACCATCACCAGGATTGTTGGTTGAGGTCATGCCTTCTTTGTACTCTCAGCGATATTGTACCCTGGGCTTATTAATTCTCTCTGCAATATATGAGGCTTTCTATGATTCAACTCCGATATTCCTATTGTCAGCACTGTCACTGCACTGGCACCTTCGCACTAGAACTGGGGGAATGAACTTCCCTAATGCACAGACACATTGCATTGCATTCATATTCATATTGCATTACAGGTAATCTTTGAATGGTGTCTTATCTCCTGCTCTGTATCAGGTACTTAACAGGATTGCAGATCAGCATCCGCACCGCTATTCTACACGCTCCAATTGTCGAAAAGTCATGGACCAAATGCAGAACGAGATGCAGGATGTGCGCGAGAAGCTCGCTCTCTTCATGCAGACCATGGAAGCTATAGCAAAAGGGCAAGAGAATTTGCAGGCCATGGTCCAGCCTCTGTTGGCTCGCAACGCTGGTCATGGTAATGAAGATCATCAGTCCGTCCGGGTTGATACTGCTCATGGAGATGGCACTCCCACGCCAGTGGCTCCGCCCGTAGTCAATATACCTGCTGCTAATGTCAACAACGCTACCGCTGCTGTGAATGGTAACGTCGGAGTAGGGAATGAAGCTGCTGTCCATAATGCTGGGCTGGGTGATGTCAATTTGGGAGATAATATAGGAGGCAATGGCTTTGTCAACAATGGGTTCGGATTCAACGATCAGGGATTCGATAACACTGGGAAGTATGGCTTTAATGCTCAAGGCTTTGGGCAAGATGGTTATGGTATGATCAACCAGGGTTACGGAGGCTTTGGAAACGGAAATGGTACTGGATTTATGGGTTTTGGTCCTGCTGGAGGTGTTCAAGGGTACGGCAACCGAGGTCGAGGTCCGGGGATGAATCAGATTAGAGCTGGACGTAATAATGCATATGATGGGTACGGAGCTGGAAATGGTATGTGGCAAGAGGATCAGCAGGAGGACGCCTTCTCCGGAGGAGGATTTGAAGGGCCGATGGATGATTCCCAAAAGATTAGAATGCTGGAAGAGCAGATGAAGGGAGTCCTAAACCAGAGTGCTGTGGGATTGGACATGGCAACAATGGGCTTGGTACCTGGCTTGAGGGTGCCGATTAAATTCAAAGCGCCTGCGTTCGATAAGTACAAAGGAGACACATGTCCGAAAGTCCATGTACGAGCTTATTACAGAAAGATGTCTGCATACTCCACTGATGAAAGAATGCTAATGCATTTCTTTCAGGATAGTCTATCGGGCCCTTCCCTAGAGTGGTACATGGGGTTGGAGCCCACTGATATCAAGACATGGAAGCAATTGGCGGAGGCGTTTGTAGCCCATTACAAGTATAACAGCGACCTGGCGCCCAATCGGGTCCAGTTGGCCGGGCTTTCGCAGAAGAAGGGGGAGAGTTTTAAAGAGTACGCGCAAAGGTGGCGCGATATGGCTGCCAGGGTCCGTCCTCCTGTGGAAGATAAGGAAATGAATGATATGTTTGTCGGCACATTCACCGGGCTGTTTCATGATATGCTATTTCATACGTCTCTGGCTAGTTTTTCAGACCTGATTCTGATGGGGGAAAAGATTGAGCGTAATATTAAGCAAGGAAAGTTCCAAGTCGAGGAATCAACTGCATCTGGCAGTAATAGAAAAGCTTATGGCGGGCGCCGTCAGGGCGAAGCCAGCGCAGTATTTGGAGGCCGAGGCCGAGGCCGAGGCAGGGGAAGAGGTCAATATCGTCAGCCGCAGCAGGTGTCGAGTGTTACTATCCCATATCAGCAACAACCACTACAGCAACAACAACCGGTTCAGCAGCAGCCAATGCCACAGCAGCAGCAGCCTCAGCAGGGGGCACAGCAGGCTCAACGAAGATTCCAGGGTGGCAAACCGAGAAGAGTGTTTGAGAAGCCTCCCTCAACCTATGCTGATTTGTTGCAGACATTGTTGGGATTGAATCTGGTAGAGAAAAGAACTCTGGCACCAATAACGGGAGCTCCCCCGTTCGGCTATGATGCAAACAGGCACTGTGAGTTTCATTCTGGGGCCCCGGGCCACGATATAGAAGGTTGCCATGCTTTTAAGCACGTTGTGCAGGATCTCTTAGACAACAAGACTATCAACTTCGGAACGGCAGGTCCGAATATAGTCCAGAAACCCATGCCTAATCATGGGGCGAACGCCGTGCTGACTGAGGAAGGTCTGAATCTGATTATGAATGTTGAAGATTTAAAGACGCCTCTGAGCGAAATAAAGAGCCGACTGTTACAAGGAGGTGTTTACCCAGGATGTAACGAGTATTGCTTAGACTGTTGGACCCTAGCTGGGGGGTGTGAGGATTTGAAGAAAGGCATTCAGGCTTTAATTGATGAAGGTATATTGCAGTTTGATCGAGCGGCAACTGACGAGCCTGCAGGGGCAGTAGTGGATAATCGGAGTGATGTGGCCACAGTGACGATTCCTCGGAAGACGATCACTATTGCAGCACCAGCTCAGCGACCACCGATTACCATAACTAAAGCCGGGCCAATCCCGTACGAGAACACGAGAGCAGTCCCATGGTCATATGGGTTAGAGGTGTATTGTGACGGGATAAAGATTGATGTTAACAAGCAGCCGGTGGAGATTGTGGATAATGTTGTCGGTTCAGGAGGCATGACGAGGAGTGGCAGGATCTTTATATCTCCAGAAGTGGAGGCTGAAAGACTAGCGAAAGGAAAAGGGAAAGCGGTTGAAAATGTTCCGGTGCAAGCAAGTGAAAAAGAAGCGGCATCGAAAGATGTAGAGGAATTCATGCGCTTGATTCGAAAAAGTGATTATAAGATTGTGGAGCATCTGCAGCAGACGCCGTCCAAAATATCTATCCTGTCATTGCTGTTGTGTTCGGAAGCTCACAGGAATGCTTTGCTGAAAGTCCTGGACACTTCTTTTGTACCCCAGGACGTCTCCGTAAATCAGCTAGAAGGAGTGCTGGCACATGTGAATGCAGGCCACAGCTTGGGTTTTACCGATTTTGATTTGACTCCGAAAGGGAGGGATCATAATATGGCATTACACGTATCGGTTGAGTGTAGAGGATCGGTAATGTCGCACGTATTGGTTGACACTGGATCGTCTTTGAATGTGCTGCCCAAGAAGGCGATGATGAAGCTGGATGTTCGAGGGATTTTGTGTACACCCAGTGATTTGGTAGTCAGAGCATTTGACGGCACGCGGAGAACAGTCTTCGGATCGATTACTTTGCCTCTGCAAGTGGGGCCGGAAGTGTTTGCCACGGAGTTTTATATCATGGATATACAGCCTGCGTACAGCTGCTTGCTGGGAAGACCCTGGATTCATGGGGCAGGGGCAGTTACGTCTACCCTGCATCAGAAGTTAAAGTATATGGTCGGAGACAGCGTAGTCACCGTGTGCGGAGAAGAAGACATCCTGGTCAGCCATCTATCATCGTTTAAATATGTGGAAGTTGACGGGGAGATCCACGAGACACCATGCCAGGCATTCGAAGGTTTGCGCATCAAGGACAAGGGTCCCGGGCCGAGCAAAGTGCCAGAGATAGCTGTCTCATCGTATAAAGAAGCTCAAGCGCTAGTGGAAGCAGGAGAAGCCAAGGGCTGGGGCAAAGTGCTGGACATTCCTGTGAAAATGGACCGGTTCGGACTGGGGTACCGACCGTCGTCATCAACTCCTTCTGTGGGGGCCCCCCATTTCAGAAAATCAATCACCATCTCTGCCAGTGGAGTATGTCATGAAACTGTCAATGCTGCTTCAGAGTCTGATGAAGGAGACAGCGACTGTGATATGGATGCCTGGATTCAGCCAAGCACGCCAGGACAAGGACTGTGCAACTGGTCTATTCAGGAGCTTGTTCCTGTGACTTTTAAACAGTAATGCTTTGCTTTATTAATTGTTGAATAATCTGATGTCTTGCCCGGGGCATCAGGATTTGCTTAGGGCTGTGTTGGTATAAACATTGCGTGTTAATCATTAAATAAATGGCGTTTTTTTCATGTGCAAATACCGTAATCCCTGTCTTTCTTGTTTTATATTTTTCAATAAAATGGCAACGTGGTTATTCGCTTTATACGCATTTTGAAGCACTTAACCATTCCTTTTGCAGGATAACATTTTCAGATGACATCCTTGAGCCACCTATGACTCGTCCCGACTTCGATCACCCGGTATTCCAGACCGAAGAAGAGGTTGTCGAAGATAGCGACGTTCCTGAAGAACTGTCTTGGTTAGTGAAGCAAGAGGAAAGAGCCATTCTGCCTCACGACGAGGTCATCGAAATTATCAACTTGGGGTCGAAAGGGGTTGAGAAGAATATTCGTATCGGAGCCGCACTGCAGAGTGATATCAAGCGAAGACTGGTTGAAATGCTTCGACAGTATAATGACGTATTCGCTTGGTCATATGAGGATATGCCGGGGCTCGATACAGATATGGTTGTGCATCGCCTGCCACTGAAAGAAGATTGCCCGCCGGTCAAACAAAAGCTTCGCAGAACTCGACCAGATATGGCAATGAAGATCAAAGAGGAGGTTCAGAAACAGTGGGACGCTGGTTTCCTGGCTGTGACGAAGTATCCTTCATGGGTTGCCAACATCGTACCAGTGCCAAAGAAAGATGGCAAGGTTCGAATGTGCGTGGATTATAGAGATTTGAATAAAGCAAGCCCAAAAGACGATTTTCCACTTCCTCACATTGACGTGTTAGTTGATAATACTGCTCAGTACTCCGTATTCTCCTTCATGGATGGCTTTTCAGGCTATAATCAAATTAAAATGGCGCCAGAGGATATGGAGAAGAGTACTTTCATAACGCCTTGGGGGAACATTTTGCTACAAAGTGATGCCCTTTGGTTTGAAAAATGCTGGGGCAACATATCAGCGTGCGATGACGACTCTCTTTCATGACATGATGCATAAAGAGATCGAAGTTTATGTTGACGATATGATTGCCAAATCCCAGACGGAGGAAGAGCATCTGGTGAATCTGTTGAAGTTGTTTAAAAGACTTAGGAAGTTCAGGCTGAGGCTGAACCCTAACAAATGCACCTTCGGGGTGAGATCGGGTAAACTGCTGGGGTTTATCGTAAGCGAAAGAGGAATAGAGGTCGATCCTGCTAAAATAAAAGCGATTCAAGAAATGCCGACGCCTAAAACAGAGAAAGAGGTGCGCGGGTTTTTAGGGAGATTGAACTACATTGCCCGGTTCATATCTCACCTAACGGCCACGTGTGAACCATTATTCAAGTTGCTAAAGAAAGATCAAGCTGTAACGTGGAACGAAAATTGTCAAAAGGCGTTCGATAAAATAAAGAAGTATCTGCAGGAGCCTCCTATTTTGATACCCCCAGTGGCAGGGAGACCCTTGATAATGTATTTGACGGTTCTTGAGGGAAGCATGGGTTGTGTTCTCGGTCAACACGACGAGACGGGGAGAAAAGAGCATGCGATCTATTATCTGAGTAAGAAATTTACAGACTGTGAATCTCGATACTCAATGCTGGAGAAAACTTGCTGCGCGCTAGCCTGGGCCGCCAAGCGTTTGAGGCAGTACATGCTGAATCATACAACCATGCTCATCTCGAAGATGGATCCTATCAAATATGTATTCGAAAAGCAGGCGTTGTCAGGTAGAATTTCCCGTTGGCAGATGGTCTTGACTGAATATGATATTCAATACGTCTCGCAAAAGGCTATAAAGGGGAGTGTGCTGTCTGAGTATCTGGCGGAGCAGCCTATTGAAGAGTACCAATCAATGAGATTTGATTTTCCTGACGAGGATATCATGTACTTAAAGATGAAGGATTGTGAAGAGCCGTTGCCAGACGAAGGACCGGAGTTGGGGTCCCAGTGGAAGATGATATTTGACGGAGCTGTGAATGCTTACGGTAGCAGAATAGGGGCAATTATCACTACGCCGCACGGGTCGCACATCCCGTTTACTGCCCGATTGACCTTTGCCGTTACTAACAATGAGGCCGAATACGAAGCTTGTATAATGGGGCTTGAAGAAGCCATTGATTTGCGAATCAAACATCTAGACGTATACGGAGACTCAGCTCTGGTAGTGAATCAAATCAAAGGGGAATGGGAGACACGGCAGCCTAATTTGATACATTATATGAATTATGCAAGGAGATTGTTGCCTTTCTTTGACAAGGTTGAATTGCATCACGTACCGCGGGCAGAAAATCAAATGGCTGACGCCCTTGCCACTTTGTCTTCCATGTACAAGGTCAACTTCTGGAACGAAGCTCCCCAAATCACTATCTCTCGGTTGGACAGGCCAACTTATGTATTTGCTATCGATGAAGCATCTGATGACAAACCGTGGTATTTCGATATCCTTAATTTCCTGAAGAATAAAGAGTATCCGGCTGGGGCATCCAGTCAAGATCAGAAGACTCTCAGGAGATTAGCGGGTAATTTCTACTTGAATCCAGATGGCGTCTTGTACAGAAGAAACCACGATTTGGTGTTGTTGCGTTGTGTAGACGAGAAAGAGGCAAAGCTTCTCATGGAGGAAATTCACGAGGGTGCCTTTGGTACGCATGCTGGTGGGCATGCTATGACGAGAAAGCTGCTGCGGGCAGGTTATTTTTGGCTGACGATGGAAACTGATTGTTTCAAGTTCGCAAGGAAGTGCCACAAGTGCCAAATCTATGCTGACAAGATACACGTGCCTCCGAGTCCTCTAAATGTGATGTCATCTCCATGGCCATTCTCGATGTGGGGAATCGATATGATTGGAAAGATCGAGCCGCCGGCTTCTAACGGGCATCGGTTCATCCTAGTAGCAATCGATTATTTCACCAAGTGGGTGGAAGCGGCGTCTTACGCAAATGTAACGAAGCAAGTGGTGGCTAGATTCATCAAGAGAGATATTATTTGCCGATATGGGATCCCCGAGCGGATAATCACGGATAATGGTTCCAATCTGAACAACAAAATGATGAAGGAGCTCTGTCAGAATTTCAAGATCGAACATCACAACTCCTCCCCTTACCGACCAAAGATGAATGGCGCTGTCGAGGCGGCCAATAAGAATATCAAGAAAATCGTCCAGAAAATGGTGGTGACTTATAAAGATTGGCATGAAATGCTACCTTTCGCTTTGCACGGTTATCGTAAGACGGTACGCACATCAACCGGGGCAACTCCGTTCTCGTTGGTATACGGAATGGAAGCGGTACTACCATTGGAAGTTGAGATCCCTTCTCTGAGGGTATTGCGAGACATTCAGCTGGACGAGGCAGAATGGGTAACGAATAGATTGAACCAACTGAGTTTGATGGACGAGAAGAGGCTAGCTTCTCTGGCATACGGTCGTTTGTACCAAAGACGAATGAAGAAAGCGTACGACAAGAAGATACTTCCGTGAAGCTTTCAGACGGGCGACCTGGTGCTGAAAAGGATTCTCCCGCCGCAAGCAGATCACAGGGGCAAGTGGACCCCCAATTACGAAGGGCCATACGTTGTCAGAAAGGTCTTTTCAGGAGGAGCGTTGTTGTTGTCCACCATGGACGGAGAAGACTTTGCGTCACCTGTGAATTCGGACGCAGTTAAAAAAATACTTTGCTTAAAATAGACCCGCTGGACAGAAAAAAGAGAGTCCAGGCAAAAATGGGGCATCCTGGCGAACCAAAAACAGAATGAAAGGTTCGGGCAAAAGTTAGGGATAAAATTGAAAAAAATGTACACCCGCGAAGTTGAAAACCTACACTGGGCGGCTTCGGCAAAAAAGGGTATCCCGGTGAACTGAAAACCCGTAAAGGGCGGTTCACGCAAAAGTTAGGGACTTGAAAAGCAAATGACTGCGGTCCGAATTCAATGAGCATCAATGCGGGAGAATACGTTTGAGGAGTCAGTTATCGGATACAATCTCTTCAGAAGTGAGGATACCGGGAAAGCATTAGAGTCGGATGAGTCATAGGAGGATCAGTTCGTGGTGTTCATCTGCATCCCGTTGCCGACATGTGTACAAATTTAATTTGTCAAAATATTCATGCTTCTTGTGCATACTTGTATACTTGTATATTTGCTTTGTGTAGCTTCCTCTTTTCAGGAGTTACATCCCGTGTACAAAACTCCGCCCATTCAGGGGCCCAATCAATGAAAATGTGTTATTCAGTACTTGATGCCTGTTCTTTACTGTTTTGTGCATGATAAAACGCCTAAGTTTATTGAAGCTAGCATGAGTATAACATCACTGGCCCTTGCCAACAATTGTTAAAGCTTTGAATTAACTGAGTGTAACGTCACTAACCTGAATTGATTTGATTGCACAGGCTTGTCGTGTCTTGTTTGTGTTGTTGCAGGTTTCATAACCATACGAAGAAGGTGATCAAAAGATTGCGATAACGAAAGACTTGATCCCCACGCAGGGCATGCATGTTCTTCCTGAAGAAGGATAGAATTCCCCAGCTAGCCGTAGCTTATCCGAAGGACGTGCTTCAGAAAAGTTATTCGTCCTCAGCAAAGTTTGACGATTCCAAGATCGTAAGGCTGTATTCAGACAGGTTCACCTTTCCCCGCAGGGTCATGCACTCTCCCCCAGCGGAGTCAGTGGATTTTCCCCGAGAGAATCATCCCATCTCCAGCGGAATTCTCTTTGCAAGTGTTTTCATTCCTTCCAGTGGAGCTCGAAGATTAAGACTCTCCCAAGTAGAGTTGATGGTGGTTCCTATCATTTATTTTGTCAGAGATACTGTGTAATATCAGTTCACGTTCCAGCAGAAAGTCCGATCGTACTGTGCACAGCTGCTATTCCCCAGCAGGGGGTTACCTCAACAAGGCGTTTGGTTTGAGTTCCTAATTTCCCAGCAGGGTCGACTTCATCCTTCCAGCATTTACTTTGCTGGAATAATTCTGTAGCATCTGGCTATCCCCGGCGGAGTCGGCATTATACTTCCAGCAGTTTTTGTTGAAGCAGTTCCTGTATTCTAGCAGTTCAGGTGGAGAGAGTTCTTGCTCGAATGAACTACCAAACACTCAAGATCTCGGCATGAGATATTCAATGATAATGTCAGTTTCGGCAGTATTCCCCACAAAGTCTGCAAGATAAGTTTCTCTTTGTCCCCAAGCAGAGTTACTTATGTCCCCGCCAGAGCTTTTGTTGAAGTTTCTCTAGTCCGATCAGCGGATTGTTTCCTTCAAGGTTGTTGTTACGTCAACATTAAAAGGTTTCATGAGTCAGAATTTCAGAGGCCACCGCCGGTTATCAGAGCAGGCGTCCGATAGTTGGTTTCCAGACATCCCCAGTAGAGTCCGCCTCAAAGTCGCTGTCACGTCAGTGTTAAGAAGTTTGTGGGTGAGGATCATTGGAGAACTAAGTCCTGACGTGGACAATTTATTCCTATATTGACGGGATTTCTTCAGAAGTGGGCGTCCTAACGTGGACAGGTTTATTTCCCTGGATTGGTGAGGTGCGTTAGTCCTATCGTGGGCAGGTTCAGTTTCTCGAAATTAGTGGAATGGGAGGTCATGACGTTGACAAAAGTGGTTACTCTTTGTGTTGGTGCCCGGACGTGGACAGATCAGACCAGCGTGTGAGTCCTTACGTGGACAAGTCTTATTTCCTCAGCGGGTCGAAGACGCCTGAGTCCTAACGTGGACAAATCAAGACTATATCAGTGTCCTGACGTGGACAAATCAAAGAGATTATTATTCCTAATGTGGAGAAGTGGGTCCTAACGTGGACGACGTAGTCCTTACGCGGACATATCAAAAAAGATCATTCCTTACATGGAAAGATTGGAGTCCTTACGTGGACAGATTAAGATGGTATGCCTGACGTGGAAAGGTGGGTCCTAACGTGGACGATGTTCTCCTTACGTGGAACGACAATGTTTCCTTACGTGGAAAGAAGTTGGTATTCCTTACGTGGAAAGATTGAGTCCTTACGCGGACATATTGAGACAGATTCCTTACGGGGAGATAAGTGCATTCCTAACGTGGAAAAGTTTAGTCCTGACGCGGACAGATGGAAAAGAAGTTGATTCCTGACGTGGAAAGAGAAGGTTATTCCTTACGTGGAAAGATTAAGTCCTCACGCGGACATATCAAGATTGATTCCTGACGTGGAAAGAAAGAGATTATTCCTAACGTGGAAAAGTTTAGTCCTGACGCGGACAGATGGAAAAGAAGTTGATTCCTGACGTGGAAGGAGAAGAGTTACTCCTTACGTGGAAAAATTGGGGTCCTTACGTGGACAGATTCAAAAAAAGTTGAGTCCTGACGTGGACAGGTTCAGAACCAAAGTTGAATTCCTTACGTGGAAAGATTGGAGTCCTGACGCGGACATGTCAAGTGGTATTGGAGTCCTTACGTGGACAGATTGATATAGTTCTCCTGGCGTGGAAAGATAGAAAGTTTAGTCCTGACGTGGACAGGTTTCAGAAGGGATGACTCCTAACGTGGACAGAAATGACTCCTAACGTGGAAGAGTGTTATTCCTAACGTGAGCGATTCAGTTTATGGAAATGCAGGCGAATTATCCCCCAGCGGAGTTGCCGAGACTTTTCTGGGTTAGCAGCAAGTGGAGTCCTAACGTGGACAGGTTTTAGTTGAGATTTCTTCGTGTCGATCACAGACAGAGTCCTAACGTGGACAAGCAAACAATCTGTTATGATAGCATCCTCTTCAGAACGATGAAGACAATCCCAACACAGTCGTACGAGATCAGTGGGTTACCGTAACAGTCAGATTCAGCTGATGAATGTCGTTCCTCGAGCAGGAGCGCAATTTATTTCTGCGGTTGGCAAATTTCTGGTTTCACTAGTATTCAATCGACTCGTACCGCGAATGTCTGAAGGCTCCGGGATCTTCACCCAATCGGGTCCAAGTCGCTTGAATAGGGGCAGCTGTTGCACCCTAAAATTTGCCCAACCTTATTCACTTGGTTTATGTTTCAATATCATTAGCATTTGCATATAGAGTTATGTACATAGACTAACCATCTGCATAGCATAAGCATAGCAAGTCATTCAACAGGGGACCAATCATTATTCTCATCTCTAGAAGCCTATCAAGAGGTTATTATCCCAATCCAATCTCATTCAAGTCATCAGGAAAGAATTTGAAAGCAAAGAGTTCAGCAGATCAAGCCTTGAGTCCATCTCCTAGCTGAGGGTATCTGAGGGTCAGCAAGAGGATTGTGAGCTGTGAGTTGAAGGCATGGAGAGTATCTAGACATTATGAGAGACTTAGAAAGTCATTTGGAGAAGGAGACAAGTCATTGATGAGAGCACAAGAGCTATAGTTGAAGACAGTCAACTAGGGTTTCATCTGGGTCAACCCTAGGTCAACCCTAGGTCAATTGACTGATTTAAGGGGCATTCAAGTCTAGTGGAGAGATGTGGGGTTCATCATTGGACATATAAAGAAGGATATGGAGATATGCCAAGAAGAATTCAAGAGAAATCAAGGAGAAGAGGAGTTTCTAAATTAGGGTTTCTGTGTAAAATCCCCTAGTTTAGGTCAAATTTCCAAGCAAGATAAGTCAAAATTCTAGCTTCAAATGGATTCTTGGCCAACATGAAACTTGTAGAGGATCTCAAGACCTTTAATTTGAGTGGTGGAAGACCTCAAGGAGATTTATAGAACTCAAGTTATGGTCCTTGCAAGTTACAGGTCATCTGAGGTGTCTGAACTTTTGTCTGTGAAAGTGACTTGACTTCCCAGCTAGTTTTACCCCTCAAGGAGATTTCAAATGAATTCTTGGTCAACATAAGAATTGTTCCTCATTGTCTTAGCTTTCTAGAATGGTATAGTATGCCTTCATATGATGTGTGGAACTCAACTTATGGTCTTGGCAAGCAAAGGGTATTCTGGGCATTTGTGAATTACAGGTCATTTTAACCTATGTCCAAAACTCATACAAGGAGGCCTCAAATGGAAAAACTTACAACATCAAACTTGCTCCAAATGTGATTTTAAGTCTAGAAAGAAGGTCACAAATTGTTGGAAAAGCTCATAGCATGAAGTTGCATGATTGGTCCAAAGTTGAACTAAAATGGCTTATAATTTGGATAAATTCAAAATGAAAAATGGTTTGGGAGACTTATAAGTCCAAATGGAGACTTCCAATATATGATTTTGAATGGAAAAGGCATTCTAAGAACAATGGTTCAAACACTTTTTTGAGTTTAGTGGAAGATTTCAAAGTTATCTTTGGTTACTTGCATTTTAAGAAACACTTCAAAAATGGATCAAAGTTGGAAGGCAAGGGAATGTGTAAGATAGATCTAGAATGTTCATGTGAGCCATATATATTCATGAAATGAAGATTGATCAAGGGTTGGCTTCATTTTTCACCAAGAATCTCCCAAATTCTCTCATTCTTTTTCATTGAATTTTCACTCCAATTCCTCAAATTCTTCACCAATCATCATCAAAATCAACTTCATTATACTGTTTCATCATCATAGATCAGAGTTCAATCAAGAACAAGGTGTGATCCATCCATTTTCGAGCACTTCCATCATCAACATCAAAATTGAAGTTTCCATTGGACAGCACAATTCAAGTCAAGAATCATCAAGGTATTGCATACAGAATCAATCACTGAGTTAATTGATCAAGATCCAAGCCTTGGAAGCCTCAGATCCACGAGTCTCCATAGCTGTTTTCAAGATTTCACACCAGGTACATTTCCTCTGCCACAGCTTGAATTAGTTAGTTTAGCATGATTTTGTTAGTTTAGATATGATGTAGGATGTTAGTAGAGCAATTAGGTTGAGTTTGGAGTGGTTTGGTGATGATTGTTAGCAGGTTGTAGAAACTGTTAGGGCCTAGAACTCTTAGGTTAGTGCATTATAATGTTAGGTTGTTAGCGCAGGTTAATCACCATTAGTCATAGAGTAGTTTAGTCTAGGTTTGATGGAGAATTGTGTTGATGAGTTGCAGAGTATATTCATGGTGACCAGGACTTGTTGCTATCGGGTTGAGTGATCTATTGAATTTCAGACTGAATTAAGACCATAGGCTTGTAGAGGGAGAGATTTAGAGCAAGTTTCATGTTTATGTCGTGGCATTTCATGGCTTGGAGAGGGAGAACTGAGAGCTTGAATTTTGCTCGTGCATGGCTGCCATGGGAGAGGAAACCCTAATTCATTTGAACTGATGAGGAAGATGCAATCTGGAGCGTCCAATTCGTGTGGACTTTTGACTCAGAGCTTAGATCCTGTGGCTCTAATTCAATTCTGATTTGGAGGGAAATGCGTTGGTGCCAAACGCACCGTTTCATTAATTGAAACGGGCGGGCCTCAGATTGCTATGCTATTCCCACCCCCCAGCTTTTAAGCCCAATCTTTTTACACGTGAAACTCCTTCTTTTCTCACCCCCTGCGCCTCTTTTATTTTTTTATTGTTGCTGAGTGATTCTGGGCCTAATGCCAATTTGCTATTCACCCCCCCGTCTGCCTGGCCCATCCAATTATTAACTGGGCGTGATTGCTGAATAAACCCCCTCCCTTCATTTCATTATTTTTCTTTTATATTCTTTAATTGTTTTTTATGCATTTTCATAAATTCATAATAAATTCATAGAAAATCATTTTCACTTCATTCTTTTTACATCATTTTCATTAGAATGTCTAGAAAATTATAAAAAATAAAAATTGCATTTTATTTTTTATTTCATATTTTTTCCATATTTTCTAAATAAATGTCATTTTAAATAGCTTCATTTCATGCATGAATTTAATAATTTTTGTTCTCCTAGATGCTTTCATATTTTTTGTTCATTCTTTTTAGGGTGTTTAGATGAGATATTGAACTTGTAGAAACAATTTAGTTCCCATTTTTAGAAATTAATTTTAGGTGCTTAATGTAGGCTTGAACAACATGAACAAAACTAGGGTTTTAGGTGATGACTTAGGAGTTTGATTTCATTTCCCTTAGGACTTAGGGTTTGAATAGATTAGTTATGGGACTATAGGGGCTATGGGTAGTTATTAGATCCCCTTAGAAAAGTCAGGATTTCCCTACTGCTATTAATACTGTCTGTATATCTGATTGACTGGTGTGGTGTGCCCTCTGGGGATTATTGCTTGCTTGCTTGGGTATTGGGATTGTCTGGGGACTTGGGAGAGCTGAAGACTTGAGGAGATGAAGCCATTGGAGATTCAAAGATTGAGGATCAACTGCCAGAGTTGGAGAGGAGGTTCTTGCTAGCAGCTGCTGAGGAGACTAGGGTTTAGGAGCTAGGCAGAGCTCTAGTTTAGAAAGCTTGTTTCTCAAACATAGATGGCTTTGTTTGCCTCCATCCTTTCTCTATGATTCAAAGTCTCTTTCAAATATCCACCTCCTTCCTTTGTAAGGATCAGTGAATATATTTGAAAGATAGAACTTTTGAGAGAAAACTTTCTGTTTAATGTTAACAGTTGATGAACCACCCTTGGTAGGTAATTAACTGTTTAACATTCATTCACTTCACTCTTGTGACTGATCCCTCATCCTGGAGGTTTAAGCATGAAGAAAAGCCATTGCAGATGGAAGACTAATGATCAAAGCCCTTGCCTGAAGGCCATGAAGATGGAGATTGATGCTTGTTGAAGCCTGTAGCTGATTGGAGATTGCTGGAAGCCAGATGTTGATTCAGAGCTGTTGAAGTTGCTTCTTGTTTGCTGTATTTCATTTGCTGATGTATTGATTGGTTTTCTGGACTGTATTGTTTGCTGTTTACCCTGCTGGGTTGAAAGTGAAGCCTGTTCACTTTTGCCTATTGTTTTCTAGGTTCGAGGTTGAGTGGGACTCCCTTGCCTCGCTTGTACTGTTGCATCCATGCATTTTACTGCTTTACTGTATATATCTGATATTGTTTCTGTTTCTGCCTATCCCGTAGGATCTCTGTTTCTCTCTGTGCAAGAGAGGAGCATGATAGACACTAGGTCTTAACCCATGCATGATAACATTAGGATAGTTTGATTCCCTTCGCAACCGTAGGTTAGAGTTCTGTCTCTTTCTTTCTCAAAACAAACAGAAAAACACATAAAGATTTCAAACACAATAAAAGACACTTCTTCCGTAAAAGAATGTGAACTCATCAAAGACGTCATTTTTGTCCGCCGGGACTGTTAATCAAGAAAACCTTTTTCAGAAGGAATAAAATCAACCAAGACAAGCTTGTGTCGTACGTGGCCCGAACTACGTTTGCTCTGATCTTCCATGCAGTGTGGAAGTACGTAGGCATAGGATGCGATATCCTAGCGAGCAACCTTCCCCTCCTTTCCCGTAGGTAGGCGAACTACGTTGACTCTGATTTCTCGTTCCAGATGGGAATACGTAGGCATAAAGTGCGATACTTTGCCGAGTCATTTTATTTTCATTTTATTTTCTTTTTAACCCCAGACCTTTAGCGTAGATAGAATAACAATCCATACCCGAAAACAAGCGTGGATCCCATCGAGTACGATGGATGTGAGGGGTGCTAATACCTTCCCCTTGCGTAACCGACTCCCGAACCCAGGTTTTGGTTGCGATGACCATACCTTTCCCGTGTTGTGCGAGGTTTACTCTGAGCGTTTCCTTTCCCTCCCGTGGGATAAATAACGCACGGTGGCGACTCTTCTGTTCAGTCGGCGCCGATTTTCGCAGTAGCGACACTCGTACTTTAAAATGGTCGGAGAGGTTGATGGGGCTACCTGCAGAGAATATTGTGTGGTTTGATCGAGACATGCTAGGTACAGATATTGTTTATAGTTGTGGTGGTTTTCCTAACGTTCCTTTGGTCGGAAGGAAAGGTTGCATCAATTATAACCCTTCTTTATTGGTGATACAGTTTGGGTATGCATTAAGGGAGCCTCCTAGAGAAGAGGAGATACAGGAATCTCTGTATCTTACTGGTCTAGTGGAGGGTGAGGCTCTGGGAAGACTTGATCATGTATGGAAAAATATTCATCAGAAAGGGAAGTTAGCTTTGGGGAAGAGTAACAGCCAAGCGTACGACCCTTACTTGACTTGGATCCATGATAGAGCTACAAAGTTCTTGATGCCATTCCCTGCAGTTGCACCTCTGTATCCTCTCGTGATAGAGGAACCTACTACTGTAGATATCCAGAAATACAATCAGGTGTTGGCAGAGAAGGAAGAGCTGAGAAGAGCTAATGAAGAATTGGAGAAAGAGATCATCCAACTTCGCAGTGAGAAGATAGATGCAGTTCATTCTTTCAAGAGACAAACCGAGCTTGTGAACAAACTGGGTACGGATCTGACTAAGAAGACTAATGACAGAGAGCGCACAGGCCGAGACTTGAACGTTGTTCACAGTGTTCTTGTTACCAAGAAGGAAGAGTTGGATAAGGCATACTTGAGAATTTCCAAGTTTGAATCAATATGGAATGCCATGCTCACTAACAACAAAGAGCGCGAGGACAGGTTAAAACTTCAGATCAGCAAGCTGAAGGCTCAGCTTAATGCCAAAGATGGAGAGATTGCAGCAGAAGCATCACTTAGACGAGATAGCGAGTACAGGTTGAATGAAGTGATCGCAAACTTGAAGGATCTCAGGTTGAGAGCTGACTCCAAGAGACGCAGGCTTGAGGCATGTTTCGGGGAAGAAGCTTTGGAGGATCACGTTGATAGTCTACAGCATACTGTTAGCGAGCAGGATTTGCTTATTCAGGGACTACTTGCTAGACCGGATCATCCTGAGACGTTGAGGCTGTTAGAGGATTTTTGATCACGTCATCTTGCTTAACCTGTTATGTTTATTTCTGTTGTAGTTTCTGATGCTTATTTGTTGTATTGATCATCGCCAGGCTTGTTGGCTGAGGTCTTTTCCTTATTTGTACTCAGTTGTAGTTTGTACATTGCCTGTTGGCTTTTGATCTATATATGAGAAGTTGGTATTCTATGCTTGTCCGCAAGGTTCTCCATTATTATGTTTTTCTGGAAACTAGAATCGAGGGGGAAATTTCTCTGATGCATAAAGACACGTCTGCATTTTAGCATTTTTCTCGCATTTGCAGGTGCACCGGAACTGTTATCCTTATTTCTCCTGTGGTTTACTAGTGTTTCAAGATTGCTAACGTGACAACTCACCGGTACGGTACCAGAAGAAACCAGAAAAGACTGATGGATCAGATGTAGGCAGAAATGCAAGAGATGAGAGATCGGATGGCACAGCTGATGGAGGTCATGCAAGGGGTTGCTAGTGGCCAGGCGCAACTTCAGACTTTAGTGCAACCTTTAATTGCACGAGTGGATGGTGATGGTGTGTTACACGGTGGGATTGCTGCTAACCCTCCTCACATAGAAACTCCTCGGGCAGACAATTCTAGGCCAACTTTAGTTATCCCTACTGCTGGAGGGGGTGGTCACGCTGCTGGTGCTGGAAATGCGGCAGGTTTTAATCATGCTGGTTTTGCGAATGTTGGTAATGGTAACAGAAATGGCTATGGTATCGACACTACGTGTGCCATACAGTGTAGCATGGACCACACTTGGAATGAGGATAGGCAGGAGGATGTGTTTTCTCAAAGGATTGTAGCTGCTGAATTACCTTCTGAGGCTGATAGAAGGATTAAGATGATCGAAGAGAAGATGAGGTCTCTTGAATGCCAAAACTCTATGGGGCTGGATATGTCTAATCTGGGGTTGATCTCAGGCTTGAGGGTGCCACCAAAGTTTAAGGTCCCGGATTTTGATAAGTACAAGGGCACTACTTGCCCTAGGGTTCATCTGAGGTCTTATTATCGCAAGATGTCCGTGCATTCCGATGACGAGAAGCTACTTATTCACTTTTTCCAGGATAGTTTATCCGGTCCCTCACTGGAATGGTATATTAGCTTTGAGCCCGCAAATGTCTGTAGCTGGATAGACCTAGCCGAAGCTTTTGTAAGGCACTAACAGTACAATAGTGACCTTGCTCCAAATCGAGTCCAGCTGCAGAATCTTTCTCAGAAGAGCAATGAATGCTTTAAAGAATACGCCCAGAGGTGGCGAGAGCTTGCTGCTAGAGTGCAACCTTCCATGGTAGAACAGGAGCTTGTGGATATGTTTGTTGCTACTTTACCGGGCGTGTACTAAGAAAAGCTTATAAGCAGTATGTCGGGAAGTTTTTAAGACTTAATAATTATCGGGGAAAGGGTTGAGAATGGAATTAAGTTAGGAAAAATCAATGCTGGTGAAGGGTCCTCGGCAGGAGGAGGGAATAAGAAGGTGTTTGGAAACAAAAGGCGAGAGGGCGATACTAATGATGTATCCAGTTCAAGGGGGAAGAAATAGAGGTCAGAATAGGCAGCAACAATAGGTTGCTAGCATTACTATTCCAGCAGTTCAACAACCACAGCAACAACAACGTCAGCAACAACAACAACAACGATCGCAACAAAATCAACAGGGGTACGGCAGATACCAAGATAGAGGTCGGGCAACAAATAGGCATTTTGATGCGCCTCCTATGCCTTACTCTTATTTATTGCAGGCTTTGCTACAGCTGCAATTGATTCAGAAAAGGACTTTGGCTCCCTTGAACGGACCTCCTCCACCTGGGTATGACGCAAATGCCCGCTGTGAATTTCATTCGGGTGCTCCAAGACATAATATTGATAATTGTAAAGCCTTCAAACATAAAGTGCAAGACATGATTGACAGTAAGGCGATAAATTTTTCTAATGAGTTCCCAATGTGGTGCAGAATCCCATGCCGAATCACGGGCAGGCTGGGGTTAATGCAATTGTCAAGGAGGAGGTGTTGAATTTGGTGACAGATGTTGATGAACTGAAAACACCCTTAAGTTTTGTGAAAGCCACATTGCTAAAGGGGGGTGTTTTCCCAGGATGTGCTGAAGACTGTGTTGAATGTTCTGCTGATCCGGAGAGAGGATGTGGATTGTTGAGAAGCTGTATTCAGGAGATGATGGATAATGGAGTTTTACAATTTGACCATTCTATTGGAATAGAGTCCGAGGATTTAGTGGCTGAAGAAAAGGATAAGATTGCGACAATCTCCATCCCGTATAAGACTGTTACTATCTATGCACCAAAGCCGCCAACGATAACTATCACAAAAGCAGGTCCTGTGCCGTTTGAGAGCACTAAGGCTATTCCATGGAACTACGGAGTTGAAGTGTACTGTAATGGGAAGAAGATAAACTTGAATGATCCCCTTGCAAGTTCAGTTGACAATCTCGTGGGAGCAGGAGGTATTACTCGCAGTGGCCGAGTCTTTTCGTCGCCTGAAGTGACTGTTGATAAGGTGGACAAGGGGAAAAGGCCGGTAGTGGAAAAGACTTCTCAATTTGGGGAGAGAGAATCTTTGTTGAAAGACGCGGAGGAATTCATGAGGCTGATTCAGAAGAGAGACTATAAGATAGTCGATCACTTGCAGCAAACTCCTTCCAAAATATCTATCCTTTCGTTGCTCCTTTGCTCTAAGGCGCATAGGAATGCATTGCTGAGAATACTAAAAACTGCTTACGTGCCACAAGAAATTTCAGTTAATCAACTCGAGGGAGTGGTGGCACACGTAAACGCAGGAAATGGCTTAGGCTTTACGGACCTGGATTTGACACCTAGAGGCAGAAATCATAATTGTGCGCTGCACATATCCTTAGAATGCCAAGGGGCTGTCATGTCACACGTGGTTGTGGATACGGGATCATCCTTAAATGTACTTTCGAAGAAGCCCTTAATGAAGTTAGATATGAAAGGGTTGATTTGCACACCAGGTGATTTGGTGGTGCGTGCGTTTGACGGAACCCAAAGAGCTATGTTTGGGGAGGTAACTTTGCTGATTCAGGTTGGACCTGAGGTCTTTGATGCAGTGTTTTACATCATGGATATCCAGCCGGCCTACAGTTGTTTACTAGGTCGCCCGTGGATTCATTCAGCGGGAGCTGTTATGTTAACTCTGCATCAGAAGCTGAAATACATGGTTGGCGGTAGCGTATTACGGTATGCGGAGAGGAGGATATTATGGTCAGCCATTTATCATCCTTTAAGTATGTTGAAGTGGATGGAGAGATCCACGAAACACTTTGCCAAGCCTTCGAAGCGGTCAAGATCAAAGACAAGTCTCCGGTAGTGAGAAAAGAGCCTGAGGTGGCTATGTCTTCCTTTAAGGAAGCACTGGCTGTGGTGCAAGCTGGTTCAGCCCAAGGCTGGGGGCAGGTGATTGATATAACTCAGAAGCAAGACAAATTCGGTCTGGGGTACCGCCCGTCGTCTTCACAAATCATTCTGAAGTTCAAGGGGCCGATCAGGTTTACTAGCGGAGGTGTCTTCTTTGAATAGATTAATGCCATTTCGGATGATGAAGACGGAGACAGGAATTGTGATATGGACGCCTAGATCAAGCCGTGTATTTTGGGACAGAACTTGTGCAACTGATCAATTGAAGAATTCATTCAAGTGACAACAGAACAGTAATGCTTTATTTTTCCAGTTATTGTACTACCCTATGTCCTACCCGGGGCATAGTGGTATTTTATTTCAGGGCCTTACTTGTTTATGTCTGAACATTGTTTGTCAATTAATCAAAGGGCGTTTTCTCATTCAAATTTTGTGATCTCTATTTTTTTTATTTTATTTTTCACAATAAAATGGAAACGTGGTTTATACTTGTTTGCAAATTGTTTGAAACATTTAACCATTTATATTGCAGGATTCCTATTGCAGATGACACCAATTTAGAACCTCCTATGACTCGCTTCGACTTTGATCAACCGATATATCAAGCTGAAGAAGAGATTGATGAGGATGAAGACTTGCCGGAAGAGTTAGCTAGACTCTTCAAACAAGAAGAGAAAATCATTATGTCTCATCAGGAGGAAATTAAGGTTGTTAACCTGGTTTCCGAAGAAGTTTTCAGAAATGTTCGGATAGGGGCTGCACTACAGGGTGACATCAAGCAAAGACTGATCGAGATTCTTCGAGAATATAGTGACATATTTGCTTGTCGTACGAGGATATGCCTGGGCTTGATACCGACATAGTGGTTCATCGCTTACCGTTGCGCGAAGAATGTTCGCCGGTCAAGCAGAAGCTTATAAGGACAAGACCAGATATGGCGGTAAAAATCAAAGAAGAGGTCCAAAAGCAATGGGACGCTGGATTTTTAGCCGTAACCACTTACCCTCCGTGGGTCGCCAACATAATACCTATACTGAAGAAAGATGGTAAGGTGCGGATGTGTGTTGATTATCGGGATTTGAACAAGGCGAGCCTTAAGGATGACTTCCCGCTCCCCCACATTGACGTATGGGTCGACAATATGGTTCAATTTTCGGTGTTTTCCTTCATGGATGGTTTCTCGGGTTATAATCAGATAAAGATGGCACCAGAGGACATGGAGAAAACAACTTTCATAACACCTTGGGGAACGTTTTGCTACAAGGCGATGCCTTTTGGCTTGAAGAACGTCGGAGCAACATATCAGCGCGCTATGACAATGCTCTTTCATGACATGATGCATAAAGAGATTGAGGTTTATGTTGACGATATGATTGCTAAGTACCAAACAGAGGAGGAGCATCTGGTTAACTTGTTGAAGCTGTTTGAGAGGCTTAGAAAGTTCAAATTGAGGTTGAATCCAAATAAGTGCACTTTCGGAGTTCGATCCAGAAAGTTATTAGGGTTTATTGTCAGTGAAAAAGGAATCGAGGTCGATCCTGAAAATATAAAAGCCATACAAGACATGGCAGCACCGAAAACAGAAAAAGAAGTCTGTGGTTTCCCGGGGAGATTGAACTACATCGCTCGTTTCATATCTCATCTCACAGCCACGTGTGAACCAATGTTTAAATTGTTAAAGAAAGATCAGGCGGTCGTCTGGAATGAGAATTGTCAAAATGCATTTGATAAAATAAAAGAATACTTGCAGGAGCCTCCAATATTGATACCCCCAGTAGCTGGAAGGCCTTTAATCATGTACTTAACGGTTCTTGAGAACAGTATGGGTGTTGCACCCCAAAATTTGCCCAACTTTTCTTTACCTAGCTTATGTTTCATTTCATTCACATTAGCATTATCATTTGCATTTCATTGACATGTATGCAGGAGATCAAGAGGTATGATTACCAATCAAGAGCTATAAAAGACTATGAAGCTAGCTAAGAAGGTTATTCAAGTGCTTAAGAGTTGATATCCTTGTCAGAGAAGTTAAAAGATCCTGAGAGAGAGTGGTTGAAGCCAAGAGGGTGTGTCTCCTAACTTGAGAGTTGTGGGAAGCTATCAGATGATTCTGAGGCCATGAAGATGGACTTGAGGTCTTGAGAGAGCTCATGAGAAGTGTTGAAGATCACTTTGAGGCCTAGACAGGTCATTGTGCAAGATTAAGAAGGCTCAGCCATGAATGGTGCAACTAGGGTTTGACTGGGTCAACCCTAGGTCAGCTGATGATTTGAACAAGTTTGAGACTTAATCCAAGAGCCATGTGATCATGTATTGATGCATTAAGATGTTCTAAGGATGATTCCAAGGTCAACTCATCATGATTGAAGAGTTTGAAAAGTTTCAAGCTAGGGTTTCTAAGGCTTGACAGTGTAAAATCCCCTAGTTTGACCCCTATCTTCAAGGCAATGTAGCTCAACAGGTGATTGTCATCTCATCTTTCCCCCAACATGAATGTTGTAGAGCATGATCTTAGCTTTAATTTGAGTGCTATAAGTCTTTGATAGGATTTGTAGAACTCAAGTTATGACTTTGACAAGTTACAAGTCATTTGAGGAATGTGAATTTGGAGCTTGAAAGTTACCCAACTTGCATGACACTTTTGCCCTAGAAGGATTATTCCTATGAACTTTTGGTCAACATGAGTGTTGTTCCTTATCCTATTAGATTTCTAGAGAGTACTAGAAGTCCTTGATATGATTTGTAGAACTCAAGTTATGGCTTTGACAAGTCAAGGGTATTTTGGTCATTTGGAGATTACAAGTCATTTCAACCATAAGGCCATAACTCCTATTTGCAAGCTTCAAATGGGAAAATGTCCAACATAAGACTTGTTCAAAATGATGTTTTAAGGCTAGTCAAGAGGTCATGAGAGGTTGGAATTGCTTGTATCTCAAAATCACAAAAATGGCTTAAAATAAGGATGATTTTCAAATGAACCAAAGTTGGAAATTGGTATTTTTGATCTACATGTCCAAACCAAGGCATGTAATATGTCATTTTAATTCTAAAACACATTTTAAGAACATTGGTTTTGCCACAATTTTTAATTGAAGTTTAATTTGTGGACTTGCTTTGAAAAGTAGTTACTTACATCATAAGTAACATTTGCCAAACCAAAATTCAAGGCATGACCAAGGCCCCTTTCAATCCAAACACATCCAAAATATAATTATGAGAGATATTGGAAGAGAATGAGGGTGAATACAAGCTGCTAACAGAATTGGTATGACCATGGCATGTGATTGAACTTTTCATGACATGAGAAATTGAATTTCTCATTAGAAGGATCTAGAGCTTTCTAGATCATACCTACATGTTCTATATATGATAATGAGGTGATCCAAGGCCAAGGTTGGTGATAATTGAAGGAGAGAATAGAGATTGAGATTGAAAATTTCTTGCTTGCAACTGAATTCGGTTACACTATTTTCTTCACTTTCCATCCATTTTCTTGATTGCAATCTCTTCCATGGATGCTAGTGAATGATTCCAGATCATAATCAAGGCAAATTTGTAGCTGAATAGTGTTCTTGATCTCAGATTTTGGCACCTATAACTCAGAATTGGTTCCAAGAATCCAGAGCATTTCCATCCATTTTATTGCATACAGAAGCTTGGAATCGATTTATTGAAGGAGTCTGGAGCATTTGAGAGCTTGATTTGAAGGTTTACTACCTCTGTGCACACGAAATTCTCAGGTTAGTAACTTTCAATCTCCATCTTCAATTAGGTAGAATTAAGAAGAATTAGGATGTTAGATGCATAGTAGAATGGTGTAGGAAGGTTTTCAGATCATTAATTTGAGAGTTAGTGACCAATTAGGGTTGTTACCGTTTTCGGGTGAGATGTTGTTCTTGCGAATCTTGAGGTTTTAGGTTGAATTAATGGCATGATTGAGTTCCTGAGGGAATTTGGGACAAGTTTCATCAAGGAATCGTGGCCAATGGTGGATTCTATGGCAAGTTAGGGTTGTGAGATGATGACCGGAGAATGTCACCGGCGGTGACTTTGGCGCGCAGGTGGTCTGAGTTTCAGAGGTTCAAATTGGGGAAGATGATCCCCGAACCATTGGATCATAGTTTGACTTGGACTGAAGACCCCATCCAACGGCCACGCGTGCATGAAATTTGTGAAGAGTTTGAACTAAAATGAAACGTTGCGTTTCATTTAAGTTGTGGTTTTGGTCTTAAGTCAAAATTGATATCAGCACCCCCTTGTTGGGCCCAGCCCGAAATTGAACTGAGTGGCCTTGCTATCTGCACCACGCGTATGTTTATTTTCTTTTGATTTTCTTTATATTTTTCGTTTTATGCATGGTTATTGATTAATTCATAAAAAATGGAAAAATAACTCAATTGATCCCATTCTTTTTGCATTGAATTCATGAGTGAATCTAGTATTTTTTAAATAAAAAATATTATTATTTCATGCATTTTATGATTTTATGGGATTTTTTACATTTTAATTGATATTAAAATAATCATGTTTGATGCTTGATATTGGTGAATTTGGTGTGATCATGTGATGATGATTTTGGTCTTGATTTTTTATGAGTAGTTAGCATAGATATGCATGCTCCCCATAGATGTTTCTCACATTTTTGTGATGAATGTAAGTGGTATTTTAGGTTGAACCTTTAGAAGCTCCATTTTTAGGATTTATGGTTGATACCTTGTGGTTTGGATTTTATTTTTAGAACTTGGTGGATGAGTCAACCTCTGATTTTTGTAGGGTAGATTCATGATTGAATTAGGATTCCTTAGGAATTTTTGTAGGAATTTTCAATGAAGTTTACTATTTTTTTTTTATTTTAGTTTAGATTCTAGTTTTAGATGATTTTGAGGCACTAATTCAACTAGATTGACCTCTTTAGTTCCCTTAGATTAGGGTGTTGCTTTGCTTGCTCTTGGATGATGTTGAAGACAAGTTGAAGATGCATTGGATTGCTTGAAGAGGCTTGGATGTGAAGATCTTCCCTTCTTTTGGGGTAGTTTTGTTTAGGGTTTAAGATTAGGGTTTTGTAGGCAGAGCTTCTAGATAGATTCTCTTCCTTCATAAACATGGAAGATGTTGATCACTTCCATTCTTCCCTATGATGTAAGGTCCCCTTGTAAATGCCTCATCCCTTCTATGGTAGGATGTGTGGCCCTTTACAAGTTGGTAGAACCTTTGAGGGTCCCTTTCTCTGATGATGGGGTGCTTAGGGGTGACCTTTGGTCTTCACTCTGCTACAAATCATCCCAACTTTGCTCTTGATGGATGCATCTTTCTCCCTTGTTAGAGGATGGAGTTCCTTGCTTGAAGAAGATTGAAGGATGGAGTTGATACTTCTTTGTGTTTGAAGATTATTCTGAGAAGCTGAAGCTTGTAGATGAAGAGGAACTAGTTGATACTAGTAAAGAAGAGAGAGCTGAAGCTTGAAGACCAAGTTGACACTTGTGAAGAAGATCAAATTAAGATTGAGTGAAGAGCTGAGGCTTGAGGAATAAAGGATAAGTTGATACTTATGTTGATGCACTGAGTCCCTGAAAGAACAAGTTGTTACTTGTAGTTATGAGTGAAGCCTGAAGGTGAAATTGACTGAAGAGCTGAGGCTTGGAGAAGAGGGAATAAGTTGATACTTATGTTGGATGTGTTAGAAGCTTGAAGAAGCAAGTTGATACTTGCCATTGAAGATGAAAGCCCTGAAGAGCTGTTGAAGACTGAGGACTGAACTGATGTCAGAGGAGCTTTGCTGTGAAGCTGTGGAAGCTGTTGATCTGTTTCCTTTCCTGTCTGTTTTATTTCTGTGCAACTGTATTGATGTGACTTGTTTGATTTGCTTGATGCATTAGAATAAGTTCATATCTAGATTGACTCGAACTAGGAGCATGATTGCACTAGAGGTTGAGTTTCTCCCTCTGCTTGTATTTTTACTGTATGGCTTTGCTTGCGGGTATTCGGTAGAGCCCTGCTCCCTTGCCCATATGGTTTGTGTTTGCTTGATAGCATTTTATTTCCTCTGTATGATTACAGTTATTATGTTTTGCTTGATAGCATTTTATCTTCTGTATGATTGCAATTATTCATATCTGGCTTGAGGTTGAGATGAGCTTGCATTGCATGCATTGCATTGCATGCATTGCATTGCATTGCATGCATTTTACAGTCGTTTACTGTTTACTGTTTAAGTTGATGCTTTGCCTGTTGTTTATCATTGACATGATCCCCTAGGAACCTCACTTCCTTTGATAAGGAAGTGATGATTAGAACTTTAGGTTGAAACCTATGCATGATAACTTCTAGGAGTTCCCTGTTTCAAACTTCAACCATAGGATGAATCCTTGGCATGACAACATTAGGACTTGATAGTCTCCCTTTAGTGGAGCCTGTTCTCTTCTCATCTCAAAACAAATTAAAATACAGTAACAAAGGTTAGCTGACGTCGTACGTTACGAGCCTTAAGCTATCTGAGAAAGGGTTGTCGGAGAGTTTCTTTTCGACAGCTTGGATGTTTAGTATGGCACCCTTTGGGTGACATACGAAGCATTCACTCTCAGGTCATAGTCTCTAGTGCGATATTAGTTGCAAACACCATAAAAAACAGTTCTTCCGTAAAAGACAGAAAACAAACTTCAAACCTTTTTTGCCCCGTGGGCCCGTAATTCAAAGGAAGCTTTTCTGAAGAAAAGAGTGTCGTTAACTCCCAGTTTTACCGCCAACGGTAACGCCTAATTCTCCAAGGGTCGAGCTGCGTACACCAAACTGCTGGAACTCTTTGTTAACCCTACTCGATAAAATAGATGAATCTGAGTCCCCGTAATTCGTATTATCCTGAACTACGTAAGCTATGATCTCTCAAGCCGGTGGAGAGTACGTAGGCACAATACTGACGTATTGGCGAGCCACCTTCCCCGTAACCCGTAGTTAGTCGAACTACGTTGACTCTGATTTCTCATTCTCTGATGAGAATACGTAGGCATAAAGCGCGACGCTTTGCCGAGTCATTTTTCTTTTCTTTTTAAGCCATCCTTGATAGGTAGATAGATAAAACCAACCCGTCCAGTAAACACAACAAGCGTGGATCCCGTCGAGTACGACGGACGTGAGGGGTGCTAATACCTTCCCCTTGCGTAACCGACTCCCGAACCCAGACAACGGTTGCGATGACCTTGTGTTATACCTTTTCGTCAGGTTTTTCCGATCGTTTCCTTTCCCGCTCTAAGGGATAAATAACGAAAGGTGGCGACTCTTCTGTTTTGCCGGCA
Organism: Lathyrus sativus; assembly: GCA_963859935.3. Classification (NCBI taxonomy): domain Eukaryota; kingdom Viridiplantae; phylum Streptophyta; class Magnoliopsida; order Fabales; family Fabaceae; genus Lathyrus; species Lathyrus sativus. Next base: position 366,023,698 of record OZ012737.1, read on the forward strand.
CCTTATTTTCGCGGAAGCGACAGCTGGCGACTCTGCTGGGGACTTGATAGTTTCCTAGGATCCAACGTCCCGTATGCGAGTCAATTTGGGGATCCGACGTCCCCTGCGAGAGTCAATCCTAGCGCTTGTATGATTACTTGTTGGGTTGTGTTTATTTATCACATTTTTATTTCCCGCATTTTATTTCCAGTATGATATGATTATCTATGCTGTTGTGGGAGGGGCATTCTGATGAGTGAGAAGCCAGACCCAGGCTTGAGTGTACTTAGCATTAGTTGTGGAAATTAGTGGGCGCGTGCTTGCTTTGCAGGCACTAGTGTCTCATGAAATCCACGCTCAGACGAGGTTCTCCCGGTTGAATTCTTTTTCAACCCTTTGGGTTGAGGGGGTTGTTGGTTTGGAGGATTGTCGACTCTGGGGACCGATCATTTGGAATTCAGCTGAGTGAGGCCGCTTCAGGAGCTGGTGATGCCACACCTTCTGGGTATCGTATCACCCCTCTTGAATGTCTGTGACGCAGATGACCGCATAGGATGCCGAACTTGTGTCAGTATAGGTCCATACCTGTGAGCAGGGTTGGGTTTGTTGCAGGAAACCTTAACCTTCAGACTACCTGGTTTTCTTGATAGTGAATTGGTTTTGTTGGTATCAGAGGTTCTCATCATCAGATGTGTATGTGTTCTTGACAGAACAGATTTATGGTCCTGTATCAGAGGTCCTTATTATCAGATGTTTGTTCTTGACAGAGCAGAGTTATGGTCTTGTGACAGAGGTCCTTATTGTTAGATGTATGTTTGTTCTTGACAGAGCAGAGTTATGGTCTTGTGACAGAGGTCCTTATTGTCATATGTATGTTTGTTCTTGACAGAGCAGAGTCATGGTCCTGTATCAGAGGTCCTTATTATCAGATGTATATGTGTTCTTGACAGAGCAGAGTTATGGTCCTGTATCAGAGGTCCTTATCTTCAGATATGTGTGTTCTTGACTGAGCATATTTATGGTCCGATACCAGGGTTTTCCTATCATTAGAGATAGGGTTGTTCTTGACAGAGGAGTATTGTGGTTTTGTTGATACAGAACCTTCGTTTCTTCAACAGCACATTCGTCTTGATCTCCTGCTGCATGATTGCAATTTACATTGCTTTGCATACCCATTTGCATTTCATTAACGTGTGTCTGTGTTGCAGGTACCGTTTCCCCAGGTCCAGGTTTTCTTGCCTTCTATTGTGCTACTATAGGTTCTCTGAGGAAGACTGTGGCTTACAAGCTCCCCACTCCTGATGTTGTTCAGCTGACTGGCTTGATTGCTTTAGCAGATGATTCTATGAGAGATGAATTCAGAAAGTCTTACGGTAAACTGCTCAGTTTGGTTCGTAAACCCTCTGTGTTCGAGTTGAATGGGTTGCATGCTCTGCTGCAGTTCTACGATCCTCCGTTGAGATGCTTTACTTTCCAGGATTTTGTTCTCGCACCCACGCTAGAGGAGTATGTTGATTTGTTAGGTGTGCCTATCAAGAGTCAGATGCCTTTTGTTCATATGGATGCTGAGCCTAACCTAGCTAGTTTAGCTCCCTCACTTCATCTGGATGCCTCCGAGTTGGTTTTGTCTAGTTGGAACAAGGTTCCCGGTTTCTCCTTGCAGTTCTTAGTAGGAAAGGCCCAGCAGTGCGCCAAAGACGGATATTAGGTCGTATTCAACGCCATCCTCGCTCTGTGCATATATGGCATCATTCTGTTCCCCAATATGCCCGACTTTGTAGACTTCGACGCCTTCCACATCTTTGCATCAGGGAATCCAGTCCCTACCTTGATAGGAGATTTCTACCATTCCGTCCACTACAAAAACGAGAACAAAAGGGGCAAGAACGTCTCGTGATGTGTACCCCTGCTTTATAGATGGCTTGATAGTCACCTACCTAAGAAGGGTCCCTTTGCTTCGTCTGCAGCCACAACTGAGTGGCCCGAGCGTCTGATGAGTTTGTTAGCGGAGGATATTACCTGGTTTGACAGAGATAAATTGGGTACTGAGATCATCTTCAGCTGCAGTGGGTTTCCGAATGTGCCTTTGATAGGAAGGAAGGGCTGTATAAACTATAATCCATCTCTGCTGGTCCGACAGTTTGCTTATGCTTTGAGAGCTCCGCCGAAGGATGAAGAGGTGCAGGAATCTCTGTACCTCACTGGTCTTCTAGAGGGGGATATCTTATCTAAGCTTCAGCACGCTTGGAATGGTATCTGTAAGCGGGAAAAGCCGTTGCTGGGGTGAAGTAATAGTCAAGCCTACGCTCCATATGTGACCTGGATCAGAGCTAGAGCAGGTGCTATAGGGATGCCGTTTCCTCCTTCCCAGCCAGAGGGCCCTCCAGTGATCGAAGAGCCTGCCACCGTGCCTATTCAGCAGCATAATCAGGTGTTAGCTGAGAGAGATGAGCTGAAGAAGGCAAATGAAGAACTGGAGAAAGAATTGGCTCAACTCAGAAGCGAGAGAAGCGAAGCCGTTCATTCCTTCAAGAGGCAGACCGAGCTGGTGAACCAGTTAGGGACAGATTTGACTAAGCAGATAGCTGAGCGTGAGCGCATGGGTCGAGACTTCAAAGCTGTCAACGATGTACTGGCCACTAAGAAGCAGCACTTGGATGAAGCGTATCGGAGAATATTCAAGTTTAACCAGCATTGGAAGGCCACCCTAGCCAACGGCAAAGAACGGGAGGATAAGCTGAAGCAACAGATCTCAAAGCTGAAAGCCTAGGTGAAGGCTGGTGAGAAGAGGTTTGATGAAGAAATCGCTCGCAGATATGCCGCTGAAGGCCAGCTCAACAAAGCTCTTACTAACCTGAAGGAGCGCAAACTGACGTTTGAATCCAAGAAGCGGAAGTTAGAAGATTGTTTCGGCGAAGGAGCATGGGAAGATTCAGCTGAAGGTCTCCAATACACCATTATGCAGAGGGAGTTACTCGTTGAATGGTTACTCACTCGGCCTGATCATCCGGAAACGAGGAATTTGTTAGAAGAGTTTCGCGCCCGTGGCCGTGTTTGACTATTTGTGTTCCTTTTGTTTTGATCGTTGTTGTATGCTGACCATCACCAGGCTTGTTGGTCGAGTTCATGCTATTGATTCTGCTTGTACTCAGTGACATTGTGTACCTCCTTGATGGGCTTTCTTTATATATGAGATGTTATTTCCATGACTGGACTCAGACTTCTTATTATCAGCACTGGCACTCAGGCACTAGGAATCGGGGGGGAATCTCCCCAATGCACAGGCACACGTTTGCATTTGCATGAAGCATTTGCATAACGAGCACTTTGTCGTTTTTCCTAACCCTTCTGTGTATGCAGGTTGTTCCAGGATTGATCAGAGACCTATCCACCGCTATCCGACCAGAGCAAATCAAGCCAGAGTTATGGAGCAAATGCAAACTGACGTTCAAGAACTCCGAGAAAGGATGGACCGCTTCAGAACCTTAGTCCAGCCTCTGATTTCAAGGGTCGACAGCAATGGTGTACTCCATGGTGGGACTTTGCCAACTCCTCCACCTGTTGAAACTCCTCAGAATGGCGTCCCAGTGACCGGGAGGAATGGCAGTGCCAACGGCAATGTGATAGCTAACATGGGACTCAATGGTAATGCGACGGGCGTCGGTAATGGGAATTTTGAAGTTAACGTCAATGTTGGGCTGGGCAACGGCAATGCGGGTGTTGGAAATCTGTTCGGGCCTCAGCCGTGGCTAGAACACCGCCAAGACAATGTGTTCTCTCAGAGAGGTGCTGAAGGGGAGCTGACTGCTGAAGCACGGATAAGGTTTAAGGCACTCGAGGACAAGATGAGGAATTTCGAGAATTTGAACACCATGGGTGTTGACATGTCCAAGTTGGGACTGATTACTAATTTCAAGGTGCCTCCCAAGTTCAAGGTACCTGACTTTGAAAAGTACAAGGGCACCACTTGCCCTCGCGTCCATCTGAGATCATACTATCGGAAAATGTCCGCTCATTCTGAGGACGAGAAGTTGCTGATGCACTTCTTTCAGGACAGTCTGTCCGGGCCCTCCCTGGAATGGTACATGAGTCTGGAACCTACCGGTGTGCGCACGTGGAAGGAACTTGCTGAAGCATTCGTGCACCACTACCAATATAACAGTGACTTGGCTCCGAACCGAGTCCAACTGCAGAATCTGTCACAAAGGAACAACGAAGGGTTCAAGGAATACACCCAGCGGTGGCGTGAATTGGCAGCCGGGGTTCAGCCATCGATGGTTGAACGGGAGCTTGTGGAAAAGTTCGTAGCCACCCTCCCAGGGGTTTTTTATGAGAAATTGGTCAGCAGTATGTCTAGAAGCTTCTCAGATCTCATTATCACGGGTGAGCACGTTGAAAATGGGATCAAACTAGGGAAAATTCAAGGTGATCTGTCCTCGGCTGGAGGAGGAAAGAAACCTTATGGTGGCAAAAGCCGGGAAGGAGAGACGAGCGTCGTGTCCAACGCTCGAAGGAAAGGCAAGGGCCAGCACCAGCAGGTGGCTAGCATAACCATCCCTGCTGTCCAACAACCCCAACCACAGCAGCAGCAGCAGCAGCCGAATCAACAAGGGTACAAAAAATATCAGAACAGGGCACCTCTATCAAGCCGTCACCTCGAGACACCACCCATGTCTTATGCTCAGCTATTACAGACTCTGCTCCAGTTACAGCTGATCCAGAAGAGAACCCTGGCTCCCTTGACAAGGGCATCTCCGCCAGGTTATGATGCGAATGCGACTTGCGAATTTCACTCAGGGGCACCAGGCCACATGATAGAAAATTGCAAAGCCTTCAAGCACAAGGTGCAGGACATGGTGGACGCCAAGATCATCAATTTCTCAGATAATGTGCCAAACGTCACAAAGAACCCTATGCTGAATCATAGGGGAGGTGGAGTAAATGCCATTATTGAAGACGAGAGCTCGGATTTGTTGACTGACGTCAGAGATCTGAAGACACCGCTTAGCTTCGTTAAAGCTAAGCTGATGAAAAAGGGTTTCTTTCCAGATTGTGGAGAGCTGTGTATGGGCTGTGCGACAAGTCCTGATGGATGTGAACAGTTGATAGAGGGGATTCAAAGTCTGATGACCGAAGGAATCCTACAATTTAGCCGAAGGGCCGAAAGCGAATCGGGAGAGGTGATGCTGAAGCAAGATGATGAGGTTGCCACCATCACCATCCCTCGTCGGACGATAACTATTTTTGCGCCCAGGCCCCCCATGATTACCATCACCAAAGCTGGGCCGATACCTTTCGAAAGCACCAAAGTTGTCCCATGGCATTATGGGGCAGATGTCTACTGCAATGGACAAAAGTTGGAATTGGAACCATCAGGGTCGTCTGTGGAGAACTTGGTGGGCGTTAGCGGAATCACTCGCAGCGGAAGAGTGTTTGCACCACCTGAGGTCGTGGCGGAAAAAGCGGACAGAGCTGACGCAACTGATAAAGGGAAGAGTAAAGTCGTTGAAGAGATCCCTCGTGGGGTAGAAAAAGACTTACTTGTTAAAGACGCCGAAGAGTTTATGAGGTTGATTAAAAAGAGTGACTACAAGATCACGGATCATCTCCATCAAACACCCTCAAAAATTTCCATCCTGAATTTGTTGTTGTGTTCTGAGGCACACCGCAACGCACTGCTGAAGGTGTTGAACGCCACATATGTACCGCAGGAAATATCGGTCAACCAGTTAGAAGGGGTCGTATCCCACGTGAATGCTGGAAATGGGTTAGGGTTCACTGACCTGGAGCTGACGCCGAAGGGGAGGAACCACAATAGCGCCCTGCACATCTCGATAGAGTGTAGGGGAACGATTATGTCTCATGTGTTAGTGGACACAGGGTCATCGCTCAATGTTCTTCCGAAGAAAGCATTGATGAAGTTGGATACTCGGGGATTGATCTGCACACCCAGTGATCTGGTGGTGAAAGCATTCGATGGAACCAAACGTCATGTTTTCGGGGAGGTGACGTTGCCAATCCAAGTTGGTCCAGAAACATTTGACGCAGTCTTCTACATTATGGACATCATGCCTGCCTACAGCTGTCTCTTAGGTCGGCCATGGATCCATTCTGTGGGTGCCGTGACCTCCACGTTGCACCAGAAGCTTAAGTATGCTGTCGGAGGTAGCATCGTGACTGTATGTGGTGAGGAAGATATAATGGTGAGCCATTTGTCGTCCTTCAAATACGTTGAGATGGATGGGGAAATCCACGAAACCCTATGTCAAGCGTTCGAAGCTGTCAAAGTCAAGAACGTAGCTCCCGTGATCACTGAGAAGCCAGAGATGACTCTCTCTTCCTTCAAGGAAGCCCGAGCCGTTGTTCCAGCCGGATCTACCCCAGGCTGGGGGCGAATTCTAGAGATACCTAACAAGCAAGACAAGTTTGGGTTGGGGTACTCTCCTGCGGCTGAAGCCTCCTCTTCTAGCAGTGCATCGCGAGGTAAAGGGCCGATCCAGTTTACCAGTGGCGGGGTGATATTTGAAAGTGTCAACGCGGTGTCTGAAGACGGCGAAGACATCGACTGCGATCTGGACTCTTGGATCCAGCCAAGCAAGCCAGGCGAGAGCCTCAACAACTGGTCCGTCAGGGATATCATCCAAATGACAGGCAAAGAGTAATTATTTACTTTTTCCAATCGTTGTACAATCCTATGTCCTACCCGGGGCATATTGGTTTTATTGTCAGGGCCTCGTTTGATTATGTACATGCATTTTATCAATAAATCAAAAGGCGTTTTTCTTCGTATTCAAATATTGTGATCTCTGTTATTCCTGTTTTATGTTTGTTTTGAAAAACAATAAAATGGCAATGGGGTTTGTGCTAACCTGCATATCCTTGTTTTAAGCTTAACCTTTGTTATTGCAGGATCCACATAGCAGATGACACCGACTCTGGACCTTCTACGACTCACTTCGACTTCGATTTCCCGATCTATCAAGCCGAAGAAGAGATTGATGAAGACGAAGACCTTCCCGAAGAGTTGGCCCGCTTGTTGAAACAAGAAGAGAAAGTGATTCTGCCTCACGAAGAAGAGATCGAGATTGTGAATCTGGGTTCTGAAGAACTGGTCAGGAATGTCAGGATAGGAGCTGCATTGCAGAGTGATGTCAAGCAGAGAATGGTCGAGATGCTGAGAGAGTATAGTGACATCTTTGCTTGGTCATACGAAGATATGCCCGGACTTGATACTGACTTCGTGGTCCATCATTTACCGCTGCAAGAAGATTGTCCTCCCGTCAAGCAGAAGCTTAGAAGGACACGACCAGATATGGCCGTTAAGATCAAAGAAGAAGTGCAAAAACAGCTTGATGCTGGCTTCTTAGCGGTCACCACTTACCCTCTGTGGGTCGCCAACATAGTACCTGTACCGAAGAAGGACGGTAAGGTGCGAATGTGTGTCGATTATCGAGATTTGAATAGGACGAGCCCTAAAGATGATTTCCCGCTCCCTCATATTGATGTGTTGGTCGACAATACAGCTCAGTTCTCCGTATTTTCGTTCATGGATGGCTTCTCCGGTTACAATCAGATCAAGATGGCTCCGGATGACATGGAGAAAACTACGTTTATCACACCTTGGGGAACATTTTGCTATAAGGTAATGCCCTTCGGTCTGAAGAACGCAGGGGCCACTTACCAACGAACAATGGTTACTTTGTTTCATGATATGATTCATCATGAGATTGAAGTCTATGTTGATGACATGATTACAAAGTCCCAGACGGAGGAGGGACATCTGGTCAATTTGCTGAAGCTTTTTGAGAGGCTTAGGAAGTTCAGGTTGAGGCTGAATCCTAACAAGTGTACTTTCGGAGCACGGTCTGGAAAACTATTAGGGTTTATTGTGAGTGAAAGAGGCATTGAGGTTGATCCTGCGAAGATAAAAGCAATACAAGAAATGCCAGCGCCAAAAACTGAAAAAGAAGTTCGTGGCTTCTTGGGCAGAATAAACTACATTGCATGGTTTATCTCTCAGCTCATGGCCACGTGTGAACCGATGTTCAAACTGCTAAAGAAAAATCAGGCGATTGTCTGGAACGAGGATTGCCAGAAGGCACTTGATAAGATAAAACAGTATCTACAGGAACCTCCAATCTTGATACCCCCAGTGGCCAGAAGACCCTTAATCATGTACTTGACGGTTCTTGAGAATAGTATGGGGGGTGTTCTCAGTCAGCACGACGAGACGGGCAGAAAGGAGCATGCCATTTACTATTTGAGTAAAAAGTTCACAGAATGTGAATCTCGTTACTCGATGCTGGAGAAATCGTGTTGTGCACTAGCCTGGGCTGCCAAACGTTTACGACAGTACATGCTCAATCACACCACCATGCTAATTTCGAAGATGGATCCGATCAAGTACGTCTTCGAGAAACAAGCGCTTTCGGGAAGGATTGCCAGATGGCAAATGGTGTTGACAGAATACGACATTCAGTACGTTTCCCAGAAGGCCATCAAGGGTAGCGTATTGTCTGAATACCTTGCCGAACAGTCGATCGAAGATTATCAGCCGATGAAATTTGAATTCCCTGATGAGGATATCATGTTTCTCAAGGTGAAAGATTGTGATGAACCGTTGCCCGACGAGGGGCCAGATAGAAAATCCCAGTGGAAGTTGATATTTGACGGGGCGGTTAATTCTTATGGAAGTGGCATTGGGGAAATCATCACGACTCCCCATGGATCCCATATCCCGTTCACTGCGAGACTGACGTTTCCGGTCACCAATAACGAAGCGGAGTACGAAGCATGCATCATGGGTCTAGAAGAAGCAATCGATTTGAGAATTAAGAACCCAGATGTATATGGTGACTCGGCACTTGTGATTAACCAGATTAAAGGGGAGTGGGAGACTCGTCAATCAAATTTGGTGCCGTACATGAATTATGCCAGAAGGCTGCTTCCGTTCTTTGATCGAGTGGAACTCCATCATGTGCCTAGGGCCGAAAACCAGTTGGCTGATGCCTTAGCCACGTTGGCTTCGATGTATAAAGTCAATATTTGGAATGAAGCTCCAAGGATTGTCCTTTCTCGTCTTGATATACCTGCCTTTGTCTTTGCGATCGAGGAAGCCTCCGACGGCAAGCCATGGTTCCATGATATTCAGACCTTCCTTATGACTAAGGAGTATCTTGCGGGAGCGTCAACCCAGGATAAGAAGACCTTGAGGAGGCTGTCTGGAAATTTTTATCTCAATCCTGATGGAGTTTTGTATAAAAGAAACCATGATCTCGTGCTACTCAGATGCGTAGATGAGAAAGAAGCGAGTATACTCATGGAAGAAGTCCATGAAGGCACATTTGGTACGCACGCTGGCAGACATGCTATGACAAGAAAGATCCTGAGAGCAGGATATTACTGGCTGATGATGGAATCGGATTGCTTTAAATTCGCGAGGAGATGTCATAAATGCCAGATTTATGCTGATAGGATTCATGTACCGTCGTGCCCGTTGAATGTCATGTCCTCCCCGTGGCCGTTCTCCATGTGGGGCATCGACATGATAGGCAAGATCGAGCCCACTGCATCTAATGGTCATCACTTCATTCTAGTAGTTATCGACTACTTTACCAAGTGGGTGGAGGCAGCCTCATACGCTAATGTGACCAAGCAGGTGGTGGCTAAATTCATAAAGAGGGACATCATTTGTCGTTACGGAGTTCCTGAACAGATCATTACTGATAATGGTTCGAATCTGAATAACAAGATGATGAAGGAGTTGTGCCAGAGTTTCAAGATTGAACACCACAACTCATCTCCTTACCGGCCGAAGATGAATGGCGCCGTTGAAGCGGCCAATAAGAACATTAAGAAGATTGTACAAAAGATGGTTGTGACCTATAAGGATTGGCACAAGATGTTGCCATTCGCACTGCGCGGTTATCATACAACGGTACGTACATCAACCGGGGCAACTCCTTTCTCACTGGTGTACGGTATGGAAGCTGTCCTACCGTTAGAAGTTGAGATTCCTTCTTTGCGAGTTTTGGTTGACGTGAAACTCGATGAGGCAGAATGGATTAAGAACCGACTAAACCAACTCAGCCTGATGGACGAGAAGAGGTTAGCATCGATTGCGTATGGTCGTCTGTACCAGAGCCGAATGAATAAAGCTTATGATAAGAAGGTGCGTCCTAGAAGCTTTCAGACGGGTGATCTCGTCCTGAAGAAGATTCTTCCTCCACACTCCGATCACCGGGGCAAGTGGACTCCCAATTACGAAGGTCCGTACGTCGTCAGCAAGGTCTTCTCGGGAGGAGCCTTGTTGCTATCCACGATGGATGGAGAAGATTTTGCATCCCCGGTGAACGCGGACACAGTTAAAAAATACTTTGCTTAAAAAATGACCCGCTGGAAAGAAAAAGAATATCCAGGCGGAAATGGGGCATCCCGGCGAAACATAAAAAAGGAAAAAAGGTTTGGGCAAAAATTAGGGATATAAAGAAAAGAATGTACACCCGCAAAGTCGAAAACCCGGAAGGGTGACTTTGGCAAAAAAGGGTATCCCGGTGAATCGAAATCCCGAAAGGGCGATTCAGGCAAAAGTTAGGGATTTGAAAAAGCAAATGATTGCGTTCCGCGTGTGGACTTTCATTGTTTAGAGGTTTGGAAGACCTGAGGACCGTTTATCTGAATCAATCTCTTCTGAAGTTGAAGCATCGGAGAAGTATCAAAGTCGAGCGGGTCATAGAGGGATCAACTCATGGTGTTCGTCTACGCCTCATTGCCGACATTTGTGTATATACTGATGTATATTTATGTTTTATTTTTGCGCGGCTTCCTCATTCCAGGAGCTTGCATCTGTTGTAAAACATTTTTACCCATTCAGGGGTTCGTTATCAATAAAATGTATACTATTCAGCAATTATGTTCGTCTGTTTAGCACTTATCTATTTTGTTTACGAAAAAGAACGCCGGTGTTTTTGATAAAATGCGCATACATAAACTTACTGGCTCAGGACACTGATTGTTGAAACAATGAATTACTTGAACATTGTCACAAGATGATAACCTTGATGGGTCCCTTTAGAAGGGTATCTTGTCTGTTTGTTTGTGTTGTTGCAGGTATAGCATACTCCAGGCAGTACGCCGTATGCGCCCCCAAGCAGGATGATTCCTTCTTTTCCAGCAAGTTCAGCAGCCTCTCCCCGTGGAGTTTGAACATGAGATCGTAAGCATTGATATGTCACCCCAATCAGAGAAGATTCTCTCCAAGCAGATGTATCTTGAAGGATCGTCGTCTCCCCAGCTGAGTCATAAACTGAAGTGTGCAGTCCTCGGACGTTCCAGACTGAAGTCTCCAGCGGAATTGAAATTCCCCACAGAGTCGTGCTCTCCCCAGTAAGCAGGATGATTCCTACGTCACCAGCCGAGTTTACAGTTCCCCAAGAGAGTCGAGTCCTTGGAAGCCGTGGGGACCATGATTGGTTTTCCCCTAGTAGAGTGTTGAATAGTTGATGCTGTATTTCCCCACCGGAGTCGTTATCTCCAGGAAGGTTTAGTCGCGAAGGCCGTGCAGTTTATGTCTGCGATTGATATCGTTTACTCGATAGTTTGTGGTTTGAATACCCAGATGAGTAGGTTCAGGTTCTCGTAGAGCTTTATCCCACTGCAGCAGTTGACTGAAGTTCGTTTCCCCAGGCGGAGTCCAATTGAGATTGGTGTGACTTCTTCTCCTTGGCAGGATGAGTCCTTCCTCCACCAGAGTGGTTCTTTCTCCTTGATAGGAGGACCCTCCCTTCAGCATTTATTTTGCTGATGGGGTCATAGCATTTTGCATGATTGCATATCATTTACCCTAAACGCGTAGCATTTCCACCGTGTGGAGCATTGCGCCATTGCCAAACATATGCATGTGAAACATGAGCTAGGTTGTAACCGTTCTTGTTTTGCAGGTGTTCCCCGACAGGGTGTCCGCTCAGGATGATTCCTAAAATCTCGGAAGAGTTGTGTGGCTCAGGATGATTCTTCAACTCCTCAGTGAAGTGGTTTGCTTAAGATGATTCTTAAAATCCCCAGTGAAGTCGAAAGAGTTGGTTGCTCAAGTTGATGCTTAGAGTCCCCGACAGAGTGTTTGCCTAGGATGATTCCTGAAACCTCCAGTAGAGTTATTGGTTCAGGACGATTCTTGAAGTCCCCGGCGGAGTTATTTGTCCAAGATGATTCTTGAAGTCCTCAATAGAGTTAACCCATCCAGAATGATTTCTGAAGCCCCGAAGCAGAGTTACTTGATAGTTCTCCAGAATCCCCAGCGGAGATGCGTCATCCCCAGCAGGTTTCCGAACAGCGAAGTTCAAACTTCCCTTGAAGACTTGATGATTGAAGTCCAACCGTATTAACGAAGCAGTTCTCTCAGCTGATGCGGAGTGCCTGATGGCAGAAGTTTGGATATCCCCAATTGGTTCATGATTGACTGAGAATTCTATTCGCGACTTAGTGATGAAGTTCGGCTGACGCCCAAAAATTTCTTTGAATGCCCGATGGCATGATTAACTTGATTGTTGACCTGATGAGTCCCGAGGAATCTTGATGCCTGAAGGCATGATCGACCATGTATCACCGGTTACCGTGTGACCAATTCCCCAGCTAGTCGTCGTGCAACTATTATTTCAGTTTTCGAAGATTTGTTCCCATCAGAGTACCGTGTACTTGTGCAGTTGGCAAATTTCTGGGTATGTTGGTATTCAACCGTCTTTTACCTTGATTGTTTGAGAGCCGTTCGCTTCTCACCCAGTCAGGTCCAAGCCGTTTGAATAGGGGCAGCTGTTGCACCCCAAAATTTGCCCAACTTTTCTTTACCTAGCTTATGTTTCATTTCATTCACATTAGCATTATCATTTGCATTTCATTGACATGTATGCAGGAGATCAAGAGGTATGATTACCAATCAAGAGCTATACAAGACTATGAAGCTAGCTAAGAAGGTTATTCAAGTGCTTAAGAGTTGATATCCTTGTCAGAGAAGTTAAAAGATCCTCAGAGAGAGTGGTTGAAGCCAAGAGGGTGTGTCTCCTAACTTGAGAGTTGTGGGAAGCTATCAGATGATTCTGAGGCCATGAAGATGGACTTGAGGTCTTGAGAGAGCTCATGAGAAGTGTTGAAGATCACTTTGAGGCCTAGACAGGTCATTGTGCAAGATTAAGAAGGCTCAACCATGAATGGTGCAACTAGGGTTTGACTGGGTCAACCCTAGGTCAGCTGATGATTTGAACAAGTTTGAGACTTAATCCAAGAGCCATGTGATCATGTATTGATGCATTAAGATGTTCTAAGGATGATTCCAAGGTCAAATCATCATGATTGAAGAGGTTGAGAAGTTTCAAGCTAGGGTTTCTAAGGCTTGGCAGTGTAAAATCCCCTAGTTTGACCCCCATCTTCAAGGCAATGTAGCTCAAGAGGTCATTGTCATCTCATCTTGCCCCCAACATGAATGTTGTAGAGCATGATATTAGATTTAATTTTAGTGCTATAAGTCTTTGATAGGATTTGTAGAACTCAATTTATGACTTTGACAAGTTACAAGTCATCTGAGGAATGTGAATTTGGAGCTTCAAAGTTACCCAACTTGCATGACACTTTTGCCCTAGAAGGATGATTCCTATGAACTTTTGGTCAATATGAGTGTTGTTCCTTATACTCTTAGATTTCTAGAGTACTAGAAGTCCTTGGTAGGATTTGTAGAACTCAAGTTATGGCTTTGACAAGTCAAGGGTATTTTTGTCATTTGGAGATTACAGGTCATTTCAACCATAAGGCTATAACTCCTATTTGGAAGCTTCAAATGGGAAAATGTCCAACATAAAACTTGTTCAAAATGATGTTTTAAGGCTATTCAAGAGGTCATGAGAGGTTGGAATTGATTGTATCTCAAAATCACAAAAATGGCTTAAAATAAGGATGATTTTCAAATGAACCAAAGGTTGAAATTGGTATTTTTGATCTACATGTCCAAACCAAGGCATGTAATATGTCATTTTGATTCTAAAACACATTTTAATAACATTGGTTTTGCCACAATTTTGAATTGAAGTTTAATTTGTGGACTTGCTTTGAAAAGTAGTTACTTACATCATAAGTAACATTTGCCAAACCAAAATTCAAGGCATGACCAAGGCCCCTTTCAATCCAAACACATCCAAAATATCATTATAAGAGAAATTGGAAGAGAATGAGGGTGAATACAAGCTGCTAACAGAATTGGTATGACCATGGCATGTGATTGAACTTTTCATGACATGAGAAATTGAATTTCTCATTAGAAGGATCTAGAGCTTTCTAGATCATACCTACATGTTCTATATATGATAATGAGGTGATCCAAGGCCAAGGTTGGTGATAATTGAAGGAGAGAATAGAGATTGAGATTGAAAATTTCTTGCTTGCAACTGAATTCGGTTACACTATTTTCTTCACTTTCCATCCATTTTCTTGATTGCAATCTCTTCCATGGATGCTAGTGAATGATTCCAGATCATAATCAAGGCAAATTCGTGGCTGAATAGTGTTCTTGATCTTAGATTTTGGCACCTGCGACTCAGAATTGGTTCCAAGAATCCAGAGCATTTACATCCATTTTATTGCATACAGAAGCTTGGAATTGATTCATTGAAGGAGTCTGGAGCATTTGAGAGCTTGATTTGAAGGTTTACTACCTTTGTGCACACGAAATTCTCAGGTTAGTAACTTTCAATCTCTAGCTTCAATTAGGTAGAATTAAAAAGAATTAGGATGTTAGATGCATAGTAGAATGGTGTAGGAAGGTTTTCAGATCATTAATTTGAGAGTTAGTGACCAATTAGGGTTGTTACCATTTTCGGGTGAGATGTTGTTCTTGCGAATCTTGAGGTTTTAGGTTTAATTAATGGCATGATTGAGTTCCTGAGGGAATTTGGGACAAGTTTCATCAAGGAATCGTGGCCAATGGTGGATTCTATGGCAAGTTAGGGTTGCGAGATGATGACCGGAGAATGTCACCGGCGGTGACTTTGGCGCGCAGGGGGTCTGAGTTTCAGAGGTTCAAATTGGGGAAGATGATCCCAGAACCATTGGATCATATTTTGACTTGGACTGAAGACCCCATCCAACGGCCACGCGTGCATGAAATTTGTGAAGAGTCTGAACTAAAATGAAACGTTGCGTTTCATTTAAGTTGTGGTTTTGGGCTTAAGTTAGAATTAATATCTGCACCCCCTTGTTGGGCCCAGCCCTGAATTGAACTGAGTGGCCTTGCTATCTGCACCACGCACATGTTTATTTTCTTTTGATTTTCTTTATATTTTTCATTTTATGCATGGTTATTGATTAATTCATAAAAAATGGAAAAATAACTCAATTGATCCCATTCTTTTTGCATTGAATTCATGAGTGAATCTAGTATTTTTTATGAGTAGTTAGCATAGATATGCATGCTCCCCATAGATTTTTCTCACATTTTTGTGATGAATGTAAGTTGTAGTTTAGGTTGATGGTTGATACCTTGTGGTTTGGATTTTATTTTTAGAACTTGGTGGATGATTCAACCTCTGAATTTTGTAGGGTAGATTCATGATTGAATTAGGATCCCTTAGGAATGTTTGTAGGAATTTTCAATGAAGTTTACTATTTTTGTTTGATTTTAGTTTAGATGCTAGTTTTAGATGATTCTGAGGCACTAATTCAGCTAGATTGACCTCTTTAGTTCCCTTAGATTAGGGTGTTGCTTTGCTTGTTCTTGGATGATGTTGAAGAAAAATTGAAGATGCATTGGATTGCTTGAAGAGGCTTGGATGTGAAGATCTTCCCGTCTTTTGGGGTAGTTTTGTTTAGGTGTTAAGATTAGGGTTTTGTAGGCAGAGCTTCTAGATAGATTCTCTTCCTTCATAAACATGGAAGATGTTAATCACTTCCATTCTTCCCTATGATGTAAGGTCCCCTTGTAAAGGCCTCATCCCTCCTTTGGTAGGATGTGTGGCTCTTTACAAGTTGGTAGAACCTTTGAGGGTCCCTTTCTCTAATGATGGGGTGCTTAGTGGTGACCTTTGGTCTTCACTCTGCTACCAATCATCCCAACTTTGCTCTTGATGGATGCATCTTTGTCCCTTGTTAGAGGATGGAGTTCCTTGCTTGAAGAAGATTGAAGGATGGAGTTGATACTTCTTTGTGTTTGAAGATTATTCTGAGAAGCTGAAGCTTGTAGATGAAGAGGAACTAGTTGATACTGGTAAAGAAAAGAGAGCTGAAGCTTGAAGACCAAGTTGACACTTGTGAAGAAGATCAAATTGAGACTGAGTGAAGAGCTGAGGCTTGAGGAATAAAGGATAAGTTGATACTTATGTTGATACACTGAGTCCCTGAAAGAACAAGTTGATACTTGTAGTTATGAGTGAAGCCTGAAGGTGGAATTGACTGAAGAGCTGAGGCTTGGAGAAGAGGGAATAAGTTGATACTTATGTTGGATGTGTTAGAAGCTTGAAGAAGCAAGTTGATACTTGCCATTGAAGATGAAAGCCCTGAAGAGCTGTTGAAGACTGAGGACTGAACTGATGTCAGAGGAGCTTTGCTGTGAAGCTGTGGAAGCTGTTGATCTGTTTCCTTTCCTGTCTGTTTTATTTCTGTACAACTGTATTGATGTGACTTGTTTGATTTGCTTGATGCATTAGAATAAGTTCATATCTAGATTGACTTGAACTAGGAGCATGATTACACTAGAGGTTAAGTTTCTCCCTCTGCTTGTATTTTTACTATATGGCTTTGCTTGCGGGTATTCGGTAGAGCCCTACTCCCTTGCCCATGTGGTTTGTGTTTGCTTGATAGCATTTTATTTCCTCTGTATGATTACAGTTATTATGTTTTGCTTGATAGTATTTTATCTTCTGTATGATTGCAATTATTCATATCTGGCTTGAGGTTGAGATGAGCTTGTGGAGGCTGATGCCCCACACACATTTCCTCCCTCACTTGCATTGGATGCATTTTACAGTCGTTTACTGTTTACTGTTTAAGCTGATGCTTTACCTGTTGTTTATCATTGACATGATCCCCTAGGAATCTCACTTCCTTTGATAAGGAAGTGATGATTAGAACTTTAGGTTGAAACCTATGCATGATAACTTCTAGGAGTTCCCTGTTTCAAACTTCAACCATAGGATGAATCCTTGGCATGACAACATTAGGACTTGATAGTCTCCCTTTAGTGGAGTCTGTTCTCTTCTCATCTCAAAACAAATTAAAATACAGTTATAAAGGTTAACTGACGTCGTACGTTATGAGCCTTAAGCTATCTGAGAAAGGGTTGTCGAAGAGTTTCTTTTCGACAGCTTGGATGTTTAGTATGGCACCCTTTGGGTGACATACGACGCATTCACTCTCAGGTCATAGTCTCTAGTGCGATATTAGTTGCAAACACCATAAAAAATAGTTCTTCTGTAAAATACAGAAAACAAACTTCAAACCTTTTTTGCCCCGTGGGCCCGTAATTCAAAGGAAGCTTTTCTAAAGAAAAGAGTGTCATTAACTCTCAGTTTTACCGCCAACGGTAACGCCTACGTCTCCAAGGGTCGAGCTGCGTACCCCAAACTGCTGGAACTGTTTGTTAACCCTACTCGATAAAACAGATGAATCTGAGTCCCCGTAATCCGTATTATCCCGAACTACGTAAGCTCTGATCTCTCAAGCCGGTTGAGAGTACGTAGGCACAATACTGACGTATTGGCGAGCCACCTTCCCTGTAACCCGTAGTTAGTCGAACTACGTTGACTCTGATTTCTCATTCTCTGATGAGAATACGTAGGCATAAAGCGCGACGCTTTGCCGAGTCATTTTCTTTCCTTTTTGACCAGCCTTGATAGGTAGATAGATAAAACTAACCCGTCAGATAAACACAACAAGCATGGATCCCATCGAGTACGATGGACGTGAGGGGTGCTAATACCTTCCCCTTGCGTAACCGACTCCTGAACCCAGACAACGGTTGCGATGACCTTGTCTTATATCTTTTCGTCAGGTTTTTCCGATCGTTTCCTTTCCCATTCTGAGGGATAAATAACGAAAGGTGGCGACTCTTCTGTTTTCCCGGCACCTTATTTTCCCGGAAGCGACAATGGGTTGTGCTCTCGGTCAACACGACGAGACTGGAAGAAAGGAGCATACGATTTATTATTTGAGTAAAAAGTTCACAGATTGTGAGTCCCGTTACTCAATGCTCGAGAAAACGTGTTGTGCACTTGCTTGGTCTGCCAAATGTTTGAGATAATATATGCTCAATCACACAACCATGCTGATTTCGAAGATGGATCCGATTAAGTATGTCTTTGAGAAGCAAGCGCTTTCAGGAAGAATTGCCAGGTGGCAGATGGTACTGACAGAGTATGATATACAATATGTCTCTCAGAAAGCCATCAAGGGAAGTGTTATGTCAGAGTACCTTGCTGAGTAGCCTATCGAAGATTATCAACCGATGAAGTTTGAATTTCCTGATGAGGATATCATGTTCCTCAAAGTGAAAGATTGTTAAGAACCATTACACGGTGAAGGTCCAGAGAAGGATTCTCAATGGTAGATGATATTTGATGGCGCTGTCAACTCCTATGGTAGTGGAATTGAGGCAATTATTGCAACTCCTCATGGTACTCATATCCCGTTCACTGTCGGATTGACGTTTCCAGTCACCAACAATGAAGCTGAGTACGAAGCATGTATCATGGGTCTGGAAGAGGCTATTGATTTGAGAATCAAGAATTTGGATGTATATGGCGATTCAGCACTAGTGGTTAATCAAATCATGGGAGAATGGGAAACTCGTCAACCGAATCTAATTCCTTACAGAGATTATGCAAGGAGGTTGTTACCCTTATTCGATCGGGTAGACTCTCACCATCTACCACGAGCAGAGAATCAGATGGTCGATGCTTTGGCAACGCTATCCTCAATGTATAAAGTGAATTTCTGGAATGATGCTCCCAGAATATTCATTTCTCGCTTGGATAGACCCGCTTTCGTATTCGCCATTGAAAAGGCTGCTGATGGCAAGCCATGGTTTTACGATATATAGAACTTCCTCAAGAAGAAAGAGTATCCACCAGGGGCTTCGGCTCAGGATAAGAAGACGCTGAGGAGGTTGTCTGGCAACTTTTACTTAAACCTATATGGTGTGATATACGGAAGGAACCATGATTTGGTGCTGTTGAGATGTGTGGATGAAAAAGAAGCAACGTTACTTATGGAAGAAGTCCACGAGGGTACTTTTGGTACATACGCTGACGGACATGCCATGTCTCGGAAAATGTTACGAGCAGGGTATTATTGGTTAACTATGGAGTCAGATTGTTTCAAATTTGCGATGAAATGCCATAAATGCCAGATTTATGCTGATAAGATTCATATACCGCCGTGCCCATTGAATGTTATGGAATCCCCGTGGCCCTTCTCCATGTGGGGCATTGATATGATTGGTATGATTGAGCCAACCGCGTCCAACGGTCATCGTTTCATCTTGGTTGCCATTGATTACTTCACCAAGTGGGTTGAAGCAGCTTCGTACGCCAATGCGACCAAGCAAGTCGTAGCCAGATTCATAAAGAAGGACATCATTTGCAGATATGGAATTCCTGAGCGAATCATTACTGGCAATGGTTCGAATCTGAACAACAAAATGATGAAGGAGTTATGCCAGAACATCAAGATTGAACATCATAACTCATCGCCCTATCGGCTGAAGATGAACGGCTCTGTTGAGGCGGCCAACAAGAATATCAAAAAGATAGTGCAAAAGATGGTTGTTACCTACAAAGATTGGCATGAGATGTTCCCCTTTTCTCTTCACGGTTATCGTACGACGGTACGCACTTCAACCGGGGCAACTCCTTTCTCGCTAGTGTACGGTATGGAAGTTGTCCTACCGCTAGAAGTCGAGATTCCTTCTTTAAGAGTTCTGGTCGACGTGAAACTTGATGAGGCAGAATGGATAAAGAACCGTTTGAATCAGCTTAGTCTGATCGTTTGTAGCAGAGCCGGATGAAGAAAGCTTATGATAAGAAGGTGCACCCTCAAAGCTTTTAGACGGGCGATCTTGTGCTGAAAAAGATTCTCCCACCATAATCAGATCACAGGGGCAAATGGACTCCTAACTATGAAGGTCCATATGGCGTTCGAAAGGTTTTCTCTAGAGGAGCCTTGTTGTTAGCCACCATGGATGGTGAGGATTTCACATCCCCTGTGAACGCAAACGCAGTTAAAAAATACTATGCTTAAAAGAGACCCGCTGGACCCAAAAAGAAAAGTCCAGGAAAAAATGGGGCATCCCAACGAACCATAAAAAAGGAAAAATAGGTTTGGGCAAAAATTAGGGATAAAAAATGAAAAGATGTAAACCCGCAAAGTCGAAAACCTGAAAGGGCGATTTTGGCAAAAACGGGTATCCCGGTGAATCGAAAACCCGAAAGGGCGGTTCAGGAAAAAGTTAGGGACTGAGAAAGCAAATGAATGCGGTCTGCATTGGAACTTCATTGCTTAGTAGATTGGGAGAACCTAAGGGTTGTTTATCCGAATCAATCTCTTCTGAAGACGAAGTATCGGGATAGCGTCAGAGTCAGGCGATTCATAGAGGGATCAACTCATGGTGTTTGTCTGTGCCACATTGCCGACATTTTTGTATACTTTTGTATATTCCTGTATATATCTGTATTTGTTTTGTGCAGCTTCCTCTTTTCAGGAGTTGCATCCGTTGTAAAACTTTGCCTATTTACAGGCCATTTATCAATAAACATATACTATTCAATACTTGATCTGTGTGCTTTGTTTTAACCTTTCCTGTTTTGTTGGTGAAAACGCCCAATGTTTTGATAAACTTGCACTAACATAAACTTGCAGGCCTTGGCCAATAACTGTTAAAACTTTGAATTAATTGAACAACATCACGAATGATGACTAAGATGATCCCGATTGCGTAGGGTATCTTGTCTGTTTATTCAGTGTTGCAGGGTCGTTATCCTCAGTCCAAAAGGTATGGATGATGTTTGTCACATTCACAGACTGAATCTACTTCCCTGATCAGTGAAGTTTACATCTTTATCCCCAGTAGATTTTGTATGCGGTTTGAGAAAGCAGGTAGCGTGTACGTGTTCCTTCGGCAGTTGATGCGCATCTAATCGCCACAAGGTGCATGCTTGCATGCACTCCCCAGTGAGTTGTGATTAGATTTTCTTTCCACAGAGTAATTTGCAGCCTGGTTGGCGGAGCAATGCCTAGCAAATTGAAAGGGGTGGTTCCCCCAGCAGATTTGTTCTTGTTTCCTTAGCAGAATGAAGGAATGTTGTCACGTCGGTATTTCCTTTGCAGGAAGCCAACAAGGGCCCGTTTCTCGGCATAAGTCCAATGGTTATTGGCATGAGCAAGTTGTGCTCTATTCCCGGCAAGATCGTTGATTCTTTCAGCAGGGTTATTTTCTTGCTCCAGCAGGGTGTTTTCCGTATCCCCAACATTTATTTTGATGATTCAGTTCTGTTGCATCTGCATGCGTACATAGCATTTACACCAAATGCGTAGCATTTCCATTTCGTATGGAGCATTATGCCATTTTCAAACATATGCATGTGAAACATAAGCCAGGTTGTTGCAGGTGTATCTTCGAAGGTTTGATCTTTTCCCTTGGTATCCAGACCATGTAATTTCTCTTAGCCTGCGTGATATCCAGACCCCGGCTCATGCTATTCCCCAGTAGTATCTTCGGATCTCAGTGGATTATGATAAATTTGTTAGTCCGTTGAGTATCCAAACTCCGATTCATTCCTAGTTGATAGGGTTTTCCTTTTTCCGTCGAGTGTCCAGGCTCCGGTAAAGGTGGTTGGGGTATCCAGACCACAGTGCTTGGTATTATTGTGTTTTTCCATCGAGTGTCCAGACTCCGGTGAGAACAACATGGTGTTCAGATTCTGATGGGTATATTTGTGATATTTTCCCTTCGTCCGTTGAGTATCCAGTCTTCGGTCAATCTTTCGTTGAGCATCCAGGCTCTGGTTTCTTTGTTGAGTATCCAGACTCCGGTGAATGTTTCATTTGTGATGAATTTCTTTTTCTGTTGAGTATCCAGACTCCGGTAAGGTCAGACTTTGGTAAGTTTTGTGATAATACTTCTTCTCCGTTGAATATCCAGATTCCGGTGAATTTTTGACTTGTGGTATTTGGTTTTGTCCGTTGAGTATCTAGGCTCCGGTCAATTTTCAATCGAGTATCCAGACTCCGGTAATTTTCATATGGTGATGATCTTCGTCCGTGGAGTATCCAGGCTCCGGTCACTTTCATTGAGCGTTCAGGCTCCGGTCATTTTCGTCGAGCATCCAGGCTCCAGTTTATTTTCTTTGAGCGTTCAGGCTCCGGTATTTTACGTCGAGTATTCAGGCTCCGGTCAATCTTACGCTGAGCATTCAGGCTCCGGTGTTTACATTGAGTATTCAGGCCCCGGCTATTGCGTTGAGCGTTCAGGCTCCAACAGATTTTATTGATGCATTTTGTTCGTTAAATATCCAGATTCCGGCAATTTGAAGTATTCCCCTATTTTAGGGTTTTCCCCAAGAAGAGTTACTCGTTAAGTTTCTCTTTTCCCCATCGGAATGTGTCTGTAATCAGAGCAGTTATCTCCGGAGATTCTTATTTTCAGTTTTATTTTCTGCAGTTGGCAAATTTCCGGGTTCTTTGGTATTCAACTGTCTTTTACCTTGATTTCATGAAAGTCGTTCGCTTTGCACTCATTCAGGTCCAAGTCGTTTGAATAGGGGCAGCTGTTGCACCCCAAAATTTGCCCAACCTTTTCTTAACTTGGTTTATGTTTCATTTCATTTCTTTCTAGCATTTGCATTGCATAGCATCTTTCATTGAACAGGGGATCAAGAGGTTGTGCATATCAAGAGGAGTCTACTCAAAGGGTTGAGCCTAAGAAAGGGGTGTTACTCAAGTTTGAATGGTCATTAAGTCATCTAGAAGTGGGGAATAGTCTTGTGAAACGATTGATGGATGTATGTGGGTCAGCTCCTAACTTGGAGGCCAGTGCAAGATCATCAAAGGATTGTGAATACATGATTATGGATATAAGATGGTGAGAGATCTCATTGAGTTCTTTGAGAGCCATTTGGAGCTTATTCAAGTTGTTGTATGAAGTGGAACAAGTTATAGTTGAAGGTATTGCAATTAGGGTTTTCATCTAGTTAATCCTCAGTCAATTGTGAAATTGAAGGAGATTAAAACTCAATTCCAAGTCTTTTTGGTCATGGGATATTGTGCTAAGATATATGAGACATCATTTCATGATCAATTCATCAAGAGTCAAGAGTGTGAGAAGTTACTAAATTAGGGTTCTCGATGTAAAATCCCTTATTTAGTGCCCAACTTCAAGACCACCTATCTCAAGATACAAGTTTCATATCAACTTTTGACCAACATGAAACTTGTAGAGCATGTTCTTAGCTTTCTTTTGAGTACTTGAAGTCCTTGATTAGATTTATAGAACTCAAGTTATGATGCAGACAAGTTACAGGTCATCAGATGAATGTAATTTTGGTCAACAAACGTCAACCAACTTCTAAGCCATTTTTGACCTAGAAGGATGTTTCTCCTCAACTTTTGATGAACATGAAAGTTGTATATCTTGGTCTTAGCTTTCGAAAAAGTAATAGATGTCCTTCATCTGATTTGTAGATCTCAAGTTATAAGCTTTGCAAGGCAGGGGTATTTTGGGAAAGTGAGATTATAGGTCATTTTCATTATAAGTCCATTTCATCATCTTGCACACTTCAAATGAAGATTTTTCCAACATCAAATGTGCTACAAATGGTGTCAATTGTTCAAGCAAACATTGAGAAGTCATGGATTAGGCTTGGAATGAAGAATTGAAGGGTGAATTTTCATGGGAAAAAGCTTAAAAGGACAAAATGGGAATCAATTCATTTTTGATCATTTTTGTGCAAGTAGGTGCATATTTTGAGTGCAAAACATGTATTAAACTCATTGGCAATTTCAGAATTTTGATTTGTTGGGTTTTTGTGAGCCATTTCCAAGCTTACTTCATCATGAACTTACACAACCAATGTCAACCTTTGAGATCAAAGCAAGGAGTAAATCATGGCCATTCGCACTCCATACACTCCCAGCAAGAGTTTTGAGCCAATTCGGAGCCAAATTTGAAGCATTTTCGTGCACTTGAAGAAGCTCCAAAATCAATTCCCATGGATTTTCAATTGGGCTCTAGGGAATAGAATTGGGCTTCATTCTGATTCAAATCCATTACATAAAAGGTTTCTTACCTTCACAAATCATCAAAACACGAAATTGGAGAAAAATTGCTCAAGAACAACTTTGAAAAAGTGGAGAAAATTTGAAATTCGAATTTGGAGATCTAAGCCATTTCAAGCCAAATTGTGAATTGCAAAAGCTTTATTGAAGTTTGTGGAGTGATTCTGGACATTTTTATTCAAGCTTAAGCATCAATTGAAGGCTCAGTGGAAGTTCTCCTCTAGGTATTTATAATTCAACTTATCTCTCTGAATATGCATTGATTCATTGCCATTTTTACATATTTGAGACCTAGACAACATGTAGATCATTAATCACTAAAACAAACTGGCATTTGTGATGATTGTTGGTGGATGCTCCAAACTGTTTGGATCTGATATGGCTTATTCTTATGGTGTTTTGATTGTTTGTTGCTTGATCTGTAACCTCCAAAGCATGTAGATGGTTTCTGGACCAATTTGATTGAGTTTGGTGAATGTTTGTTCTTGGTGCACATTTCTGTTTGGTTTCGATTTGAGTTTGTGGTGAGGAATTAATGAAAATTAACCTTGGATTCTTGATCCTCGTGAGTTGTAGATGAAGTTTCATATAAAATTTGTTGGAATTGGTTAAGTTTTGACAAGAGCACTGTTGCTCTCGCCGGAGAAGATGACCAGAATCTTCTTCGGCCACCACTGAGTCCTTCCCTCTCATTTTGTAATTTGAATGAAGAAGATGATTGACTGGCCGTTAGATCTCGTGGACCTGGTTGACTTAGTACCCTCATCCAATGCTTGTGGTTCACTCTCAGGAGGTTGACTAGGGTTTAGGTGACGTGGCCTCACGTGGATTGTAGGATGCGTATACTTTTGGAATGAGTGATCAGGATTAGAACATATGATATAGCGCAATCAACTGAACCACACGTGAACACGAGTGAAATGCGTCGTTTCATTTAATCCCCTTCAGTGCATATGTGGCATGCTTGTGTGCTTTAGATCTGTTGACTGGTCTCTTGATCCAGCGGTTGATTGTTTTTCGTTGTTTTTTATTTTCTTTTATTCATTTTGTTATTTTCTTTTTATTTTGGTTCGAATTTAATTAATTAAAAATAGCTCCAATACTCCAAAAATTCCACAAAAAATATTTTTACAAACCTTGAGATGTCTATTATTTTTAGACATTTTTAATTTTATTTTTCAGATTATTTTTTATTTTTAAATATAATTAAATATTGGAGGTGTTTTTAATTGAATTAAATTGTGTATTATTTGCTCTTTTATTTGTTTCTTCCATTTCCATTGGGTCCAATGAATGAAAATTGATCCTCATATCCATGATGACTTGAATAATTTTTGAGGACCATTTTGGCCCTGGTTGGTTGACTTTAGGGTTGACTTTTGGTGTTTTTATTTTGACCCTCGATTCTCCCATTTCAAAGTGGTACATCTTGAATATTATTTTCTTTTGATGGTGCTTTGAAGGGATATTTTCTTTGAGCTTTTGGCCTCTGGTTTCCAACATGTTTATCTACCTTATGCATTTTATTTGATTATTTTTGAACCATTTTCCTATTTTTGAGGTAACTTGCAAGTCAAGTTACCTCCAAAGGAGGTTCACACATATACCTTGACCTAGTTTGATTTGGATATGACATTTGTGGATCCTTTGTGTAACACCCTTCTAAACCCCGCAAATAATATATGCATAATCAGAGTAAAAGTTAACATGCATCCATAAAAGGGCATCACACAAAACTTGCACCACATTAAAACAATCTGTCATGCTCATAAACACCTTTCCATTTAGCAGCGGATTCATTAATGAAAATCCTTTAAAAGAAACATTTACTTTCATCATATAAAATCAACATCTCTAGGCACTAAGGCCAACATCTCATTATCTCAATTACTCCAAATATGAAAACATAACTTAGGCTACATAATGTAATCCTAAAACATAAGCAATCGATCCCCGTGTTACACGACCAGAGCATGACTCGACCCATAAATAATTACTAAACCGCTACACACTTAGCGACCTCGAACTACAAGCAGAACTTCATAAAGGCCTCCAGCAACCTAATCTGCAATGCCTCATAGAGCATTATAAAACAGCAGAAGGGTGAGAAATATTACCATAATAATCAAAGCATAAAATCATGTATACATAGGTATCATATAATTAACTCCCTATTTCTCACCACAATTCAACTCATAGTCATTTACATCGTCACTTATATATATATATATATATACAACATGAATATTCACCAAGCATTTTACATCATGCATACATCCACAATTCCACAATCTTAACATTCACACGTAAGCATCTCTTCATGCACGCTTCATAAGTATTCAACAAACATCTCATTCACATGCATACTTCATATATCAATGACATTAGACAATGTGACTCAACAACTCAATGCAACTCAATGCAACTCAATGCAATTCAATGCAACTCAATGCAATTCAATGCAATGCGGTACCGACTCACGCATTGTTCATACATAATCGCATCCAATCAATACAAACATCATATTTATCAAACGATGCACGCATATCCATCAATATGCTCTCATGCATTCTTCATGTATCTTAACATACAACCGCATATAAACAATATACATCCACAACACATTTTTGTATTATGTTTATTATTCATCTCATGCCATTTCATTCAAGGTATACATGTCACAGTACCAATAATACAATTATAAGCTATGCACACATGTATCCACAATGTTCTCATGCATACTTATTACCTAATTGTACACTACATCAAACCTTCACAAACTCATCAAATAATACGCACATTACCATTATTAAATAATACACACATAATCATTATCATGTTCTCATGTATTTATAATCGATCTGATTAATACTCATACCACAAATCTAGGATTCACGCCCAACGGCTACCCACAGCACATATCATCACCATGGATCACATACTTATTCATATCATAGAGGTATTAACCTATGTGAATCAACCAAACAATCACCACCTGAGCAACACAGCAAAAGAAAAATGTTGTCACATTCGCCTTCATTCGCCTGGCGAACCCTCGCAGCGAACCTTCGCCTGGCCTTCGCTTGGCGAACTCTCTCAGCGAACACTCGCTAGGCTTCGCCTGGCGAGACTTCCCAGCGAGCCCAAGTCAGTAGCTACTGACTTCATTCGCCACCATTCGCCAGCACCTTCGCTGGGAGAACCTTCGCTATCCACCTTCGCTTGGCGAACTCGCCAGCGAAGTCCACTGGGACTTAATCATAATTACTCGCCAGCATTCGCTAGGCTTCGCCTGGCAAAGCTTCGCCTTCGCTCGCCTGGCGAGAGCCAGCGAACCTGCGCAGAACAGAACCCTATTCTGCCTCTCCTTCATCAATCCATCATCAACCAAACCTCAAACATCCAAATCAGTACAAATAGCATCAATACATGTTACCCAACTATTCTACAGCATTATTACTCAATTCCAACCGATTAAATCATCAATCTACCGATTAATCCAACATTTGCCCTAATTGGAAAGTGATGAAAAACATCCACAAACCCAAACCCAACATACATAATAGCATACAATGATTAAATAGCAATGTTTCTCACTCTTACCTCGATTAATCGGAGCTTCGAAATTGGTTCTTGAAGATTCTCCAAGCTTTTCCCCTTTTTCCTCTTCATTTCTCCTCTTCTTCTTTCTTTCTCTTTTCTTTCTTTCTTTCTCTTTCTCTCCAATCCCCTTTTTATATCCTTTTATTTCTTTTTTCCTTCCTCTCTATTATTTTCTTTCCATCCAATTTCCTTTCAATTCTCTATTAATTCCAATTAATACAAATTAATTCCAATATTAACATAAAATCCCACTAAATCAATTAATTACTACAATTAATTATTTAATGAAATTTGGGCTGTTACAACTCTCCCCCACTTTAGGAATTTTCGTCATCGAAAATGTTATCTGATCCAAACAACTCTGGATACGACTCTCGCATTCCAATTCTTCCAAATCCAATTCTCCCATAACTACTTCCACCAAAGGAATCTCTATACTTCGAAGTTGTTTCTTATCAACAACTAGAACTAGCCACGCCTCCGAAGTCAAATTCTCTCTCACTTGTACACCATCCACCCGAATCAATGTACCTCTTCAACTTAGACATATGAACACCTCATGCAATCCTCTCAAGAGACAGCGGTAAAACAGTCTAACATGTTATCCACCTCACGCTTCCGCTGCGCTACTCTGATACAGATCAACAAAACACAGGGTGCTCACGAGACTTCAAGCTCGACCAACACCAATTACTACCATAACTCTCAAAACACGGCCTTACTTGGATTCTTTGATCGTTTCCATCGTCCCTTGCACGGTCTTTGATCCGAGTACAACACTCCCGTTGGACATGCAACAACACAAAGGAATCATACCCTCTTACCCAACGAACTTCATACGATGTTGTTTCCGATACGAAATGGCAACAGTTATTGTAGGCAACTCCATCAACGACAATTAACTACCCTTAGATCCATCTTGGCCCAACACACAAGCTCTCAACGAGTCCTCTTCATACTGGATAGTTTTCTTCGTTTGTCCATGCCATTCACGGACGCTGGTCAGAGTTCATCTTCAACATGGCACCCAACCGCTTTCGCAATCTTTCCCATAATCTTAATGAAAAACTTGAGTTTCCATCTAACAGAATGATTCATCTTAACTGGTAGGCAACGAGTTACTCTTGTTAATCCATTCTTAACTATCCAAATCGGATCATACTTCCTCAAATTCATTAGAAAACCCGGCACAAAGCCCATGGGAATACTATCCCATCCCACTCGAAATACTCAACAGTTGTATCAGATCCAACCATCTCTAATGTCCATACTTCAATTCCTAGCAGGTCTAATCAACATATACAAACTCAATCAATTCCTTCTCCATCTATGGCTATCCAAAACTATTTCTCAAATTCGGTCGCATCTTCCTAGTACCTGCACGGATACTCCATCTTTCTCGATGTACTTCTCCCTGAATACTCTTATCCAACTCACACTATTCAGAATACACACTTCATCACGACATCTCACAATACCATTTCCCTTAATCCGAAAATAAGCCCTCTGAATTTTATCCATTAAATTCAATTAATCTATCAACTCAACTCAGAATTCCGATCTCCTCGAACCTCATCAGAATACCAAAAGTCAATCTCAACATCCAAGGCTCAACTCCATAAGAAGTCTCTTCACAGGCCGAACTCATATCTGAATTTGCTTAATCAGTTCTAACTTCCTTACCATCTTCATTATTGTATACCAAAATTCCCGATTCGATATCTTAGCTACCACTTGGTCTCATCCGAATGGTAATTTAACCAAAACCATACTCCTTCAGGAGTTCCAATTACTTCTCTGTCTCATATTTGACTCTCTCTCAAATAAAACAAATCCCTTAAGGTCAGTAACCATCTCAAATCTCAACTAAACAATTGAGGCTTCCAAACTCCGGTACAAACACACAACAGCAACCCACTCCAAATTACTTGTCAGATAATCCCTCTCTGTACTTTATATTGCCTTCAAGCATAACCAAAACTCATTAATTTTGTACTTAACACATCTCTTAATCATATCAACAAAGTATCTCAAAACACAACGACAATCCTGTCGGACTTGGCAAAACCAATACACGAACTGTTGACCGCTTCCTCAAAACTCTTTGAACTTTCTTCACAGTAGTACATCACTGCCTCTTCCCCAATACTAATAACTCAAGTTCCCGACGCTCAACATGAACCCCTATACTCTCTGAACATATCCAAACACCATCGGTTACATAACCATTGACTCTCTCAATCAAGTGTGGAAAAATCATTATATCAAACGGACACTCAGCTGTGAACTTATGGTGATAACACAAACCGCACTCTCCGCGCTTACCATAACATCCAAACATTTTTCGCCAATAAATACTTAATTCCATGTCACTACTTTCCCATCACATAGAGCACTGTAATATCTTCCAACGCTTCTAATCTTGCGTCATTTCGAATTACGGTTTTCCGTTACGACAAAATCACGGAAACAACCCTTCCACACTTAAAGGTCAACCAATACCTCTCCAACTCTTGAAATGCTTAAGGGTCCAATTATACCAATCATGTATTCCACATCTCATTTCCTTTAGTAATCACTAGAAGTCATTATCCACCCTTATACTCAACTCCACAATCTGTTGCCGTAGCACACACACCAAACATAATTCTCAACACTACTCAATCAATTTAATTCTTCGACTGTCCAAACAGATATAATTAGTCGGCAAAACCGCCATCTTCCCACTTTCATTAGCACCCCGAATTCCCATCAAAATTAACCATCTCCTCACTGTCTCGTTCTGACTCATCAACACACTTCTTAAGCACCTGGCTTAGCTCCAAACAATTCTCCGCTCACGCCACCTAAGCTTGCAAGACACGTCCATCCCATCCAACAAAACCCCAACTACTATCAACAAGAGATTAAGGGTGATCAGTTCCTCAATTTGTCAATAGGCAGCTGAAACTCATGATGGAGTATAGACTATCTTTACCAAACCACAAGAGTGTTAACCACCCACTGAGCTACAACTTCTACACATGCAGCATCTTGGAGAAGCACAACTTCTCCCCACTTAGATCATTCCCACTTCTCCAAACAAGGTTAAGCAACAACATGTATCGACAGTGTTTTCACACACATGTCGCATACAAGGGAACAAATAACATTAGACAACTTGGCCGGACGGACCGACCTGCTCTGATACCACTAATGTAACACCCTTCTAAACCCCACAAATAATATATGCATAATCAGAGTAAAAGTTAACATGCATCCATAAAAGGGCATCACACAAAACATGCACCACATTAAAACAATCTGTCATGCTCATAAACACCTTTCCATTTAGCAGCGGATTCATTAATGAAAATCCTTTAAAAGAAACATTTACTTTCATCATATAAAATCAACATCTCTAGGCACTAAGGCCAACATCTCATTATCTCAATTACTCCAAATATGAAAACATAACTTAGGCTACATAATGTAATCCTAAAACATAAGCAATCGATCCCCGTGTTACACGACCAGAGCATGACTCAACCCATAAATAATTACTAAACCGCTACACACTTAGCGACCTCGAACTACAAGCAGAACTTCATAAAGGCCTCCAGCAACCTAATCTGTAATGCCTCATAGAGTATTATAAAACAGCAGAAGGGTGAGAAATATTACCATAATAATCAAAGCATAAAATCATGTATACATAGGTATCATATAATTAACTCCCTATTTCTCACCACAATTCAACTCATAGTCATTTACATCGTCACTTATATATATATATATATATATATATATATATATATATATATATATATATATATATATATATATATATATATATATATATATATATATATATATATATATATATATATATATATATATATATATATATATATATATATATATATATATATATATATATATATATATATATATATATATATATATATATATATATATATATATATATATATATATATATATATATACAACATGAATATTCACCAAGCATTTTACATCATGCATACATCCACAATTCCACAATCTTAACATTCACACGTAAGCATCTCTTCATGCACACTTCATAAGTATTCAACAAACATCTCATTCACATGCATACTTCATATATCAATGACATTAGACAATGTGACTCAACAACTCAATGCAACTCAATGCAACTCAATGCAATTCAATGCAACTCAATGCAATTCAATGCAATGCGGTACCGACTCTCGTTATCTTTTTTCGGTTTTTACATTAAACCGGGTCCACACTTCTAGACCGATAACCCGTTATCTTTTTTCGGGTTTTACATTAAACCGGGTCCACACTTCTAGACCGATAACCACAAAGGCCTGTCCTTTAAGCCTTCAAACCCACTCTTCTAGGTTTGGGACAAGCCACTAGTTTCCACGAAACTAACAGACATTGCCTCTTGACTAAATGATGCATGTACAATCAACCACAACAAATGCACTTAAGACCGACATCTTAATCTCATGCATTCAAATAATTCATCTCTTCAAGAATTACATTATGATTGCACACACAACATATTCACATAACATTCATCAATGTATTCATAATTCAACACTATCACCATATTATCACTCACAATGCACACATATCCACAATATGTTCTCATGCATTCTTCACAGTTATCAAACAATGCACACATATCCACGATATGTTCTCATGCATTATTCACATTTAATCACATACATACAATATGCATTTACAACATCTATCAAGCAATGCACACATATCCATGACATGTTCTCATGCATTCTATTCATACCACCATATACCAACAATATACATTCACAATTCAATATCATCACCGCATTATCAACAATGCACACATATCCACAATATGTTCTCATGCATTCTCAAGTAATTCATCATACAAGAATTACATCATGCTTACACGCATAACACATTTACCATGCAATGTACATATATTCACGATATATTCTCACGCATTATTCATACATAATCGCATCCAATCAATACAAACATCATATTTATCAAACGATGCACGCATATCCATCAATATGCTCTCATGCATTCTTCATGTATCTTAACATACAACCGCATATAAACAATATACATCCACAACACATTTTTGTATTATGTTTATTATTCATCTCATGCCATTTCATTCAAGGTATACATGTCACAGTACCAATAATACAATTATAAGCTATGCACACATATATCCACAATGTTCTCATGCATACTTATTACCTAATTTTACACTACATCAAACCTTCACAAACTCATCAAATAATACGCACATTACCATTATTAAATAATACACACATAATCATTATCATGTTCTCATGTATTTATAATCGATCTGATTAATACTCATACCACAAATCTAGGATTCACGCCCAAAGGCTACCCACAGCACATATCATCACCATGGATCACATACTTATTCATATCATAGAGGTATTAACCTATGTGAATCAACCAAACAATCACCACCTGAGCAACACAGCAAAAGAAAAATGCTGTCACATTCGCCTTCATTCGCCTGGCGAACCCTCGCAGCGAACCTTCGCCTGGCCTTCGCTTGGCGAACTCTCTCAGCGAACACTCGCTAGGCTTCGCCTGGCGAGACTTCCCAGCGAGCCCAAGTCAGTAGCTACTGACTTCATTCGCCACCATTCGCCAGCACCTTCGCTGGGCGAACCTTCGCTATCCACCTTCGCTTGGCGAACTCGCCAGCAAAGTCCACTGGGACTTAATCATAATTACTCGCCAGCATTCGCTAGGCTTCGCCTGGCAAAGCTTCGCCTTCGCTCGCCTGGCGAGAGCCAGCGAACCTGCGCAGAACAGAACCCTATTCTGCCTCTCCTTCATCAATCCATCATCAACCAAACCTCAAACATCCAAATCAGTACAAATAGCATCAATACATGTTACCCGACTATTCTACGGCATTATTACTCAGTTCCAACCGATTAAATCATCAATCTACCGATTAATCCAACATTTGCCCTAATTGGAAAGTGATGAAAAACATCCACAAACCCAAACCCAACATACATAATAGCATACAATGATTAAATAGCAATGTTTCTCACTCTTACCTCGATTAATCGGAGCTTCGAAATTGGTTCTTGAAGATTCTCCAAGCTTTTCCCCTTTTTCCTCTTCATTTCTCCTCTTCTTCTTTCTTTCTCTTTTCTTTCTTTCTTTCTCTTTCTCTCCAATCCCCTTTTTATATCCTTTTATTTCTTTTTTCCTTCCTCTCTATTATTTTCTTTCCATCCAATTTCCTTTCAATTCTCTATTAATTCCAATTAATACAAATTAATTCCAATATTAACATAAAATCCCACTAAATCAATTAATTACTACAATTAATTATTTAATGAAATTTGGGCTGTTACAACTCTCCCCCACTTTAGGAATTTTCGTCATCGAAAATGTTATCTGATCCAAACAACTCTGGATACGACTCTCGCATTCCAATTCTTCCAAATCCAATTCTCCCATAACTACTTCCACCAAAGGAATCTCTATACTTCGAAGTTGTTTCTTATCAACAACTAGAACTAGCCACGCCTCCGAAGTCAAATTCTCTCTCACTTGTACACCATCCACCCGAATCAATGTACCTCTTCAACTTAGACATATGAACACCTCATGCAATCCTCTCAAGAGACAGCGGTAAAACAGTCTAACATGCTATCCACCTCACGCTTCCGCTGCGCTACTCTGATACAGATCAACAAAACACAGGGTGCTCACGAGACTTCAAGCTCGACCAACACCAATTACTACCATAACTCTCAAAACACGGCCTTACTTGGATTCTTTGATCGTTTCCATCGTCCCTTGCACGGTCTTTGATCCGAGTACAACACTCCCGTTGGACATGCAACAACACAAAGGAGTCATACCCTTTTACCCAACGAACTTCATACGATGTTGTTTCCGATACGAAATGGCAACAGTTATTGTAGGCAACTCCATCAACGACAATTAACTACCCTTAGATCCATCTTGGCCCAACACACAAGCTCTCAACTAGTCCTCTTCATACTGGATAGTTTTCTTCGTTTGTCCATGCCATTCACGGACGCTGGTCAGAGTTCATCTTCAACATGGCACCCAACCGCTTTCGCAATCTTTCCCATAATCTTGACGAAAAACTTGAGTTTCCATCTAACAGAATGATTCATCTTAACTGGTAGGCAACGAGTTACTCTTGTTAATCCATTCTTAACTATCCAAATCGGATCATACTTCCTCAAATTCATCAGAAAACCCGGCACAAAGCCCATGGGAATACTATCCCATCCCACTCGAAATACTCAACAGTTGTATCAGATCCAACCATCTCTAATGTCCATACTTCAATTCCCAGCAGGTCTAATCAACATATACAAACTCAATCAATTCCTTCTCCATCTATGGCTATCCAAAACTATTTCTCAAATTCGGTCGCATCTTCCTAGTACCTGCACGGATACTCCATCTTTCTCGATGTACTTCTCCCTGAATACTCTTATCCAACTCACACTATTCAGAATACACACTTCATCACGACATCTCACAATACCATTTCCCTTAATCCGAAAATAAGCCCTCTGACTTTTATCCATTAAATTCAATTAATCTATCAACTCAACTCAGAATTCCGATCTCCTCGAACCTCATCAGAATACCAAAAGTCAATCTCAACATCCAAGGCTCAACTCCATAAGAAGTCTCTTCACAAGCCGAACTCATATCTGAATTTGCTTAATCCGTTCTAACTTCCTTACCATCTTCATTATTGTATACCAAAATTCCCGATTCGATATCTTAGCTACCACTTGGTCTCATCCGAATGGTAATTTAACCAAAACCATACTCCTTCAGGAGTTCCAATTACTTCTCTGTCTCATATTTGACTCTCTCTCAAATAAAACAAATACCTTAAGGTCAGTAACCATCTCAAATCTCAACTAAACAATTGAGGCTTCCAAACTCCGATACAAACACACAACAGCAACCCACTCCAAATTACTTGTCAGATAATCCCTCTCTGTACTTTATATTGCCTTCAAGCATAACCAAAACTCATTAATGTTGTACTTAACACATCTCTTAATCATATCAACAAAGTATCTCAAAACACAACGGCAATCCTGTCGGACTTGGCAAAACCAATACACGAACTGTTGACCGCTTCCTCAAAACTCTTTGAACTTTCCCCACACTATTTTCCTCCCACTTTCATTCTATTTGTGCATCTTATGTTCGCATTTTCATTTGCATATGCATTCTTCTTCTTCTTCTTCTTCTTTTGCTTTTGTTTGTCATGCTCCCCATAAGTTATCTAACCTCTTGAGGTTATGATATACATTAGGTGTCTAACTATTCATGATAATATTAGGTAGTTCCCTTTTGAATCTCAACTTTAAGTCCACTTTGCATGACAACTCTTAGGATTGATTAGTCTCCCATTAGTGTCCCTTCTTCTCTTCTCATCTTTAAACATTCTTAAAACATCTAATAAAGAATTACAAGTGTGGTACGCTACGAGCCTTAAGCTACTTGAGAAATGGTAATTGAGGGGCCTCCTCTCAAGGACCTAGAGTGTTTAGTGTACACCCTTTGGGTGATATACGACGCATTCGCTCTTAGGTCATAGTCTCTAGTGTGACATGAGTTACAAATCAAGTTCAAAACACTTCTTCTTTAAAAAGCACAAAAACACTTCAAACCTTTTTCATCCTTCGATATCTTAATCAGGAAAATCTTTTCAGATAAAAGATTGTCGTTAACTCTTAGTTCCACCGCAAACGATAACGCCTAAGTCTCCAATGGTCGAGCTGCATACACCAACTGCTAGAACTACTTGTTAACCCTACTCGGGCCTAAAAGCTTTTGAACCAACCTATGGTCCTTTTAGCCTGAACTACGTTCGCTCTGATCTTTCATACCGGATAAAAGTACGTAGGCACAAGACGCGATGTCTTGGCTAGAAACCTTCCCCCTTTCTTTGCCCATAGTTAGTCGAACTACGTTGACTCTGACTTTCCCATTGCACGAGGGAGTACGTAGGCACAGAGCGGGGATGCTCTGCCAAGTCACTTCTCTTTTCTTTTTCTTTTGTCCATGAACCTTTAGCTAGATAGTTTCAACACACCCTTTTAGATAGACAACAATGCGTGGATCCCGTCGAGTACGACGGACGTGAAGGGTGCTAATACCTTCCCCTCGTGTAACCGACTCCAGAATCCAGACATGGTTGCAATGACCTTGTCTTTCCCTTTTCCATTAAGTTTTTCCGATCGTTTCCTTTCCCTCTCTTTAGGATAAATAACGAAAGTGGCGACTCTTCTGTTTTTCTGCCGATTGTTTTTCGCAGTTGTGACACAAGGTATGGAGAAATTCCCAGGGTCTTTCTCCTTCTTGGCAAGTTTATTTTCGGAAATGGAATTACATTATAAAGGTTTTGGATCATCAAGTCTACGTTTATTGGTAAGGATGTCTTTGAGGAACTTTGCTTATGAAGGTATTTGGGTGATGGCTTCTATGAAAGGGATCTCCACATGAAGCTTCTCTATGACTTTGATAAATTTCTAGTATTGGTCAATGATCTTGATTTGTGTTAGTCTTTGCGGATAGGGTATGGGAGGTGTATATGGTGGCGGTGGTTCGTTGGTTTTGTCCTTATCCTTCTGCTTTTCAGATCGTACTGGTTCCTCTACTTCGCTCGTGGGTACCATATTTTCCTCAGGAGTCTTGGGTTTGCTCAATTTCGGGTTAACTGGTTCATCGTAAGCGGTCCCACTCTGTAAAGTGATTGTATTGGCTTGCCCTCGGGGGTTCTATTGAGGTTGACCAGGGAACTGTCCTCCAGGTGTAGTCTCAGGAGCTTGTTTTAAAGCTATTTGAGATATCTGGATTTCAAGCATCTTATTGTGGGTGACTATTTGGTCTACTTTGGTTCCTAACTGGGTAATCAGTTCATTTACATGAATGTTCTAGTTTAGGAATTCTTTGTTTTGCTGGGTCTGAGCCGTGATCAAGTTCTCCATGATTTTCTCAAGGTTCGGCTTAGGTTGCACAACTTGCATAGGCGGGTTTTGTCTTTGAGCTTGAAAACCGGATGGTCTCGGGGGTGCAGGGTTTTGGATAGGGTTATTATTCTTATAAGAAACGTTAGGGTGATTCTTCCATCCAGGGTTATAAGTGTTTGAAAATGGGTTCCCTTGGGTATAGTTGATCTCTCCTAAATGTGTTTCGTTCAGCAGATTACATTTTGCCGATTGGTGTCTTTGGCCCACATAATTTGCACTCAGTTGAGATTGTTGCCGCAGCTACTGGGTTTGCGTACATATGTTCGACCTTAAGGGTCAAGGCGTCCATTTTGGCTTGCATCATGTCTATAGAACTTATCTCATGTATTCCTCCTTGGGCTTCTTTCTTTTCAACCATTGCTCGCTCTATCCTATATTGACAATGGTTTAGAGCCATATCCTCAATGATAACGCAAGCTTCAGGGTAAGGTTTATTCATCAGAGAGCCACCTGCGGCGACGTCGATGGTCATTTTTGTGTTATAGTGAAGTCCATTATAGAAGATATGAATGATCAGCCATGATTCCAGGCCATAGTGTGGACATATTCTCAACAAGTCTTTATATCTTTCCCAAGCCTCGAAGAGAGATTCACCTTGGTTTTGGGTAAATCTGGTTATTTGGTTTCTAAGAATAGTTGTTTTGCTCGGGGGGAAATATCTAGAAGGGAAAACTCTCCTAAGGTCTTCCCACGTTGTTATAGATTTGGCTAGAAGGGAATCTAACCAAGTGAGGGCTTTGTCTCTATGGGAAAAAGGGAATAATATTAACCTAATCGCCTCAGGGGTAGCACCATTGGTTTTAAAAGTGTTATCTAGTTGAATAAAGGTTTTTAAATGTTGGTTCAGGTTCTCGGTAGCGAGTCCCGTGAACTTGTTTTGTTGCACTAATTGTAATAGAGATGGTTTTAGCTAGAAATTGTGAGCAGGGATATTGGGGTTCACAATAATAGAACTAGATTCGTCATTATTGTGAGGGCAAATCCTCATATATTATACATATGTGTGTTTCGATGATGTCAAAACGCAATCACATGGAAGAATCGGTACTTGGCACTATCACCACAAGGCAAATGCATATCATATCTCTTATGTCTTTCTTGCTTACATGTTATGTCAATCTAACTAGAGATATTTGAGTCAAACATCATTGGTAGATTATTGGTTGATTCTAGAAGTGTCAAAATCATAAAAATAGGCATTTTTTCAAAATACAAGGGCTTGAGTCGACCACTCCTTGTGCTCCGGTCGACTCATAGAAGGTGTCTAGCAAGTGGATTTTCACGGGTTGGCGCACGCCGACCTATGGTCGACACATATCTTGTCACTTTGCCTAATGTGTTTCTGCTGGGGAGTTACGGTCGACCACTTCTTCATGTTTGGTCGACCGTTCACTATGTTTTCTGCATAATATCAGTCTTTCCACTTATTTCAAAAAATAGTTTTGTCTTTCAATTTTTGGCATACTATAAATAGAAATTGGCTTATTCTATTCATCAACAATTGAAACATTTGAATCAATTGAAAACAAGAAAAGTGAAAGAGGTGCCATTTGTTCTCATCATCTTCATTTTCATCAACAATTACACACAATCATTTTTCTTGTGCATCATCTTCATTTGATTGGGAATCCGGTTTGGGTTCGGGTTGAGTTTTTGGCAGGTTTTTCTTGAATAAAACCTTGAGGGTTTAGTCCTCCAAGATTCCGTGAATTTGGGGGTTTTTGGTACGAATCTTCTCAACATACTTTCAGCTGAGGGAAGGTGATCAAGGAGCAATGGGTTCCGTTGATGTAGTAGCGGGAATCGGTGAAGTGTGGAAGAGAGGTTCGGTTGCAAATGTTTGATATCAGTCGGGCTGGAGTTTGAACACGCAAGGTTGTTCAACAAAGGAGATGTAATCGGAGGTTCAACACAAGCAATTGAAGGACTTGATTCAACTCGAATCAAGGGACAAGAATTGAAAGCACATTCAACAACAAGGGAGTTTTATTTGTTTAGTTTCTATTTCATTCTTGTATAAATGATTCAATAACAGGTGACATATATATGATATGATCTCAATTCTATTGTTAGAATTAAGGGCAGACGGACCCCGAAGCGAGGACGGCGGGGGAACTGCCTCAACAGATCTCTGTGCCTTTTTACTTTCCGCATTTTCATTTTGCTTAATATTTGAGTGATTTTCGTACACACAAGTTTATCAAATTAAGGATTGTTTTTGAGTAAGTGCTGAAGTGATTTTGACTACTAGTACAATAGTTTATTGTACAAGGAAACCATAGTTATATACTCAAAGCCAAACTCACTTGGAGTGCTTCACACACCAAGTGTTTGATAAATTGTCTGAACCAAAATTCTCTTGTGCTGTCCATTAAATTTGTTGGCATTTTGGAGCATTGGAACTAGTCATACCAAGTAGTGATATAAATCAATTAATAGTGTGGCTAGCGTAGTGATTCTCATTGCTCATTTCTCATTATCAACTTCCAAAGGCTAGATGCATATCCGGTCTTCTAGTAACGATTCGTTATAGACGGTGATTTTTCCACGGCCACTTCCGCAATTTAAATAATTTTTTAAAAACCAGTTTTGTTGGTAGCGCCGACTGATTTTTAATAAGGGATCTATTCAACCCCCCCCCCCCCTTCTAGATCCGTGCCATCGTCTAACAAGTGGTATCAGGAGCACCGGTTCACTCCGTGCTTCAAGTATAACTTTGTAGAAAATGGCTAACGAACCTAAAGGGGCCTATAATAGAGCTCTCGTTTTTAATGGAGAAAATTACAGTTATTGGAAGGACTGTATGTGGGTGCACATTAATTCCGTATATAGAAAAGTATGGAATGTTATTCTCAATGGTCCAATGGAAATAACTATGACTGATGCGAATAATATAGTTGTGACTAAGCCCGAAGCACAATGGACGGATGATGATGAGAAAAAATATAATTACGATTGGAAAGCCAAAAATATTTTGATCTCCTCATTAGGAGTTGATGAATATTATAGGGTTTCTCATTGTTTGACAGCAAAAGCTATGTGGGACTCATTGCAAGTCGCCCATGAGGGGACCAATGACGTTAAGCTAGTGAGAATCAACACGTTAACACAAGAGTTCGATCTCTTTTTTTCATGGAGCAAGGGGAAACCATTGCGGACATGCAAAAGAGATTTACTCATCTCATCAATAGATTGCATTCACTATGTAGCCCAGTGGCCAATGATGTTGCTACTAACAAAATATTGAGATGTCTTAACAGGGAATGGTAGCCGAATTTAACCGCCATCAAAGAAGAAAATGACCTCACAATTTTGGATCTAACAACATTGTTTGGGAAGTTGCAAGAGCACGAACAAGTGCTCTTAAGCCTAGAGCAACATGAAAAGAAAGAAAATAAGGACAACATAAAGATAACTGAAAAGAAGTCTATTGCTCTCAAGACTTCTTCCTCAAAGTCTCAATCTAAGGAGCATGGTAGTTACACGTCGAGTAAAAACAAAGAAGACGACAAGAGTGAGGACATGGGGATGTTCGTAAAGGATTACAATCGCTATGTTAGAAAGAATAACATCCAACACTTCAAGAAGAATCTTGTCAACTTCCGGAAACAATCAAGGCACTTTAGAAATGATGACACCAAGGGGAACAAAACAAGAGGGTCATGTTACACATGCGGAAAGACCGGACATTATAAACCGGATTTTCCCTTAAAAAAAGGCAAAGAAAAGGAATCAAATAGATCACATAAGAATCAGTCAAAGCCGAATATAGCATATATAGCTTGGGAAAGCGATAGCGATTCCTTTGAGGATGAATGCTCAAGTGATGAAGATGAATCCGTAAACTTGTGTCTTTCCGCTCACCAAAAGAATAAGAAAAAACAGG
This sequence comes from Lathyrus sativus, assembly GCA_963859935.3. Classification (NCBI taxonomy): domain Eukaryota; kingdom Viridiplantae; phylum Streptophyta; class Magnoliopsida; order Fabales; family Fabaceae; genus Lathyrus; species Lathyrus sativus. The sequence goes on from OZ012737.1 coordinate 366,065,557, forward strand.
TACGACATGCTAAATATGAAAATTCCTCTAACATGTCTCATTTTGAATTATAAACTGTGTTTAATACTTTGCATTGTGAAGCAAAATAAGCCTTTAAAAGGCTTGCCTCAAATAATCAAATTTTTGCTCACTTAGAGCAAAATATTCGAGAGTCCGAAAAGAAACTTGAGGCACTTAAAGCTTTCATAGTGGAAAGTACTAAAGCAGGTTGTGAGGATCTAAGAAGTAGAATAGTTAACTTTGGGTGTGATACTTGTTACATTTGGCAAAATGAAGTTAGAAACCTAAATGCCAAACTTAACAAAGCTCTAGAAACCAAAATTACTTTTGCCATCGAGGGTCTTAAACATAATCTCATTAGCATTAGCCAATTATGCGACAAAGGATACAATGTATCATTTTCAAAAGAATGTTGCAAAATTGTGCATAATGATGAAATGAAGAGTGTGTTTAGTGGCCTAAGAGTAAACAATGTCTATATGCTAGACTTGAATGAAGTATCTTTGACAAGTGAAAAATGTCTCATGATAATGAGTGAGGACTCATGGTTATGGCATAGACATTTAGCACATGTCAACTTTGACTTGCTTAATAAGGTAGTTTCCAAAGATCTAGTCCTAGGTCTGTCCAAAATAAACTTTACCAAGAATCACCTTTGTGATGCTTGCCAAATGGGAAAGCAAACGAGGATCTCTTTTAAATCCAAAAATATCGTTTCAACTACGACACCTCTCGAGCTTCTCCATATGGATTTATTCGGGACATCTAGAATTAAAAGCCTAGGTGGTAACTATTACAGTTTTGTAATAGTTTATGATTTTTCGAGATTCTGTTGGACTATCTTCTTGGCTAGCAAGAGCGATACATTCGCTGCCTTTGAAAGATTTGCTAAGCTTTCCCAAAATAAATTAAACATAAATATTGTCTCAATTAGGAGTGACCATGGAGGTGAGTTTGAAAACTATTTGTTTGAAGAATATTGCGGTAAACACGGAATTGATCACAACTTCTCCGATGCACGTACTCCTCAACAAAATGGAGTTGTGGAGCGCAAAAATCGTATTTTAGAAGAATTGGGAAGAACAATGATTAATGAAAGTGCATTACCTAAATGTTTTTGGGCCGACGCCATAAGTACGACATGTTATGTTTTGAATAGGGTGCTCATCAGCCCCATACTAAATAAAACACCGTATGAACTTTTAAAAGGGCGCAAGCCGAATGTATCTCACCTGCATGTCTTTGGTTGTAAGTGTTTTATGTTGAATAATGGAAAGGAAAACTTAGGAAAATTTGATTCCAAGGCTGACGAAGGTATCTTCCTCGGATACTCTCAATCAAGTAAAGCTTGTAGAATTTATAGTAAGAGATTACTTACCATGGAAGAGTTTGTACACGTAATGTTTGATGAATCTTATCCAAGAGACGTCAGAAAAGGTAGTGTTATTCATGGTGAAGGTACATCTACGAAAGACATACTCAAAGGTGCCGAGCCGGGAAGTGATCAACCAGACCAAGCCAAAGTTGAGGAGGAGAAAGATGACCGCCATGAGGAAATCGAGGAAGTTCATCCATCTACAAAAGATGATCTCCCTCTAGCTTGGATGTCTTCCAAAGACCATCCAATCGACAACATCCTCGGTGATATCTCGAAGAGAGTTATGAATCGGTCTAAGATAAGTAATTTCTGTTATCACATCGCTTTCATTTCACAAATAGAACCTAAAAACCCTCAAGATGCCTTACTCAATGAGCACTGGTTTTTATCTATTCAAGAGGAACTTAATCAGTCCAAGAGAAATGAGGTTTGGGACCTTGTCCCTCCTGCGTGAGGTCATCGAGTAATCGGCACCCGATGGGTGTTTAGGAACAAGTTGGACGAAAACAGGGTAATAACCCGCAATAAGGCACGTTTAGTTGTGCAAGGGTGTAACCAAGAGGAAGGCATTGACTATGAGGAGACTTATGCGCTGATTGCCCGATGTTTCAACCCAAAATTTGCCCAACATTTCTTTACCTAGCTTGTGTTTCATTTCATTCACATTAGCATTATCATTTGCATTTCATTGACATGTATGCAGAAGATCAAGAGGTGATTACCAATCAAGAGCTATACAAGATTTTGAGGCTAGCTAAGAAGGTTATTCAAGTGTTCAAGGGTTGACATCCTTGTCATAGAAGTTAAAGGATCCTCAGAGAGAGTAATTGAAACCAAGGGTGTGTGTCTCCTAACTTGAGAATTGTGGAAAGCCCTCAGATGATTCTGAAGCCATGAAGTTGGACTTGAGGTCTTGAGAGAGCTCATTAGAGGTGTTAAAGATCACTTTGAGGCCTAGACAGGTCATTGTGGAAGATTAAGAAGGCTCAACCATGAGTGGTGCAATTAGAGTTTGACTGCGTCAACCCTAAGTCAACTGATGATTTGAAGAAGGTTGAGACCTAATCCAAGAGCCATGTGATCGTTGATTGATGCATTGAGATGTGATAATGATGATTCCAAGGTCAACTCATCATGATTGAAGAGTTTGAGAAGTTTCAAGCTAGGGTTTCTAAGGCTTGATAGTGTAAAATCCCCTAGTTTGACCCCTATCTTCAAGGAAATTTAGCTCAAGATGTGATTGTCATCTCATCTTGCCCCTAACATGATTGTTGTAGAGCATGGTCTTAGCTTTAATTTGAGTGCTAGAAGTCCTTGATAGGATTTGTAGAACTCAAGTTATGACTTTGACAAGTTACAAGTCATCTGAGGAATGTGAATTTGGAGCTTGAAAGTTACCCAACTTGCATGGCACGTTTTCCCTAGAAGGATGATTCCTATGAACTTTTGGTCAACATGAATGTTGTTCCTTATCCTCTTAGATTTCTAGAGAGTACTAGAAGTCCTTGATAGGATTTGTAGAACTCAACTTATGGCTTTGACAAGTCAAGGGTATTTTGGACATTTGGTGATTATAGGTCATTTGTGATCATATGCCATTTTCACCAACTTAGAGGTCTCAAATGGAGTTTTGTTCAACATGAAAGTTGTTCAAAATGATGTTTTTAGCTTATCTAAACATCAAGTGTCCATTGATATGGATTATATCAAGCATTGGTTGAAGAAACTTCACATAAAAGCCATTTTAATGAATTAAAATGAGAAAATTCAAAATAAATGAGATTAACATGTTTCCAAGTCAAATTTGTGGTCATTTTGAATGGAATTGATGTTTTAGAATGATTGGAATTTCCACATTTTTGATTTGAGGTCTATAACATAGTCATTTGGATGGTTACTTCACAAGTAAGAAACATATCATATACATTCCATATGTTGAAACCAAAGGAAGAAAACCATTACATTACACTCCTTAATGATTAAGTGAATGGTTTGGAAGTTTAGTAGAGCATGAGCAAGGCTTGAAGGCACACATCCATGTGGAAATTTGGAAGGAAAAGTGAAGATCCAAAATCCATAATTGGGCCTAGTTTGGGCTTCATATCCATCAGAACACATTATAAATAGGATTTGGATCATGATAGGAAGGTTCGAATGCAGAATTCTGTTGAGAAGCCATTGGAGTGAGGTGAAGGAAAAGCTTGAAAGTTGAAAATTTGTTTTGGAGAATCAAGAGGTTTCAACCAGAATTAAGCATCAAGAATCATCCACCATTACTCCTTGAAGGATTCTGCAAAGTTTTGAAGAGAATTGAGGCGCATAACCACTGCAATCCAAGCTTCAAGGTTGGTTCTAAATTCTTGCAATATCTCCCTGATTATGCACTTTTAATCCATTAGAAGCATGTGGTTAAGTTCCCCTTAGGATATAGATGGATTCTGGTTAATTAATTTGATGGTTAGAGACAAGTTAGGGTTTATGCCATTTTCGGTTGAGATCGTGTTTTTGCAAACCATGCATTTTTAGCATAAACTAGTGGCATGATTGAATTCCTGAGGAAATTCTGGTCAACTTTCATCAAGAAATCGTGGCCAATGGTTGATTATAGAGAGAGTTAGGGTTGGATGAGGCCGGTCGGAAAAGCCACCGGCGGTGACCTTCGCGCGCGCAGGTGGAGAAAGTTTCAGAAATTTGAAATGGAGAAGACATAATCTCCATCGTCCATGCTTGATGAGAACTTGACTCAGTCAGTACATCCAACGTCCACTGAGCGAGCCACGTACCCTCCCCCCTGAATGCAGCGTTTCATTTAGTGGGAGATCCAGCGCGCTGTGAGCACCAAAGGGACGTGGGTTCAAGTCCTCGCGTGTGCTTGTTTTATTCATTTTTGAGCTGAATATATGAGGACTCAGGCGTGTGGGCTTGGGTTGCATTTGATATCAACACCCCCCTTTCTGGCCCAAACCTTGAGATGAACTGGGTTTGTTTGCTATTTACCACGCAGGTTTCACCAATTTCTTTTAATTTCTTCATTTTACATAGTTTAGTAAATAATTCATAAAAAATTGAAGAATAACTCAAATAATTCCATTCTTTTTTCCGTTGATTCATGATTGAATCTAGTTTTTTTTAGATAAAAAATATTAATATTTAATGCATTTTTGAGTTTATTAGCATTTGTTGAATTTTAATTGATGTTAAAATAATCATGGTTGATACTTTGTTTTGTTGAATTTGGTTTGATCATTTGATGATGATTCTTGCCTTGATTTTTTGTGTGTAGCTAGCATAGATATGCATGTTCCCCCTAGATTTTTCTCACATTTTTGTGATGAATGTAGGTGGTAGTTTTAGGTTGAAACTTTAGGAGATCCATTTTTAGGGTTTATGGTTAATGCCTCATGATTTAGGTTTTATATCTAGAACTTGGTGGATGATTCAACCTCTGAATTTTGTGTGGTGGATTCATGATTGAATTAGGGTCCCTTAGGAATTTTTGTAGGAATTTACAATATAGTTTACTATTTTTGTTTTATTTTAGCTTAGGTGCTAACTTTGGATGATTCTAATGCACCAATTTGACTAGATTAACCCCTTAGGTTCCCTTAGAGTAAGCTTGTGTTGTTTTTACCCTTGGTGGATGATGAAAGCAAGTTGAAGATGAAATGGAGTGCTTGAAGAAGCTTGGATGTGAAGATCTTCCTCTCTTTTGGTGTAGTGTTGATTAGATGTTAAGATTAGGGTTTGTAGGCAGAGCTTCTAGATAGATTCTCTTCTTTCATAAACATGGAAGGTGTTGATCACTTCCATTCTTCCCTATGATGCAAGGTCCCCTGTGAAAGCCTCATCCCTCCCTTGGTAGGATGTGTGGCTCTTTACCAGTTGGTAGAACCTTTGAGGGTCCCTTTCTCTGATGATAGGATGCTTAGTGGTGACCTTTGGTCTTCCCTTTGCTACCAATCATCCAAACTTTGCTCTTGTCAGATGAATTTTTCTCCATTGCTAGAGGATAGAGTTCCTTGTTAGAAGACTAAAGAGGCTAGAAGTTGCTACTTCTCTGTATTTGAAGACTGCCATTGGAGTTGAAGCTTGAAGATCAAGAGGAACAAGTTGACACTTGTGGGAAGAAGATCAAGCTGAGATTGAAGAAAGAGCTAAAGCTTGAAGAAAATGAAGAACAAGTTGATACTTGTGAGAGGAATCCATTTGAAGATTGAATGAAGAAGTTGAAGCTTGAGGTTGGAAAGCAAGTTGATACTTGTGAGTTTAATGCACTGAGTCCCTAAAGGAACAAGTTGATACTTGATATTAGGATTGAGGCCTGAAGGTGGAGTTCACTTTGGAGCTGAGGCCTAAAGAAGAGAGAATAAGTTGATACTTATGTTGATGTGTTGGAAGCTTGAAGAAGCAAGTTGACACTTGCTATTGAAGATGATAGCCTTGAAGAGCAGTTGAAGACTGAGGACTAAATTGCTGTCAGAAGAGAGCTAAGTTGTGGAAGTTGTTGATCTGCTTTCTTTCCTGTCTGTTTGCTTGCTGTGCAACTGTATTGATGTGACTTGTTTGATTTGCTTGATGCATTAGAATAAGTTCATATTTAGATTGACTTAAGCTAGGAGCATGATTGCATTAGAGGTTGAGTGTCTCCCTCTGCTTGTATTGTTACTGTGTGGCTTTGTTTGCTGGTATTTGGTAGAGCCCAGCTCCCTTGCCTATGTGGTCTGGTGTGTTTGCTTGATGGCATTTTCATTTCCTCTGTATGACTACAGTCACTTATATCTTGCTTGATAGCATGTTATTTCCTCTGTATGATTACAGTTATTCATATCTGGGTTGAGGTTGAGATGAGCTTGTGGAGGCTGATGTCCCACACACATTTCCTCCCTCACTTGCATTGCATGCATTTTACAGTCGTTTACTGTATATTTGTTTACTGTTTAAGCTGATGCTTTATCTGTTTCTGTTTATCATTGACATGATCCCCTAGGAATCTCACTTCCTTTGATAAGGAAGTGATGATTAGAACTTTAGGTTGAAACCTATGCATGATAACTTCTAGGAGTTCCCTGTTTCAAACCTTAACCATAGGATGAATCCTTGGCATGACAACAGTAGGACTTGATAGTCTCCCCCTTAGTTGACCCTGTTTGTTCTCTCCTCATCTCAAAACAAATCAAGATACAGTAATAAAGGTTAACTGACGTCGTACGTTACGAGCCTTAAGCTATCTGAGAAAGGATTGTTGGAGAGTTTCTTTTCAACAGTCTGGATGTTCAGTATGGCACCCTTTGGGTGACATGCAATGCTACTCTCAGGTCATAGTCTCTAGTGCGATATTGGTTGCAAACATCCATAAAAAACAATTCTTCCGTAAAAGACAGAAAACAAACTTCAAACCTTTTTCCCCGTGGGCCCATAATTCAAAGGAAGCTTTTCTAAAGAAAAGAGTTTCGTTAACTCCCAGTTCTACCGCAAACGGTAACGCCTAAGTCTTTAAGGGTTGAGCTACGTACGCCAAACTGCTGGAACTATTTATTAACCCTACTCGATAAAACAGATGAATCTGAATCCCTGTAATTCGTATTATCCCGAACTACGTAAGCTCTGATCTCTCAAGCCTGTTGAGAGTACGTAGGCACAATGCTGACGTATTGGCGAGCCACCTTCCCTCATCACCCGTAGTTAGTCGAACTACGTTGACTCTAATTTCTCATTCTCTGATGAGAATACGTAGGCATAAAGCGCGACGCTTTGCCGAGTCATTTTCTTTTCTTTTCAGACCAGCCTTGATAGGAAGATAGATACAACCAACCCGTCATATAAACACAACAAGCGTGGATCCCATCGAGTACGATGAACGTGAGGGGTGCTAATACCTTCCCCTTGCATAACCGACTCCCGAACCCAGACAATGGTTGCGATGACCTTGTCTTATACCTTTTCGTCAGGTTTTTCCGATCGTTTCCTTTCCCGTTCTGTGGGATAAATAACGAAAGGTGGCGACTCTTCTGTTTTGCCGGCACCTTATTTTCGCGGTAGTGACACCCGACTCGAGGCTATACGTCTTTTACTTGCCTTCGCTTGTGCAGAAAATTTTAAGTTATTTCAAATGGATGTAAAAAGTGCATGCCTTAACGGTTATATTAATGAAGAAATTTATGTTGCACAACCTCCGGGTTTTGAGTCTCATGAATATCCCGATCATGTATACAAGTTAAAACGTGCCTTGTATGGACTCAAGCAAGCACCTAGGGTTTGGTATGAGCGCCTAAGCAAGTTACTACTTGATCAAGGGTATTCAAGAGGCAAGGTCGACACAACCCTCTTCATTAAAAGTCAAGGAAAACACTTAATCTTGGTACAAATTTATGTTGATGACATTATATTCAGATCAACTAACATGAATCTCATAAGAAAGTTTTCTAACCTTATGCAGGGTGAATTCGAGATGAGTATGATGGGGGAGCTCACATACTTTCTTGGATTACAAATCGAACAGCTTGAGGAAGGAACATTTTTAAGTCAAACGAAGTATTGTTTAGAGCTTCTCAAGAGGTTTGACATGGCAAGTTCCAAATCCATTGACACAACGATGCCGACATGTGCAAATTTGAATAAAAATGAAAATGGTAAGGACGTAGAGGTAAAAAGATATCGAGGTATGATCGGCTCACTTCTTTATCTTACCGCCTCTAGACCCGATATTATATTTAGTGTTTGCATGTGCGCCAGATATCAATCTTCTCCTAAGGAATCCCATTTAAAAGTTGTTAAGCATATACTTCGATACCTTTCAAGTACTCCACAGTATGGGTTATGGGATTCCAAAGGAAATGATTGTTCCTTGGTTAGATTCTCCGATTCCGATTTTGCCGGGTGCAAATCGCATAGGAAAAGTACTAGTGGTACATGTCACCTATTTTCAAATTCTTTGGTTAGTTGGCATAGTAAGAAACAGGTTTCTGTTGCCTTGTCAACCGCCAAAGCGGAATACGTTGCCGTCAGCAGTTGTTGCGCTCAAGTCTTATGGCTTAAGCAACAATTGTTAGATTTTAACCTCAAACTTGAGCGTATTCCGATCTTTTGTGACAATACTAGTGCAATTAAGCTTACCAAAAATCCCGTGCTGCATTCACGAACTAAGCATATCGAAATTCGACACAATTTTCTTCGGGATCATGTGGAGAAAGGCCATGTTGTTTTTGAACATGTTGACACTACAAATCAACTAGCGGATATATTCACAAAACTGCTTGCTACTGAACCTTTCTTTCATATCCGATGAGAACTTGGTATTTTCGACATTTCAGATCGTGTTTAGTAATACTTTTTGCACATATTTTATTCATCTATGTGTAAACCTACTTTGGTCATCGGACTTCTAACCAATTGACAATGTAGTAAGTATATGCATATATTCGTCAAGCCACTCTCGGCATGAACGTGATATCGTTCTTTAACTCTCTGTCTCTCTCAATTTTTATGTTCATTCAAAATGCTTCGTATTTTGGGTTATATGTGTCATAAAAGTCATAATATATGTATCTTGTCTATTTGATTGCTTAAAGTTTGTTGTGGCTGGTTATTTATGCATCTTTGTTGCTCATATGTTCATAAATATGATAATTTGCATATTTTGTCTGCATGAGTCGACCCAAAATAGGGTGTGGTCGACTCACAAAAAGGTCTCCAAAAATTGAAATTTTGTTCGGGTCTGCTCAGGTCGACCTATGTTCGACGCATACACTTGAGCTTTTGAACGTGTCAATTTTAACACAGTATGCATCGACGCATACAAAGGAGCAGTCGACGCATCGCGCGAAAACCTGTCAAATTTTTTGATAAACGTTCAAAATCCTCATTATTTCAATTTTTGATGACTCGTTAATGGTATATGATTACTTTTTGCATTGTAACTCATCATTATAGCATACCTACCACCTATCCCTCTCCTATTCCCAAAACCTACCTCCTTCTACAAAAAGGGTAAAGTTCTCATTCTCTCCACATTCAAACTCTTCTCAAACCCTTACAAATAATCATCAACCTATTCTTCTTTTCATCTCCTTGAACCCAATCACCATGGATGCAAGAAGAATAACAGGTAAAAGAACCTCAAGGGCCTCCTCATCTGCTTCCATTCCAATTTCCGCCGTATCCTTAGTACCTCTGGCATTCACTGAAAGTTTCACAAAGAACTTTAATAAAAGAGTTGTTGTCAAGCAGCACACATATTATCATCTCTCGGCGGAGCGCGTGCATCTTCCTCGTATCCTCGAACTTCTTGACTTTCAAGAATTCAACAACTTTTTGGAATGCAATGAAAAATATAGTGAAGATTTGGTCTGTATTTTCTACACATGCCTTCACGACAAATTTCGGGGTCCTCACTTTCATACATAGGTTGGAAACACCAACGTTAGTGCTACTCCTGTCTGGAAAAAGTATTCTGATTTATCTCTTGATTCGGGAAAACCTCTCTATGAGGTCACTGATGCACGCACAGTGGAAGGTTATGAGTTTAAGACAGTCTTGAACTCTATGTTGAAAAATCTGTATCCGGCTCATATTGTGGCAAGCGACGTGTTTCCGAAAACCGTCACCACCGAAAAGTTGAAACCACAAGATAGGATTCTGCAGTGGATAGTGGCTCACATTTTGCAGCCTAAGAAAGGTGGTTTTTTGAGAAATCAGATTAAGATAAATTGGCCGTACTACATTGCAAGTAGGATTTACGCTTTGAGGGACTCAGGTCGAGGTACAACTCTCTCATACGGGTCTTTTATTCAAGAGATTCTGACTAGCACTTAAGTTGTATACCCAGAGTTTCCATATAAATCGATCACTTCAGATCAAGAATTTTGTCAAAAAAATCTTTCCATGATGGGGTATATTTGGAGTATTGATGAACAGTGGTACAAGTTTGTTGTTAAAGCCACTACTTATCGGTTGAAGAATCCGATGAGAGTGATGAAGAAAGTGAAGACGATGAAGAAGAAGACGAATCTGAAGAGCACGAGGAACGACAACCAATGGAAACTACCGATCAAATGAGTGAAAATTGGGTTGCCCACACACCCTCTACAGGAGATGAAAATGATCAAGGTTGGGGTCAGTGGCAATATAATAGGGGGACAGCAATGCGTGATTACTATCAGCCTGCACAATGGGGTTATGAAGCGCCTCCGAATCCACCGCAACAATCCTCTTCAGAGCTTATAAATATGATGAGGACCATGCAATTGGAGCAACGTACCTTCATGACTGCTCAGGACGAGTGGTTCTCCCAAATTCAGAGCCAATTCGAGACACATATTGAACGATTCAACACTTTTTCCTCGGATATTAATGCACGGTTAGATTCTCTAGTTAGATCCACTGAAAGTCAGGAGCAGGCCATCTCTCACAGCCTCAATACATTGAACAGTGTTGTCTTAGAGTTCACCGACATGTCAGATCCGTACCATACCCGTGGCCACCACTTCAGGGGGAGGGGACATTGAAGCATCCTTGCATTTCATTTTTTTGGTGTTGTTTTGTTATTTTGCATTGTACTAAAGAATGTCTCCTTGTAACAATGTTTTGCATTTTTTTTATTTATGACTTCTTGAGCTCTAAGGGTTTTGTGTTTTATTAATGTCTAGTGTGTTTATCTATTCATCTCGTGTTCATTGACGCTATCTTGAGTGGATATTTGTTAATGATGTTTGTTACCTGTTGAAAATTCTTTAATTTGAGTATTTATTTCTTAACATATCTCTCTTTCTTTTTGATGTTGTCAAAGGGGGAGAAGAGTGTGCCAAGACAAAAGTAAACACTGTGAAGAATTGCAAATGGAAGACATCACAAATAGGGGGAGAAGAGTGTACCGCACATCACGAATATGTTTTGCCATCATAAGAAAGAGGGAGTATGTGAGGGCAAATCCTCATATATTATACATACGTGTGTTTCGATGATATCAAAACACAATCACATGGAAGAATCGGTACTTGGCACTATCACCACAAGGCATATGCATTTCATATCTCTTATGTCTTTCTTGCTTGCATGTTATGTCAATCAAACTAGCGATATTTGAGTCAAACATCATTGGTAGATTATTGTTTGAGTCTAGAAGTGTCAAAATCACAAAAATAGGCATTTTTGCAAAATACAAGGGCTTGAGTCGACCACTCCTTGTGCTCCGGTCGACTCATAAAAGGTGTCTAGAAAGTGGATGCATAGCTTGTCACTTTGCCTAATGTGTTTTGTCTGGGGAGTTCCGGTCGACCGCTTCTTCGTGTTTGGTCGACCATTCGCTATGTTTTCTGCATAATATCAGCCTTTCCACTTATTTCGAAAAACAGTTTTGTCTGTCACTTTTTGACATACTATAAATAGAAATTGGGTCATTTTATTCATCAACAATTGAAACATTTGAATCAATTGAAAACAAGAAAAGTGAAAGAGGTGTCATTTGTTCTCATCATCTTCATCTTCTACATTTCATACCACAACAATTACACACAAACATTTGAATCAATTGGGAATCCAGTTCGGGTTGAGTTTTTGGCAGGTTTTTCTTGAATAAAACCTTGAGGGTTTTGTCGTCCAAGATTTCGTGAATTTGAGGGTTTTTGGTACGAATCTTCTCAACATACTTTCAGCTGGTGCGAAGGTGATCAAGGAGCAGTGGGTTCCGTTGATCTAGTAGCGGGAATCGATGAAGTGTGGAAGAGAGGTTTGGGTTCGATTGGCTAGTGTTTGATATCAGCCGGACTGGGGTTTGAACATGCAAGGTTGTTCAAAAAAGGAGATGTAATCAGAGGTTCAACACGAGCAATCAAAGGACTTGATTCAACTCGAATCAAGGGACACGAAGAGAAAGCACATTCAACAACAAGGGAGTTTTGTTTGTTCATTTGCTATTTATTTCTTGTATAAACTATTCAACAACAGGTGACATATATATTATATGATCTCAATTCTATTGTAAGAATTGAGGAAAGACGTACCCCGAAGCGAGGACGGTGGGGGAATTGCCTCAACAAATCTTTGTGCCTTTTTACTTTCCGCATTTTCATATTGCTTCATTCTTGAGTGATTTTCGTACACACAAGTTTATCAAATTAAGGACTGTTTTTGAGTAAGCGCTAAAGTAATTTTGACTACTAGTACAATAGTTTATTTTACAAGGAAACCATAGTTACTTACTCAAAGCCAAACTCACTTGGAGTGCTTCGCACACCATTTGTTTGATAAATTGTTTGAACCAAAATTCTCTTGTGGTGTCCATTAAATTTGTTGGCATTTTGGAGCATTGGAACCAGTCATACCAAGTAGTGATATAAATCAATTGATAGTGTGACTAGCATAGTGATTCTCATTGCTCATTTCTCATTATCAACTTCCAAAAGCTAGATGCATATCTGGTCTTCTAGTAACGGTTTGTTATAGACAGTAATTTTTCCACGGCTGCTTCCGCAATTTAAATAATTTTTTAAAAACCAATTTTTTTTGTAGCCCCGACTAACTTTTATAAAGGGATCTGTAGATGTTTTTGATTGGCTGCATTTTGTGGCAAAACATTGATGTATGTGTGAATGTTATGACTGATGTTATGACATACATAATGAGTGTACTGCAGGGTAAGTTTGGATAGCTAAGAGCAAAGTATGTTGGATGTCATGTTGGATGATATGACATCAAGCAGCTGACATCAGGGCGCGTGTTTTAGGTTATTGTATATTGCATGAGGAAGCTCAGGCTATACTTCAGGAAACATTTTAGAAAGCTTAGTTATCTCAGGCGAAATTCCAGGCATTGCTGAGGATAACCTATGACCTAACTGTTAGTGTGCAGCTTAATGAAAAGAGGTCTTAACTGGGTTAAACCTAATTTCTGCACTAAGGCCCAAGATCTTTCTGCTGCTTATAAATAGCAAAGTAGCAATCCTAATTGAAGAGAGTTCTTGGCAGAGCTTTTGAGACAGAGAGTACAGAGTGTTTGTGAGTGAAGAATTAAGTCTATGTACCGTGATCTTCACGTGTGTGTTTGTGTCTTAGGATTACTTGTGAGCCAAGCAATTATCTCTTGGATGATTGCATTAGACTAGTGTGTTTTGAGTTGTACTTTGTGTGTGTCACTCTAAGCTTTTAATCACGAGTGTTGTGTCTCTTGATTGAAGTTGTGAAGCAAGATCAATATTTGTTTGAAGTGTGTCTTCATTTAATCTGCAACATTTATTGGTTGATATCACTGCTGTGATTGAGAGGGAGTGAGAAGGAACTCAAGTCTAGTGTTAGGTTGAAGTTGCATTGGGTAGGTCTTATGTGAAGAGTGCAAATTGGTTGTTTGACTCTGAATTAATTCTTCTTATATTGGATTTCCTCCCTGGCTTGGTAGCCCCCAAATGTAGGTGTGATTTGCACTGTACTGGGTCAACAATTCTCTGTGTTGTTTACTATTTTCACTTTTCAGTTTATTAAGGTCTTTAGTTTGTTCAGTAGTGGATGTCATAATATCCATTATAACATCAACTGATTGGTACCTAGAATTTCAATTGGAATCAGAGTAGGCACCCTTCCTGTTATTTTTTGGGTGAGATCTAGGGAAGATAAATTCAGGTACTATGGACAAGGATATATGATTCACAAATAGACCACCAATTCTGGATGGCTCTAACTATGACTATTGGAAACCTCGTATGATTGCCTTCTTGAAGTCTCTAGATAGCAAGGTGTCACACCCTAATTTTTGACCTTAAGATCCCACCTCCTTGTCTTTTTCTTTTGTTTATTTCTGTACTTTGGTACGTGTTTATTATCACTAACAAGCGCGTGCAGGTACATTGATCCCAAATGTAGACAATATTTATTCCCACAGTCAAGCACATCAACAAGGCCTCATCCATTAGGTTGGTTACAACAAATACCTTCCTTTTGAGGTTTGAGGAGTAATGGTCTGTGCCCCCAAACCATGTATATAGTTCAAGGTTTCTCCAGACATGGTTAAACTGCCTCAATTTGCACTTTACTTTCAAGAGGGAAAGTTCAATGTACGCTAGTATGCCATAGTTAAGCATATGGGATTCTTGGAGATTTAAATACTAATCCAGATTGCAAGCCCGCAACCAATTTCAAGATTCGAATAAGAGTTTCACATAAGGATGGATTTTGCAAGCCGTTCTCAATCAAGGCTTGATTTGTGTTTCTCAATCACTCATGGTTCTAAAACGTAATTTTTTACTTCTTTGAAAGTAAAGTTTTACAAGAAACTTTAGTTTGATTTCATCCAAGTTTATCAAGTCCCATTCCAAGATTTTAAGGTTTACTTCTTTCACAAAAGTCATGTTCAGAGCCTAAGAGATAAGCCATGAACGTGTGATGAATTGGCGCGTTATTACTAAGTACCCAAATAACTACGTCGTAAACGGTGAAGGTAACAAACTCAAATGTTTCTAAAGCTTCATATTCAAAATATTCAGGGAGTTTTACAATTACATCAAAAGAGGATTTTAATATCCTAAAGTATAGGTTTAGACAAGCAACAAAACCGTAATTTTGATGCCAAACAAGTGTTAGACTACTCGGCAAATCCAGGATGCGCAAAGAACGTGGAAGTGCAGCAAAACGAAATACACAACATCCCACCCATACGACAATCCAACCAGTTAACTGATATGCTCCGCGGGAATCAAACACGCTGCCGCCAGGTTGCGCAACGCCGTTTACGAACCCTGCACAAAGACAAAATGCAGTAACTATCAGTGGGACCTCACGAATACATCGAATTATCACGAAGTAAAGGAAAGACATGTTTTAACAGAGGTCCATCCAAACTACGGCCAAAATAGATAGAGAAGGATTTGCGAGCAAGCTTTCTCAAAGTTTCACCTCAAACTGCGGAAGGGTAGGCTGTGAGTCCCTCCATGCTTAAGTTTTATCCACGGCTAGCCCTGAGCATTTTACCACTATGAAAACCTGCCATCAAGGGCATGAGTTTTGGTTAGAACAGGAAACCAATATCATTAACAATCATCAAGCACAGTTAAGTATAAAGGGAAGGTTTTCTTTCTGTCGAGACAAAAAACGAAAGAGAAGAAAGAAAAGGCTGGAGATAAAAAACGGTTTTGCGGCAAAGACGAAAGAGGGAATTGAAGGTGAGAAAAACACTTAGAAGGGGGGGTTGAATAAGTTTTTTTAAAACAATTTGGAAGATAGAAAAATAACACAGTATTTTTATCCTGGTTCGTTTGAACTCAAACTAATCCAGTCCACCCTACCAAGGTGATTTGCCTTTCTCAAAAAGGACTTAATCCACTATATCAAACTTCATTACAGTGTAAACCACTAAGACAACTGTCTTAGTCTTCTCAAGAAATTCTGACCACAACTTGGTCTTCTTAAGGAAATCTTTTACAAAGATAAACTAACAGTTTTGTGTTTAAGAAATGCTTCTAAAAAGCTATAACACAACAGTGATTTTTACACAAGTTTTAGAATGAAGAATAAAACTATTCTAGCTTGAAGAATATTTGCGAGAGCTGGTTGAATAATGTGTCAATAGTTTCGTCGTCCTTTGAAGTTATGTTAATACTTGCTTCTATAGTACTTTGAAATCCTTTCTCAAAGACTGTGCAATCTGTGCATTCTGATCCTTTTGTCTTCTAATGACTTTTCCTTTCTCAGAAGAGGAATGTTCTGACAAATCCTTTTTTCCTGAAATCCTGTGTCATGCACGAATGAGGAAAGAGCCATTTAGGATAAGACAAGGAATATACTAACGGATCTTTATTTGAACAACATCTTCTTTAACAACTTTGGAACGCCTTGCATCAGAACTTCTGATGATGTTCTTAGTTGTTCAGGTTAGAGTTAACTCAATTAGAGTTTCTCTATCAGAGTTTACAACAAAGTGCTTTAAGCGTGAAATCCTTATCAGAGCATACTTGCTTATCAGAACTTCTTTATTTGCAGCGTTGAGTACTTCCAGAGTCTTCTGAAGCTTTACGTATGTTTTTTGCTCAAGTTCTTCTTAGCTTTGCTCAGAGTCATTGTAGCAGATCAGACTCTTCTGATGTGTTGCTTCTGACGCTCAAAGCTTTTTCGTTCTGTGATATTCAGAGTCGTTCTTGCTTCCAGAGTAATATTAATTTTGATATCTAAAATAAATAAACACTTGAACAGAATTAGTGTATATAAATTCTCTATACAAAATTTCATTAATGTTATCATCAAAACAATGAGATATATTAAACAACAATCTGTGTTCTAACAATCTCCCCCTTTTTGATGATGACAAAAACTATGGGAAATTTTGTATAAAAAGAAAAGAAATATTAATCCCCCTGAGAATATTAATCTCCCCCTGAAATGAATACTTCAGAAAAGATAAAATACTTCCCTTTCAGCTTCTGTATTCTTTTCAGCTTTAGAGGAAACTTGCAGATTCTCAGACTTTTGGTTCAGAGTTAATTCTTAGAATTTATCATATGTGAATTATTTGCTCTGAAATACTTAAGAATTTGATTAGTTGAAAATTATCATGTATGAGGTGCCTTTGGTAACTATTTATGTGCATTATCAAAATTACCATTTTCTCCCCTTTTTGTCATATCAAAAAGAAAATCTTTTAAGAAAAACTTTAAGACAGAAAAGAGATATCAGAAGAAAAACCATAAAGCAACAGATAAATTCAATCAGAGGAACATAACATTCATTCAGAAAGGCATAGCAGCCAGATGCATTGATAAACAATATCCAAGATAAACATAACAGATAGATAAAACAAGTGCACAAAAAACACAGGAAAACTAAATAGGACGAGAAGTCAGCATCCTTAGAAGATTCGTTATCTCAGATGTGGATTCGTCTTGTTTTGCCATCCATGTCTTGATCTCATCAGTTGTCTTTTCTTGTTTCACCATCCAAGGCTTCATCTCTGTGTTGCTAGCATTGAGTTCAGCAATCTGAGCATGCAGATCTTCGTCTTCTTTCTTCACTTCAGATGATTCTGGAGCAGATGCAGAAGCAGAAGCATCATGAACGACCAAGGAAGCAGAAGCATTCTGAATGACCATGTCAGCAGGTTGAGCAGAGTCTAGATTCTCAGAAGCAGGAGCAGAAACTTCTGGAGCTACTACTTCAGAGCTAATCACTGCAGCAGTCTCAGAAGCAACCAATGCTTCAGAAGGAATACACACATCCTTTGCATGTGTGTTTTCTAGAAGCAAGACTGGGTTTCTGCTGAATCTCAGAAGAGTTTCTCTCACAGCCTCAGTAAATCTGACCTTGGCATCGTCAGTGCAGATCTCTTAAAGATTAGAAGCTATATAATCAAATCTGCATCTGAATCTTTGTCAGATAGCCTCAGAATCATCAGGATTGAAACTTGACATGCATTCCTTCTTGAAAGTAGACAGCCACATGTTTAATTCCTTTTTAAACCCGGTAAGTAAAGTACTAACATCCGACCTAGGTTTAGGTTTCAGATAGTTTTCTAGAGAGGGTGTTTTGGTAGTTTCAGAAATGGAGGGTATAAAAAAGGAAGAAATATAAATAACAGGTCGGTATGTAGAAGGAGTCTGGACAGATGAAGGTTTTACAAACTGAGGTTCAAATGGTAAAGTTTCATGATCAGGGTCATAAGAGATGGAAACAAGGGGTTCGATAATAGAAGAAATCAAATCTGAGCTATCAGAGTCTGTGGAATCAGATGAATCTAAAGAATCAGAAGATTCAGAAGATCCAGAGGGAACTGGATAGACAGTCATTAGAGGTTGAAGATCAAGAACCATTGGTTCAGTATCAGAGGGGATGGTTTCTGTTTGTTGTTGTTCAGAAGTCTGGGTTTCAGGAGGGGGGATTTCAGAAGTTTGGTTTTCAGATGGGTATGGTTCAGAAGTTTGTGGAGCAGAAGTTGGGGTTTTATCAGGGTAGATTTATGATGTATGTTGAAAGAGGGTGTGGATGGTACAAAAGATTGTGGTTCAGAGGGTTGTAGTTGTTGAGGTTCAGAAGATTTATTTGGTTTAGGTGTAAAAGGAATAGGTTGAGATATTTTTGGTTCAGAAGGAATAGGTTCAGAGTCATGAGGAAGAGAAGGTGAGTGAATAGGTTCATAAGGAGGGGGTTAAAATGCTAGTACTTCTTTAACTGTTTCTAAAATAGAATCTAAACTAGCAGAAGGAGGGTTACCTTTTGTTTCTTGACCTGATTTGGCTTTGCAGAAGCTACCTTTCCAGAAGCTTTCCTTTTTGGCTTAGAAGATTCTTCTTCTGAGACTTTCCTTTTCTTCCTTTGTCTGTCCCCATAGAAATCTGGTTCAGGTTCGCCTGCTCTCTGAATCAGATGTTCTGGAATAGGAGTTCCATCTGCTAGGCAAGTTCCTATATAGGCCAGAATAATTTCCCTTGGTTCATTAGCATGAAACAGAGGAAAATCATCTACGGGTATCCTTCTCTTTCTTACTTCTTTAGAGAGTATCTGATCAGGTGCAGAAGTAAGTTCTTCTACAATCCTCATCCTTTGAAGACTATTCCCATTCAGAGGTTTGCCAACCACTAAAGCTAATTCTTCCTTCATTCCAGCTTTTGTCAGATGTCCAACCAAGCGATTCTCAGTCAGAATATCTGAGATGAGTCGTCCCATAGGTATCCAATTTCTCATCTTTTGATGCTTGGTTATGACTTCTTCTCTAGATTGTTTCACGTGAGTCCACAGATGATTGAATAGCAAGTAAGGCAAGTCCACTTTGATGCCTTTACCTAAGCAATACATGAAGTACATCTGATCAGAGTTGATGTAATCAGGAGAGTTTGTAGACTTTGTATGATAAATGCAACCCAAGAAAATCTTAGCCCAGATCTTGTACTGAACTTTCAGATCCTTTATCTTGCTGGAGGCTTCCCCATAAGTAAACATCTCACTGTAAACCTCATCCATATCCACACGATTAGCTGGCAGATGAGTGACACTGTCATATTCTTGATACCCAATCAGTTTGCGAATCAGATCTTCAGTGATAATGATTTCCTTGCCCAGAACAGAAGACATGATAATCTTGGGGAAAACACTTGCATGAATCCAAAATACTTTGTCCAAGCGAGGGTAAACTAGACCAACCAGTCTATCAAAGTACTTTGTCCATCCTTGTGATGATACTGTTGGACGTAAATCAAACATATTCTCAGCTATGCTTTCAAAATCCACCAAGAATTCACTTAAAACTTCCAGTTGTTCAATGGGTGTGAGGAGTGTTCTAACTGGTTCTTTGAATGGAGTAGGACCCATTACAAAAGAAGAAACAGCAGCCATAGTTGATTCAAGTTGTTGAGAGGTTGGTGAAGAAGTTGCCATTGTTGAAGACTTGAGATAACGAGAACTTCTTAGGGTTTTGGGTTTGGAAGAGAAGAGGAAACAATGGAGCAGGCAAAAATGCATAAATGTGAGAGAGAGAGAGAGAGTGTAAAGTGTGAAATGGTGTTGTGTTGTGGCATTTATAGTGGAAACAATTAGGGTACACATTCAGTAATTAATGCATTTAATTAAATCAAAAGGTCACATCAAAAGAATAATAATTAAAAGCATTTAATGATTCTGACAAGCGTTTGAGAATATAAATAGTACCTTAGAACGTCGTCTCATTGTATTACACTCCACCTTTTCAGATTTCGTGTGACACGTGTTTGATGTAGATATGCCTCTGAATCTCTTAAGAATAAGAAACGTTAAACAACGCTCAGATCTTCTGAGACTTATTAGATCAGAGTTTCACATAAAGAAATAATGTACTAAAAGAAATAATCAGAAGAGTTACTTCAGAACATAGACATTATTCATATTTCATCAGAATAAATTTTCTTCTGAATAATAGTTTTATTTTGGACAAAAATCCATACTAATATTCTTCTGAATAAACTTAAACCTATCTTCAGCAAGGGGTTTTGTGAAGATATCAGCCCATTGATGGTCTGTATCAACAAAGTTCAAACTAATAATTCCCTTCTAAACATAGTCTCTGATAAAATGATGCTTAATTTCTATGTGTTTTTCCTTAGAATGCAAAATTGGATTCTTAGAAAGGAAAATAGCAGAAGTATTATCATAGAAAATAGAAATGTTACTCTCATGAATCTGATAGTCTTCACGTTGACTATTCATCCAGAGAATCAGAGTGCTACAACCAGCAGCAATAATGTATTATGCTTCTGTTGTTGATAGCACTATTATGGGTTGCTTCTTGCTGAACCAAGAGATCATATGACTTCCTAGAAACTGACAACTTCCAAAAGTACCCTTACACTATACTCTGTCTCCAGCATTGTCAACATCACAGAATCCAACTAATTTATAATCATCATATTTTCTGTAACCAAAGCCCACGTTAGTAGTACCTTTCAGATACCTCAAAATCCTCTTAACAGCTGTTAAGTGGGATTCTCTAGGATCTGATTGGAATCTAGCACAAAGACAGACACTAAAGAGAATGTCAGGCCTAGAAGCAGTCAAGTACAAAAGAGAACCAATCATACCTCTGTAGAGCTTCTGATCTACCTTTTTACTTACCTTTTCTTTACCTAGTGTGCTTGTAGGATGCATTGGAGTCCTTGCTACATTGCTTTCTGACATGTTGAATTTCTTCAGAAGTTCCTTTACATACTTTGTCTGATGTAGGTAGGTACCTTCTGGAGTCTGATTCACTTGAATTCCCAGAAAGAATCAGAGTTCTCCCATCATGCTCATCTCGAATTCTGCCTGCATAGACTGAGCAAACTCCTTTCCAAGCGTAATATTGGTAGTTCCAAATATAATATCATTAACATAAATCTGACACACTAAAATGTCTTTCTTAATTGATTTATGGAAGAGTGTTGTGTCAACTTTTCCTCTGACAAAATTATTTTCCAGAAGGAAATTACTCAGCCTCTCATACCAAGCTCTGGGAGCTTGTTTTAAGCCATAAAGTGATTTCTTATGTTTGAAAACGTGTTCTGGAAATTTTTCATTTTCAAAACCTGGAGGATGATGAACATACACTTCCTCTTCTATGAAACCATTTAAGAAGGCACTTTTAGCATCCATCTGATACAGAGTGATGTTATTCTGTGCAGCAAAAGAAATAAGCAAGCGAATAGATTATAACCTTGCCACAGGAGCATAAGTCTATGTGTAATCTATACCTTCTTGCTGACTATATCTTTGAGCCACCAGCCTAACCTTGTTTCTGATAACTTCTCCTTGCTCGTTCAGCTTGTTTCTGAAAACCCATTTAATTCCAATGATGTTGAAACCATTTGGTCTTCGAACTAGATCCCATACATCATTTCTGGTGAATTGATCAAGCTCTTCTTGCATAGCAAGTATCCAATCATTATCTTTCAGAGCCTCATCCACAGAAGTAAGTTCAATGATAGACACCAAACCAAATAGTGACGTTTCAGAAGACCTGAGAAATGACCTTGTTCTGATAGGGTCATCCTTCTTTCCAATCATCATTTCCTCTTGATGAGAGGCTTTGTTTCTGGATGATCCTTTAACATTTGGTTCTTCAAAAATTTTCAAGCTATCCATCTGAGCAGTCAAGGGAGTAGCATCTGACGTTGCTTCTGGTGCTTTTGCTTGAGCTTTGTCTGCCTCTGATTCTTCAGAGTCTGTGAGAAGGACTTCTCTGTCTGCAAAAATTTCAAGCTTCTTTGGCTTTTGATTGCCAAGCTTATCATCAAATCTAACATGAATTGATTCCTCTACAATCTGTGTCTCAGTATTGTATACTCTGTAGCCTTTAGAGCGTTCAGAATATCCACGCATGAAACACTTATGAGCTTTATAATCACACTTGTTCAGATTTTCCTTAGTGTTCAACATAAAACATACACATCCAAAAGCATGGAAATAAGAAATGTTGGGCTTTCTATTCCTCCATAGTTCTTAAGGAGTCTTCTCCAGAAGAGGTCTTATAGACACTTTGCTCTGAATATAACAAGTTGTATTCACTGTTTATGCCCAAAAATGTTTTGCCATGTTAGTCTCGTTGATCATGGTTCTGGCCATTTCTTGCAATGTTCTATTTTTCCTTTCTACAACTCCATTATGTTGAGGAGTTCTAGGACAAGAAAAATCATGTGCAATGCCATTTTCTTTAAAAAAAAGTTTCAAAGTATTTGTTTTCAAATTCTCCACCATGATCACTTCTGACTTTAACAATTTTAAATTCTTTTTCGTTTTGGACTTGTTTACAGAAGTCAATGAATTCAGAATGAGACTCATCCTTGTGTTTTAGGAATTTTACCCATGTCCACCTGCTGTAGTCATCAACAATGACTAATCCATACTTCTTGCCTCTGATGGATGCAGTTTTCACTGGTCCAAACAAATTAATATGAAGCAGCTCTAATGGTCTAGAGGTTGAAACAACATTTTTTGTTTTGAAAGAAGATTTTGAAAATTTTCCTTTATGACATGCTTCACAAAAAGCATCTGAGTTGAACTTTAATTGAGGAAGTCCTCTGACCAGATTGAGCTTATTAATCTGAGATATACGTCTCATACTAATAAGACCCAATCTTCTATGCCAGACCCATTGCTCATCGTTAATAGACATAAGGCATTTTACATTCTGAACTTTAAGTTCTGAAAGATTGATTTTGTAAATGTTGTTCTTCCTTTTTCCATTAAAGAGGATTGAGCCGTCTTTTTGACTGACAGCTTTACAACATTTTTGATTGAAGATTAAGTCATAACCATTGTCACTTAATTGACTTATGGACAATAGATTATGTGTTAATCCTTCAACAAGTAAGACATTAGAAATGGAAGGGAGGTTACTATTACCAATAGTTCTAGAGCCTATTATTTTACCCTTCTGGTTCCCTCTAAACTTCACGTCACCTCCAGATCTAAACTCCAGGCTTTGGAACATAGACCTTCTTCTCGTCATGTGACGCGAGTAGCCAGAGTCCAGGTACCATGATTGGTGTTTCAACTTTGCTGCTAAGGATGTCTGCAACAAAAATCATTTTGTCCTTAGGTACCCATATTTTCTTGGGTCCTCTAGGGTTAGTAGGTTTGAAATTCTTTCTGAATTTCTTTCCCTTAAAAGCATCATTGTTCTGATGGAATTTTGGTTTATTAAACACAGGTTTATTCTGATCAGAACGTGTGTGCTTAATATCATTTAAATGACCAAACTTGAAATGAGTATACCGAGGAGAATACTTGATGATCAGTTTATCAATAGGTTTTGGATTTAAATCCTTCCCAGAAGGTGATTCATATCCAATTCTCTTTCTGTTGTTTCTGCTTACGCCATAGATCATTGAAGCTATCTTGCTTCTATCTAGACCTCTGGCCAGAAACTTTTGAAAGCTATAATCATACTCTTCTAAAATGTTTTTAGAGCATGATATAGGATCTGAGTCAGATTTCTGAGCTTTTTCTAAATCATTTTTTATTTTAAGATTGTTTTCTTTAAGCTCAGCAGCTTCAGATCTCAGCTGATCATTCTCATATGCAAGACAGCTTTGAAGCTTCTTGTATTTGAGTTTGATTTTGCTGTAGCTTTCAAGAATTTCAGATAAACTCTCAGCAATTTCAGCTCTAGAAAGTTCATAAAACACCTCCTCAAAATTTGATTCTGATCTAGATTCAACAGTTTCTTCGTGATTCTCCACGTCAGTCATCAGTGCTACATTAGCACATTCGTCTTCTGATTCTGATGAAGATTCAGAAGCATCTAAATCTTCTTCTTTTCAAACTTCCTTCTGGGTTTCACCTTCAGAAGTTTGGGACATTCATTTTTATAGTGGCCAGGCTCCTTGCACTCATAACACACTATTTCTTTCTTTCCAGATTTCTTATGTCCAGAAGAATCACCACGCTGATCAGATATCTTGAAGTTTCTGAACTTCTTCTGCTTATGCTTCCAGAGTTGGTTTATCCTCTTGGACTACAAAGATAGTTCATCTTCTTCTTCTAAAGATTCTTCAGAACTTTCTTCAATAACCTGCAAAGCTTTAGCAGATTTGTTAGATTTTAAAGCAACATACTTACCTTTCTTCTGATGTTCATCTTCTTCTAGCATAATCTCGTGACTCCTTAAGGAACTGATCAATTCCTCCAGAGTGATCTTATTCAGATCCTTTGCAAGCTTCAGAGCTGTCATCATTCGTCTCCACCTTGTTGGCAAGCTTCTGATGATCTTCTTGATGTGATCAGCAGTAGAGTAACCTTTATCCAGAACCTTCAGACCAGCAGTTAGAATCTGAAACCTTTAGAACTTAGCTTCTACAGATTCAGATTCCTCCATCTTGAAGGCCACATACTTCTGAATAAGCGCCAAGGCTTTTGTATCCTTTACTTGGGAGTTTCCTTCATGCGTCATTTTTAGAGATTCAAACATATCAAATGCAATATCTCTATTTATTATTTTCTCATACTCAGTATGAGATATTGCATTTAATAGGATGGTTCTTGCCTTGTGATGGTTTCTAAACTCCTTCTTCTGTTGATCAGACATAGATTTTCTGTCAACCTTTTGCCTTTCATCATTAGTAGGATAAATATAACCATCAGTTACCAAATCCAACAAGTCAGCGTCATAACCTAGAAAGAAACTTTCTATTCTATCTTTCCAGTAATCAAACTTCTCACCATCAAACATGGGAGGTTTGGTGCTGATTTTGTCTCTATCATCGTATTTATTGTTGTATGAAGTTGAAGTTGAAGCTTCAGCAGCCATGATGAATAAAGAACAATAGATCAAGAGTTTTTCCCAACAGGATCTTTTTCTGTCACGGTTAAGTGAGAGCACATACAGAACCGGAGCTCTGATGCCAACTGAAGGTGAGAAAAACACTTAGAAGGGGGGGGGGGGGGTTGAATAAGGGTTTTTAAAACAATTTGGAAGACAGAAAAATAACACAGTATTTTTATCCTGGTTCATTTGAACTCAAACTAATCCAGTCCACCCTACCAAGGTGATTTGCCTTTCTCAACAAGGACTTAATCGACTATATCAAACTTGATTACAGTGTAAACCACTAAGACAACTGTCTTAGTCTTCTCAAGAAATTATGACCAAAACTTGGTCTTCTTCAGGAAATCTTTTACAAAGATAAACTAACAATTTTGTGTTTAAGAAATACTTCTAAAAAGCTATATCACAACAGTGATTTTTACACAATTTTTAGAACGAAGAATAAAGCTATTCTAGCTTGAAGAATATTTGCGAGAGCTGGTTGAATAATGTGTCAATAGTTCCGTCGTCCTTTGAAGTGATGCTAATGCTTGCTTTAATAGCACTTTGAAATCCTTTCTCAAAGACTCTGCAATTTGTGAATTCTGATCCTTTTGTCTTCTAATGACTTTTCCTTTCTCAGAAGAGGAATGTTCTGACAAATCCTTTTTGCCTGAAATCCAGTGTCATGCACGAATGAGGAAAGAGCCGTTTAGGATAAGACAAGGAATATACCAACGGATCTTTATTTGAACAGCATCTTCTTCAACAACTTTGTAACACCTTGCATCAGAACTTCTGATGAGGTTCTTAGTTGTTCAGGTCAGAGTTAACTCAATCAGAGTTTCTCTATCAGAGTTTGCAGCAAAGTGCTTTAAGCGTGAAATCCTTGTCAGAGCATACTTTCTTATCAGATCTTCTATACTTGCAGCGTTGAGTACTTCCAGAGTCTTTTGAAGCTTTAAGTATTTTCTTTGCTCAAGTTCTTCTTAGCTTTGCTCAGAGTCATTGTAGCAGATCAGAGTCTTCTGATGTGTTGCTTCTGACGCTCAGAGCTTTTTCTGTGATGTTCAGAGGCGTTCTTGCTTCCAGAATAATATTAATTTTGATATCTGAAATAAATAAACACTTGAACAGAATTAGTGTATATAAATTCTATATACAAAATTTCATTAATGTTATCATCAAAACAATGAGATATATTGAACAACAATCTATTTTCTAACAGGAACACCGTGACAAGAGGTAGCAGTGGCACTTGTTCTAAACATCAGTGGCCACAACCTCAATATCAACGGCAGCACCACGACCTACAACCCATCGTCGGTATCCATAACCTGTTTGAGACAAGATCAAGAAGGTTAGCATTAGGTATCCCGAGGAAATGTCCTATAAGTTCAACATCCAGTTTGCACTAACAACTTGTCTAAATTAAGGGATCAAAACACAGTGTTCCCATATAACACGAATTAACAGAAATTAATAACACAAGACCATTACCCAATTTTCATAACCCAGGACTCAATATCTCGAGCAGTGCCTTGATGTTATAGTACACATGTCAAATTCTCTGAATGCTACTCACGATGGAAAGTGTTGGCGTGTCCTTCAATCACATGTTTCATTGTTACTTAGAAGGAAGCCATGAAGCTTGACGTTGAATGCGTAAAACCGCTGCAAGTAAAATCACAGAGATGGTCACAAGTCCAAAACATAAATGCGTGAATCACTATGCGCAATCATAAGCTATTCAGCTTCCTGCAAACCACAACAAATAATCAAACGCTGTTATAGAAACGAAGTGCAAGTTAAGAATTAAGAAGAATTGAATTGGTTTCAACCCTCAAATCAACTCATCATTGGGCGTAAAACCGGCAGCCTCTAAATACAAACGGTTTCCTGAAAGAAAAGAAGTTAATATAGTTCAGAATACAACAAAATCCTCAAAGCTGCGCTTCAAGCCATTTTCAGCCTAGTACCAGCCGTAAGAAGTGCGGGACAAAAAAAGCAATACCAGTCATTGTTCACCCGCAGAAATGCATTGTTAAGCAAGACAAGGCATTAGCAGAAGTCGATTGAAGGCTCAAAGGGTAAGTGAAGAGGTTTCAGCCCTTAGAACTTTGAAGCATATCATCGGGCATAGGTTCAAGCGGCCGGAAGAGCAACGGGATTTGTCACCAACTTCCCACCAAGCATTGAACAATTTAAGAATAAATATATCTTAAGCGACAAAGAACGAAAGACAAGCTTTCCTGGCTCAGACCATAAGGTCATCACGGCCAAACACCTTCCCGACGACCAAGACCGTTAACTTCCATTCAAGAGTATTTCCTGTGAAGAAGAAGAAAATATATGTCAATGGTACTACGAATCCAGCTGTAACAAATCAATACGAAAAAGGAAGGTTCAAAACTTCTCAAAACTGGAGCCAACACAAAATCAGACGGAATAAGAAGAGAGTTAAATGTTGTTTCCCAAAGTCCTCAAGCAAATCAGACAGAGAATCAACAAATTTGGAACGTTTTAAAGCGGACTTCAATGGAGGCCCATCGATTTCATGTATAAAAGAGAGAAGAGAACCACGAGAGGAAGATCATCAATCTTGACCATAGAAAACTCCCAACGAAACACAACGTCACGAAAAAGCTCAGATCGCCAAAAGTGTCTTCCTCGCGTTCGCTCAGGCGCCCTCATCGAAACATCACCGGAAGCAAAAGCAAGGCCTCCCTCAAGAAGCCATCGACGGTCCTTCAAAGTCACCATCGAGGCAAATCGTGACCGTAAATCGCTGCTAACACGCCACATGCTTTATCTTTGTCTATGATTGGAGTTCCACTTACATGCAGAAAGGATCAGAGAGGATAGAAGGAATGGATCGGAGGAAGAGAGATGACGATGGAGAGAAGTCTAAGAAGCAAGGAAGGAGAGAAAAATAGAGAATTGCGTTGAAAGAGGGGGAATCAATTTGGGGCCTAGGGTTTCGATTGGTGTTGTCTGTTTTTCGTTTAATGTAATAATCATATGTAGGTGCACACACGCACACACGGTATACCCTCACGCACGTGGCCCTTAGATCTCCAACGGATCTAATCCACCGATCCTCACCCGCATGCCAACCGTAAACCACTCACAACCTACTGCATCAAATCAGTCATCCCACCAATTAACCCCCTAATCAGCAATTAAGTTTTATTTTAACTAATCAACCTAATTAACATATTTAATCTAATTAACCTTTTATTAATCAATCCAATTATCTTTTTTTTAGTAAAAATATTTCATTAATATAACTTTTCTTTTATAAAAATCTCTATAATAATATTCAACTTTTTAATTAACCATTTTATTAATCACTAGTTTATTTAACGAATAATCTTTAATCTATATTATGTATCACTCATATCAATAAAACTCATCTCTTAATAATGTATTTGATTTGTTTTATTTACTTAGTAATAATAACTAAAACCAATTTATTTAATAATTAATTTGTTTATTTATTTAAAATAATTTCTATTTTAGAAAACCTACTTTTTTATTTAATGAATCATTATTCATTTAAAATCTAAAAAACCAATTAATTTACAAAACCTTAATCTTGTTTTACTAAAATTAATTCATACTTCTAATTCAACTTTTTCTTAAAATCATCTCACGTAAAACTTAATCAACGCGCCCTCGATTCTGTCTCTGCTCCGACTCTATTCACCTATTCACTTTCACTCACTTGTACACTTCAGCGCTTTCATGAGTTTGTTTGTTTTTCTTCATTCTACCTTTACTTTTACCGTATTTATTTTACTGCATCGCATAAATGTCCAAAGGAAGAATCTGTGCATAACGTGAAACTTGTGCGTATGAATTTCATTTGCATCATAATTCCCCGTTTGATCCTTGATCCCATTCAAGTTGATCTCTTAAGTTAGATCATACCCCTTAAGGAGGACCTTTGTCTTTTATTTTACAACTTAGACAAAAACAATTCAACTCAATCAAACTATTCAAACTATTAAAGAATAAGATGTCAACCATCTTGACAGTCGAGAAATAAATCTCCTGCCCCATAACAATATAATCAACATGTTGGGAATTTTCCGCCTTGAAACAGATAGTGGTGTACTCGTCGATAATTCCGAGTGCTTGAGCCCTTCTCTTAAGACGATGCAAAGACTATTTTCCTACAAGTTGTGGTGGTTAAGTCAAGTTATCTCCCTCGAGATGACAGCTTGTCTTTTCTCCTAGACCCAATAAATCAACTACCTTTATCCCTTAGGAACCTTGACCATAGTCAAGAGATTCCTTAAACCCTTTAAGGGAACTACAATTACTCTGATTCCATTCTCGTCAGGATATGTAGGCACAAGATGCGGCGTCTTGTCGAGTATACTTAGAAATAAACCACTAGGTTTTCCATCCTTAAGCAGATAACCCTTAGCAATAAAAACCATAGAAAACAAGAGTTTCCTATAGAGTACTACATAAACTTAGGACGCAATTTGGGGCCTAGGGTTTCCCTAACTTGTTTATTATGCTTGTTTATTATATATATGTCTATTTGCTTATTTGTATATTTGTTTTTAATGATTTTTGGGTTGATATCCTTGAGTTGTGAGACAGAGTCCTACACCCGGACTTGATTGAACTTATTATAGGATGGTGATATATTCGACGAGGCTTATAGGGAGTGAGTCCCGACCAAGTTGACTCGAGAATCACCACTCAGTTGAGGCCCTCTCAAAATGGTACTGTTGAACGAGTCAGTTGTGAAAACAATCACTATTTTCGACCTTGGAGCCTGTGATACTGAGGACCGTAGTTACCATTAACCCCACTTTGGCCTTTATTAGGATGTAGTGCGAGGACTATGAGGGAGTACTCCCAAAATAGTTGCTACGCGATGCTACACTCAAAAGAAGTTCTCTTTAGAATATTATTAACCACCGAGTAATTGGGAAATTGATAATATCCGAAAGATGGACTAATGATTTTGGGCACCTCTTTAGAACCTTGTTCTCTAGGTGTCGCTACCGCAAAAATAAGGTGCCGGCAAAACAGAAGAGTCGCCACCTTTCGTTATTTATCCCTTAGAACGGGAAAGGAAACGATCGGAAAAACCTGACGAAAAGGTATAAGACAAGGTCATCGCCACCATTGTCTGGGTTCGGGAGTCGGTTACGCAAGGGGAAGGTATTAGTACCCCTCACGTCCATCGTACTCGATGGGATCCACGCTTGTTGTGTTTACCTGACGGGTTTATTTAACTATCTACCTATCAAGGCTGGCTTTAAAAAGAAAATAAAATGACTCGGCAAAGCGTCACACTTTATGCCTACGTATTCTCATCTGAGAATGAGAAATTAGAGTCAACGTAGTTCGACTGACTACGGGTTATGGGGGAAGGTGGCTCGCCAATACATCAGTATTGTGCCTACATACTCTCAACAGGTATGAGAGATCAGAGCTTACGTAGTTCGAGATAATACGGATTACAGGGTTTAGGTTCATCTGTTTTTCCAAGTAGGGTTAACAAACAGTTCTAGCAGTTTGGTGTACGCAGCTCGACCCTTGGAGACTTAGGCGTTACCGTTTGCGGTAGAACTGGGAGTTAACGACACTCTTTTCTTCAAAAAAGCTTCCTTTGAATTATGGGCCCACGGGGCAAAAAGGTTTGAAGTTTGTTTTCTGTCTTTTAAGGAAGAACTGTTTTTTTAGTTGTTTGCAACCAATATCGCACTAGAGACTATGACCTGAGAGTGAACGCGTCGCATGTCACCCAAAGGGTGCCATACTAAACATCCATATTGTTGAAAAGAAACTCTCCAAAAATCCTTTCTCAGATAGCTTAAGGCTCGTAACGTACGACGTCAATTAACCTTTATTACTGTATTTTAATTTGTTTTGAGATGAGAAGAGAGAACGAACAGGTTCAACTAAGGGGAGACTATCAAGTCCTAATGTTGTCATGCCAAGGATTCATCCTATGGTTGAGGTTTGAAACAAGGAACTCCTAGAAGTTATCATGCACAGGTTTCAACCTAAAGTTCTAATCATCACTTCCTTATCAAAGGAAGTGAGATTCCTAGGGGATCATGTCAATGATATACAGAAACAGGTAAAGCATCAGCTTAAACAGTAAACAACTGTAAATAAAATTCATGCAATGCAGGTGAGGGAGGAAATATGTGTGGGGCAGCAGCCTCCACAAGCTCGTCTCGACCTCAAGCCAGATATGAATAACTGTAATCATACAGAGGAAATAACATGTTATCAAGCAAAATATAATAACTGCAATCATACAGAGGAAATAACATGCTATCAAGCAAAATATAATAACTGCAATCATACAGAGGAAATAACATTCTATCAAGCAAATCACAACCCACATAGGCAAGGGAGCAGATCTCTACCGAATACCCGCAAGCAGAGCCATACAGTAAAAATACAAGAAGAGGGAGCAACTCAACCTCTAGTGCAATCATGATCCTAGCTTAAATCAATCTAAATATGAACTTATTCAAATGCATCAAGCAAATCAAACAAGTCACATCAATACAGTTGCACAGCAAGCAAACAGACAGGAAAGAAAGCAGATCAACAGCTTCCCCAGCTTCACAGCAAAGCAATCTTCTGACAGCAGTTCAGTCTTCAGTCTGTAACTGTTCTGCAAGGCTTTCAATACCTTTAACATAAGTATCAACTTACCCTTCTTCTTCAAGCTTCAGCTCCAAAGTAGACTCCACCTTCAGGCTTCAATCCCAATAACAAGTGTCAACTTGGCTCCTTCAGGCTCTCAATGTATCAACATAAGTATCAACTTGTTCTTCATCTTCTTCAAGCTTCAGCTTCAATGGCAGTCTTCAAACACTGGGAAGTAGCAACTTCTAGCATCTTCAATCTTCTAGCAAGGAGCTCCATCCTCTAGCAAGGGAGAAAGATTCATCTAACAAGAGCAAGGTTTGGATAATAGGCAGCAGAGTGAAGACCAAAGGTCACCACTAAGCACTCCATCATCAAAGATAGGAACCCTCAAAGGTTCTACCAACTTGTGAAGAACCATAGATCCTACAAAAGGAGGGATGAGGCATTCACAAGGGGACCTTACATAATAGGGAGGAATGGAAGGGATCAATACCTTCCATGTTTATGAAAGAAGAGAATCTATCTAGAAGCTCTATCTAGAAACCCTAATCTTAACACCTAAACAACACTCAAACCAAAAGAAAGGAAAACATCACATCCAAGCTTCTTCAAGCACTCCATAGTAGCCCAAGCTTGTCTTCAACATCATCCAAGAGCAAGCAAAGAGAAACCCTAATCTAAGGGAACCAAAGAAGTCATTCTAGTTGAATTAGCAAGTTAGGATCACCTAAAACCTAGTACTAAAGTTAGTCCTCACTAAAATACTAAAACCAATTGTAAAATCCTACAAAAATAACTATGGGGCCCTAATTCAATCATGAATCTACCATATCAAATTCAGAGGTTGAATCATCCACCAAGTCCTAGAAATAAAACCTAAATCATGAAGTACTAAGCATAAACCCTAAAACTAGAGCACCTAAAGTTTCAACTTAAAACTAGCCCTAAACTTCTTCACCAAAATGTGAGAAAATTACTAGGGGAACATGCATATCTATGCTAGCTACGCACAAAAAACAAGGCAAGAATTATCACCAAATGCTAAAACAAAATTCAGTAAGACAAGGTATCAACCATGGCCATCTTAATATTAATTAATATTCAAAAAATGAAAATAAAATCAAAAATGCATGAATTCGTAATATTTTTGATCTACAAAATTCTAGATTCAATCATGAATCAGGGGAAAAAAGTTTGGAATTAATTGAGTTAATTTCCTATTTTTTATGAATTAATTTCTAAGCCATATGAAATGATGAAAAATAAAAGAAAATAAAAGAAATTAATAAACAGCGCGTGGTAAATAGCAACTATTAACAGTTTAATTCAAGAATTGGGCCCAGAGGGGGGCGAATAGCAAGGAGTTCATAGGCCCATGCGCCTGAATTCATTCAGTTCAAAAGGAATTAAAAGAAAAAGTGTGCATGCCAGGAATCGAACCAACGCACTCTTGGTTCACACAGCGTAGCGAACAAAGCCTGAAATCCAATAAGCATAGTCACGAAATTAACTAACCTGTGTTCAAGCTTGTAACAGAAGGTGTTCTTGTTCTCTCCAACCCCCAAAACACTGCAGACACACTCCAAATTCACTCCTGAAGCCTTTGCACACCTTGATTTAGCTTGATTCTTCCTTGAACTCAAAATTCGATTTCAACTTGCATTCATGAAACTTCTATCTCCCTCTCTGCAACCAACTTCAATTCCTTCCAAAAAATGAACTGAATTCACTCAATGACTTATATAGAACTCATTGGGACTGTCTAGAACTTTCTGGAATCATCCAAATGAGATTTTGGATTTTCAAAATCTCTTCAAAATCTCATCCATGGCAGTCACTATTCTGACTCCCTTTGGGCATGGCTATGCTTGTAATCAACTTCTCATGAGATATTGAATGAGTTTAATGTGTTATTTTCCTTGTTTGCAAGCCAAAGGTGTGAGTTGGATATGTTACTTCATCATGAAGAAATAAAGTAGAATGGTATGCAAATGACCTAAAATCAAAATTCTAACATTGCCATTGTTTCTAAAATCATTTTTCCAATCAATTTGACCTATAATTTTGCTCCATTTGGTCACAAAATGAATTATTTGAATTTTTGGCCATTAAATCCTTTTAATTCTTCTTTTTTTCAAAATTTCTTGAACCAAAACTCTCCTTGAGCCATTTCAATACCTCCTTGATGAATGGTCAAGGTTAAAACCCCATTTTGAACAACTTTATAGTTGAACCAAATTTCATTTGAGGCCTCTAAGTTGGTGAAAATAGCCTATGATCACAAATGACCTATAATCACCAAATGTCCAAAAACCCTTGACTTGTCCAAGCCATAAGTTGAGTTCTACAAATCCTATCAAGGACTTCTAGTACTCTCTAGAAAGATAAGAGGATAGGGAATAACATTCATGTTGACCAAACGTTCATAGGAATCATCCTTCTAGGGCAAAAGTGTCATGCAAGTTGGGTAACTTTCAAGCTCCAAATTCACATGCCTCAGATGACTTGTAACTTATCAAAGCCATAACTTGAGTTCTACAAATCCTATCAAGGACTTCTAGTACTCAAATTAAAGCTAATATTATGCTCTACAACAATCATGTTGGGGTCAAGATGAGATGACAATCATATCTTGAGTTAAATTGCCTTGAAGTTAGGGGTCAAACCAGGGGATTTTACACTTTCAAGTCTTAGAAACCCTAGCCTGAAATTTCTAAAACTCCTCAATCATGATGAGTTGACCTTGGAATCATCCTTATAACATCTCAATGCATCAATCCATGATCACATGTCTCTTTGATTAGATCTCAACCTCCTTCAAATCCTCAGTTGGCTTAGGGTTGACCCAGTCAAACCCTAGTTGCACCACTCATGGCTGAGCCTTCTTAATCTTGCACAATGACCTGTCTAGGCCTCAAAGTGATCTTCAACACTTCTCATGAGCTCTCTAAAGACCTCAAGTGTAACTTCATGGCCTCAGAATCATCTGATGACTTTCGACAACCCTCAAGTTAGGAGACACACCCTCTTGGCTTCAATCACTCTTTCTGAGGATCTTTTAACTTCTCGGACAAGGATATCAACCCTTGAACATCTGAATAACCTTCTTAGCTAGCTTCAAAGTCTTGTGTAGCCCTTGATTGGTAATCATACCTCTTGATCTCCTGCACACATGTCAATGAAATGCAAATGATAATGCTAATGTGAATGAAATGAAACATAGGCTAGGTAAAGAAATGTTGGGCAACTTTTGGGGTGCAACAGCTGCCCCTATTCAAATGGCTTGGACCTGACTGGGTGAGAAGCGAACGACTCTCAAACAATCAAGGTGAAATACGGTTGAATACCAACAAACCCGGAAATTTTCCAACTGCACAAGTATACGGTACTCTGATGGGGACAAATCTTCGGAAACTGAAATAATAGTCGCGCGACAACTAGCTGGAGAAATACTGATCTGAATCTCCGTCAGGATGATTCTATGATTTATATGATATCATTGCGTCCTCAAATCATCGAGGGATCACTGGTTACTCGGTAACGGGTGATTTGCCAACCACGCACAGGTAAACGATACTCTGATTGTTAGGAACATCTTTAAAAACTGAGCATGACAGTTGCACGACAACTCTGCTGGGGAATTGGTCACACGGTAACTGGTGAAAGGTCTAATCTCGAATCTCCGTCAGGATGATCATCTGATTTTACCGTAGATCTTCGTCCTCAAGTCATCAAGGGCTCACTGGTCACTTCGGTAACCGGTGATACATAGTTGGTATTGCCGTCAGGCATTCTGCGGCACGGCGGCAGAAGGATTCCTCGGGACTCATCAGGTCATTAGGAACTTTTTTTTAACAATCCAGTTAATTATGCCATCGGGCATTCAAAGAAATTTTCGGGCGTTAGCCAGACTTAGTCAGTAAGTCGGGAATAGAATCCTCGGTCAATCATGAACCGAACAGGGATATCCAAACTTCTGCCCTCGGGCACTCCGCATCAGTTGAGAGAACTACTTCGACATCAAAGTTGGACTTCGTCAATAAGTCTTCAAATGGAATCCTTAATCAATCAGGAACCACTAAGGATACGCAATCTTTTGCCGTCAGGCACCCTGCATCAGCTAGGCAAACTGCTTCGACATCGCAGTTAGACTTCATCAGTAAGTTTGGGGTTTTGGCATCGCTGTTGGACTTCAACCATCAAGTCTTCAAGGAAATTTCAACTTCTCTTAAAAACATGCTGGGGATGACACATCATCGCTGGGGATTCTGGAGAGCTATCAAGTAACTCTGCTTCGGAGATCCAGAAATCATTTTGGATGAATCAACTCTGCTGAGGACTTCAAGAATCATCTTGGACAAATAACTCCGCCGGAGACTTCAAGAATCATCCTGAACCAATAACTCTGCGGGAGATTTCAGGAATCATCCTGGGCAAACACTCTGCCGGGGACTCTAAGCATCAACTTGAGCAACCCTCTCTGGCGACTTCACTAGGGATTTTAAGAATCATCTTAAGCAAACACCTTCGCTGGAGAATTCAAGAATCATCTTGGGCAAGCGACTTTGTGGAGGATACCTGCAAAACAAGAACGGTAACAACCTAGCTCATGTTTCCTATGCATATGTTTGACTATAGCGCAATGCTCCACACGGTGGAAATGCTACGCATTTAGGGTAAATGCTATGCAATTATGCAAAATGCTACGACCCCATCAGCAAAATAAATGCTGAAGGGAAGATCTGTCAAGGAGAAAGAACCACTCTGGTGGGGGAAGAACTCATCCTGCCAAGGAGAAGAAGTCACACAAATCTCAATTGGATTCCGCCTGGGGGAAACGAGCTTCAGTCGATCGCTGCAGGGGAACATAACTCTCCGAGAACCTGAAGTATCGAGGGGACGATATCAATCGCAGAAATAAACTGCATGGCATTCGCAGCAGAACTTTCTGGGAGATAACGACTCCGTTGGGGAAATACAACACCAGCTAATCAACACTCTACTGGGGAAAATCACTCATGGCCTCAACGGCTTCAAAGGACTCGGCTCTCTTGGGGATCTGCAAACTCGGCTGGGGAAGAAGGAATCATCCTGCTTACAGGGGAGAGTACGACTCTGTGGGGGATTTCAATTCTGCTGGAGACTTCAGTCTAAGCTATCGAAAGCTGCACACTTGCGAATAGTTTGCTACGGAAACTGCACCCTGACCCAGTGTTGGGGAATGAACGTGCACTTCAGTGTATGACTCAGCTGGGGAGACGACGATCCTTCAGGATACATCTGATTGGGGAGAGAATCTTCTCTATTTGGAGAGGCGTATCAATGCTTACGATCTCATGTGCAGACTCCGTGGGGAGATGCTGCTGAACATGCTGGAGAAGAAGGAATCATCCTGCTTGGGGAAACATACGGCGTACTGCCTGGAATATGCTATACCTGCAACAACACAAACAAACAGACAAGATACCCTTCTCAAAGGGACCCATCAAGGTTATCATCTTGTAACAATGTTAAAGTAATTCATTGTTTCAACAATCAGTGGCCTAGGCCAGTAGGTTTATGTATGCGCATCTTATCAAAAAATGTCGGCGTTCTTTTTCGCAAACAAAACAGATAAATGCTAAACAAACAAACAGAATTGTTGAATAGTATATATTTTATTGATGATGAACCCCTGAATGGGTGAAAATGTTTTACAACAGATGCAAGCTCCTGGAATGAGGAAGCTGCGCAAATATAAAACATAAATATACATCAGTATATACACAAATGTCGACAATGCGGCGTAGACGAACACCATGAGTTGATCCCTCTATGACCCACTCGACTTCGATACTTTTCCGATGCTTCAGCTTCAGAAGAGATTGATTCAGATAAACGGCCCCCAGGTCTTCCAAACCACTAAACAAATACATTCCACACGCGGAACGCAGTCATTTGCTTTTTTCAAATCCATAACTTTTGCCTGAATCACCCTTTCGGGTTTTCGATTCACCGGGATACCCTTTTTTTCCAAAGTCGCCCTTCCAGGTTTTCGACTTTGCGGGTGTACATTCTTTTCTTTTATATACCTAATTTTTTGCCCAAACCCTTTTTCTCTTTTTTATGTTTCGCCGGGATGCCCCATTTTTGCCTGGATATTCTTTTTCTTTCCAGCGAGTCGTTTCTTAAGCAAAGTATTTTTTAACTGCGTCCGCGTTCACCGGGGATGCAAAATCTTCGCCATCCATTGTGGATAACAACAAGGCTCCTCCCGAGAAGACCTTGCTGATGATGTACGGACCTTCGTAATTGGGAGTCCACTTGCCCCAGTGATCGGAGTGTAGAGGAAGAATCTTCTTCAGGACGAGATCACCCGTCTGAAAGCTTCTAGGACACACCTTCTTATCATAAGCTTTCTTCATTTGGCTTTGGTACAGACGACCATATGCAATCGATGCTAATCTTTTCTCGTCCATCAGGCTGAGTTGGTTTAGTCGGTTCTTAATCCATTCTGCCTCATCGAGTTTTACGTCAACCAAAACTCGTAAGGAAGGAATCTCAACTTCTAACGGTAGGACAACTTCCATATCGTACACTAGTGAGAAAGGAGTTGCCCCGGTTGACGTACGTACCGTTGTACGATAACCGTGGAGTGAAAATGGCAACATCTCGTGCCAATCCTTATAGGTCACAACCATCTTCTGTACAATCTTCTTAATGTTCTTATTGGCCGCTTCAACGGCGCCATTCATCTTCGATCGGTAAGGAGATGAGTTGTGGTGTTCAATCTTGAAACTATAGCACAGCTCCTTCATCATCTTGTTATTCAGATTCTAACCATTATCAGTAATGATCCGCTCGGGAATTCCGTATCGACAGATGATGTCCCTCTTTATGAATTTAGCCACTATCTGCTTGGTCACATTAGCATATAAGGCTGCCTCCACCCACTTGGTGAAGTAGTCGATAGCTACTAGAATGAAGCGATGACCGTTAGATGCAGTGGGCTCGATCTTTCCTATCATGTCGATGCCCCACATGGAGAACGGCCACGGGGAGGACATGACATTTAACGGGCACGGCGGCACATGAATCTTATCAGCATAAATCTGGCATTTGTGACATCTCTTTGCGAATTTAAAGCAATCTGATTCCAATGTCAGCCAGTAGTATCCTACTCTCAGGATCTTTCTCGTCATAGCATACCCGCCGGCGTGTGTACCAAATGTGCCTTCATGGACTTCTTCCATGAGCATACTCGCTTCTTTCTCATCTACACATCTGAGTAGCACGAGATCGTGGTTTCTTTTATACAAAACTCCATCAGGATTGAGATAAAAATTTCCAAACAGCCTCCTCAGAGTCTTCTTATCCTGGGTGGACGCTCCCGCCGGATACTCCTTAGTCACAAGGAAGGTCTGGATATCATGGAACCATGGCTTGCCTTTGGAGGCTTCCTCGATCACAAAGACGAATGCAGGTCTATCATGACGAGAAAGGACAATTCTTGGAGCTTCATTCCAAAAATTGACTTTATACATCGAAGCCAACGTGGCTAAGGCATCAGCCATTTGATTCTCGGCCCTGGGCACATGATGGAGTTCCACTCGATCAAAGAACGGAAGCAGCCTTCTGGCATAATTCATGTACGGCACCAAATTCGATTAACGAGTCTCCCACTCCCCTTTAATCTGGTCAATCACAAGTGCCGAGTCACCATATACATCTAGGTTCTTGATTCTCAAATCAATTGCTTCTTCTAGACCCATGATGCATGCTTCGTACTCCGCTTTGTTATTGGTGACCGAAAACGTCAGTCTCGCAGTGAACGGGATATGGGATCCGTGGGGAGTCGTGATGATCACCCCAATGCCACTTCCGTAAGAATTAACCGCCCTGTCAAATATCAATTTCCATTGGGATTTCCTATCTGGACCCTCGTCGGGCAACGGTTCATTGCAATCTTTCGCTTTAAGAAACATGTTATCCTCATCAGGGAATTCAAATTTCGTCGGCTGGTAATCTTCGATCGGCTTTTCGGCAAGGTACTCAGACAATACGCTCCCCTTGATGGCCTTCTGGGAAACGTACTGAATGTCATATTCCGTCAACACCATTTGCCATCTGTAAATCCTGCCCGAAAGCGCTTGTTTCTCGAAGACGTACTTGATCGGATCCATCTTGGAAATTAGCATGGTTGTGTGATTGAGCATGTACTGTCGTAAATGTTTGGCAGCCCAGGGTAGTGCACAACATGTTTTCTCCAGCATCGAGTAACGAGATTCACAATCTGTGAACTTTTTGCTCAAATAATAAATGGCATGCTCCTTTCTGCCCGTCTCGTCGTGCTGACCGAGAACACACCCCATAATATTCTCAAGAACTGTCAAGTACATGATTAAGGGTCTTCCAGCTACTGGGGGTATCAAGATCGGATGTTCCTGTAGATACTGTTTTATCTTATTAAATGCCTTCTGGCAATCCTCGTTCCAGATAATCGCCTGATTTTTCTTTAGTAGTTTGAACATCGGTTCACACGTGGCCGTGAGCTGAGAGATAAACCTCGCAATGTAGTTTATTCTGCCCAGGAAACCACGAACTTCTTTTTCTGTTTTTGGCGCTGGCATTTGTTGTATCTCTTTTATCTTCGCAGGATCAACCTCAATGCCTCTTTCACTCACAATAAACCCCAGTAGTTTTCCAGACCGTACTCCGAAAGTACACTTGTTAGGATTCAGCCTCAACCTGAACTTCCTAAGCCTCTCAAAAAGCTTCAGCAAATTGACCAAATGCCCTCCTCCGTTTGGAGCTTCGCAATCATGTCATCAACATAGACTTCAATCTCATGATGAATCATGTCATGAAACAAAGTGACCATTGCTCGTTGGTAATCGGAGAAGCCATCTTGATCTGATTGTAATCGGAGAAGCCATCCATGAACGAAAATATGGAGAACTAGGCCGTATTGTCGACCAACACATCAATATGAGGGAGCGGGAAATCATCTTTAGGGCTCGCCCTATTCAAATCCCGATAATCGACGCACATTCGCACCTTACCGTCCTTCTTCGGTACAGACATTATGTTGGCGACCCTGTAAGTACAGAGTATGCCTAAGAGGGGGGGGTGAATTAGGCTTCTAGGGACTTTTTCCGGTTTTTCGGTATTCATGAAATTTTACTGGTTAGGTTCTTGGTGATTAATGCAGTAGAAAGTAAAAGGACAGTGGACACCAAGATTTATAGTGGTTCCCCTCACAATCCGAGAGTACTCCACTCCCCTTTCAACACGAAAGAGAGTTTTCACTATTGTTTAATAAAGTACAACCTATCACACCACCAACCGGTGAGGCCTACTATCAAACAATAAAAATCAACAAGTGTACAAGAACAATCCTCTTGTAAACACTCACCCTTGTGTCCAACAAACCTGGATCACAAGTCAAAAACAAGTAATCTGAATACTTTGATTTGAGATTAATAATGGTAATGTCAATACTGAGTTGATCTTCTCCTTCTGATCAAAATTCACTCATTTTATTTCAACACAAGTGTTCAATGCTATGCATATGAAAGATATGATCAATATGAACACTTTTGAAAAATTTGAAAAGTATTTGAAAAGTGGTGAATTTGATTCAAAGAATTGTTTTGAAATTGATTATTGGAAGTTGTTTTTCAATTTGAAAAACTCAGAATTTATATGTGCAAACACACCTTTTCCAAAAGGTATATTTGAGTATAATTCAAAATATGAACTGGTATAATTTTCAAACCATTTTTGAACTTGAAACAAAGCCATTTTTCAAAATACGTTCAGTGTTAATCGGTTAACCTATATGGTTAATCGGTTAAAACTTGAACGTTATACCAAAATATTCAAAATTTGAAATGGTTAACCGGTTAACCTATATGGTTAATCGGTTAACACTGCTATTTTTCAGAAAAATTCTTATAAAAATAGTGTTATACCAATTCTAATAGTTTAAAAAGTATGCTAATGCAATGTGATCAAATGATAAAGATGTTGAACACTTGTATATCAATTAAATTAATGGATTTTGATATACCATAGCTTGTGTCCAAAACTTGAAAGTTGATCAGTCAAATGTTCATGAAGCTTTGAATGTTGATCACTTCCATTCCACTTGATCTTGGTCTTTTGAAAGCGTTTGCCTTTTTGCACAGATGAATTATTCTTGATCTTGATGTTGACATCATCAAAACTTTGAGATGAAGCTTGGTTCTACAGTCTCCCCCTTTTTGATGATGACAACCAAAATGATCTTGTCCAATTTTTGACGATGATTAGCAGTGATCTTGTTTTCTCCCCCTATGGCCATGAACTCCCCCTATCGAATACATAGGCAAAAATTCTGCACACATAGACATAAGAAAGCCAAAGCTCTTCTCCCCCTTTGTCATAAGCAAAAAGGAAGGAGCTTTCAAGAAATAAAACTAGATAGACCAATAATGCAAGCAATCACAAGAATATGGAAGCAAAGCATACTGAAATTAAAAGACAGCAATACTGCGAATATTGTACGAGTTACAATGCCAAATAAAAACAGAGTTCAAACACACATGAAAGCAT
The DNA here is from genome assembly GCA_963859935.3 of Lathyrus sativus. NCBI lineage: Eukaryota > Viridiplantae > Streptophyta > Magnoliopsida > Fabales > Fabaceae > Lathyrus > Lathyrus sativus. Next base: position 366,107,867 of record OZ012737.1, read on the forward strand.
AAAACATCAAAAACTAGAAAACAATGCAATAAAAGACATCAACAACAACATATTCTCTAAAGATCCTCATCAGGCATATCCACATCATCTTCTTCTTCTTCTTCACTATCATCCTCTTCTTCAATCTCTTCGTCCACAACTCGGGTGTTGGAATATGGAGGGTTAAGAATGAGGTTTCTGAGGGAGGCAATGGCTCGGGAGGTCTCTCTATGGATATTCATTGACTCTCGATGCTGGTTCATCATGGTTGTATAGAGAAACTCACTTGTAAGACCCTCTTCAGGCATTGGATACGCGTGATGGACAAGACCGTCATCGGTATACCTGTAGGTACCGTCAGCCGCTTTGATGATACCAGTATTTTTGACAATATTAATCTCATTGATCTCATTAGTTGTAGGTTTCATCTTGGAGGACGGTTCCCTGTTGAGGTCTAGTTCAGTTAATTCTAGGATTCTCGAAATCAACCGAGCATACGGTAACCGTGTGATGCACTGATGTTGCTGCTGCAGATGATACATGATGGTCAGAATCCAATTGACCCTTATGCGATTCTTGATTGCGTACAAAAGCTGCATCTCTAAGTCATTAATCTGAGAGTGGTTGGAGTCCTTTGGGATGAGGACATAGCAGATAATGTAATGAAGCATTCGATCAGATACCGTCAGATTCTTGGCATAGCACAACATACGAGCGGTGCGAGAGTTTGCAATAACTGTTTCTTTTGGGAACCTGCAAATCTGATAGTAATACTTCATTTTATCATAATTTCCCCAAGGTCCATCTACATGGTTTACACCTTTCCTCAGGAAGCATCCTTTTGATGGAATCTTAAGGTGTCTAACAAGGGTGGATAATTTCTCAATAAACTCATGGTCTCTAATGGTGGAACGGATCATGTGGTTCTCATCCTTGTCCAGATATACAGCCATCTTACTCATAAAAGCTTTAACAAGATCAGGATAAATAATACCAGAGTCGGTGATGAACTTGTCGATGCACTGATATTCCAATAGTGTAGGAAAGTCAAAAGACATTGCAGGAAAAGCTCGAAGATTTACGTACTTTACCGGCAGAAGTTGACGAACACAAACTTTGAAATCCATGCGCCTCTTTTTGGTGGTTTCCATTGGAATGCTGTCGTCATCAGATTCTGATGCATACTCAGGAAGCTTTCCCTTTCCTTTGCATGAGGATGCCATGGATGAAAGTTTGAGAGAACTGAAGTTGTGGGTTCTGAGGAAGTTAGGGTTTGAGAAGTTGTGGGGATGGTTATGAGGAGTTATCCAACTTTAGAGAGTGGGAGAGAGAAGTTAGGGTTTGAAGAGGGAAGTTCCACAAAACTCTTTAAGAGGGGATAGGATTTTGGATATGGATTTGGACTCTTAAGAGAATATGGACCATATAAAAAATGCATTTATCATATATAATATTTCAAAAATTTAATTAATTTTCGTTTCTGATTTTTAGAAAATTTAACAGTGTTAATCGGTTAACCATATAGGTTAATCGGTTAACACATTAAAAAATTGAGTCAGAATTGAAAATTTAATAGTGTTAATCGGTTAACCCATATGGTTAATCGATTAACACACTCAAATTTTTGAAAAATGCTTAAAAACAGAATGCATACACATGAAAACACAACACAAATAATGCATACACATATTAGAGAAAAGGTCAGATGTCACCTTCATCAAGAATCCCAAGTTCTCACCGAATTTTGTAGAATGGTTCTTTCGCCAAAGGTTTGGTGAAGATGTCGGCGAGTTGATTGTGCGTGTCGACGAAAGTAACATCTACATCTCCATTCAATACGTGATCTCGAAGGAAGTGATGCCGGATATCTATATGTTTTGTTCTTGAATGCATGACCGGGTTCTTTGTAATATTGATGGCACTTGTATTATCACATCTAAGAGGAATGCAGCCGAGATCTATACCGTAATCGAGGAGTTGTTGCTTGAGCCACATAATTTGTGCACAACAACTTCCTGCTGCTATATATTCCGCTTCGGCTGTACTGAGTGCCACACACGCTTGCTTCTTGCAGGCCCATGACACTAATGCATTCCCGAGAATGTGACATGTACCCCTTGTGCTTTTTCTATCGGTCTTACATCCTGCATAGTCAGCGTCAGAGTAACCAACTAAAGAACAAATACTACCTTTAGGATATCATAATCCGACGTTCATTGTCCCTTTGAGATACTTTATGATTCTCTTTACGGCTATGAGATGCGATTCCTTCGGACTTGCTTGAAAGCGTGCACACAAACAAACGCTAAACATAATGTCAGGATGGCTTACCGTCAAATATAGTAATGAACCGATCATACCTCGATATTTTGTTATATCAACTAGAGTACCAAACTCATCTTGATCAACGTACGTTCCGGATCCCATAGGAGTGGACATCACCTTGTAACTGTCCATATCGAATTTTTTCAACAATTCCTTGCAATACTTTGATTGGTTGAGGAAGATGCCATCCTTAGTTTGGTTGATTTGTAGTCCAAGAAAATAATTTAATTTTCCCATCATGGACATCTCGAACTCTCCTTGCATCATAAGTGAGAATTCTTCGCAAAGCTCTTTGTTTGTTGATCCGAAGATGATGTCGTCGACATAGACTTGAACCAATAAAGTGTTTCCTTTGATTTTCTTTATGAACAATGTCTTGTCAACCTTTCCTTTTGTAAATCCTTTCTCACATAAGAAATTGCTAAGGCGGTCATACCATGCTCTTGGTGCTTGTTTTAGTCCGTAGAGTTCCTTTTTCAGTTTGTAGACATGTGAGGGATTCTTGAAGTCTTCAAAACCCGGAGGTTGTTTGACGTAGACTTCCTCATTAATGTACCCATTCAGGAAAGCGCTTTTGACATCCATCTGGAACAACTGAAAATTCATAGAACAAGTGTAAGCAAGTAGTAATCTAATTGCTTCTAACCTTGCTACCGGAGCGAACGTTTCATCAAAATCAATTCCTTCCTCCTGGTTGTAGCCTTGTGCGACCAATCTTGCTTTGTTACGAACTATGATCCCATTCTCGTCAAGTTTGTTCTTGAACACCCATCTTGTTCCTATGATGTGCTTATGGTCTGGTCTTGGTACAAGACTCCAAATTTGATTCCTTTCGAATTGGTTGAGTTCTTCTTGCATCGCTATAATCCATTGGTCGTCGCCTAAGGCTTCATCAATATTGGTGAGTTCAATTTGAGATACAAAAGCCATGTTGAGACAAGCTTCCTTAAGATTAAGTCGAGTAGCAACGCCTTGGCTAATATCACCAATAACTTTATCTATCAGGTGATCTCTATGCGTTCTCCATTCCTTCGGAAGATCTTGATGTTCTTCAATGATTTGAGTGACATCTTCTTGTGGTATTTCTTGATTCTTTGAAATATCTTCTTGTTGTTGTGGAGAACCTACTATATCATCATCATCATTCATAATAACATTATCCTCTTTCGAGGGGTTAGTCTCATCAAACGAAACATGAATGGATTTTTCAATAGTAAGTGTTCTCTTATTAAAAATTCTAAATGCTTTACTATAAAGAGAGTAACCAAGAAATATACCTTCATCGTATTTCTCATCAAACTTACCGAGATTATCTTTGTTGTTGTTGAGAACAAAGCATTTGCATCCGAATATGTGGAAGAATGCTATATTTGGTTTTCTTCCCTTGAACAACTCATACGGAGTCTTTTTGAGGAGTGGTCGAATATTGTCACGGTTGCTTACGAAGCATGCTGTACTAACTGCATCTGCCCAAAAATATTTAGGAAGATTTGCGTCGCTGAGCATTATCCTTGTAAGCTCTACCAGTGATCTATTCTTCCGTTCTACGACACCGTTTTGTTGAGGCGTCCTTGGTGCTGAAAAATTATGAGAAATTCCATACTCTTCGCAAAATTATTCAAAGTCTGAATTTTGTAATTCTCCACCGTGATTGCTTCTTATAGAGGCTATGGTGAGTGATATCTCATTCAGAATTTGCTTTGCATATTTCTTGAAGGCTTTAAAAGCATCACTTTTCTTCACTAAAAATAATGTCCAAGTGTATCGAGAGAAATCATCAACAATAACTAAGGCGTAGAAATTACCTCCGAAGCTTTTTGTTCTCGATGGACCGAAAAGATCCATATGCAACAATTGAAGTGGTCTTGATGTAGAAACCACTTGCTTGGATTTGAAAGTTGTCTTGGTCTGTTTTCCCTTTTGACATGCATCACATAACTTCTCCTTGATGAATTTTATCTTCGGAAGACCAACAACTAGATCATGCTTTATCAACTTGTTTAAATGCTCCATGTGAATGTGAGCAAATCTTTTATGCCAAAGCCATGCCTCGTTGTTGTTCGCCATAAGACACTTTACCTTTAAGGAAGAGTCATCAAAAGAAATCATAAAAATGTTATTATATCTTTTACCTTTTAACAAAATGCCATGAGTGACTTCATGTTCTATCAAGCATTCCTCCTTTGTGAAGTTGATTTGGAACCCTTTGTCACACAATTGACTTATGCTAAGTAGGTTGTGTTTAAGGCCTTCCACATAAAGAACGTCTTCGATGATTGTACATGGAGGTGCACCAGTGGTTCCAACTCCAAGAATTTTTCCTTTATTATCATCACCGTAAGTGACGTATCCTTTGGCCTTTAATGATAGACTTGAAAATTTGTTTATGTCTCCCGTCATATGCTTCAAGCAACCGCTATCAAGATACCATTGATTAGTGGTTGTCTTCAAGCATACCTACAACACAAAATCAGGTAGTGTTAGGTACCCAAATTGCTTTGGGTCCTTGATAGTTAGTACCTTTTTCAACCCACACATAATGCCCTTTAGCAACACCAATATTGCGCACATAGCAAGCATTAGGTGTATGGCCTTTAATTCCACAATAAGAACATGTAGGTTGAAAGTGACTTCTATATCTAGGAACATGATTCTATATCTTGTTATGATATTGATGCTGAACTTTAGAAGTGCTGGTCTTTTCTTTAACAATTTGTTCACTTGCTCTTACGAAAACGGTCTTATTGGTGCTTGGATTTGAAAATTTAGAATATCCTAATCCACTTTTATCATTAGGATATCTTTGATGTTTTAGAATTTCTTCCAAGCAAATTTGACCTTTTTCGTATCTTTCTAAAACTCTTTTGAGTTGAACAATTTGGAAAGATAAGGACTCACACTTCTTACATACAAGACTTTGTTTTTCATCCATCAGTTTCTGTTTTTCATCTTCAATATTTTTCATAAAAACAGAGTTTTGTTCTTCTAAAGAGGAGATTCTTTTCTTTTGTGATGAGATGTTTTAATACAAAGTCTTGCACTCTTTTAGAAGTTCATCTATAATTTCTTGGGCATCATTATCATAAACAGAAAAATTACTACTAACCTCATTTTCTTCATCGGAGTGGTGAGAGGCCATTAACGCCATATTTTCACATTCATCATTTTCCGATTCCGATGATGAACTTACTTCGTTGTCGTCCCATGCGACATAAGCCTTCTTCGTTTTGAAATCCTTCTTGCCTTTGAATTTTCCTTTATTTGCGAGTTTTGGGCAATCTGGCTTTATGTGACCTTGTTTCCCACATTCGTAACATGTAATTTCTTGGTTTGATGTGGGTGCCTCCTTTTTCCTGAAATGTCTATTCTTTTTAGAAAAAGAAGAAATTTTATTATTATTAAAAAACTTACCAAGCTTCTTTACTAGAAGCATGAAATTTTCGTCTTCGGAAGATTCTTCATTTTTGTCATCCCTTGTGTCAATCTTCAAGGCAATTCCTTTGGACTTCTTGTCTTGACTTTCATGCTTCTCAAGCATACCAAGTTCCAGTTCATGCTCTTGACGTTTGCCAAATAATGAAGCGGATGTCATCGTTGAAAGACTCTTCTTTTCGGAAATAGCGGTCACCTTTGGTTGCCATTCCCTTGTTAAGGATCTTAGGACTTTCAAGTTGAGATCATCATTGGTGAAGGTCTTCCCGAGGGAAATCAGATGATTAGTTAGATGAACGAATCTCTTTTGTAAGACAACAATGGATTCAACAGGCTGCATACAGAACATTTCATATTCTTGACTTAAAGTATTAAGTCTTGATCTTTTTACTTCGGTTGTCCCTTCATGCGTTTCTACCAGGGTGTCCCAAATTTCTTTTGCTGATTTACACTGTGATATACGGAAGAATTCGTCCATACTTAGAGCGCTTTGAAGTATGTTGATTGCTTTCTTCTCATTCAAAATTCTCTTTTTGTCATCTTCATCATATGAGGATTTTATCTTTGGAGTTCCAACACCATTTACCACACTTGTAGGAACATGTGGACCAGTTTCTACGGTTTCCCATATACCATCTCCTTGAGCCTCAAGATGTGCCTTCATACGGATTTTCCAAAAGTCGAAGTATTCTCCAGAAAAGAGTGGTGGCTTGTTACTGCTTCCACCATCTTTGAAAACCGGGTTAGTACTAGCGGAAGCCATTAGGATCGATAGGAACAGGTTACCTTAACCTGCTCTGATGCCAATTGTAAGTACATAGTATGCCTAAGAGGGGGGGTGAATTAGGCTTCTAGGGACTTTTTCTGGTTTTTCGGTATTCATGAAATTTTACTGGTTAGGTTCTTGGTGATTAATGCAGTAGAAAGTAAAAGGACAGTGGACACCAAGATTTATAGTGGTTCCCCTCACAATCCGAGAGTACTCCACTCCCCTTTCAACACGAAAGAGAGTTTTCACTATTGTTTAATAAAGTACAACCTATCACACCATCAACCGGTGAGGCCTACTATCAAACAATAAAAATCAACAAGTGTACAAGAATAATCCTCTTGTAAATACTCACCCTTGTGTCCAACAAACCTGGATCACAAGTTAAAAACAAGTAATCTGAATACTTTGATTTGAGAGTAATAATGGTAATGTCAATGCTGAGATTGATCTTCTCCTTCTGATGAAAATTCACTCATTTAATTTCAACACAAGTGTTCAATGCTATGCATATGAAAGATATGATCAATATGAACACTTTTGAAAAATTTGAAAAGTATTTGAAAAGTGGTGAATTTGATTCAAAGAATTGTTTTGAAATTGATTATTGGAGGTTGTTTTTCAATTTGAAAAACTCAGAATTTATATGTGTAAACACACCTTTTCCAAAAGGTATATTTGATTATAATTCAAAATATGAACTGGTATAATTTTCAAACCATTTTTGAACTTGAAACAAAGCCATTTTTCAAAAATACGTTCAGTGTTAATTGGTTAACCTATATGGTTAATCGGTTAACACTTGAACGTTATACCAAAATATTCAAAATTTGAAATGGTTAACCGGTTAACCTATATGGTTAATCGGTTAACACTGCTATTTTTCAGAAAAATGCTTATAAAAATAGTGTTATACCAATTCTAATAGTTTTAAAAGTATGCTAATGCAATGTGATCAAATGATAAAGATGTTGAACACTTGTATATCAATTAAATTAATGGATTTTGATATACCATAGCTTGTGTCCAAAACTTGAAAGTTGATCAGTCAAATGTTCATGAAGCTTTGAATGTTGATCACTTCCATTCCACTTGATCTTGGTCTTTTGAAAGCGTTTTCCTTTTTGCATAGATGAACTATTCTTGATCTTGATGTTGACGTCATCAAAACTTTGAGATGAAGCTTGCTTATACAGACCCACGGAGGGTAAGTAGTGACCGCTAAGAAGCCAACATCAAGCTGTTTCTGCACTTCTTCTTTGATCTTAACGGCCATATCTGGTCGCGTCCGCCTAAGCTTCTGCTTAACGGGAGGACAATCTTCTCTCAGCGGCAAGTGATGGACCACGATGTCAGTATCAAGTCCGGGCATATCTCCGTATGACCAAGCAAAGATGTCACTATAGTCTATCAGCATCTCGACTAATTTCTGCTTGACATCACTCTGCAACGCGGCCCCGACCCTGACGTTCCTGACAAGTTCTTCAGAACCTATATTCACAATCTGAATCTCTTCCTCGTGAGGCAGAATAACTTTCTCTTCTTGTTTCAACAAGCGGGCCAACTCTTCGGGAAGGTCTTCTTCTCTATCAATCTCTTCTTCGGCTTGATAGATCGGGCAATCAAAGTCGAAGTGAGTCGTAGAAGGTCCAGAGACGATGTCATCTGCTATGTGGATCCTGCAATAACAAGGGTTAAGCTTAAAACAAGGATATGCAGGTTAGCACAAATCCCATTGCCATTTTATTGTTTTTCAAAACAAATATAAAACAGGAATAACAGAGATCACAATATTTGCATGCGAAGAAAAACGCCTTTTGATTTATTAGTAAAATGCATGTACATAATCAAAAAAGGCCCTGACGATAAAACCACTATGCCCCGGGTAGGACATAGGGTTGTACAACGATTGGAGAAAGTAAATCATTACTCTTTACCTGTCACTTGGATGGTATCCCTGATGGACCAGTTGTTGAGGCTCTCGCCTGGTTTGCTTGGTTGGATCCAAGAGTCTAGGTCGCAATCGTTGTGTTCGCCATCTTCAGACACTGCGTTGACACTTTCAAATATCACCCTGCCACTGGTAAACTGGATCGGCCCTTTACCTCGCGACGCACTGCGAGAAGAGGAGGCTTTAGTCGCAGGAGAGTATCCTAACCCAAACTTGTCCTGTTTGTTAGGTATTTCTAGCACTTGCCCCTAGCCTGGGGTAGATCCGGCTTGAACAACGGCCCGGGCTTCCTTGAAGGAAGAGAGGGTCATCTCTGGTTTCTCGGTCATTACAGGAGCCACGTTCTTGACTTTAACAGCTTCGAACGCCTGACATGGGGTTTTGTGGATTTCCCCATCCATCTCAACATACTTGAAGGACGACAAATGGCTCACCATTATGTCTTCCTCGCCACATACAGTCACGATGCTGCCTCCGACAACATACTTGAGCTTCTGGTGCAACGTGGAGGTCACGGCGCCCACAGAATGGATCCATGGCCGGCCTAAGAGACAGCTGTAGACATGCATGATGTCCATAATGTAGAAGACTGCGTCGAAAGTTTCCGGCCCAACATGGATTGGTAGCGTTACCTCTCCAAAGACATGACGCTTGGTTCCATCGAAAGCCTTCACAACTAGATCACTGGGTGTGCAAATCAATCCTCGAGTATCTAACTTCATTAATGCTTTCTTCGGAAGAACATTGAGCGATGACCCTGTGTCCACCAACACATGAGACATAATCGTTCCCCTACACTCTATCGATATGTGCAGGGCGCTGTTGTGGTTTCTTCCCTTCGGCGTCAGCTCCAGGTCAGTGAACCCTAGCCCGTTTCCAGCATTCACGTGGGCTACGACCCCTTCCAACTGGTTGACCGAGATTTCCTGCGGTACATACGTGGCATTCAAAACCTTTAACAGCGCGTTGCGATGTGACTCCGAACACAGCAAAAAATTCAGGATGGAGATTTTCGAGGGTGTTTGATGGAGGTGATCCACGATCTTGTAGTCACTCTTCTTGATCAACCTCATGAACTCTTCAGCGTCCATAACAAGTAAGTCCTTCTCTACCCCACGAGGGGTTTCCTCAACGACTTTACTCTTTCCCTTATCGGTTACTTCACCTTTGTCCGCTTTGTCCGCCACAATCTCAGGTGGAGCAAATACCCTTCTGCTGCGCGTGATTCCGCCAATTCCCACTAGGTTATCCACAGACCGCCCAGAGGGTTCCAATTCTAACTTATGTCCGTTGCAGTAGACGTCTGCCCCATAATGCCACGGGACATCATTGGTGCTTTCAAAAGGCATCGGCCCAGCCTTCGTGATGGTAATGGTGGGCGGCCTGGGTGCAGAAATGGTTATTGTCTGGCGAGGGATGGTGATGGTGGCGACCTCATCATCTTGCTTCAACATTACCTCTCCAGATCCAAATTTGGCCCCTCGGCTAAACTGCAATATTCCTTCGGTCATCAGACTCTGAATCCCTTCTATCAATTGTTCACATCCATCAGGACGAGTCACACAGCCCATACACAGTTCTCCACAGCCCGGAAAGAAACCTCTCTTCATCAGCTTGGCTTTGACGAAGCTAAGCGGTGTCTTCAGATCCCCGACGTCAGTCAACACATCCAAATTCTCGTCTTCAATAATGGCATTCACCCCACCTCCCCTATGATTCGGCATAGGGTTCTTCGTGACATTTGGCACATTATATGAGAAATTGATGATCTTAGCATCCACCATATCTTGCACCTTGTGCTTGAAGGCTTTGCAGTTTTCTATCGTATGGCCGGGTGCCCCTGAGTGAAACTCACAAGTTGCGTTCGCATCATAACCTGGCGGAGGTGCCCCTGTCAAGGGAGCCAGGGTTCTCTTCTGGACTAGCTGTAACTGAAGCAAAGTTTGTAACAGCTGGGCATACGACATGGGCGGTGTCTCAAGGTGACGAGTTGACAAAGGTGCCCTGTTCTGATACTTTCTGTATCCTTGCTGATTCGGCTGCTGCTGTGGCTGGGGTTGTTGGACTGCACGGATGGTTATGCTAGCCACCTGCTGGCGAGGGCCTTTACCTTTCCTTCGAGCGTTGGACACGACGCTCGTCTCTCCTTCCCGCCTTTTGCCACCATACGGTTTCTTTCCTCCTCCAGCTGAGGCTAGATCGACACCTTGAATTTTCCCCAGTTTGATCCCATTTTCAACGTGCTCGCCCGTGATGATGAGATCTGAGAAGCTTCCAGACATACCGCTGACCAATTTCTCGTAATAAACCCCTGGGAGGGTGGCTACAAACATTTCAACAAGCTCCCGTTCAACCATCAGCGGCTGAACTCTAGCTGCCAATTCACGCCACCGCTGGGCGTACTCTTTGAACCCTTCGTTGTTCCTCTGTGACAAATTTTGCAATTGGACTCGGTTCGAAGCCAAGTAACTATTATATTGGTAATGGTGCACGAATGCCTTAGCAAGTTCCTTCCACGTGCGCACACTGGTAGGCTCCAAACTCATGTACCATTCCAAGGATGGCCCGGACAAGCTATCCTGAAAGAAGTGCATCAGCAACTTCTCGTCTTCAGAGTGAGCGGGCATTTTCCGGTAGTATGACCTTAGGTGGACGCGAGGGCAGGTGGTTCCCTTGTATTTCTCAAAGTCGGGTACCTTGAATTTATGAGGCACCTTGAAATCAGCAATCAATCCCAATTTAGACATGTCGACACCCATAGTGTTTAGGTTCTTGAAATTCCTCATTTTGTCCTCGAGTGCCTTAAACCTCAGACGTGCTTCAGCAGTCAGCTCTCCTTCAGCACCCTTCTGGGAGAACAAATCTTCTTGACGGTCTTCTAACCATGGCTGAGGTCCATACAGATTTCCAACACCTGTGTTGCCGTTGCCCAGTCCCACATTGACATTAACTTCAAAATTTCCATTACCGACGTCAGTCGTATTACCACTGAGCCCCATGTTAGCGATCATATTGTCGTTACCACTACCGTTCCCCCCAGTCATGGGGATGCCATTCTGAGGAGTTTCAATAGGTGGAGGGGTTGGAACATTCCCACCATGGAGTACACCATTGCTGTCAACCCTTGAGATCAGAGGCTGGACCAATGTTCAGAGCTGGTCTTGGCCATTGGCAACCACTTGCATGAGCTCCATGAAGCGGTCCATCCTCTCTCGGAGTTCTTGAACGTTAGTCTGCACTTGTTCCATTGCTCTAGCTTGATTCGCTCCGGTCGCATAGCGGTGGATTGGTCTTTGATCAATCCTAGAACAACCTGCATACAAAAAGGGTTAGAAAAAACGACAAAGTGCTCGTTATGCAAATGCTTCATGCAAATGCAGACGTGTGTCTGTGCGTTATGGAGATTTCCCCCGATCCTAGTGCCTGAGTGCCAGTGCTGATAATAAGAAGTCCGAGTCTAGTCATGGAAATAACATCTCCTATATATAAAGAAAGCCCATCAAGGCGGTACACCACGTCACTGAGTACAAGCAGAATCAATAGCATGACCTCGACCAACAAGCCTGGTGATGGTCAGCATACAACAATGATTAAAACAAAAGGATTACAAACATAGTCAAGTACGGCCACGGGCCCGGAACTCTTCTAACAGGTCCCTCGTTTCTGGATGATCAGGCTGAGTGAGCAACCCTTCGACGAGTAACTCCCTCTGCGTAATAGTGTATTGAAGACCTTCAACTGAGTCTTCCTATGCTCCTTCGCTGAAACAATCTTCTAATTTCCGCTTCTTGGATTCAAACGTCTGTTTGCGCTCCTTCAGGTTAGCAAGAGCCTTGTTTAGCAGGCCTTCAACGGCATATCTGTGAGCGGTTTCTTCATCAAACCTCTTCTCACTAGCCTTCACCTGGGCTTTCAATTTGGAGATCTGCTGCTTCAGTTTATCCTCTCGTTCTTTGCCGTTGGCTAGGGTGGCCTTCCAATGCTGATTAAACTTGGATATTCTCCGGTATGCTTCATCCAAGTGTTGCTTCTTAGTGGCCAGTACGTCATTGACAGCTTTGAAGTCCCGACCCAAACGCTCGCGCTCAGCCATCTGCTAAGTCAAATCCGTCCCTAACTGGTTCACCAGCTCTGTTTTCCTCTTGAAGGAATGGACGGCTTCGCTTCTCTCGCTTCTGAGTTGAGCCAATTCTTTCTCCAGTTCTTCGTTTGCCTTCTTCAGCTCATCTCTCTCAGCTAACACCTGATTATACTGCTGAATGGGCACGGTGGTAGGCTCTTCAATCACTGGAGGGCTTTCTGGCTAGGCAGGTGGAAACGACATCCCTATAATATCTACACTGGCTCTGATCCAGGTCACATACGGAGCGTAGGCTTGGCTATTACTTTTCCCCAGCAACGGCTTTCCCCACTTACAGATACCATTCCAAGCGTGCTGAAGCTTAGATAACACATCCCCCTCTAGAAGACCAGTGAGGTACAGAGATTCCTGCACCTCTTCATCCTTCGGCGGAGCTCTCAAAGCATAAGCAAACTGTCGGACCAGCAGGGATGGATTATAGTTGATACAGCCCTTCCTGCCTATCAAAGGCACATTCGGAAACCCGCTGCAGCTGAAGATAATCTCAGTACCCAACCTATCTCTATCAAACCAGGAAATATCCTCCGCTGATAGACTCATCAAACGCTCAGACCACTCAGCTGTGGCTGCAGATGAAGCAAAGGGACCCTTCTTGGGTAGGTGACTATCAAGCCATCTATAGAGCAGTGGCACACAGCACGAGACATTCTTGCCTCTTCTGTTCTCGTTTTTATAGTGGACGAAATGATAGACATCTCCAATCAAGGTAGGGACTGGATTCCCTGCTGCAAAGATGTGAAAGGCGTCGAAGTCTACAAAGTCAGGCATATTAGGGAACAGAATGATGTCGTATATGCAAAGGGCAAGAATAGCGTTGAACACGATCCAACAACCGTCTTTGGCACACTGCTGGGCCTTTCCCACTAAGAACTGCAGGGAGAAACCAGGAACCCTGTTCCAACTAGACAACACCAACTCGGAGGCATCCAGATGAAGTGAAGGGGCTAGACTAGCCAAATTAGGCGCAACATCCATATGAACAAAGGGCATCTGACTCTTGATAGGCACACCTAACAAATCATCATACTCCTCTAGTGTAGGTGCGAGAATAAATTTCGGGAAAGTAAAGCATCTCAAAGGAGGATCATAGAACTGCAGCAGGGCGTGCAACCCATTCATCTCAAACACGGAGGGTTTACGAACCAGGCTGAGCAGTTTCCCATAAGACTTTCTGAATTCACCTCTCACAGAATCATCTGCCAAAGCAATCAAACCAGTCAGCTGAACAACATCAGGAGTGGGGAGCTTGTAGGCCACAGTCTTCCTCAGAGAACCCATACTAGCACAACAGACGACAAGAAAACCTGAACCGGGGGAAACGGTACCTGCAACACAGGCACACGTTAATGATATGCAAATGAGTATGCAAAACAATGCAAAATGCAATCATGCAGCAGGAGATCAAGACGACTGCGCTGTTGAGGAGATGAAGGTTCTGTATCAACAAAACCACAATACTGCTCTGTCAAGAACAACCACTATCTCTGATAAGAAGAAAACCCTGGTATCGGACCATAAATCCGCTCTGTCAAGAACACACATATCTAATGATGAGGAGAAAGCCCTGATGTCAGACTATAACTCTGCTCTGTCGAGAACACATATACATCTGATGATGAGAATGTCTGATATCAATAAAACTGATTCACTATCAAGAAAACCAGGTAGTCTGAAGGCTAAGGTTTCCTGCAGCAAACCCGACCCTGCTCACAGGTATGGACCTAAACTGACACAACTTCGGCATCCTATGCAGTCATCAGCATCACAGACATTCAAGGGGGGTGATACGATACCCAGAAGGTGTGGCATCACCGTCTCCTGAAGCGGCCTCACTCAACTGAATCCCAAATGATCGGTCCCCAGAGTCGATAATCCTCCGAACCAACAACCCCTCAGGCCCAAAGGGCCGGAAAAGAAGTCAACCGGGAGAACCTCGTCTGAGCGTGGATTTCATGAGACACTAGTTCCTGCAAAGCAAGCACGCTCCCACTAATTTCCATAACTAATGCTAAGTACACTCAAGCCTGGGTCTGGCTTCTCACTCATCAGAATGCCCCTCCCACAACAGCACAGATAATCATATCATACTGAAAATAGAATGCGGGAAATAAAATGTGATAAACAAACATAACCCAACAAGTAATCATACAAGCGCTAGGATTGACTCTCGTAGGGGACGTTGGATCCCCAAACTGACTCGCATAAGGGACGTTGGATCCCAGGAAACTATCATGTCCCCAGCAGAGTCGCCAGCTGTCACTACTGCGAAAATAAGGTGTCGGCAAAACAGAAGAGTCGCCACCTTTCGTTATTTATCCCTCAGAACGGGAAAGGAAACGATCGGAAAAACCTGACGAAAAGGTATAAGACAAGGTCATCGCAACCATTGTCTGGGTTCGGGAGTCGGTTACGCAAGGGGAAGGTATTAGCACCCCTCACGTCCATCGTACTCGATGGGATCCATGCTTGTTGTGTTTATCTGACGGGTTTATTTAACTATCTACCTATCAAGGCTGGCTTAAAAAAGAAAAGAAAATGACTCGGCAAAGCGTCGCACTTTATGCCTACGTATTCTCATCAGAGAATGAGAAATTAGAGTCAACGTAGTTCGACTGACTACGGGTTATAGGGGAAGGTGGCTCGCCAATACATCAGTATTGTGCCTACGTACTCTCAACAGGTATGAGAGATCATAGCTTACGTAGTTCGAGATAATACGGATTACGGGGTTTAGATTCATCTGTTTTTCCGAGTAGGGTTAACAAACAGTTCCATCAGTTTGGTGTACGCAGCTCGACCCTTGGAGACTTAGGCGTTACCGTTTGCGGTAGAACAGGGAGTTAACGACACTCTTTTCTTCAAAAAAGCTTCCTTTGAATTATGGGCCCACGGGGCAAAAAGGTTTGAAGTTTGTTTTCTGTCTTTTACGGAAGAACTGTTTTTTTAGTTGTTTGCAACCAATATCGCACTAGAGACTATGACCTGAGAGTGAACACGTCGCATGTCACCCAAAGGGTGCCTTACTAAACATCCAGACTGTTGAAAAGAAACTCTCCAACAATCAATTCTCAGATAGCTTAAGGCTCGTAACGTACGACGTCAATTAACCTTTATTACTGTATTTTAATTTGTTTTGAGATGAGAAGAGAGAACGAACAGGTTCAACTAAGGGGAGACTATCAAGTCCTAATGTTGTCATGCCAAGGATTCATCCTATGGTTGAGGTTTGAAACAAGGAACTCCTAGAAGTTATCATGCACAGGTTTCAACCTAAAGTTCTAATCATCACTTCCTTATAAAAGAAAGTGAGATTCCTAGGGGATCATGTCAATGATATACAGAAACAGGTAAAGCATCAGCTTAAACAGTAAACAACTGTAAATAAAATGCATGCAATGCAAGTGAGGGAGGAAATATGTGCGGGGCAGCAGCCTCCACAAGCTCGTCTCGACCTCAAGCCAGATATGAATAACTGTAATCATACAGAGGAAATAACATGCTATCAAGCAAAATATAATAACTGCAATCATACAGAGGAAATAACATGCTATCAAGCAAAATATAATAACTGCAATCATACAGAGGAAATAACATGCTATGAAGCAAATCACAACCCACATAGACAAGGGAGCAGAGCTCTACCGAATACCCGCAAGCAAAGCCATACAGTAAAAATACAAGCAGAGGGAGCAACTCAACCTCTAGTGCAATCATGCTCCTAGCTTAAATCAATATAAATAAGAACTTATTCTAATGCATCAAGAAAATCAAACAAGTCACATCAATACAGTTGCACAGCAAGCAAACAGACAGGAAAGAAAGCAGATCAACAGCTTCCCCAGCTTCACAACAAAGCAATCTTCTGACAGTAGTTCAGTCTTCAGTCTGTAACTGCTCTTTAAGGCTTTCAATACCTTTAACATAAGTATCAACTTACCCTTCTTCTTCAAGCTTCAGCTCCAAAGTAGACTCCACCTTCAGGCTTCAATCCCAATAACAAGTATCAACTTGGCTCCTTCAGGCTCTCAATGTATCAACATAAGTATCAACTTGTTCTTCATCTTCTTCAAGCTTCAGCTTCAATGGCAGTCTTCAAATACTGGGAAGTAGCAACTTCTAGAATCTTCAATCTTCTAGAAAGGAGCTCCATCCTCTAGCAAGGGAGAAAGATTCATCTAACAAGAGCAAGGTTTGGATAATAGGCAGCAGAGTGAAGACCAAAGGTCACCACTAAGCACTCCATCATCAAAGACGGGAACCCTCAAAGGTTCTACCAACTTGTGAAGAACCACACGTCCTACCAAAGGAGGGATGAGGAATTCAAAAGGGGACCTTACATCATAGGTAGGAATGGAAGGGATCAATACCTTCCATGTTTATGAAAGAAGAGAATCTATCTAGAAGCTCTATCTACAAACCCTAATCTTAACACCTAAACAACACTCAAACCAAAATAAAGGAAAACTTCACATCCAAGCTTCTTCAAGCACTCCATAGTATCCCAAGCTTGTCTTTAACATCATCCAAGAGCAAGCAAAGAAAAACCCTAATCTAAGGGAACTAAAGAAGTCATTCTAGTTGAATTAGCAATTTAGGATCACCTAAAACCTAGTACTAAAGTTAGTCCTAACTAAAATACTAAAACCAATTGTAAAATCCTAGAAAAATAACTATGGGGCCCTAATTCAATCATGAATCTACCATATTAAATCCAGAGGTTGAATCATCCACCAAGTTCTAGAAATAAAACCTAAATCATGAAGTACTAAGCATAAACCCTAAAACTAGACCACCTAAAGTTTCAACTTAAAACTAGTCCAAAACTTCTTCACCAAAATGTGAGAAAATTACTAGGGGAAAATGCATATCTATGCTAGCTACACACAAAAAATCAAGGCAAGAATCATCACCAAATGCTCAAACAAAATTCAGTAAGACAAGGTATCAACCATGGCCATCTTAATATCAATTAATATTCAAAAAATGCAAATAAAATCACAAATGCATGAATTCCTAATATTTTTGATCTACAAAATTCTATACTCAATCATGAATCATGGGAAAAAAGTTTGGAATTAATTGAGTTAATTTCCTATTTTTTATGAATTAATTTCTAAGCCATATGAAATGATGAAAAATAAAAGAAAATAAAAGAAATTAATAAACAGCGCGTGGTAAATAGCAACTATTAACAGTTCAATTCAAGAATTGGGCCCAGAGGGGGGGAGAATAGCAAGGAGTTCATAGGCCCATGCGCCTGAATTCATTCAGTTCAAATCAGTTCAAAAGGAATTAAAAGAAAAAGTGTGCATGCCAGGTATCGAACCAACGCGCTTTTGGTTCACACAGCGTAGCAAACAAAGCCTGAAATCCAATAAGTGAAACGCTGCGTTGCAAAGAGGGATTACATGGCTTAACGTGAGCGCTGGGATGAAGGGACCAAGTCAATTTTTCCACACAAACGGACGGAGGAGATTATCTCTTCTCCAATTTAAACTCTGCAAGTCCACAACCTGCGCGCGCGAACCAGCCTTCGACGGTGGCTTTTCCGGCCACCCCTGCAGAACCCTAACTTCCTCTACAGCCAACCATTTTCCACGATTCTTGAATGAATCTTGACCAGAATTTCACCAGAAATCCAACCATACCAATCATTCATCCTCAAAACGCATGAATCGTGAAAGATCAATCTCAACCGAAAATGGTATCCAACCTAAATCGTCTCTAATTAAGCAATTAATCATCCCAAATCCAACTATTCACCATCAGGAACCTAACCGCATATGAATTTCTATCCAACACTGCCTAAATCATGCATAGTCAAGAAATTAACTAACCTGTGTTCAAGCTTGTAACAGAAGGTGTTCTTGTTCTCTCCAACCCCCAAAACACTGCAGACACACTCCAAATTCACTCCTGAAGCCTTTGCACACCTTGATTTAGCTTGATTCTTCCTTGAACTCAAAATTCGATTTCAACTTGCATTCATGAAAATTCGATCTCCCTCTCTGCAACCAGCTTCAATTCCTTCCAAAAAATGAACTGAATTCACTCAATGACTTATATAGGACTCATTGGGACTGTCTAGAACTTTCTGGAATCATCCAAATGAGATTTTGGATTTTCAAAATCTCATCCATGGCAGTCACTATTCTGACTCCCTTTGGGCATGGTGATGCTTGTAATCAACTTCTCATGAGATATTGAATGAGTTTAATGTGTTATTTTCCTTGTTTGCAAGCCAAAGGTGTGAGTTGGATATGTTACTTCATCATGAAGAAATGAAGTAGAATGGTATGCAAATGACCTCAAATCAAAATTCTAACATTGCCATTGTGTCTAAAATCATTTTTCCAATCAATTTGACCTATAATTTTGCTCCATTTGGTCACAAAATGAATTATTTGAATTTTTGGCCATTAAATCCTTTTAATTCTTCTTTTTTTTCAAAATTTCTTGAACCAACCCTCTCCTTGAGCCATTTCAATGCCTCCTTTATGCATGGACAAGGTTAAAACCCCATTTTGAACAACTTTCTAGTTGAACCAAATTTCATTTGAGGCCTCTAAGTCGGGGAAAATAGCCTATGATCACAAATGACCTATAATCACCAAATGTCCAAAATACCCTTGACTTCTCCAAGCCATAAGTTGAGTTCTACAAATCCTATCAAGGACTTCTAGTACTCTCTAGAAAGCTAAGAGGATAAGGAACAACATTCATGCTGACCAAAAGTTCATAGGAATCATCCTTCTAGGGCAAAAGTGTCATGCAAGTTGGGTAACTTTCAAGCTCCAAATTCACATGCCTCAGATGACTTGTAACTTGTCAAAGCCATAACTTGAGTTCTAAAAATCCTATCAAGGACTTCTAGTACTCAAATTAAATATAAGATCATGCTATACAACAATCATGTTGGGGTCAAGATGAGATGACAATCATATCTTGAGTTAAATTGCCTTGAAGTTAGGGGTCAAACCAGGGGATTTTACACTGTCAAGTCTTAGAAACCCTAGCCTGAAATTTCTCAAACTCCTCAATCATGATGAGTTGACCTTGGAATCATCCTTATAAAATCTCAATGCATAAATCCATGATCACATGGATCTTGGATTAGATCTCAACCTCCTTCAAATCCTTAGTTGGCTTAGGGTTGACCCAGTCAAACCCTGGTTGCACCACTCATGGTTGAGCCTTCTTAATCTTGCACAATGACCTATCTAGGCCTCAAAGTGATCTTAAACACTTCTCATGAGCTCTCTCAAGACCTAAAGTCTAACTTCATGGCCTCAGAATCATCTGATGACTTTCCACAACCCTCAAGTTAGGAGACACACCCTCTTGGCTTCAATCACTCTTTCTGATGATATTTTAACTTCTCTGACAAGGATATCAACCCTTGAACATCTGAATAACCTTCTTAGCTAGCTTCAAAGTCTTGTGTAGCCCTTGATTGGTAATCATACCTCTTGATCTCCTGCACACATGTCAATGAAATGCAAATGATAATGCTAATGTAAATGAAATGAAACATAGGCTAGGTAAAGAAAAGTTGGGCAAATTTTGGGGTGCAACACCAGGTACAATCAACCTTTAGTCCACATCCTTTGGAAATGGGTATACCCTTGGCTCCATGCTCATTGCAAACCTTGGACATTCTTGTTTGTTTATCTTTATATCTCTATGTGCTTACTTGTGTTTGTTGCATTGATAAAGCATCATACTGCATTGGGGTTTCATGGAATTCAACGTTATTTATAAACATTACAAAACCAATATGAATTACAGAAAAAATATTTTGAAATATTCTTTCAAGAGTCCTAACTTGGATGACCTAAGGAAGATTGGGAACTCACATTAAAGGATCAAGAAAACTCAAAGACAAGTGCAAGAAACTTTCATTATCATCGAAGATCCAAGTGAACAGAAAATCTCTTCCTTACTTTTAGAAAGAAAAGAAAAGATATAGAGGATTTATTTTCCTCTATCAGAATATTTCTTAGAAGATGGTCATGGACAAACTTATATTCAAGAAAGTCCAGCCAGAGGAGCAGATCAAGAAGCATGATACAAGACTTCCTTAGGACTTTATTAGCTTTTATTTAGCTATTATGTCAGGACTCTTTTAAGAATATTCACTTGTAATCCTTTATCAAAAATAATAATAATAATAAATGATTTTCCCCTGGTATTCTTTGACGTTTATAAATACTTAAGTTCCATGAAACCTTTCATTCTTGCATCTGCATTTGCATTTGCGTCAGCATAGCATCCTTTGCATTCCAGGGGGTCTCACTTTTGCTTCATTTTCACAGACAAGCTGAATCACCAATACAACACTCGCGCCAGTCAAGGTCAAAAGATGGATCAACTTGAACAAGAGAACAAGGTGCTCCGTGACGAAGTTGCAATTCTGAAACAAAGTCTGGAGAGATTGAATGGTTTGGTTGAAGCTCTGTCCAACCAGACTGTCCTCAACAATCCGGATGTTCAGAGGACTTTTATCTCCGAAGTTGTGTCAGCACCGATCCCAGTGGTGTCTACGGTTGCTGAATTGACCTACAGCATGCCGCCAGGTTTACCATGGGGGATGCCTCCTCATTTCACTCCAGCCGGTTATCGTCCGCCTATTCCTGAGGTTCCTTTCATGACCACTGCTTAAAACATTCCTGCAACTACTGCTGTGATGACTGCGACACCTCCACATGTGAATGTTACTTCGTATGTTCTAGACGAGCCAATTTTCCATGGGTCACCAAGTGAAACTGTGGGATTTGAAGAAAGAATGGATGGATTTCAAGACCAATTCTCTGAAATTCAGAAAGAATCGAAAGCTCTTCGTCGGAAAGAACTGTTTGGTAAAAGTGCCTCTGATTTGTGCTTCGTCCCAAATGTCAAGGTTCCACTGAAGTTTAAGGTCCCTGATTTTGAGAAGTACAAGGGAAATACTTGCCCTCAAAGTCATCTTATCATGTATGCTAGAAAAATGTCTGCCCAAACTAACAATGACCAATTGCTCATTCATTAATTCCAAGACATTCTAACAGGCGCTGCACTCAAGTGGTATATGGGGTTGGATAGTGCGAAGATTCGAACTTTCAATGATCTGGGTGGAGCCTTCATCAAGCAGTATAAGCACAATGTAGACATGACTCTTGACCGAGATCAGTTAAGTGCCATGATGCAGAAGGACAAAGAGAACTTTAAGGAATATGCTCAACATTGGCGCGAGTAAGCCGCACATGTCACACCGTCATTAGAAGAAAAGGAAGTGACCAAGATTTTTCTGAAGACTCTAGGTCCATTCTTTTATGAGAAGATGGTAGCAAGTGCGCCCAATGACTTCACCGAAATGGAAAACATGGGTATGCGTTCAGAGGAAGGGGTCCGCGAAGGAAGGTTAGTCAAGGAAGGAAGTGCTCCTAACAATCTTAAAAAGTATGGGAATGGTTTTGCGAAGAAGAAAGAATACGATGTAAGTCTTGTGAAGCAAGGATGATCCAAGAAAGGGTTTCCACCGCCGCGTCAGGTTGTTGCGGTATCACCTGTGTTCAACAGTCCAGCTTATCAACCATAGCCACAACATCAACAAAATCAACAATCTCCTCAACAGAATCGGCCATTCAACAACCAGGGTCGTGTATACAGAAAAATAAACTTCGATCCCATCCCTATGTCATATGCTGATTTATTCCAAAGGCCACATTCAGACGAGAGCTTCACCTGAGGTACCCGAGAAACTTCCGTACTGGTACAAGGCTGACAGGTTTTTCCCATATCATCAAGGTGCTCTAGGTCACGACATAGAAAATTTCTATGGTTTAAAGGCAGACATCCAGAGGCTTATTAAGTGCAAGATCTTATCCTTTAAGTGTCGCAACTGCAAAAAACACCCTGCGGAAAACAGATGAGTCGCCATCTTTCGTTATTTATCCCAAAGAGAGGGAAAGGAAACGATCGGAAAAACCTAACAAAAAAGGGAAAAGATGAGGTCTTCGTAACCAAGTCCTGGATTCGGGAGTCGATTATGCAAAGGGAAGGTATTAGCACCCCTCACGCCCGTCGTACTCGACGAGATCCACACTTGTTGTCTATCTAAAGGTGATTGAAACTACCTACGCTAAGGGTCTCAGGGATAAAAAGAAAAAAGGTGACTCGGCAGAGCATCGCCGATCTGTGCCTACGTATTCCCTCGTGCAATGGGAAAGTCAGAGTCAACGTAGTTCGGCTAACTACGGATGAAAGGTGGGGGAAAGTTGCTCGCCAAGACATTGTCGTCTTGTGCCTACGTATCCTCATATGGTACGAGAAATCAGAGCGAACGTAGTTCGGGCTACCACGAAACCACGGTTGATTAAGCGTTTTAACCGAGTAGGGTTAAACCTTCGTTCCAGCAGTTAGGGACAATGCCTCTTTGCGGTAGA
Organism: Lathyrus sativus; assembly: GCA_963859935.3. NCBI lineage: Eukaryota > Viridiplantae > Streptophyta > Magnoliopsida > Fabales > Fabaceae > Lathyrus > Lathyrus sativus. The sequence goes on from OZ012737.1 coordinate 366,130,888, forward strand.
ACCAAAGCTTAACGACACTCTTTTTACGAAAAATGTTTTCCGATTAAGGTCCCGAAGGAAAAAGGTTTGAAGTTTGTTTTGTGTTTTTTAGTGAAGTGAATTAATTCGGTTTGTGATTCATGTTGCACTTTCTAGGCCATTGAGAGGAAACCCCCCAATCACCATTTCCCAAGTAGCTTAAGGCTCGTAGTGCACAACATTCATCATATTTATTAGATGAGTTAGAATGTGTTTTGAGATGAGAAGAGAGATGCACAAAAGGTCTAAGGGAACTTGGTCCTAATGTTGTCATGCAAAAATGGACCTAAAGTTGGGATTAAAAGGGGAAACATATACCCTAATGTTAGCATGCATGGTTTGAACCCTAATGTCTATCATAACCTCAAAAGAGATTAGAGATCCTTTGGGGAGCATGGCAAAGGAAGACAACCGAAAAAGAAAGATCAAACACAAATTGAGGGATGCAATCATGGAAAATAAACATGCAAAGAGGGAGGAAAAGAAGTACAGGGCAGAAGCCTCCACAAGCGCGTCTCGACCTCTTGAAAGCAAGCAAAGAATGCAATGTAAAAGAGAAATGCAAGAAAACAAACAAATACGGAAAGATGCAAGAATACACATGCAATGCAACACACAAGCAAAGGGAGGAAAAAGTGTGGGGTGAACACCTTTACAAGCACATCTCGACCTTTATTAATGCTGTAAAAAGAATGCACACAAAATAAAGAAATGAGAGAAAGCAAGCAAACATGAACATGCAAGCACATCATCACTTTGAATGACAACATATAAGTGTGCATCCAAGTGGAAAACAAACACGAGTCGGTGAAGTCTCGACTAAACAATCAAAACAGTGACATATATCCCAAAACATTTCACTTCTAATGCATCATATTGAACTACGATGATTCAATGTGAAACGGTACCCAAACAAGCAAGAAAAATAGCAAAACAGACCTGCCAGAACAGTGTTAATCGGTTAACACCAGAGGTTAACCGATTAACCACTTAAAAATGCTTGAAAATCTGGAAATTTGTACATGTTAATCGACTAACACCAGGCGTTAACCGATTAACACCTTGAAAACTTTGAAAATTTTGAATATCTGAGATGGTTAATCGGTTAACCAAATGCGTTAACCGATTAACACTGTGCCAACAGCAGAAAAACAACAACAGAATAGCATTTTCAGCAAATAAGAACTTATCTGATCAACCGGATGATCGCATAATCACTTAATCACGAAATTAAACCAGCAAATCATGATTCAAACACATGTAAACAGATTAACACAACCAAATTATAAATCGAACGGATCAAATTAACCAAACGTTAATCAAATATGAAAATCCACATGATTATGCAAATAAGCTAAAACGCAATGGATATAGAATTCCAACGTTCGAAGCGGAGAATTGCTTCGGTTAATGTTGATTTACTTCGAACGTTTAGATCCAAGCTAGAAATCCGGAATACTTCAAAGATCCAAGCTAATTCTTGTAATAGAAGTGATGATCAACCAAAATCAAGCCAAATTAAGCTAAATAATCACTTCCAAAATCACTTCCAGATTCAGATCCAATTTTGCATGAGAATTGGATGAAGAAATTGATTCAATGGAGAGAATATATGAAGGTTTAGCTCTTAGAAATCAAGGATTCCAATGAAGAATCAATGATTTCAATGAGAAGAACTTTGGTAAGGGTTTTGGAGTTGGAAAATTGAGAGAGAATTTGAGAGAATTGAGATGAATTCTCAAAATGAGAGTGAATTATGAGAGATTAGATGAATTCTGAAAATGAGAGGTTTGGGGTAGATCACTTAAATATCACTTAGGCTTGGATCCAAAGGAGAGGTTTGGAATGTGGCTTATGAAACTTGGTTTGGAATGAGGAATGGGAATTTGGAGGGAAAATGAAATTAACCACAATTCAAATATGTTCTAGATCCTTCCCAAGGTGAAAATCAGATTTGCACATGACCAAAATTGGACCCCAAATGGCTTTGCATTGAAAACTCATGTGCAGAGGAAAAATCTGCACTGGTTAACTGATTAACCATATAGGTTAATCGGTTAACACCTTCAAAACTTCAGATTTGACCTGATTTTGACTTGGTTAATCGATTAACCATATGGGTTAATCGGTTAACACCTTTAAAATTTGAATTTTGGTGCCTTTTGGAGGGAAACCTGCTCGTTTGCCCGACTCTTGCTGTTTTGAGCTCTGTTACACTTCTGAAACTTGTTCTTGAATGCTATAACCATGAAAATGCTTGCGATAGCCTGAATGTTGTTTCCTGATCTGAAAATAACATGCAATACAAAATAAAATCGACTGCTCAATCACCGAACAAAATAAATGTCGGAGCCTCTGATGCTTGTTATGCAGTCACTTGCACCAAAAAATGAAAACTGGACCGCGGGAAAACCTTGATCCCCTGTCAAAAATGAATGCTATGCAAATGCAGAAAATGCGAAAATGCAACGAAACAAAAGCCAGGTAAGGTTAAAAACCGAAAGGCAAATTTTGGGGTGCTACAGCTGTCCCTATTCAAACAACTTGGACCTGAAGGGAGGAAAAACATCCGCTTTCAAACATTCAAGGTATAAGGTGATTGAATACAAAAGAACCCAGAAATTTGCGCCCTGCGGGGATACAAAACAACGAATACCCACCAAGAATTGGAATTCGACACGCTGGGGATAACAATCCAATACGATCTCCCTCCAAAAGATACCAACTAAGAGTTGGGACACAGCCTCAGATACAACTCTATCGGGGAGCAAAAGAGGAAATTAGCTAAGCAGCCTTGCAGCGACTTCACTAGGGAAAGAGCCAGCTAACCAGACGACTCTGCACAGGATAAGCATCCATCCAACGATACCATCCAAAAGACGGGATAATCATTACTCTTCCGAGAATAAAACCAAACACTGCCAACCAAAAGTTGGAATCACCACAACACTAACCGACGATGCCATGGTGGGGCTACTTCGCTAGGGGGTATACTGACCCAAAAGTCAGAATCATCAATCAGAAAACAAAGGTTACCAACCAAGAGTCGGAATAACGCCACCAGGACAACCAAACTGGATATTACCACCAACATTTGGGATCAAACTCCACTGAGTAACCAAAGATTTCCAACCAAAAGTGGGAAAACACCAGACAAGCGAAAGATCACAAACCAAGAGCTGGAACAATGATTGCAATGGATACAATCCAACCAAAAGTTGGGAAGCAAGATACTAACCAAAAATTAGGATCACTATGAAAAGATCACCATCGACCAAAAGTCGGAACAAGAGCTACTAACTAAGAGTGAGGACTTCCAGGAAAAATCCTCATCAACCAAAAGTCGTAAAAAGAGCTACTAACCAAGAGTTAGAATCGCTGGGGACGTTAAACAAAGTTGACTGCACCATAAAAGACCACCAACCAAAAAATGGGATGGTCATCCAAAACTGCCAACCAAAAAATGGACTAACAGGCTACTAACCAAAAGTTAGAACAGAGGCTACTAACCAAGAGTTTGAATAGCCGACCACGCTAAATGGAAACGAGTTGACCACAACAAAGGTTACCAACCAAGAGTTAGAATACCCGACATTGCTGAGGAAAATAAGGATTAACCACCAAAAGTTGGAATAACATCCAAACGCCAACGGGCCACCAACCAAGAGTTTGAACGAAACAAAGATTACCAACCAACATATGGAATCCAGACTCCACAGAGGGAATCAAAGACCACCAACCAATAGTTGGAACACCAAAAACAACAATTCGAACTACGTTGAGGAGCACCAACCAAGAGTTGGGATAACATACCCGGAAATAACATGCAACAAAATTGACTGACTCACCACTTGCAAAGACAACCCCACTAGGAAAGGAGAAGTTTACACAAACGACTCTGCCAAAGAACATCGGTTCGACCACCACTCAGCTAGGGGGAAGCAATGTCTGACCAACAAATTCGACCAGGGAAAACAACACTCGCAAGCAACTCACCTGGGGATAGTGAAGACGTTCAACCAAACGACCCAGCTGAAGAGAAAGGCGTTTAACCACGACTCAGCTGAGGATAAAAAGAAGGCGTTTAACCAAACGACTATGCTGGGAACAAAAATCATCTAACAATGAACCCCAAAAATCCACCCTGCTGGGGTTAGCACAAGAATCTCCTGAATCAAACAGCCTCCGCTGAAAAGACAAACGGTCTCAAAGGTACCAAACCTGGCTTATGCTTCAGATGCATATGTTTGAAAATGGTGTAATGCTCCATAAAAAATGGAAACTCTACGGATTTGGGAGGATGCTATGCAAAACTGCAAATGCAAAGGAACCACCGCAGCAACATAAATGCTGGAGAGAAACAAACAATCCCGACGGGGAGAAGTAGGACGTGACGTGTATGATTGGACTCATACTGTGGAACAAGCAAGCCCTGGATGACCTCCTTGTGAAGCACCTCTCGGAGACGACCGTTCTAAAGAGAACAAAAATCCACTCTGCTACGAATCAAAACTCTGCTGAGGAAAATGCCTCGGACGGCTTCCCAGAGAACAACTTTTATGGGGATCAAATTCCTAGGTTGGGGTAACACCGGAACAACCTTCCAACATTCAAGGGAGTAAACATGCTCAACCGAGGGGAACCGTTCATCTTGGAGAAAACCTACCCTGCTAGAGAATATCAAATACTTCTGCTGAGAACCCCAATCTACTGAGAAAGGGATCGCGCTTCGCTTAGACATCTGTCACATTGAGGGAATCAGCACTGAACTCTGTTTGGGGAAGAAACCCCGAATACCAATACTACCGGGAAAACACAAGAAAGTAGGCTCTGGTGGGGAGAGGACGTCGAAAACGTTGCCTCTGCTGGAGAATAATACGCTAAGAACAAACTATACCCTGGCGGGGTTAGCTTCAGCAGGGAGACAGAACCCTATTCCGCTGGAGATTCACTACACACCTACGCTGGCGATACCTGACTTGATTGCGAGACTCTATGGGCAAGACAAAATCTCTGCTATGGGAGAAATGAATCTACATTATAATTTCAACGCCGTGGAGGAAAACCTCTGCTAGGGAGAGTTGTCATCCTGCAACAAAAGAATGCATACATGCGAAATGGTCACCTCAGTTACCATTCATGACACTTACCATGCGGGCAAAGTCATTTGCTTTCGTTATGCTCTGTAAAGCCTCTTGTTTTCACCTGCAATGTTTATCAAAACATCGGACGTTTTTGCAAACAAAACCGTAAAAGTAAAATAAGAAAGGGAAAGCTCTTTGACTGAAGTGAATACTTCATTGATAAAAGGCCTGTAAATAGGCGAATTACAATTTGGATGCGATTCCTGAAAAGAGGCAATCGCGTAAAAGCAAAAGAAAATATAGAAATGTCGGCAATGTGGCAACAGATAACCACCATGTGTCGATTCATCTATGACTTGTATGTCTTCGATGTGCCCCGTGTTTTGCCTCTTGAAAAGACTGAGTGGACTGATTCCTTTCCTTCGAGATAACCGCTCGTAAGCTCACAGATAGAATGCATACCATAGTCGTTTGCTTTCAAATCCCTAACTTTTTCCTGGATCGCCCTTTCGGGTTTTCAATCCACCGGGATACCCATTTTTACCAAAGTCGCCTTTTCAGGTTTTCAACTTTGCGAGTTTACATATTTCCTTTTTGTCCCTAACTTTTGCCGAACCCATTCTCTTTTTATGGTTCACCAGGATGCCCAAATTTTGCCTGGACTTTTGTTTTTCTGTCCAGCGGGTCTTTTTAAGCAAAGTATTTTTTAACCATGTCTGCGTTCACAGGGGACGAAAAATATTCACCATCCATGGTAGATAGTAATAAGGATATTCCGCCAATTGGCTGATAATCCTCAATTGGCTGTTCCGCAAGATATTCCGCCTTAATGTCTTTCTGGGAAACATACTGAATATCATACTCCGTTAAAACTATTTTCCATCGGGAAATCCTTCCGGAGAGTGCTTGTTTTTCAAAGATGTACTTGATCAGATCCATCTTCAAAATTAATAGGGTTGTGTGGTTTAACATGTACTACCTCAAATGCTTAGCGGCCCAAGCGAGTGCACAACATGTTTTTTTCAGCATTGAGTATCTTGACTCACAATCAGTGAACTTCTTACTCAAATAGTTGATGGCATGCTCTTTTCTACCTGACTCGTCTTGTTGACCGAGCACACATCCCTTTAAATTCTCAAGAACCGTAGGATACATAATCAATGGTCTCCCTGCAACTGGAGGCATGAGTATTGGAGGTTCCTGCAAATACTCTTTTATTTTTTCGAACGCTTTATGGAAATTTTCATTCCACCTGAACGTTTGATCTTTTCTTAGAAATTTGAATATTGGTTCACAAGTGGATGTAAGATGAGATATAAACCTTGCAATGTAGTTTAATCTCCCCAGGAAACCACAAACCTCTTTTTCCATTCTCGGCTCAGGCATATCTTGTATAGCTTTTATTTTGGCAGGATCTACCTCAATACCCTTTTCACTGACAATGAAACCCAGTAACTTTCTAGATCTCACCTCGAAGGTGCACTTGTTAGGATTCAGCCTCAGCTTGAACTTCCTTAACCTTTTGAAAAATTTCAAAAGATCGACCAGATGTCCTTCCTCCATCTGTGACTTTGCAATCATGTCATCAACATAGACTTCCACCTCATGATGAATCATATCATGAAATAAAGTGACCATTTCCCGCTGGTAAATTTCCCCTGCACTTTTCAATCCAAAAGGCATTACCTTGTAACAAAAAGTCCCCCATGGTGTGATGAAAGTAGTTTTCTCCATGTCTTCTGGGACCATCTTGATTTGGTTATACCTAGAAAAGCCATCCATGAATGAAAACACAGAATACTGAGCAGTGTTATCAACCAACACATTGATATGGGGGAGCAGGACATCGTCTTTCGGGCTCGCTTTATTCAGATCTCGACAATCGACGCACATCTTGACCTTTCCATCTTTCTAAGGAACAGGAACGATATTAGCGACCCACAGAAGGTAATTTGTGACAGCAAGAAACCCAGCATTTAACTGCTTCTGAACCTCTTCTTTGATCTTGACTGCCATGTCAGGCCTTGTTCGTCTCAGCTTCTGTTTGACTGGCGGACATTCCTCTCTGAGAGGTAACCGGTGTACCACAATATTTGTATCCAGCCCAAGCATGTCTTGGTAGGACCAAGCGAAGATATCCTTATACTCACAGAGCATTTCAACCAATCTTCTCTTGACACTATCTTCCAATGTAGCCCCTACTTTAACCTCTTTCTTATCATCCTCGGTACCCAGATTGATAATCTCAATATCCTCCTGATGAGGCACAACGACCCTTTCCTCCTGCTTGAGAAGCCTGGCTAACTCTTCGGGCAGTTCACATTCTTCGTTAGTCTCATCTTCAGCTTGATAAATGGGATTATCAAAGTCATACGAAGTCATAGATGAACCTAAATCGATGGCATCCGATAGAAAAGACCTGCATGAAGATGTCATGTTTATTATGCGATGGAACAAACAAAACACATTGCCATTTTTCTGTTTAATATAAATGCAAAACAAAAACAAGACAAACAAGGATCATAATATTTGAATGCGAAAGCGTCCTTTATTTAATGATAAAGCGCAAATAACAAGAGGGCCCCACAAATGGGTCACTACGTCGGGCTGAATGTAGGACTGAACATAATCAAAACAATGAACATTACTCTGCAACAGTAACAAGAATGACTTCTTCGGTAGTCCAGTTGCACAGCTTCTGGCCAGGAGTACATGGACGAATCCACGCATCCATATCGCAGTCACTATCACCTTCATAATCTCCAACGGCATTAATCCTGTCAAATATCACACCAATGCTGGTGAATTGCATAGGTCCCCTGTATCTCAGAATGCTTTGGGAAGAACTAGAGGGTTTGTATCCTAGGCCGAACTTGTCCTGCATGACAGGAACATCAAGAACTTGGCCCCACTTGTGAGACGAGCCGGATTCTACGATAGCACCAGCCTCCTTGAGCGATTGAAACCTCTGGGCCTTTGGCTACTACAGGAGACTTCCCCTAAGTCTAGACCGTCTCGAACGCCTGGCAGAGCGTTTCGTGGATCTCCCCATCCACTTCCACATACTTGAAGGATGAAAAATGGCTAACCATAATATCCTCTTCACCGCATACCGTGACTATCTTCCCTTCCACCATATATTTTAACTTTTGATGCAATGTTGAGGTGACTGCCCCTGCAGCGTGTATCCAAGGTCGGCCAAGCAAACATTTGTATGCTGGCTGGATATCCATAATGTAGAAAGTTGCATCAAAGATCTTTGGTCCTATCTGAATATGCAATGTGATCTCTCCAAACACTGATCTCTTAGATCCATCGAAAGCCCTAATGACCAAATCACTTGGCGTGCATATCAAACCTTGAACGTCCAACTTCATCAACGCATTCTTTAGAAGCACATTGAGGGATGATCATGTATCAACCAGGACATGATGCTAGACTATGGCACGGATCTAGAAGGGGGGTTGAATAGATCCCAACTAAAATTTGAGTCGGCGCTACCAATTAAAAATTGGTTTTGAAAATTTGTTTTAAGTGCGGAAGCGGCCGAGGAAAATATAGTCTAGAACGAACAGTTATTGGAAAATCGGATATGCGTTAAGCCTATGAATTAATGACAATATGGAAAAATAATCACAACACTAGTCACACTTATCAATGATCTAATTCACTTATTAGGATTCCTAGTTCCAATGATTTAAAGAGCAAACCAATACTAGATACCCAAATAAGATAATTTTGGTTCAGGCAAATTGTCGAACACTTGCCGTGCAAAAACACTTCAAGTGATATTTATGTTGAGTAAGTGATTACAACTAGCCTAGTACAATGTGTTATTGTACTCTGGATTCAAAAATAGAGTTTCAACCTCTTACTCAATTGATATCACAGTTTGACAATAGTGCTTATACGAAAATCACTTGTTTTTAAGCTTAAACGAAAATGCTGAAAAATAGAGAAGACAAAGATTTGGTGAGGCAGTTCCCCCATCGTCCTCGCTTCGGGATACGTCTGCCCTAAATTCTAAAACTAGAATTGAGATTGATTTAATAGATATCACCTGTTGGATGTAACAGTTTATACAAGGATTGAAAAGCAAATTAACAACAGAATTCTCAAGACGTTGAATGTTGCTTCCACTCCTTGCCCCTTGATTCAAGGTGAATCAAGTCCTCCGATCGTTGTTGATAGACCTCTGATTCCAGCCCCTTTATTGAATAACCCTCAGTTCTCAAACCTTCGGCCTGACTAATCTCAACTACAACGAATCGAACCTGAGATCTTCCCTTCAATATCACTGAATCCGCTACTAGATTGATGAAGACTTCCTCTTCACAATCACCTTCGCTCAGCTGACCCTTGATGAAGAATCTCGTCCGAAAACCCCCAAAATCAAACCAATCTTGGAGGACAAAACCCTAAAGGTTTTATTCAGGAAAGAACCTGTAGCAAGCTTCAACCCGAACCAGATTACCCAATCTCGGCTTCGAACCTTATCACATTTAATCACTCACAAGGCACTTCAAAAATGGTTATGTGTAATTGATGTGTTGTGAGATGATGAATCTTGGACACCTATTTCACTCTTTCTTATCCTTTGTACACTTGAATCAATTTTATCAAATGTTGTTGAAATAAGTAATTGAACTTCTATTTATAGTAACAAACCAACCAAAGACATAACAACTTTTCAAATAATAGTGGGAATCATTTACAAACAGCATTTCCGCGCGAATGGTCGACCATAGCTGGTCTATGCATCGACGCATAGCCAACACCTTTGGAAATCTGAAAAATGCATCAGTATGCGTCGACCATACAGTCGGCGTGCGCTGACCCGTGGGAGAGTAAAGTCTTCATGCGCCGACCCTGCGGTCGACTCAAACCTTCATGCGCTGACATGTGAGAAAGCATACTAGTGTATGCGCTGACCCGGGGGAAAACATATTGATGTATGCACTGACCCTATGGTCGACTCATACCCTGCAAATCTGCAAAAATGAGATTCTTGTGGTTTTTCATGCATTGTGTCATGACCATATTTTATCCACACATGTTAAATTAATTATAACATTTTTTAGATGAATGTAAAAAGGATACGGTAGGTGATATGTTGCATTTGTTTGGTAGAGGTAGAATCTACAGTTGCCGATTCATCCATGGTTGTAATTCGTCATCATCGAAACCTATATCAAATGTTGTATGCAAACTCGTGTGGTGTATGTTGCACCCCAAAATTTGACCAACCGGTTCCATCATTTGGTTTATGTTTCGACGCATTTTACATTCGCATTCACATACCGCATCCATTGCATTTTTGCAGTCAGACTGATTTTATCGGGATTACAGCCTCCCCTGGCGTTTCAGGCAGTTCAGGCCAGTTCGAATAAGTGTATTTTGAGAATTTGTGCCCGTCTCAGTGTTTTCAGCTCTCGCTGTTGTTTTTGAGGACATTTCGGTGTCCGATTTTTACCGCTTATTTCGCTATAGTTGCGCAGTTGTTCTCTAATCGATTTAATTGGCTTCCTGGCATTTTTAGAATTTTCCCTTTTATTTTCTAGATTTTTAATAGATTTTGATAGATTTAATTGATTTTTTCTAGATATTAAATAGGATTTTTTTTAATATTTTCTTATAGAATTTAATAGTTTTTTTTAGAATTTTAAATAGATATTTCTTTTTTTTAAATAGTTTTAATAAGATGATTGTTTCTAGATAGATTTTAAATATGTTTTTAATAGGATATTTCTTTTTCTAGAATTTTTTTTAATAGATTTTAAATTCTTCTCTTTTTAGAATTTTATTAGATGTTAATTGTTTCATTTTAGAATTAATAGGATATTTGATAGATTTAATTCATTTTTAGATATTAATTGAATTTGTTAGAAATTAATTGTTTTAATTCATTTGTAGATATTACTTAGGGTATTAATCAAATTTTAATCCTTTTAATTAGTGGCAGTTAATTAGCAATTAATTTAGTCAGGTTAATTTCTTTTCGTTTAGCATTAATGATCTTTAATTAGTCTTTAATTGCAATCATAGTTTTGTGGGCCAGGTGTTAGAGGCCCAAATCCAGCCAACTCGCTGCCACTTGTCATACATATAGGGTCCCGCACGTTTTCATCTCTCTCCGCCACCTATTCACTCTCCACACTCCCAATGATTGACACATCACTCCCTGTATGGTGCCACCCGTCGCCACCTCACCCACTCCATGCATGCATGCCACTTGTTCCGCTCCCTCCGTCTCCTGAGGCCACGCGTCCTCCACCCTCCTCCCTCGCCGTCGGCCATGCAACCGCCGCCGGAGCCACCCTAACCATCACCGGAAACCGTTTTTCGCTGGAAAACTGCCAATACGCCGGAAAATTCATCAGTTTCCTCAGATCTATTCGTCCACCTTCATCTCTGTTCATGCTTTTGTCACTGGAAATTCATGGGCGTTTTCCAGATTTCGTCTGAAACTCAACCGTTTTTCCAGATTTTCTTCAATGGTCACCAAGATCTCCCCGGAAGTTCAACAGAACTCATAATGTTCTTCATCGAAATTTGGATCAAGAACTTTCACAGACGTTCGTTTTCATCAAGATCTCACCAGGATCTTCACCTCAGATCAACGTCAAACATCAACGAATCTTCATGCGTTTTCCCAGCTTCGTTCGACAATCCCCAAGCGCTTTCCAGAAAATCTTCAAGCAAGATCCTCAACCAACATCATCAACATTCCTAATGTTGTCAGATTTCTTCAACTTTCAAAGAATCTTCCCTTCATCTGCGTCAAATCTGCAAATAAACCTCCATTTGTTCTTCGTCGTCTTCATATTGTTTTCAAGCGTTCATCAGTAGGCCTCAGATCTTTAACAACAATCATGATCTCGGATCAACATCATCTACAACGCCTCTGTTTTCCTCCAAACACCATGAACGCTGCAACGTCAACTTCCTTCGACATGCGTGGTTGTTTAGATGGTTGTATTTTACCGTTGTTTTCTTATCGTTGATTTTTAGGTGGTGTTGACATTCGAAGGACGGGATCAAGTTGAGAGAGACGAAGGTTCGCGGGATGAGGTTTAGAAGACGGATGAAACGAGGTTATGGTGGGGAAAGAGCTTTCAGCGGCGGCGGGTGAAGAGGTAGGAGAAGCTTAGGGTTTCAGAGAGTGGGGGAAGAGAGGAAGGGAATGGGTTGGGGGTTGGGCCTCAGGCCCAACGAATTTTGGACTGTACTCCCTCCGTTTCCAGCGTCACACTCCCCGCCCCCTTTTTTTTTCTTTTTTTGTGGATGTTGGTTTTTGTTGGGCTGGGCCCAACGTTTTTTGAGCACACCTCCACAATTACCAGCGCTTCCCCCCATTTTTGTTTTATTTTCTGATTTTATTTTTTGTATTGTGGGCTGGGCCCAAAGTGTTTTTTTCTGCTTTACACCTAGTGTTGCAGATTGTACCCCCCCTCCCCTTTGCAATTTAATTTCCTTGTATTGGATGAATGATTGTAATAGATATAGTTCTATTTTTTTCTTTAGGATTATAGTTTTATTTTTCCTAGGACATTAGTGCATAGTTTTCAATATAGAATTTATATTCCATTATTTTTAGCATATTATAGGATATATAGATGGTAATATAGATTTTTTTCATTCTAGTTTTCCTTTTAGAATATTATAGATTTTAATATAGAACTTCTATTTTCTTTAGGATATTAGGGATTTAGATAGAATTGTTTTATGCTATTTTCATATGCAATTTCCTTTTAATTTCTTTAGAATATTTTCTATTGGAATTCGATTGTCGTGTTTTAGGAGTAGACTATTATTTCCATTTTGTGTTGGATTTCTCTCCTATTTTCTTTTCTATCCGATTTTATTCTCGATTTTATTGTTGGCTGGCCGTGTGGCACGATTCAATTAGAGAATGATTTTCGATATCATTTCTCTATCTTGTCTTTGACACGGACATCAATACGCTACCTCTGAGAGTTCGATTTCTCATATAAGTCGAACCATGATGGTCTAAGCGTTACATTGGTTCTGATTCGAGCGTCCTCATCAAGGATCCAGAGAGGAGAAGATTGGAATGGAGCTTGCGCGCATGTCGAGAGCCAACGGAGCCGCTTCGTTCAACATCATCATCTTATTCAAGTCTTCAGGCAACCGTCGAGTGTTGTGAGCTGTATCGTTAGATACGTAGGAAATGACAGTTGAGGAGTTTCTTCTCAATCATTTAGGATGTCTAGTGTGGTACCCTTAGGGTGACATGCGATGCATTCGCTCTTACTTCTTAGGTTCTTGCGTGTGTGTCCCGAGTTCCTTCCCGTTTAGGCGTAGGCCTGCTTCCTCTTTGTTCTCGCCTCCGTGCGATCGAAACCCCTTTCTCTCGCTGTCGTGCAATCGAGACACCTTCTCTTGCCCCTGTGCAATCAAGACTCGTTTTCCCGTCGAACTACGTCTGCTCTGATTTCTCGTATCAGACGAGAATATGTAGGCATAGGATGCGATATCCTAGCGAGCACACTAACAACTAACCTCTCTGTTCTCTCGCTGGTGTGCGAATGAGACTTTCCCGCTGACGCCTGTTTCCCTTTCTCTTGCCCGAGCGCAATCGAGACCAGACCGTAGTTCTAGTTCCCGTAGGTTCCCATACCTTTCAAACCCGACATACTACGTCCGTTCTATCGCAAACAGGTAACGCCTAAGTCTCTGTCGAGCGAGCAGCAAACACCTAACTGCTAGAATGCGTACGCTAATATCGTCAATCCCTTCTCTCACTCCTGTGTGATCGAGAACACCTTGTCTAGCCGTAGTTAGCCTGAACTTTGTAAGCTCTAATCTTTCACGCTGTGTGGAAGTATGTAGGCACGAGATGCGATATCTCGGCGAGCCAATTCCCCGTAGTTTCCCGAACTACGATGACTCTGACTTTCCCATTGCACAAGGGAATACGTAGGCATAGAGTGCGACGCTCTATCGAGGCAATTCTTTCCGTTTAGCCTTAAAAGCCGTAGATAGATTGTTTTTTCATCCTGTAGACAAACCAACAAACGTGGATCCCGTCGAGTACGACGGACGTGAGGGGTGCTAATACCTTCCCCTTGCGTAACCGAATCCCGAATCCAGACAATGGTTGCGATGACCTTGTCTTATACCCTTTCGTCAGGTTTTTCCCGATCGTTTCCTTTCCCGTTCTGAGGGATAAATAACAAAAGGTGGCGACTCTTCTGTTTAGCCGGCGCCGATTTTCGTAGTAGTGACAGCTGGAGACTCTGCTGGGGAATGCGATGGTCACCTTGCTTTGCGACTCATTTGGGATCCAACGTCCCCTATGCGATTCGATCCTAGCGCTTGTTTGCTCGTCTTTGGATGTTTACCTTTTGTGTGTTGTATATTATTGTATTTACAATTTCCGCACCTTTTATCTGTTGCTGTTGTGCTATTGGGTGGGTTGTTCCTTTGAGAGAGAAGCCAAAACCCAGGCTTGAGTACACACATAGGCTTAGAAGTAGAGAGTAGTGGTTAGCCTGCTTGCTTAGCTCGCCCCAGCTAGCCGCGAAATCTTCACTCGGACGAGATTATCTTTGATGCTTCTTGCCTGGCCCTTAGGGCTCAACAAGTTGTCTGACCCGAGGATTGTCGACTCTGGGGACCTATCAATTGGGATTCGACTAAGTGAGGCCGCTTCAAGGGATGATGATGCCACACCTTCTAGGTATCGTATCATTGCTCTTGAAAGTGTGTGACGTTGATACCCGTATAGGATGGCGTACCTTATCATATTAGGTTCATACTCGTGAGTGAGAGGGTTTTTGCAGGGAACTTAACTTCCATCCAACCCAATATTTTGGTCTTCTCTTCAGAGCGAACGTACTCAGTCAGCAGCACAACAATATTCAGAGATTTGTGGGGGTTGTGATCCCATGTTTGCTGCATATTGCATTACATTTTCATAAACATTGTTTGCATCATATTGCATATCATTCTCCAGCTAGCCGGAGTCTGATCCAGCCGTTGTTTTGATTCTGAAGGTGATTATCCAGTGTTTGGCCTGAGCAACTGTTGATTGTTAGAAGATGACCAAGGGGTTGAAACAGATTTGAGCAGAATCGAGTAGCGAAGTCAGTTGAAGGTTATTGGTAGCTATGTCTGAGAGCCACTTCCAGTCTCTTAACACCTTGACAGGTTTCACTATGACGACCAATCCTCTGTATGGCTCTATGTCTATGGAAGACCTTCCGCAAGTGAACAACATTACTGCAGACCCATTTGTGCAACCTCCGGTTAGGACCGAGATCGACGTGAGCAGTTTGTTGTCTGAAATGAACGCCCTCCTCTTATTAACAGTCAAGGTGTTGTTTTCCTTATGGCGAATATCCGAAGAGAGATCCCGGTAGCTAGGACCGAATGTCGCTACTGCGAAAATCGGCGCCGGCTGAACAGAAGAGTCGCCACCGTGCCTTATTTATACCAACGGAGGGAAAGGAAACGCTCGAGGTAAACCTACCGCAAAATGGGGAAAGGAATGGTCATCGCAACCAAATCCTGGAATCGGGAGTCGGTTACGCAAGGGGAAGGTATTAGCACCCCTCACGTCCGTCGTACTCGACGGGATCCACGCTTGTTTTCTCTGTATGGATTGTTATTTCTATCTAAACTACAGGTTAAGGGTTAAAAAGAAAAGAAAATGACTCGGCAAAGTGTCGCACTTTATGCCTACGTATTCCCGTCTGGAACGAGAAATCAGAGTCAACGTAGTTCGCCTACCTACGGGAAAGGAGGGGAAGGTTGCTCGCTAGGATATCGCATCCTATGCCTACGTACTTTCATACAGCATGAAAGATCAGAGCAAACGTAGTTCGGGCCACGTACGACACAAGTCTGTTTTGATTGTTTTTATTCCTTCTGAAAAAGGTTTTTCTGATTACTGGTCCAAGCGGACAAAAATTGACGTTTTGATGAGTTCACATTCTTTTACGGAAGAAGTGTCTTTTATTGTGTTTGAAATCTTCTTGTGTTTTTCTGTTTGTTTTGAGAAAGAAGAGACAGAACTCTAACCTATGGTTGCGCAGGGAATCAAACTAACCTAATGTTATCATGCATGGGTTAAGACCTAGTGTCTATCATGTTCCTCTCTTGCGCAAAGAGAAACAGAGATCCTAAGGGGATAGACGGAAACAAAAACAATAGCATATATACAATAAAGCAGTAAAATGCATGGATGCAGCAATACAAGCGAGGCAAGGGAGTCCCACTCAACCTCGAACCTAGAAAACAATAGGCAAAAGTGAACAGAATTTACTTTCAACCTAACAGGTTAAACAACAAGCAATACAGTCAGGGAAAACCAATCAATACATCAAGAATGAAACAGCAAAAAATAAATAGCCACAGCAATCTTCATCAGCATCTGTCTTCAAGTCATCATCATCCATCCACCAGCTTCAAGCAAGCATCAGTCTTTATCTTCACAGCCTTCCAGCAAGGTCTTTGTCTTCAGTCTTCAAGCCTTCAGTCAAGGTCTCTATCATCAGTCTTCAATCTGCAATGGCTTTTCTTCAAGTCTCAATCTCCAAGATGAATATCAGTCAACAAGATGAAATGGATGTTAAACAGTCAACTGCCTACCAAGGGTGGCTCATTAACTGTTAACATTATACAGACAATTTTCCCTCAAAAGTTCTATCTTTCAAATACATTCACTAATCCTTCCAAAGGAAGGAGGTGGATATTTAAAAGAGACTTTGAATCATAGAGAAAGAGTGGAGGCAAACAAGACCTTTCATATTTGTGAATCAAGTTTTCTACTCTAGGGCTCTGCCTAACTCCTAAATCCTACAACCTTCAGCAGCTGCCAGCAAAGGATACTCCTCATCAACTCTGGAAGTTAGTCTTCAATCCCTTTTATCTCCAATGGCCTTCATCACCACAGTCTTCAGCTCTCCCAATCCCCAAGCCAACCCAATACCCCACACAGTCAAATTAATAAACCCTAAAGAGGGCACACCACACAGTCAAGCAAATGCAAGCAATATACTGATAGTAATAGTAGAATAGGGGAAGCCTAGTAATTTCTAAGGGATCTATTAGCTACCCATAACCCCTATAGTCTCATACCCCAAAAATTCAATCCACAACTCCTAAAAGAATTGATTTACTACACCTATGCTATCTCCTAAACCCTAGTTTTGGTTCTCCTAATCACACCTAAACAAATCATCTGAAATTAAGTCCTAAAAATTATGAATTAAATCTTATATACAAGCTAAGGGTCTAAGCTAATCAACCTAAAAAGAATGGATCAAAAATATAAAAGCATCTAACCAAACTAAAATCAACAAATTCATGCATCAAATTAACCACTATTTACACCTATTTAAAAGAAAAATATACTAAAAATATAAAAATAAAATGAAATGCCAATTTCTTTATATGATAATTTTCTTAACAGAATTATGAACAATATGCAAAAACAACCAATTAAAAATAAGCATTTTTCCATTTGTTATGAATTTTTGAAGAATTAAAAAAAATGAAAGAAATTAAAATGAGTTAATTGGGTTAGGAGGTGCAGCAAGCATTTATTTCAATTGAAACAAGAGAATGGGCCCAGACTGGGGGGCGCGCCTAGCAATGTCTGGGCCCAATGATCAGAAAACACAATCAAAAAAAATAAACCTGAAACGGTGCATATAGTAAGAATTTCAGTGCAATTGGTTTTGGGCTTGGAAAAATAGGGTGCGAATAGCAAGGGATTATAAAGCCCATTCTGAGGGAATAAATGAAATGGTGCGTTTGGCACCCAGGGTTCCCTCCACATTTCAGCTTTAAACCATGGCCATTGGATTAAGATCTGAGTCAAGTCAAACACCTAATCGTGTGGTCCTCCTTCATCTTCAACCTTGGGCAAACCCTAGAACCAGAAATCCTTCCCCATGCACGCATCTTTCTCCTCCTCTGTTCTCCCTCAAACCTCCATGAATTCACACGATGTAAAAACCAAAAGTGATCTATTCTCTTCCCTCTACACAGCCATGGCAATAGTTTCTCCTAAAACACACTCAAGCATCAAACCCGATAGGTAGAAGATTCTAATTCCACCATTATGCACTGATATCAACCATGAGGATTCCTTCTAATTATTACCCTAACACGATCTACGCACTACATTGATCAATCTGAGCTATACATCCAAGATTATCATGCTTTAATCCAAGAGTTATAAGTCACAACAGATTTGGTACACCTATGGAAACTTCCATGAAACCTTCTCAAACTTTGTGGAAATGATCCTCTAACCTAAACTAACAATTCTAACCTAATAATTCTACATAATTCTAACTAATCTAACCAATTCGATGATAAAACCAACCTGGTGTAAATGATGAAACAGGTAGAGAATTCTGCAGATTCAATGCTTGCAATGCTTGGGAATTGATCACCACACTTGCTTCTTGATTCTGTATGCAATGGATCTTGTTCAAACCTCTTGAATCTTGTAATCACCACCTTCTTGCACCTTGGATTATGAAGATGGATAGCACGATTTCCCCCTTAATTCAAATAGATTCTGATGTGAATTTTGCTCCTTGAATGATCTAGATGAGGATAGGATCAAGAACTTTTGAAATTGGTGAAGATTTGATGGAGTTTGAAGAGGTTTTGCAAAAATGGAAGAATGGGGTATAACTTGGTATTTTGATCACAATGATTCACCAACCATGACACGAAGTTACTCAATTCAATATATAGATGGAATTAGAAACCTCTAGAACTTTGTAGAATCTTCTCATGCACACTTTCCGTTGGATTTTGATTATGTAACTTCTTTTGTAAGTAACCAAACATAACTTCCAAATTTTGAACCAAACTCAAAAATCCACTTTTTCCAATGTTCTTAAAACATTTTTTCCAATCAAAATGACCTATAATTTCATCCCATTTGGCCAAATTATGAAAAATCTCAATTTTAGGTTACTTTTTATTCATTAAATTCACCAAATTTGAAACTTTGAGCTATGAGCATTTCCAATCTTTCATGATCACGTTTCTAGACTCAAAATGTCATTTGGAGCAAGTTTGATGTTGTGAAGTTTTTCATTTGAAGCTTCCTTGTATGAGTTTTGGGCATAGGCTTGAAATGACCTGTAATTCTCAGATGACCAAAATACCCTTTGCTTGCCAAGACCATAAGTAGATTTCCACAAATCATATGAAGGCATACCATACCTTTCTAGAAATCTAAGACAATGAGGAACAACTCTTAGGTTGACCAGAAATTCATTTGAAATCTCCTTGAGGGGTAAACGTTGCTTGGAAGACAAGTAACTTTTACAGACAAAATTTCAGATACCTCAGATGACCTGTAACTTGCAAGGACCATAACTTGAGTTCTATAAATCTCCTTGATGTCTTCCACCCCTCAAATTAAAGGTCTTGAGATCCTATACAAGTTTCATGTTGGCCAAGGATCCATTTGAAGCTTGCATTTTGACTTACCTTGCTTGGAAGTTTGACCTAAATCAGGGGATTTTACACAGAAACCCTAATTTAGCAACTCCTCTTCTTCTTGATTTCTCTTGATTTTTTCTTGGCACATCACCATACCCTTATCTACATGTCAAATGATGAACCCCACATCTCTCAAATAGACCTTAATGCCTTTCAATCAATCATTTGACCTAGGGTTGACCCAGGGTTGACCCAGATGAAACCCTAGTTGACTGTCTTCAACTGTAACTCTTGTGATCACATCAATGACTTGCCTCCTTCTCCAAATGACTTTCTAAGTCTTCCATGATGTCTAAATACTCTCCATGCTCAATTCATAGCTCACAACTTCTTAGATGATCTTCAGATACCCTCAGATAGGAGATAGAGTCACTGCTTGGTTCCATGACCTCTCTGGGTTTCAATTTCTTTCTGATGACTTGGATATGCTTGAATTTGAATAATAACCTCTTGATAGGCTCATAGAGATGAGAATAGTACTTGGTCCCTTGTTGGATGACTTGCTATGCTATGCTATGCAGATGATTAGACTATGTACATGACTCTATATGCAAATGCCAATGTAATTGAAACATAAACCATGTGAAGAAGGTTGAGCAAATTTTAGGGTGCAACAGCTGCCCCTATTCAAGCGACTTGGACCCGATTGGGTGAAGAGCGAACGGCCTTCAAACATTCGAGGTACGAGACCGTTGAATACTAAGAACCCGGAAATTTGCCAACCGCAGAAATAAACTACACCACTGCTTGGGGAATGACATCCATCACCTGAATCTAGCTGTTACAGCAACCCACTGATCCATTAGCGACCGTGCTGGGGATTATTTTCATCAGCTTGAAAAAGATTCTATCATCGAAGAAATCTCAACTAAACTTGCCCACGTCAGGACTCACATTTGCTATCAACCTGGAAAAATCTCTGCGACTTCGCTGGGGATAACCTATCTGCATTAACACATCTTGTCAGAAATAAATCGTCCACGTTAGGAATAAATCGTCCACGTTAGGAATAAACTGCCCACGTTAGGAATAAACTCTCTTCTAAATCTGTCCACGTCAGGACTAAACTTTGTCTAGATCTGTCCACGTCAGGACTAAACTCTTCCACGTCAGGAATAATCTCTTTCCACGTAAGGAATACCTCTTCTTTCCACGTAAGGAATACATCTTCTTTCCACGTAAGGAATCACATCTTTCCACATAAGGAAACCATCTTTCCACGTAAGGAAACCATCTTTCCACGTAAGGAATACATCTTTCCACGTAAGGAAACCATCTTTCCACGTAAGGAAACCATCTTTCCACGTAAGGAATCAACTTTATCTTGATTTGTCCACGTAAGGACTCACATCTCGTCTTGATTTGTCCACGTAAGGACTCCAATCTCGTCTCGCTGAAGAAATAAAACTTGTCCACGTCAGGACTCACATCTCAACCTGATCTCCACCCGCTGAAGAAATAAGACTTGTCCACGTCAGGACTCACATCTCAACCTGATCTCCACCCGCTGAAGAAATAAGACTTGTCCACGTCAGGACTCCCGCCTCGCCAACACAAAGAGAGATAAACTTGTCCACGTCAGGACTCGCACATCTTGTCAACACGAAGAACGATAAACTTGTCCACGTCAGGACGCACATTTCACCATTACGAATAAAGATGTCTGCTGGAAATAAGTAGTCCACGTCAGGACACCAACACGAAGAGTAATCAATTTTGTCCACGTTAGGACTTCACATCCACTCAATACGGAGAAATCGAATCTGTCCACGTTAGGACTAGCACCTCTTATCAACTCGGGGAAATAAATCTGTCTACTTTAGGACCCCCACTTCTCTAGCACAAAGAAAACCCGTAAATATAGGAATAGATTGTCCACGTCAGGACTCGTTTCGCCATTGGTCCCAAATCACAGACTTCTTAGCACTGACGTGACAGCGACTTTGGGGCGGACTCTACTGGGGATATTTGGAAACCAAACTACTGGACGCCCGTTCTGATAACCGGCGGCAGCCTCTGAAATTCTAATTCATGAAACCTTTTGATGACAAATAACTCTGCCTGGGGACAAAGAGAAATCTGTCTACTAACTCTGGCGGGGAAAACAAGAGAAATTTACACAAATAACTCTGCTCGGAGACAAAGAGGTATTTAACCTAATAACTCTGTGGGGACCACTGCCGAAACTGACATTATCATTGAATGTCTCACGTCGAGATCTCGAGTGTTTAGTAATTCATTTGAGCAAGAGCTCCCTCAACCTGCATGGGAAACAACACTTGAACACAAACGGTTAGCCAACCTGGTTTATGTTTCAAAATGCATATGTTTGACAATAACGCAATGCTCCATTCGACATGGAAATGCTATGCGTTTTTCTTTGGTGGATGTAAGTATGACACTATATGCCGATGCAAATGCAGACTCGAACTGCTGGGATACAGGAACCGCTTCAGCAAAATAAATGCTGAAGACAATGCCGACTCCGCTGGGGATAGCCAGGTGCTATAGAATTATTCCAGCAAAATAAATGCTGGAAGAGTGAAGTCAACCCTGCTGGGGAATATAACTCTGTCGGGGAATATAACCCGGTGTGATTGGACTTCTGTTGGGGAATGAATGGATATCACACGGTATTCTGACAAAATAAATGCCAGGACTCACAACCAAACTCTGCCGGGGAGAGACTTAATCTTCGAGTTCCACTGGGAGGAAAGAGAACACTTGCTGAAAAGAGAACTCCGCCGGGGACGAAACGGCTCTCTTAGGGAAAATCAACTGACTCCGCTGGGGGAGCGTGAATGACCCTACTGGAAAGGGTAGACTGCATGAGTACAGCTCACGAGTTGGAAACATTACTACTCTTCTGAGGCTAAACCACTCTGCTTGAGATGAGGGAATCCTTTTGGGGGACACCACACTGTCTGAATACAACCTACAATCTTGGAATCGCCAAACTCTGCTGAGGATAAATGACTTTGCTGGAGAATATCCTTAGGATAAGCTACGACTAGCTGGGGAATTCGATCCTCCTTCAGTAAGGGACATTGTTATCTTGGAAGCACGACCTGCGTGGGGATCGAGTCTTTCGTTACGAGCTCCTGATCCATACTGCAATCTTTTGATCGTCCTTTTCATACGGCTACGAACCCTGCAACACCACAAGCAAAACAAGACAAGTCTACACAACCAAATCTATTCAGGTTAGTGTTAGTGACATCTTTTTCAGTTAATTCAAAGTTTTAGCAATTATTGGCAAGGGCCAGCGGCGTTATGTACTTGCTAGTTTCATTAAACCTAGGCGTTTATCATGCACAAAACAGTAAAGAACCAACATCAAGTACTGAATGACATATTTTATTGATAGGGCCCCTAAATGGGCAGAGTTTTGTACACGGGATGTAACTCCTGAAAAGAGGAAGCTACGCACAACAAATATACGAGTATGCACAAGAAGCATAAATAGGATGACAAATCAAATTTGTACACATGTCGGCAACGGGATGCAGACGAACATCACGAACTGATCCTCCTATGACTCTCCCGACTCTAATGCTTTCCCGGTATTCACACTTCCGAAGAGATTATATCTGATAATCGACCCCTCAGGTATATTCTCCCGCACCAAAGCTCTCTGCAGTATCAAATTCGGACCGCAGTCATTTGCTTTTCAAATCCCTAACTTTTGCGTGAACCGCCCTTGACGGGTTTTCAGTTCACCGAGATACCCTTTTTTGCCGAAGCCGCCCAATGTAGGTTTTCAACTTCGCGGGTGTACATTTTTTCAATTTTATCCCTAACTTTTGCCCGAACCTTTCATTCTGTTTTTGGTTCGCCAGGATGCCCCATTTTTGCCTGGACTCTCTTTTTTTGTCCAGCGGGTCAATTTCAAGCAAAGTATTTTTTAACTGCGTCCGAATTCACAGGCGACGTAAAGTCTTCACCGTCCATGGTGGACAACAATAAAGCTCCTCCTGAAAAGACTTTTCTGACAACGTAGGGCCCTTCGTAGTTGGGGGTCCACTTGCCCCTGTGATCTGCCTGCGGCGGGAGAATCCTTTTCAGCACAAGATCGCCCATCTGAAAGCTCCGTGGATGTATCTTCTTATCATATGCTTTCTTCATTCGGCTCTGGTACAAACGCCCGTATGCTAGAGAAGCTAGCCTCTTCACATCCATTAAACTCAGTTGGTTCAACCTGTCTTTCACCCATTCTGCCTCGTCTAGTTGGACATCTCGTAGCACTCTCAGAGAAGGAATCTCGACTTCCAGTGGTAGCACTGCTTCCATTCCATATACCAACGAGAACGGGGTTGCCCCGGTTGATGTGCGTACCGTCGTACGATAACCGTGCAAAGCAAAAGGTAGCATCTCATGCCAGTCCTTATAGGTCACCACCATCTTCTGGACAATC
This sequence comes from Lathyrus sativus, assembly GCA_963859935.3. Taxonomy (NCBI): domain Eukaryota; kingdom Viridiplantae; phylum Streptophyta; class Magnoliopsida; order Fabales; family Fabaceae; genus Lathyrus; species Lathyrus sativus. Next base: position 366,154,903 of record OZ012737.1, read on the forward strand.
TTCTTTATATTCTTATTGGCCGCTTCAACAGCGCCATTCATCTTGGGTCGGTAAGGGGAGGAGTTGTGATGCTCGATCTTGAAATTCCGACAGAGCTCCTTCATCATTTTGTTGTTCAGGTTTGAACCGTTGTCAGTGATTATCCGTTCGGGGATTCCATATCTACAAATGATATCTCTCTTGATGAATCTGGATACCACCTGCTTAGTTACATTTGCATAAGACGCCGCTTCCACCCACTTGGTGAAATAATCGATTACTACGAGAATGAACCGGTGCCTATTAGAAGCTGTCGGCTCGATCTTTCCAATCATATCGATTCCCCACATCGAGAATGGCCATGGCGATGACATCACATTTAGAGGACTCGGAGGCACATGGATCTTATCTGCATACATTTTGGCACTTGTGGCACTTCCTCGCAAACTTGAAACAATCAGTTTCCATAGTCAGCCAAAAATAACCTGCCCGCAGCAGCTTCCTCGTCATAGCATGCCCACCAGCATGCGTGCCAAATGTACCCTCATGTATTTCCTCCATGAGCAACTTTGCCTCTTTCTCATCTATGCAACGTAGCAGCACCAAGTCGTGATTTCTTCTGTATAAGACACCATCCGGATTCAGGTAGAAATTACCCGCCAATCTCCTGAGAGTCTTCTGATCTTGACTGGATGCCCCAGCCGGATACTCTTTATTTTTCAGGAAATTGAGGATATCGAAGTACCATGGTTTATCATCGGATGCTTCATCAATAGCAAACACGAAGGCAGGTCTGTCAAGCCGAGAGATGATAATTCTGGGAGCCTCGTTCCAGAAGTTGACTTTGTACATGGAAGACAAAGTGGCCAGGGCGTCAGCCATCTGATTCTCCGCTCGCGGTACATGATGCAATTCAACCTTCTCAAAGAAAGGCAACAATCTCCTCGCATAATTCATGTACGGTATCAAATTGGGCTGACGTGTCTCCCATTCTCCCTTTATCTGATTCACCACCAGAGCTAAGTCCCCGTATACATCCAGATTTTTGATTCGCAAATCAATGGCTTCTTCAAGCCCCATGATACAAGCTTCGTATTCGGCTTCATTATTTGTAACCGAAAAGGTCAATCGAGCAGTAAACGGGATGTGCGACCCGTGGGGAGTAGTGATGATTGCTCCTATTCCGCTACCGTAGGCGTTCACAGCTCCGTCAAAGATCAACTTCCACTTGGAACCCAATTCTGGTCCTTCGTCTGGCAACGGCTCTTCACAATCTTTCATCTTTAGGTACATGATATCCTCATCAGGAAAATCAAACCTCATCGATTGGTAATCTTCAATAGGTTGCTCTGCCAAGTACTCAGACAGTACACTCCCCTTTATAGCCTTCTGCGAGACATACTAGATGTCGTATTCAGTCAAGACCATCTGCCAACGGGCAATTCTCCCTGATAATGCCTGCTTTTCGAATACATATTTGATAGGATCCATCTTCGAGATGAGCATGGTTGTATGATTCAGCATGTATTGCCTCAAACGCTTGGCGGCCCAGGCTAGTGCGCAACAAGTTTTCTCAAGCATTGAATATCGAGATTCACATTCAGTAAATTTCTTACTCAAGTAGTAGATCGCATGCTCTTTTCTTCCTGTCTCGTCGTGCTGACTGAGAACACAACCCATGTGTTGCACCCCAAAATTTGACCAACAATTATTTATCCATTGAGTGTTTGAAAATGGATACCTTCATCAGAAAGTTCAAGAGATCCTCAGAGGAGTGGGTTGAAACCAGGGTTGTGTGCTTCATAGCTTGAGAGTTGTGGGTGCCCCTCAGATGATTCTGAGACTTTGATAAGGAACTTGATTTTTTGAGAAAGCCTATGAGATGTCTTGATAGCCATCATGAAGCCCAGAGAGGTCATTATACAAGAGTTCAGAAGATTCAACCATGAATGGTAGAATTAGGGTTTTGACTGGGTCAACCCTAGATCAGCTGAAGATTTGGAGAAGGTTGAGACTTAATCCAAGGGCCATGAGATCATGGAATGATGCATAGAGATGTTATAAAGTTGATTCCTAGACCAACTCATCATGATTGAGGAGTTTGAGAAGTTTCAAGTTAGGGTTTCTGAGGATTGTCAGTGAAAAAACCCTAATTTGGTCCCTATCTTCCAGGCAGTTTTAGCCCAAGTTGTGATTGATATCTCATCTTCCCCACAACATGAATGTTGTAGAGCTTGTCCTAAGCTTTAATTTGAGTGGTGGAAGTCCTTGATAGGAGTTACAGAGCTCAAGTTATGGTTTTGACAAATTACAGGTCAGCAGAGGTATGTGAATCTGGGTCCTTGAAAGTCACCCAACTTGCAGACAACTTTTGCCCTAGTAGGATGATTCCTATGATTTCTTGGTCAACATGAATGTTGAAGAGCATCTTCTTAGCTTTAATTTGAGTGGTAGAAGTCCTTGATTGGATTTGTGGAACTCAACTTATGGTTTGAACAAGACAGGGGTATTTTGGTCATTTGTCAGTTATAGGTCATTTTAGCCAATGCCTAAAACTCCTATTTCCAAGCCTCAAATGGAAAAACTCAAAACATGAAAGTTGCTCAAAATGTGATTTTAAGTCTAGAAAGAAGGTCACAAATTGTTGGAAAAACTCATGGCACAAGATTACATGATTGGTCAAAAATGAACTAAAAAAGGCTTATAACTTTGAAAAGTTGAAATTGAAAAGTGATTTGGAAGATCCACAAATCCAAAATAGGTCATCCAATATATCATTTTGATTGGAAAAACCATTTTGAGAACTTTGGTTTAAATAGATTTTTCATTTGAGGCTCCAAAAATGGACTTCCTTTGGAAATTTATTACTTGCATAAGAAGGCAACTTTGCAAAACCCTACATAAGTGAAATGTAAGGGCTGCTTTCATTCATTAACATTCAATATCTCATATTAAGACAATTTGGCATGAGATTACAAGGGATAAGGCAAGGGAAATGATATTTTCAACTTCTCATTTAAGGAGAAGTTCATGACTTTTCTAGATCCTTCTAGATGATTCCACAAGCTTCCATCAATTGTTATATAGAGAGTGCATCAGAAAGTGTTCAAGGTTGGTGAAGTTTGTGGTGCAAAGTGATCAATTTCGTGTGCTTCATCAAGAATACACCAAAGTGCAAATTGATTTGAAGGCCAAGATTCAAGAGGAAATTCAACAAACTCGTGCATACAGAATCATCTAGAGCAAAAGGAGAGCAAGATCCAAGCCTCACAAGATCAAGATCCAAGAGATTCCTCATCATCCATCACATTTTGCTCAAGGTGCATTTTGCTTCCACTTGCTTAATTTAAGTAGATTCGTGTAGATTCATTAGCATAATCTTGATCTAGGATGTTAGGAGGTTAGTTTAGATAACTTTGGTGCTGTTTAGAGACAACTTAGTGCAGGTGCTTGAATCTTGATTGGCATAGAACTCCATGATTAGGGCGTTAGAAGCTTAGGTTTATAGTTCAGAATCATCACCATGGAATGTAGTTTAGTTTGATGTAAGTTTGAGTGAGAATCTTGATGAAAAAGTTCAGACCATTTCCATGGATGCAAGAGCTTGTTGCGCGCGGTTTTCATGGTAGAGGGAGTTTCAATGCGATCCAATGGTATAGTCGTGTAGAGGGGAAGATTTGGAGTGACTTTGGTGTTTGAATCGTGTGATTTCGTTGAGTGTGGAAGGAGAACCGCATGGTGGAAGTATGTGTGTGCATGGTATTTTAATGGAGGTAAACCCTAAGTTTCATAATCATTTGGAGAAGAGATAATCTCCACCATCCAAAAGCATGTTGACTATGGACTCCTAGGATGATCCCACGGCCGAGATTGAAAGACGAATTTGGTAAGACTTTCCCTCCCCCCTTAAGCGCTGCGTTTCATTTAAGTGGGGGGAGTGGGCCTTCATTTTTTTTGCTTTTCCCACCCCTATCCAGGCCCATGTGGTTATATGCACGTAAAACCATTCATTTTCTCACCCCCCAGCGTTTTTTGTCTTTTTATTTTGTTTCTGATTCTTATGGGCTTAAGTCAATTGATACGCGCACCCCCACCCTCATGGCCCATCATTATTTTTAACTAGCGTGTGGTGCTGATCACACCCCCCTCCTTTTAATTCATTTAAATTGTTTTAATTTTCTTTTAATATTTTTCTGTCTTTGAAAATTCATTAAAAAATGGAAAATAATGATTTTTTAATTCTTCTTTTTTCTATGATTAGATGAAAATGTGTAGAAAATTATAAAAATAAAAATGGGATTTTATTTTTTAGTTTGGTATTTTTAATAGATTTTCCTTCTAAATAGCTTTTATATTGTTTAATTTTGTATCATGATTTTGTAGGAATTATTTTAAGACCTTCCCTTAGGGTTTTTAATCCATTCTTTTTTGTGCAATTAGATGATGAATCATAGTTCCCCATAGGATTTTTTCTAGATTTTTAGAATTAAATTTTGATTAGTTTAATTAGGGTAGATTTAGGGTATCCTAATTAGGGTTTAAATTGTGTTTAGGTGAAGAATCCCTTTCTTTGATTGAGTTTTGTCTTGATTTTTAGGTAGAGGCCTATGTAGATGTTATGAGTAGGTGTTAAGGACCCTTGTGAATAATTGTTAGATTTTTCCCCATTAGTTTAGTATTTTTAGGTATTTTCTGAAGTTGCCTGATGATTTGGTCTGTTCAGTGGGTTATCTGTTCATCTGTGGGGTTTATTGTGGGGAATTTGTTGAGGGGCTTGTGTTGCCTTGAAGAGCTTGATGGAGAGCATCATGAAGTGAAGATTGTAGATCAAGATTCAGAGACCCAGAGCTTGTCTTGTTCCCTGTTGGTGAGGTTTGAGATCCTGAAGTTTGAAGGAAGTTCATGGTACTTTCCTGAGGAAGGCACTATGAATGACTTTCATTCTTTCTTCTCACCTCTTTCTTAAGTATCCAATGATGTTGGAGCCAACTTGTGAGTTTAATTTCTCCTGAGGAGGAATGTAAACTGATCACATGTTGTTGAGCCACATGGGATACAATTCCTAAGTGGAAGTCTCCTAGTACTTTCCTGAGGAAGGTCCTATGGGTCTATTCACTTAGTTCCATTAGTTTATCTAGGATTTCTCAAGTATCCAATGATGTTGGAGCCAACTTGTGAGTTTAATTTCTCCTGAGGAGGAATGTAAACTGATCACATGTTGTTGAGCCACATGGGATACAACTCCTAAGTGGGAGCCTCCTAGTACTTTCCTGAGGAAGGTCCTATGGGTCTGTTCATTTAGTTCCACTAGTTCAGATAGGATTTCCTAAATATCCAGTGATGTTGGAGCCTGCTTGTGAGTTTAATTTCTCCTGAGGAGGAATATAAACTGATCACAGTGGTTGAGCCACATAGGGTATGACTCCTGAGTATACACCTCTTAGTGTTCTCCTGAGGAAGACACTATGAGTCTGCTTGCTTAGCTCCCTCTCTTTGATAAGCTTGTTCTGAAGCTTGAAGAATGGGATTGATTTCTCTTGTTTAGGGTTTTGCTTTGCTTAGATTTGATTCAGATTCTGTGTTAGGGTCAGGATTAGAGAATAGATGATTCTTTCTCAAGTGTGTTTGTTTGCCTGATGGCACTTCATTTCCTTTATCTGTTCATTGCTTGATAGCATGTTGATTATTTTCAGTATGATTGCTGTTATTTCATGACTGGCTTGAGGTCGAGATGAGCTTGTGGAGGCTGAAACCCCACACACATTTCCTCCCTCACTTGCATTGCATGCATTTTACTGTTAAAGCTGATGTTTTTGTCTGTTTTGGTGTATCATTGACATGATCCCTTAGGACTCTCACTTCCTCTGATGAGGATTTGATGATAGACTTTTAGGTTGAAACCTATGCATGACAACATCTAGGAGTTCCCTGTTCAAACCTCAACCATAGGATGAATCCATGGCATGATAACAGTAGGACTTGATAGTCTCCCTCCTAGTTGAGCCTTTTTTCCCGTAGTTTCCCGAACTACGTTTGCTCTGATCTTTCATACCAGATGAAAGTACGTAGGCATAGGATGCGACATCCTAGCGAGCAACCTTTCCCCCGTGATCCCCCGTAGTTAGCCGAACTACGTTGACTCTGATTTCTCATTCTCTGATGAGAATACGTAGGCATAAAGTGCGATGCTTTGCCGAGTCATTTTTCTTTTCTTTTTCAGCCAGCCTTGATAGGTAGATAGATTATAACCAACCCGTCCAAGTAAACAAACAAGCGAGGATCCCGTCGAGTACGACGGACGTGAGGGGTGCTAACACCTTCCCCTTGCGTAACCGACTCCCGAACCCAGACAATGGTTGCGATGACCTTGTCTTACCCTTTTTCGTCAGGTTTTTCCGATCGTTTCCTTTCCCGCTCTGAGGGATAAATAACGAAAGGTGGCGACTCTTCTGTTTTGCCGGCACCTTATTTTCGCGCAAGCGACAGCTGGCGACTCTGCTGGGGAGAGATAGCATCTAGGGACTTTTCCCATCCCTTATGCTGGGACCGTTTCCCATCCCCTACGCGAGTCAATCCTATCGTTTGTGTGTTTGCTTGTTGGGTTGCGTTTATTTATCGCGTTTTTACTTCCCGCACTTTACTTCCCGCATTTTATTTCCCGCATTTTATTTCCAGTTTGATATGATTATCTGTGCTGCTGTGGGAGAGGGATGTTACTGTGAGTGAAAAGCCGGACCTGGGCTTGAGTACACACCTAGATATAGTTGCGGAGAAGTAGTAGACGAACCTGTCTGCTGAGCAGGCACAGTTCCCTACGAAAATCTGCGCTCAGACGAGATTCTTGCAGAGGTGCTCCTTTCCGGTCCTGAGGATCTGAGGGGAGTCCAGACGTGAGGATTGTCGACTCTGGGGACCGATCATTTGGAAGTCAGCTAAGAGAGGCCTCTTCATGACTTGACGATGCCACTCCTTCTGGGAATCGTATTGTCACTCGTGAAAGTCTGTGACGCTGACGACCGCATAGGATGCCGTACCTTTGTCCGTGGATTAGGTCCATCATACCTGTGAGTGGGGTTGGGATATTGCAGGAAACCTTGACCTCCAGACTACCTGGTTTTCTTGACAGTGAATCAGTTATGTTGGGTTCTCAGTTGCAGAGATGTTCTTGATAGAGCAAGGGTTTGATCAGAGGATTTTATCATCAGGTGTTTGTCTGTTCTTGATAGAGCAGGCTTTGATCAGTGTATTACTATCAGAAGTTTGTTCTGGATGGAGCAGATTTTTGAGTGAGGTCTGAAGATCTCGTCAAGCAGTTGTTGTTTGTTCTTGATAGGGCAGATTTTGAGTGGGGTTTGAAGATCTCATCAGCAGTTGTTGTTTGTTCTTGAGAGGGCAGATGTTTGATTTGGGGTCTGAAGACTTCATCAGCGGACGTTTTCTGATCATACATCCCGGGTCCTTATTATCAGGCACTTATTCTTGTCAGAGCAGAATTTTGATCTCGATCCTATCAGATGGTTATTCTCAGCAGATCAGATCAGTGGTTTTACACCGGGGTTTCCTTCTCATCAGTGACTGTTGACATCGAATCTCCACAGCAGCCACCTGGATATATTGTTGCATACCTGCATTTCGCATTAGCTTGCATAATCATTCCATTAGCGTGTGTCTGTGACAGGTACCGTTTCCCCGATCCAGGATCTCTCGCCTCTTATTGTGTTGCTGCAGCCGTTCTCAGAAAGACTGTTGCGTACGAGTTCTCGGTCCTTGATGTGTCGAATCTGACTATTGCTATGTGAGGTTACTGTTTCCATGATTGGGCCTGGATTCCTCTCCTTATTATTGCCAGCAGGCGCCAGGATCGGGGATAATCTCTCAAGCACACAGACTCACGCATGCATTTGCATGAAGCATTCTTGCATGACATACATTCTGTTACCTTTTCCTAACCTTTGATGTTGACAGGTTTTTCAGGTACTCAGGTTCCGAGCTGTTTTCGATCTCCAGGATTGATCAAAGATTTATCCACCGCTACTCAACTCGCGCCAATCAGACGAGAATCATGGACCAGGTACAGTCAGATGTTCAAGAGCTTCGTGAACGGATGGATCGTTTTATGGAGCTGATGCAAGTAGTTGCGAATGGGCAAGACCAGCTTCGTACTTTGGTTCAACCTCTCATCTCCAGGGTTGACAGTAATGGAATACTTCACGGCGGGGCCGTGCCCACTCCTCCTCAAGGGGATACTCCACAGAACGTTGTTCCTGCTGCCGGGGGCAACGGTAGTGCTAACGGCAATCTTATGACTAATCTCGGACTTAATGCGGCGGGCGCCGTCAATGGTGGTTTGGGAGCCAATGTTACCGTGGGGCCGGTCAACGGCAATGTTGGTGCAGGAAATATGGTGGTGCCTCAACCGTGGCTGGAGGACCATCAGGATGACATTTTCTCTCAGAGAGGTGTAGAGGCTGAGTTGACTGCTGAGGCTCGACTCAGGTTCAAGGCGCTGGAAGATAAAATGAGAGATATAGAAAATCAGAACACATTGGGCGTTGACATGTCCAAGCTTGGGTTGATTGCTGACTTTAAAGTACCTCACAAGTTCAAGGTGCCTATCTTTGAGAAGTATAGGGGCACTACTTGTCCCCGTGTTCACCTCCGATCCTATTACAGAAAGATGTCCGCTTATTCTGATGATGAGAAGTTGCTGATGCACTTCTTTCAGGATAGTCTTTCTGGCCCATCGCTCGAATGGTATATGGGTTTGGAGCCCGCTGCTGTGCGCACCTGGAAAGATCTTGCAGAAGCGTTTGTTCTCCACTATCAATATAATAGCGACTTGGCTCCCAACCGAGTTCAGCTTCAGAATCTCTCGCAGCGGAGCAATGAAAGCTTCAAAGAGTACGCCCAGCGGTGGCGTGAATTGGCTGCTCGGGTTCAACCGCCGATGGTTGAGCGTGAGTTGGTACAACTGTTCGTGGCTACCCTTCCTGGAGTCTATTATGAGAAGCTGATTAGTGGCATGTCCGGAACATTCTCGGCCCTCATCACTTTGGGCGAGCATGTTGAAAATGGTATAAAGATCGGAAAGATTCAGGGCGAATCATCCTCAGCTGGAGGAGCTAGCAAGAAACCCTATACTGGCAAACGTCGAGAGGGCGATGCCAGTGCTGTCACTAATGCTAGGAGAAAGGGCAAGGGCCCTCAGTCTCAGATCGCTAGCATAAACATCCCAGCTGCTCCCCCGCAGCCGCAGCCGCAGCCCCAGCAACAGAATAATCCGGGATATAAGAGATATCAGAATCGGGGTCCCCTGGCAAACCGTCATTTGGAAACTCCTCCTATGTCATATGCACAGCTTCTGCAGACGCTGCTTCAGCTCCAATTAGTCCAAAAGAGGACATTAGCTCCCGTGACAGGGGCACCACCACCGGGGTATGATGCTAATGCTACTTGTGAATTTCATTCGGGGGCACCTGGCCATACAGTTGAGAATTGTAAAGCTTTTAAGCACAAAGTCCAGGACTTGGTCGACGCCAAGGTCATCAACTTTTCTGACAGCGTGCCCAACGTCACCAAGAATCCCATGCCTCATCATAGGGGGGGCGGAGTAAACGCTGTTATCACTGAAGAGAATTCAGACTTGCTGACTGATGTCAAAGAACTGAAGACGCCGTTGAGTTTTGTTAAAGCCAAGTTGCTAAAGAAAGGCTTCTTTCCCGGGTGTGGAGAGTTTTGTATGGCGTGTGCTACACTTCCTGATGGGTGTGAGCAGTTGATCGAAGGTATCCAAAGTCTGATGACCGAGGGTATTTTGCAGTTCAGTCGGAGCGTTGAGAATGCGTCAGGGGAAGTCGTGCTGAAGCAAGCGGACGAAGTTGCTACTATTACCATTCCTCGCCACCCTATCACTATTTCTGCGCCTCGTCCGCCTACTATTACCATCACCAGGGCCGGACCAATCCCATTCGAGAGCACTAATGCCGTCCCATGGCATTACGGCGCCGAAGTGTATTGTAACGGTCAGAAGATAGAGCTTGAGCCGTCCAGATCGACTGCGCAGAATCTTGCTGAGGTCAGTGGTATCACTAGGAGCGGAAGAGTATTCGCACCGGCGGAGGTTGCAGCAGAGAAAGTAGTCCGGGCTGACGCTGTGGATAAGGGCAAAGGTAAAGCTGTTGAAGAGGTTCCTGCAGGGGCAGAGAAAGACTTGTTGGTTAAAGATGCTGAAGAGTTCATGCGACTGATCAGGAAAAGTGACTACAAGATTGTAGATCATCTTCACCAGACTCCGTCAAAGATCTCGATTCTTAACCTGTTGCTGTGTTCTGAAGCGCACCGCAACGCGTTGTTGAAGGTATTGAATGCAGCATACGTGCCGCAGGAGATATCGGTGAATCAACTTGAGGAAGTGGTAGCCCATGTCAATGCTGGTAATGGGCTGGGATTTACAGATCTGGAACTGACTCCCAAGGGAAGAGATCACAACAATGCCTTGCACGTCTCGATAGAGTGCAGAGGCACGATTATGTCACATGTCCTAGTGGATACGGGTTCCTCGCTTAACGTGCTTCCGAAGAAGGCACTAATGAAGTTGGATACCCGGGGACTGCTGTGCACGCCCAGTGATCTGGTCGTGAAGGCCTTTAACGGAACCAAGCGCCACGTCTTCGGAGAATTGACCCTGCCAATTCAGGTTGGTCCAGAGACGTTTAATGCGGTGTTCTATATCATGGATATCATGCCCGCCTATAGTTGCCTCTTAGGTCGGCCGTGGATCCATTCTGCTGGTGCCGTAACATCCACGTTGCATCAGAAGCTTAAATATGCTGTTGGGGGCAGCATAGTGACAGTCTGTGGAGAAGAGGACATCATGGTAAGCCACCTGTCGTCCTTTAAATATGTCGAAATGGATGGTGAGATCCATGAGACTCTTTGCCAAGCGTTTGAAACCATCAGGGTGAAGGAGGTAGCTCCCGTTGTTGCAGAGAAGCAAGAGTTGAACCTCTCCTCGTTTAAGGAAGCTAGGGCTGTTGTCGAAGCTGGTTCCACCCCAGGCTGGGGGCATGTCTTGGATATACCATTCAAACAGGATAAGTTTGGATTGGGGTATTCTCCTGAAGCTGAAGCTTCATCTTCTTCTGGCAGTTCGTCTCGTGGGAAAGGGCCGATCCTATTCACCAAGGGAGGAGTAATTTTCGAGAGTGTCAACGCTGCGTCGGAGGACAGCGGGGACAGTGATTGTGATCTTGATGCCTGGATTCAACCGAGCAAGCCAGGCGAGCGCCTCCACAACTGGACCATCAAGGAGATTATCGAACTGACAAGTGAAGAGTAATGATTTGCTTTTTACAATCTTTGTACAACCCTATGTCCTGCCCGGGACATAGTGGTTTTACTGTCAGGGCCTTGTTGGATTATGTGTATGCATTTTGTTAATAAATAAAAGGCGTTTTCTTCGTAATCAAATATTGTGTTCTCTGTTATTCATGTTTTATGTTTGTTTCGAAAAACAGCAAAATGGCAACGAGGTTCGTGCTAACCTGCATATTCTTGCTTTAAACTTAACCCTTGTTATTGCAGGATCCACGTAACAGACGACATCGACTCTGGACCCTCTACGGCTCACTACGACTTTGATTGCCCGATCTATCAAGCCGAGGATGAGATTGATGAAGACGAAGACCTTCCGGAAGAGTTGGCCCGCTTGTTGAGACAAGAGGAGAAGGTTATTCTGCCTCATGAAGAGGATATTGAGATCGTAAATCGGGGTTCTGAGGAGCTTATCAGGAATGTCAGAGTAGGGGCTGCGCTGCAGAATGATGTCAAGCATAGACTGGTCGAGATGCTTCGAGAGTATAGTGACGTCTTTGCTTGGTCATATGAGGATATGCCCGGACTTGACACAGATATCGTGGTTCATCGCTTGCCGTTGCGAGAAGATTGCCCTCCAGTCAAGCAGAAGCTTAGGAGGACGAGACCAGACATGGCTGTGAAAATCAAAGAAGAGGTCCAAAAGCAGTTGGACGCAGGATTTCTAGCCGTTACCACTTACCCTCCGTGGGTCGCCAACATAGTGCCTGTACCGAAGAAGGACGGTAAGGTACGCATGTGCGTCGATTATCGGGATTTGAATAGGGCGAGCCCTAAGGATGATTTCCCGTTGCCTCATATCGATGTGTTGGTCGACAATACAACCCAGTTTTCCGTGTTTTCGTTCATGGATGGCTTCTCCGGTTACAATCAGATTAAGATGGCGCCGGAGGACATGGAGAAAACGACGTTTATCACCCCCTGGGGCACGTTTTGCTACAAGGTAATGCCCTTCGGTCTGAAGAACGCAGGGGCCACTTACCAGCGAGCAATGGTAACTTTGTTTCATGATATGATTCATCATGAGATCGAGGTCTATGTTGATGACATGATTGCAAAGTCCCAAACGGAGGATGAGCATCTGGTCAATTTGCTGAAGCTGTTTGAAAGGCTTAGGAAGTTCAGGTTGAGGCTGAATCCTAACAAGTGCACTTTCGGAGTGCGGTCCGGAAAGTTATTGGGGTTTATCGTTAGTGAACGAGGTATCGAGGTTGATCCTGCGAAAATAAAAGCTATCCAAGAAATGCCAGCGCCGAAGACAGAAAAAGAAGTTCGTGGTTTCCTGGGCCGAATAAACTACATTGCAAGGTTTATCTCTCAGCTCACGGCCACTTGTGAACCGATGTTCAAGTTGTTAAAGAAAAATCAGGCGATTACTTGGAATGAGGATTGCCAGAAGGCATTCGACAAGATAAAGCAGTATCTTCAAGAACCTCCAATCTTGATACCCCCAGTGGCTGGACGGCCATTGATCATGTACTTGACAGTTCTGGAGAATAGTATGGGGTGTGTTCTCGGTCAGCACGACGAGACGGGCAGAAAAGAGCATGCCATTTATTATTTGAGTAAAAAGTTCACTGAGTGTGAATCTCGATACTCGATGCTGGAGAAGACGTGTTGTGCATTAGCTTGGGCTGCCAAACGTCTACGACAGTATATGCTCAATCACACCACTATGCTGATTTCGAAGATGGATCCGATCAAGTACGTCTTCGAGAAGCAGGCTCTTTCGGGCAGGATTGCCAGATGGCAGATGGTGTTAACAGAATATGATATTCAGTACGTCTCTCAGAAAGCCATCAAGGGAAGCGTATTGTCTGACTACCTTGCCGAGCAGCCAATCGAAGACTATCAGCCGATGAAGTTCGAATTCCCTGACGAGGACATTATGTTTCTCAAAGCGAAGGATTGCGATGAGCCATTGCCCGATGAGGGGCCAGATAGGAAGTCTCAGTGGAAGTTGATATTCGACGGAGCGGTTAATTCCTATGGAAGTGGTATCGGGGCTATCATCACGACTCCTCACGGATCCCACATCCCGTTTACTGCAAGACTGACGTTTTCAGTTACCAACAACGAAGCCGAGTATGAAGCATGTATTATGGGTCTAGAAGAGGCAATTGATTTGAGAATCAAGAATCTAGACATATATGGTGACTCAGCGCTTGTAATCAATCAGATCAAAGGGGAGTGGGAAACTCGTCAACCGAACCTAGTGTCGTACATGAACTATGCCAGGAGGCTGCTTCCGTTCTTCGACCGAGTAGAACTTCATCATGTACCCCGGGCTGAAAATCAAATGGCTGATGCTTTAGCCACGTTGGCTTCAATGTATAAGGTCAATCTTTGGAATGAAGCTCCAAGCATTGTTCTTTCGCGTCTTGACAGACCAGCATATGTGTTTGCAATCGAGGATGCCACTGACGGCAAGCCATGGTTCCACGACATCCAGACCTTCCTTATGACTAAGGAGTATCCTGCGGGTGCGTCAACCCAGGATAAGAGGACTCTGAGGAGGCTATCTGGAAACTTTTACCTCAATCCTGATGGAGTGCTGTACAAGAGAAACCACGATCTCGTGCTACTCAGATGTGTAGATGAGAAGGAAGCAAGTATGCTCATGGAAGAAGTCCATGAGGGCACATTTGGTACGCACGCCGGCGGGCATGCCATGACGAGAAAGATCCTGAGAGCAGGATATTACTGGTTGACTATGGAGTCGGATTGCTTCAGATTCGCGAAGAAATGTCACAAATGCCAGATTTATGCTGATAAAGTTCATGTGCCGCCGTGCCCATTGAATGTCATGTCCTCCCCTTGGCCGTTCTCCATGTGGGGCATTGACATGATAGGCAAGATCGAGCCCACCGCGTCCAATGGTCATCGTTTTATTCTGGTAGCTATCGACTACTTCACCAAGTGGGTGGAGGCAGCCTCGTACGCTAATGTGACCAAGCAGGTGGTAGCTAAATTCATAAAGAGGGACATCATCTGTCGCTATGGAATTCCCGAGCGGATCATTACTGATAATGGTTCGAATTTGAATAACAAGATGATGAAGGAGCTGTGCCAGAGCTTCAAGATCGAACACCACAACTCGTCTCCTTACCGGCCGAAGATGAATGGCGCTGTTGAAGCGGCCAACAAGAACATCAAGAAGATTGTTCAGAAGATGGTTGTGACGTATAAAGATTGGCACGAGATGCTGCCGTTTGCCTTGCACGGTTATCGTACGACGGTGCGTACGTCGACCGGGGCAACTCCTTTCTCCTTGGTGTACGGTATGGAAGCTGTCCTACCGCTAGAAGTGGAGATTCCCTCTTTGCGAGTTTTGGTTGATGTGAAACTTGATGAGGAAGAATGGATTACGAATCGCCTGAACCAGCTCAGCCTGATGGACGAGAAGAGGTTAGCATCGATTGCATTTGGTCGCCTGTACCAAAGCCGAATGAAGAAAGCTTATGATAAGAAGGTGCGTCCTCGAAGCTTTCAGACGGGTGATCTCGTCCTGAAGAAGATTCTTCCGCCACACTCCGATCACCGGGGCAAGTGGACTCCAAATTACGAAGGGCCGTATGTCGTCAGCAAGGTCTTCTCGGGAGGAGCTTTGTTGTTATCCACGATGGATGGTGAAGATTTTGCATCCCCGGTGAACGCGGACGCAGTTAAAAAATACTTTGCTTGAAAGCGACCCGCTGGACAAAAAAGAAAGAGTCCAGGCAAAAAAGGGGCATCCCGGCGAACCAAAAACAGAATAAAAGGTTCGGGCAAAAATTAGGGATATATTGAAAAAATGTACACCCGCGAAGTCGAAAACCTACACTGGGCGGCTTCGGCAAAAAAGGGTATCCCGGTGAACTGAAAACCCGAAAGGGCGGTTCACGCAAAAGTTAGGGATTTGAATAAGCAAATGACTGCGTTCCGCGTATGGACTTTCATTGTTTAGTGGTTCGGAAGACCTGAAGGCCGTTTATCTGAATCAATCTCTTCCAAAGCTGAAGCATCGGAGAAGTATCGAAGTCGAGTGGGTCTTAGAGGGATCAACTCATGGTGTTCGTCTACGCCTCGATTGCCGACATTTGTATATACTGATGTATATTTATGTTTTCTTTTTGCGCGGCTTCCTCATTCCAGGAGCTTGCCTCTGTTGTAAAACATTTTTGCCCATTCAGGGGTTCATCATCAATAAAATGCACATTATTCAGCAATTTTACTTGTCTGTTTAGCATTTATCTGTTTTGTTTGCGAATAAGAACGCCGATGTGTTTTTTTGATAAAATGTGCATACATAAACTTGCGGGCCTAAGCCCATTGATTGTTGAAACAATTAACTAACTGAACATTGTCATGAGATAATAACCCTGATAGGCCCCTTTGAAGAGGGTATCTTGTCTGTTTGTTTGTGTTGTTGCAGGTGTAGCACCTCGCCAGAAGATGTGCCGTGCGTATCCCCGAGGCAGGATGAGTCCTTCTTCCCCAGCAGAGTTCAGTAGTCTCTCCTCCGCAGAATCTGAACGCAAGATGGCAAGCATTGATATGTCTTCCCCGGGTAGAGGTGTTTCTCTTCCCCAAGAAGACGCGTCCTGAAGGAATGTCACCTCATCAGGTAAGTCAAGCACCGAAGAATGATGTCGTCTTTCCCCAGCACCGGGTCACAAGTGCAGATTTCAGAAAAGTGTTCGGGTGCCGAAGCTCGTGTTTTCCCCGGTAAAGTCACCGAAGCAGGTGTTTTCCCCCAGCACCGGGTCACAAGTGCAGGTTTCGCAGGAGGTCGTTCGTTAGCCGAAGGATGCAGTAACTGATGGTGCCAGACTGAAGTCTCCTGCGGAATTGAGATTCCTCATCAGAGCTGTATTCTCTCCTGAAGTTGGATGATTCCCTCTTCCCCCAGTAAAGTGTTGGAACGGCTGATGTTGTATTCCCCGGCAGAGTTGTACTCTCCCCCGAAGTCAGATGATCCTTTCTTCCCCAGTGGAATCAAATTCCCCACCAGAGTCGTACTCTCCAGTGAAGCAGAATGATTTCTCTCCCCGGCTGAGTCCGCAGAAAAGCAGAATCTTTGAACGTTGATCGAATCATGATTGATTTTCCCCAACAGAGCATGGGGCAACTAGTGTTGTATCTCCCCAGAATCGCACTCTCTCCAGCGAAGCAGAATGACTTCTCCTTCCTCAGCCGAGTTTGCAGATGCCCAAGAGAGTCGAGTCCTTGGAAGTCGATCAGATCATGACCGATGTTCCCTAGCAGAGCGTGGGGCAGCTGATGCTGTATCTCCCCAGAATCGCACACTCTCCAGTGAAGCAGAATGACTTCTCCTTCCTCAGCCGAGTTTGCAGATGCCCAAGAGAGTCGAGTCCTTGGAAGTTGATCAGATCATGATTTATTTTCCCCAGTGGAGTGTGGAGCAGCTGAAGTTGGTTCCCCACAGAGTGGTCATCCCCAGAAGAGTAGCCGAGACGGCCGCGCAGTTCATTCTCGCGATTGATATCAGCAGATCCAAGTTCTCGTAGAGCTTCATCCCCTGCAGCAGTCAGCTGAAGTTGTTCCCCTGCAGCAGTTCGCGGAAGATCAATTCCCCAGAAAGAGCCTGATTGATATTGGCGTGTTCAAGTTCTCCTCAGCAGGATGATTCCTCTACCTGAGTGGTTCTTTCTCCTTGACAGGAGGATTTCCCCCCTTCGGCATTTATTTTGCTGATAGGATCGCATCATTGTGCATGATTGCATAGCATTGTGCATGACTGCATAGCATTTAAACGTCGCATAGCATTGCGCATGATTGCACGACATGTAGCATAAACGCATATCATTCCCATGTGGGGCGTAGCGCAGAAGCATACGCATCATAAGCATGACCTAGGTCATTATCATCCTTATTGAACAGGTGTATCCCCGAAAGACCAGTTGCTCAGGACAATTCTTGATAATCTCCCCAGCAAGGTCGCTTTTTGAGATAATTCTTAAAAACCCCGGTGTGATCCCCGCAGTCGCTCGCTCAAGATGATTTTTGAGATCCCCAGCGAAGTCTTCGGTTCGAGATGATTCTCAAGTCCCTCAGCAGGGCCATTTGCTTAAGACGATTCTTAAGACCCCAGTACAGCTTCCCGAGTGGTTCGCCTAGTATGATACTTGAGCTCCCCACTAGCACCTCCAGCAAGAGTTGCCCAGGAAGATTCCTGGAATACCCAGCAGAATGTTTGCTCCAGAAAGGTTATTAGTTCAGGACGATTCTTGAAGATGCCCGATGGATCTGTTTGGTCAGGATGATTCTTGAAGCCCTGAGCAGCATGATATGTCTGCTCCAACAATGATGTCTAATCTGAAGATGGATCTCGTAAGCGCCTGAAGGCGATATCAGAAAGTTCCTGTGAGTTCAGATTTCCGTGTTGATGAATCAACGGGTGGCTGAAGACAAGATTCCAGGGTTGTAGATACAACAGAG
The DNA here is from genome assembly GCA_963859935.3 of Lathyrus sativus. NCBI lineage: Eukaryota > Viridiplantae > Streptophyta > Magnoliopsida > Fabales > Fabaceae > Lathyrus > Lathyrus sativus. The sequence goes on from OZ012737.1 coordinate 366,172,696, forward strand.
TGATTCGTGTGAGTCTGAAGACCAAGTTAGTTGTCCTGAGGTGATGATTAATTGCGATCAAGTGGATAGTTTTTCTTCTGACTGAAGTCAAAGATGTTTCTCCAGCTGAAGCGGAGTTTTGCCTGAAGGCAAAGTATTTGAATCCCCGAAGAGTCATGAATGGCTCAGGATACCATTTCTCTGACTGAAGTCGTAGACTTCCCAAGCTGAAGTGAAGGTGCCTGGAGGGCAAGGTTATCCCCAAGGTCATGAATGACCTAGGATTCATTTTTCGGACTGAAGGCCGAAGTATATCCCTGACTGAAGTCTCGGATGCTCTATAGCAGAGGCGGAGTTGCCTGAAGGCAGATCCATGTATCCTTAAAGGCCAAGGACCATTTCTTCAGACTGAAGTCGAAGATACCTCCTGCGGAGTTGCCGACGGGCAAAGTTTATATCCTTGAAGGCCAAGGATGTTTTTCTAGCTGAAGCTGGAATGGCCGGGGGCCAGGGCTTCATTCATATTCAGAAGTACTTAAAGTTCTTTTCTAGCTGAAGTTGCAAGTGGCCAGGGGCCAGGGTTTCATATATCTGTAGTGTTGAACTTCCACGGTTTCTCAGTATGCAGTAATATTTGGATGTTCGTTATGGTTCTGAGGGTGAACCCCAGATCAGAATGTGCTTGGTTGAGTCTCTCATCCCCAGCAGAGTAGCTCCAAATACGCAAGTTCCATTTACCAGGGGCGAACCCCAGGTCAGATTTGTTCAGTGTGGTATTTTGTTCGACGGCGAGGTTGAATGTTTGTTTGACGGCGAGGTCAGATTATGATTTGTTCGACGGCAATGTCAGGCTCTTTAAATCCCCAGCAGAGATGATGTTTGTACGACGGCGATGTCGAGGGTCTCTCAGAGCGATGTTTGCTTCCGACGGCGATGTCAGATTCAGTTTTCCAGCGGCAATGTTGGGTATGTCAGAAGATTCAGTTCTCCAGCGGCGAGGTTGGGTGTTGTGGTTGTCTGAGGGCAACGTCAGAAGAATTTAACGAGGATAACTGGCGGCGGTGTCAGATCAGTATTTCTCCAGCTAGTTGTTGAGCAGCTAGTGTTGCAGTATTCGAAGATTTGTTCCCCGCAGAGTACCGTGTGTTCGTGCAGTTGGCAAATTTTCGGGTTTACCGATATTCAACCGTCTCGTACCTTGATTGGTTGAAAGCCGTTCGCTTCTCACCCAGTCAGGTTCAAGCCGTTTGAATAGGGGCAGCTGTTGCACCCCAAAATTTGACCAACAATTATTTATCCATTGAGTGTTTGAAAATGGATACCTTCATCAGAAAGTTCAAGAGATCCTCAGAGGAGTGGGTTGAAACCAGGGTTGTGTGCTTCATAGCTTGAGAGTTGTGGGTGCCCCTCAGATGATTCTGAGACTTTGAGAAGGAACTTGATTTTTTGAGAAAGCCTATGAGATGTCTTGATAGCCATCATGAAGCCCAGAGAGGTCATTATACAAGAGTTCAGAAGATTCAACCATGAATGGTAGAATTAGGGTTTTGACTGGGTCAACCCTAGATCAGCTGAAGATTTGGAGAAGGTTGAGACTTAATCCAAGGGCCATGAGATCATGGAATGATGCATAGAGATGTTATAAAGGTGATTCCTAGACCAACTCATCATGATTGAGGAGTTTGAGAAGTTTCAAGTTAGGGTTTCTGAGGATTGTCAGTGAAAAAACCCTAATTTGGTCCCTATCTTCCAGGCAGTTTTAGCCCAAGTTGTGATTGATATCTCATCTTCCCCACAACATGAATGTTGTAGAGCTTGTCCTAAGATTTAATTTGAGTGGTGGAAGTCCTTGATAGGAGTTACAGAGCTCAAGTTATGGTTTTGACAAATTACAGGTCAGCAGAGGTATGTGAATCTGGGTCCTTGAAAGTCACCCAACTTGCAGACAACTTTTGCCCTAGTAGGAGGATTCCTATGATTTATTGGTCAACATGAATGTTGAAGAGCATCTTCTTAGCTTTAATTTGAGTGGTAGAAGTCCTTGATTGGATTTGTGGAACTCAACTTATGGTTTGAACAAGACAGGGGTATTTTGGTCATTTGTCAGTTATAGGTCATTTTAGCCAATGCCTAAAACTCCTATTTCCAAGCCTCAAATGGAAAAACTCAAAACATGAAAGTTGCTCAAAATGTGATTTTAAGTCTAGAAAGAAGGTCACAAATTGTTGGAAAAACTCATGGCACAAGATTACATGATTGGTCAAAAATGAACTAAAAAAGGCTTATAACTTTGAAAAGTTGAAATTGAAAAGTGATTTGGAAGATCCACAAATCCAAAATAGGTCATCCAATATATCATTTTGATTGGAAAAACCATTTTGAGAACTTTGGTTTAAATAGATTTTTCATTTGAGGCTCCAAAAATGGACTTCCTTTGGAAATTTATTACTTGCATAAGAAGGCAACTTTGCAAAACCCTACATAAGTGAAATGTAAGGGCTGCTTTCATTCATTAACATTCAATATCTCATATTAAGACAATTTGGCATGAGATTACAAGGGATAAGGCAAGGGAAATGATATTTTCAACTTCTCATTTAAGGAGAAGTTCATGACTTTTCTAGATCCTTCTAGATGATTCCACAAGCTTCCATCAATTGTTATATAGAGAGTGCATCAGAAAGTGTTCAAGGTTGGTGAAGTTTGTGGTGCAAAGTGATCAATTTCGTGTGCTTCATCAAGAATACACCAAAGTGCAAATTGATTTGAAGGCCAAGATTCAAGAGGAAATTCAACAAACTCGTGCATACAGAATCATCTAGAGCAAAAGGAGAGCAAGATCCAAGCCTCACAAGATCAAGATCCAAGAGATTCCTCATCATCCATCACATTTTGCTCAAGGTGCATTTTGCTTCCACTTGCTTAATTTAAGTAGATTCGTGTAGATTCATTAGCATAATCTTGATCTAGGATGTTAGGAGGTTAGTTTAGATAACTTTGGTGCTGTTTAGAGACAACTTAGTGCAGGTGCTTGAATCTTGATTGGCATAGAACTCCATGATTAGGGCGTTAGAAGCTTAGGTTTATAGTTCAGAATCATCACCATGGAATGTAGTTTAGTTTGATGTAAGTTTGAGTGAGAATCTTGATGAAAAAGTTCAGACCATTTCCATGGATGCAAGAGCTTGTTGCGCGCGGTTTTCATGGTAGAGGGAGTTTCAATGCGATCCAATGGTATAGTCGTGTAGAGGGGAAGATTTGGAGTGACTTTGGTGTTTGAATCGTGTGATTTCGTTGAGTGTGGAAGGAGAACCGCATGGTGGAAGTATGTGTGTGCATGGTATTTTAATGGAGGTAAACCCTAAGTTTCATAATCATTTGGAGAAGAGATAATCTCCACCATCCAAAAGCATGTTGACTATGGACTCCTAGGATGATCCCACGGCCGAGATTGAAAGACGAATTTGGTAAGACTTTCCCTCCCCCCTTAAGCGCTGCGTTTCATTTAAGTGGGGGGAGTGGGCCTTCATTTTTTTTGCTTTTCCCACCCCTATCCAGGCCCATGTGGTTATATGCACGTAAAACCATTCATTTTCTCACCCCCCAGCGTTTTTTGTCTTTTTATTTTGTTTCTGATTCTTATGGGCTTAAGTCAATTGATACGCGCACCCCCACCCTCATGGCCCATCATTATTTTTAACTAGCGTGTGGTGCTGATCACACCCCCCTCCTTTTAATTCATTTAAATTGTTTTAATTTTCTTTTAATATTTTTCTGTCTTTGAAAATTCATTAAAAAATGGAAAATAATGATTTTTTAATTCTTCTTTTTTCTATGATTAGATGAAAATGTGAAGAAAATTATAAAAATAAAAATGGGATTTTATTTTTTAGTTTGGTATTTTTAATAGATTTTCCTTCTAAATAGCTTTTATATTGTTTAATTTTGTATCATGATTTTGTAGGAATTATTTTAAGACCTTCCCTTAGGGTTTTTAATCCATTCTTTTTTGTGCAATTAGATGATGAATCATAGTTCCCCATAGGATTTTTTCTAGATTTTTAGAATTAAATTTTGATTAGTTTAATTAGGGTAGATTTAGGGTATCCTAATTAGGGTTTAAATTGTGTTTAGGTGAAGAATCCCTTTCTTTGATTGAGTTTTGTCTTGATTTTTAGGTAGAGGCCTATGTAGATGTTATGAGTAGGTGTTAAGGACCCTTGTGAATAATTGTTAGATTTTTCCCCATTAGTTTAGTATTTTTAGGTATTTTCTGAAGTTGCCTGATGATTTGGTCTGTTCAGTGGGTTATCTGTTCATCTGTGGGGTTTATTGTGGGGAATTTGTTGAGGGGCTTGTGTTGCCTTGAAGAGCTTGATGGAGAGCATCATGAAGTGAAGATTGTAGATCAAGATTCAGAGACCCAGAGCTTGTCTTGTTCCCTGTTGGTGAGGTTTGAGATCCTGAAGTTTGAAGGAAGTTCATGGTACTTTCCTGAGGAAGGCACTATGAATGACTTTCATTCTTTCTTCTCACCTCTTTCTTAAGTATCCAATGATGTTGGAGCCAACTTGTGAGTTTAATTTCTCCTGAGGAGGAATGTAAACTGATCACATGTTGTTGAGCCACATGGGATACAATTCCTAAGTGGAAGTCTCCTAGTACTTTCCTGAGGAAGGTCCTATGGGTCTATTCACTTAGTTCCATTAGTTTATCTAGGATTTCTCAAGTATCCAATGATGTTGGAGCCAACTTGTGAGTTTAATTTCTCCTGAGGAGGAATGTAAACTGATCACATGTTGTTGAGCCACATGGGATACAACTCCTAAGTGGGAGCCTCCTAGTACTTTCCTGAGGAAGGTCCTATGGGTCTGTTCATTTAGTTCCACTAGTTCAGATAGGATTTCCTAAATATCCAGTGATGTTGGAGCCTGCTTGTGAGTTTAATTTCTCCTGAGGAGGAATATAAACTGATCACAGTGGTTGAGCCACATAGGGTATGACTCCTGAGTATACACCTCTTAGTGTTCTCCTGAGGAAGACACTATGAGTCTGCTTGCTTAGCTCCCTCTCTTTGGTAAGCTTGTTCTGAAGCTTGAAGAATGGGATTGATTTCTCTTGTTTAGGGTTTTGCTTTGCTTAGATTTGATTCAGATTCTGTGTTAGGGTCAGGATTAGAGAATAGATGATTCTTTCTCAAGTGTGTTTGTTTGCCTGATGGCACTTCATTTCCTTTATCTGTTCATTGCTTGATAGCATGTTGATTATTTTCAGTATGATTGCTGTTATTTCATGACTGGCTTGAGGTCGAGATGAGCTTGTGGAGGCTGAAACCCCACACACATTTCCTCCCTCACTTGCATTGCATGCATTTTACTGTTAAAGCTGATGTTTTTGTCTGTTTTGGTGTATCATTGACATGATCCCTTAGGACTCTCACTTCCTCTGGTGAGGATTTGATGATAGACTTTTAGGTTGAAACCTATGCATGACAACATCTAGGAGTTCCCTGTTCAAACCTCAACCATAGGATGAATCCATGGCATGATAATAGTAGGACTTGATAGTCTCCCTCCTAGTTGAGCCTTTTTTCCCGTAGTTTCCCGAACTACGTTTGCTCTGATCTTTCATACCAGATGAAAGTACGTAGGCATAGGATGCGACATCCTAGCGAGCAACCTTTCCCCCGTGATCCCCCGTAGTTAGCCGAACTACGTTGACTCTGATTTCTCATTCTCTGATGAGAATACGTAGGCATAAAGTGCGATGCTTTGCCGAGTCATTTTTCTTTTCTTTTTCAGCCAGCCTTGATAGGTAGATAGATTATAACCAACCCGTCCAAGTAAACAAACAAGCGAGGATCCCGTCGAGTACGACGGACGTGAGGGGTGCTAACACCTTCCCCTTGCGTAACCGACTCCCGAACCCAGACAATGGTTGCGATGACCTTGTCTTACCCTTTTTCGTCAGGTTTTTCCGATCGTTTCCTTTCCCGCTCTGAGGGATAAATAACGAAAGGTGGCGACTCTTCTGTTTTGCCGGCACCTTATTTTCGCGCAAGCGACACCATGCTTCCCTCAAGAACTGTCAAATACATAATCAAGGGTCTCCCTGCCACTGGAGGTATCAAAATAGGAGGCTCCTGCAAATACTGCTTTATTTTATCGAACGCCTTTTGACAATTTTCATTCCATGTTACCGCCTGGTCTTTCTTCAACAGCTTGAATAATGGTTCACACGTAGCAGTTAGGTGAGATATGAACCGAGCGATGTAGTTTAACCTCCCTAAAAACCCGCGCACCTCTTTTTCTGTTCTAGGCGTCGGCATCTCTTGTATCGCTTTTATTTTTGCAGGATCGAACTCTATTCCTTTTTCACTCACGATAAACCCCAGCAGTTTACCCGACCTCACCCCGAAGGTGCACTTGTTAGGGTTCAGTCTCAGCCTGAACTTCTTAAGCCTTTTGAATAACTTCAGCAAATTCACCAGATGCTCTTCCTCCGTTTGGGATTTGGCAATCATATCGTCAACATAAACTTCGATCTCTTTATGCATCATATCATGGAAAAGAGTCGTCATTGCACGCTGATACGTTGCCCCAGCATTCTTTAGTCCAAAGGGCATCACTTTATAACAAAATGTTCCCCAAGGCGTTATGAAAGTAGTCTTCTCCATGTCCTCTGGCGCCATTTTAATCTGATTATAGCCCGAGAAGCCATCCATGAAGGAGAATACGGAGAATTGAGCAGTGTTGTCAACTAGCACATCGATATGAGGAAGCGGAAAATCATCTTTCGGGCTCGCTTTATTCAAATCTCGGTAATCCACGCACATTCTCACTTTACCGTCTTTCTTTAGCACTGGTACAATGTTAGCGACCCATGAGGGATATTTTGTCACAGCTAGGAAACCAGCATCCCACTGTTTTTGAACCTCCTCCTTAATTTTCACTGCCATATCGGGTCTAGTTCTGCGAAGTTTCTGCTTGACCGGCGGGCATTCTTCTTTCAACGGCAGACGGTGCACAACCATATCTGTATCAAGCCCAGGCATGTCTTCGTACGACCAAGCGAACACATCACTATACTCTCTGAGCATTTTAACCAATCTTCGTTTGATGTCGCTCTGCAGCGCGGCTCCTATACGGATGTTCTTTTCAACCCCTTCCGACCCCAGGTTAATAATTTCGATGACCTCCTCATGAGGCAGAATGACACGCTCTTCTTGCTTTACTAACCAAGACAATTCTTCGGGAACGTCACCATCTTCAACAATCTCTTCTTCGGCCTGAAATACCGGATGCTCAAGGTCGGGACGAGTCATAGGTGGTTCAATGATGTCATCTGAATATGTTATCCTGCAAAAGGAATGGTTAAATGCTTCAAAATGCGTATAAAGCGAATAACCACGTTGCCATTTTATGTAAACACAAAACAAGAAAAACAGAGATCGCAATATTTGCACATGAAAAAACGAGTTTTATTTAATGATAAACACACAATGTTCATAACAGCACGGCCCTAAGCAAATCATGATGCCCCGGGCAAGACACCAGATTGTTCAACAATTAAAAAAACAAAGCATTACTGTTTAAGAGTCACAGGAACAATCTCCTGAATAGACCAATTGCACAATCCTTGTCCTGGCACGCTCGGCTGAATCCAGGCGTCCATATCGCAATCGCTGTCTCCTTCGTCAGACTCTGAAGCAGCATTGATGGTCTCGTGACATATTCCACCAGCAGTAATAGTTATTGGTCCTCTGAAACGGGGTGCCCCCACAGCAGGTGTTGATGACGACGGTTGATATCCCAGCCCGAATCGGTCCATCTTTACGGGAATATCCAGCACTTTGCCCCAGCCCTTTGTCTCACCAGTCTCTACTAGAGCTTGAGCTTCTTTATATGACGAGAAGGCTACTTCTGACGCTTTGCTCGGCCCGGGACCTTTGTCTTTGATGCGCAACCCTTCAAATGCCTGGCAGGGTGTTTCGTGAATCTCGCCATCGACCTCCACATACTTAAATGATGACAGGTGGCTGACCAGTATATCTTCTTCTCCGCAGACCGTGACCACGCTGTCTCCTACCATATATTTCAACTTTTGATGCAAGGTAGACGTGACTGCCCCAACACCATGAATCCAGGGTCGTCCGAGAAGGCAGCTATATGCAGGCTGCATGTCCATGATATAAAACTCAGTCGCGAATACCTCCGGCCCCACCTGTAGAGGCAATGTTATGGATCCAAATACTGTTCTTCGCGTACCATCAAATGCCCTGTACACCAAGTCACTGGGCGTACACAAGATTCCTCTGACATCTAGTTTCATCATCGCTTTCTTGGGCAGCACGTTTAAGGACGATCCGGTGTCTACCAGTACATGCGACATGACTGATCCTCTACACTCGAAAGAGACGTGCAGCGCCATATTATGCTCTCTCCCCTTCGGGGTTAAATCGAAGTCTGTAAAGCCCAAGCTATGGCCTGCGTTTACATGCGCCAACACCCCCTCCAGCTGATTTACGGAAACATCTTAGGGTACGAAGGAAGTATCCAGGACTTCCAACAATGCATTTCTGTGAGCTTCAGAGCACAATAGCAACGACAATATAGATATCTTGGACGGCGTCTGTTGCAGATGCTCAACTATCTTATAATCACTTTTACGAATCAAGCGCATGAACTCTTCCACATATTTCGATGCCGCTTCTTTTTCGTTTCCCTGCACTGGGACATTCTCAATCATCTTTCCCTTTCCCTTCGCCAGTCTTTCAGCCTCTACCTCAAGCGATATGAAGATTCTCCCACTCCTTGTCATACCTCCGGTACCAACAACGTTGTCTACAGTCTCAGCTGGCTGCTTATTAACATCAATTTTTACTCCGTCACAATACACTTCCAACCCATAGGACCATGGGACTGCCTTAGTGCTCTCGTATGGGATTGGTCCGGCCTTGGTGATGGTGATCGGCGGTCGCTTGGCCGGTGCCGTTATGGTGATCGTTTTTCGAGGAATCGTCACAGTAGCCACATCACTTTGCTTGTTTGCTAATGCCCCTGCAGGTTCTTCAACTGCTGCTCGGTCAAATTGCAATGTGCCGCCATCTATTAAAGCTTGAATACCTTTCTTTAAGTCATCACAACCCCCAGCTAGGGTCCAGCACTCTAAACAATACTCGTCACAACCTGGATACACACCCCCCTGCAATAATCTGCTCTTTATCTTGCTCAACGGTGTCTTTAAATCGTCGACATTCATAATCAAATTCAAACCCTCCTCAGTTAAAATGGAGTTTGCCCCATGGTTGGGCATGGGCTTTTGCACTATATTCGGACCCGCCGTTCCAAAGTTTATAGCCTTACTATCCAATAGGTCCTGCACGACATGCTTGAATGCATGGCAACCCTCTACATCGTGGCCCGGAGCCCCAGAGTGGAATTCACAGTGCCTGCTTGCATCATAACCGACGGAGGAGTTCCTGTTATTGGTGCCGGAGTTCTCTTCTCTACCAGGTTCAGCCCTAGTAACGTCTGTAGAAAATCTGCATACGTTAAAGGAGGCTTTTCAAACACCCTCCTTGGTTTACCCCCCTGGAATCTGCGCTGGGCAGGCTGTGCCCCCTGTTGTGGCTGCTGTTGCTGTTGCTGTTGTTGTTGTTGAAATGGTTGTTGCTGAAACGGAATAGTAACGCTTGCCACCTGCTGCGGCTGATTGTACTAGTTTCGACCTCTGCCCCGGCCTCGGCCTCGGCCTCCAAACACTGCGCTTGCATCGCCCTGACAGCGCCCACCAAAAGCCCTTCTATTACTGCCTGTTGAGGTGGATTCCTCAGCTTGGAATCTTCCCTGTTTAATGTTGCTTTCAATCTTTTCTCCCATCAGAATTAAATCTGAGAAACTGCCCAAAGATGTGTGAAACAACTTGTCATAAAACATGCCGGTGAATGTTCCTATGAACATGTCATTCATTTCCTTGTCCTCTAGAGGGGGATGGACTCTAGCAGCCATGTCGCGCCATCTCTGCGCATACTCTTTAAAGCTCTCACCCTTTTTCTGGGACAACCCCTGCAGTTGGACCCGATTGGGTGCCAAGTCGCTGTTATACTTATAGTGAGCTACAAATGCTTCTGCCAGCTGCTTCCATGTCTTTATATGAGTTGGTTCAAGTCCCATATACCACTCTAGGGACGGACCAGACAAGCTATCTTGAAAGAAATGCATTAGCATCCTCTCATCAGTTGAATACACCGACATCCTTCTGTAATATGACCGCACGTGCACTTTCGGGCAGGTGTCCCCCTTATACTTGTCAAATGTGGGAGCTTTGAATTTGATTGGCACCCTCAAGCCAGGAACCAGACCCATTGTTGACATGTCTAAGCCCATAGCACTTTGATTTACGACCCCCCTCATCTGCTCTTCTAGCATTCTGATCCTCTGGGAGTCATCCATAGGCCCTTCGAAACCTCCACCGGAGAAAGCATCCTCTTGCTGGTCCTCTTGCCAATTACCATTCCCAGCTCCATACCCATCGTATCCGTTGTTACGGCCAGCTCTAATCTGATTCATGACCGGGCCTCGCCCCCTGATACCGTTCCCCGGAGCGACCCCAGCAGGTCCAAAAGCCATTAACCCAGCGCCATTTCCATTTCCGAATCCTCCATAACCCTGATTGGTCATACCAAACCCGTCCTGCCCGAAGCCTTGAGCGTTGAAACCATATTTCCCAGTATTATCGAATCCCTAGTCGTTGAACCCGAATCCAGCATTACCGAAGCCATTGCCTCCCATATTATCACCCAAGTTAACATCACCCACCCCAACATTGTGGACAGCAGTCTCGTTCCCAATTCCAATGTTACCGTTCCCAGCAGCAGTACCGTTATTCACATTGACAGCAGGCATGTTGACTACAGGTGGAGCCACTGGTGTGGGAGTACCATCCCCATGAACAGTGTCGACTCGCACAGACTGATGATCCTCATTTCCATGCCCAGCATTCCTGACCAACAGAGGATGAACCAAGGCTTGCAAGTTCTCCTGCCCTTTCGCAATAATCTCCATTGTCTGCATGAAGAGCGCCAGCTTCTCACGCATATCTTGCATCTCATTCTGCATTTGATCCATGATTCTTCGGCAGTTGGTGCGAGTGGAGTATCGGTGCGGGTGCTGATCTTCAATCCTGAAAAGACCTGGTACAGTGCAAGCAATGAGATACCGTGCAATAATCACCTGTAATGCAATATGAATATGAATGCAATGCAACACGTGTCTGTGCCTTAGGGAACATCATTCCCCGATTCTAGTGCGAATGTGCCAGTGCAGTGACAGTGCTAGCAATACGGTGATCGGAGCCGAATCATAGAAAGCCTCATATATTGCAGAGAAATCCATTTAGCCAAAAATACAATATCACTGAGTACAATAAGAAGGCATGACCTCAACCAACAATCCTGGTGATGGTCAGCGCTATGCAAATAAAGCATCAATACATGAAATGGTCAAGTACAATCATAAGCCTGATACTCTTCTAATAACTTCTTGGTCTCTGGATGACTTGGTCGGGTAAGCAGACCCTCGACAAGTTGGTTTCTTCTCTTGAGAACACGTCGCACATCACCGGCGGTTTCCTCCCATGCCCCTTCTCCGAAGCGATCCTCTAGCTTCCGCTTCTGAGACACAACTTCGTTCCTGCCTTCGATGGCCTTGTTCAATGCATTTTGGAGGCTGTATCTGGTCATCACCTCTTCTTCATACTTCTTAATGCTAGCCTTCAACTGCTCTTCGAGGTCAGAAATTTGCTGCTTCAATTTATCTTCCCTCTTTTTATTGTTGGTTAGCGTAGCATTCCAAGTCTTGTTACAAGAAGAGATCTCTCGGTGTGCGGCATCGAGTGCTTTCTTTTTGGACTCCAGCATGTCATGAGAGCTTCTGAACTCTTGCCCCAGACGTTCGCGCTTCTTTTTCTCCTCAGTCAACTCAGCACCTAGCCTGTTTACTAGTTCGATCTGCTGTTGGAAAGCATGCACAGCCTTGTTTTTCTCACTGCGTATCTGAGCCAGCTCCTTTTCTAACCCTTCATTAATCTTCATCAAGGCTTCCTTTTATTTTACAACTTCCTCGTAGGCCTCCCTAGTAACAGTAGTGGGTTCTTCCACCGGAATATGAACAGGGACTGGTGCATTTGGGAATGGCATCCGTAACTGTCTTGCTCTCTCTCGGATCCATACTTTGTAGGGTGCATAAGCCTGACAATCATTCTTCCCCAACAGTGGTTTCCCTCTTCTGTTAATACGCATCCAGGCATGCTGCAGCTTGGCTAGTAACTCTCCCTTCAAATCACCGGTGAAGTACAGAGATTCCTGTACTTCTTCCTCCTTTGGTGGGTTCTTCAACGCGTATCCAAACTGGCGAATGAACAGAGATGGATTGTAATTGATACATCATTTTCTTCCTATCAAAGGAACATTAGGATACCCAGAACAACTGAAAATAAGCTCAGACCCCAGCAAGTCTCGGTCAAACCACTCAATGTCTTCAGAAGATAGCCTCATCATGCGCTCTGGCCGGTCAGCGGTAGTTGCACTATCCACAAAAGGTCCCTTCAGGGGAAGATGGCTCTTAAACCACATGTTCAACAGCGGCGCACTGTCGCTACTGCGAAAATCGGCGCCGGCTGAACAGAAGAGTCGCCACCGTGCGTTATTTATCCCACGGGAGGGAAAGGAAACGCTCAGAGTAAACCTCGCACAACACGGGAAAGGTATGGTCGTCGCAACCAAAACCGGGGTTCGGGAGTCGGTTACGCAAGGGGAAGGTATTAGCACCCCTCACGTCCGTCGTACTCGACGGGATCCACGCTTGTTTTCGGGTATGGATGGTTATTCTATCTACGCTAAAGGTCAAGGGTGAAAAAGAAAATAAAACGAAAATAAAAATGAATAAAAATGACTCGGCAAAGTATCGCACTTTATGCCTACGTATTCCCGTCTGGAACGAGAAATCAGAGTCAACGTAGTTCGCCTACCTACGGGAAAGGAGGGGAAGGTTGCTCGCTAGGATATCGCATCCTATGCCTACGTACTTTCATACAGCATGAAAGATCAGAGCAAACGTAGTTCGGGCCACGTACGACACAAGTCTGTCTTGATTGTTTTTATACCTTCTGAAAAAGGGTTTTTCTGATTAATAGTCCAAGCGGACAAAAATGACGTTTTGATGAGTTCACATTCTTTTACGGAAGAAGTGTCTTTTATTGTGTTTGAAATATTTATTGTGTTTTTCTGTTTGTTTTGAGAAAGAAGAGACAGCATTCTAACCTAAGGTTGCGAAGGGAAACAAGCTATCCTAATGTTATCATGCATGGGTTAAGACCTAGTGTCTATCATGCTCCTCTCTTGCACAGAGAGAAACAGAGATCCTACGGGATAGGCAGAAACAGAAACAATAACAGATATATACAGTAAAACAGTAAAATGCATGGATGCAGCAATACAAGCGAGGCAAGGGAGTCCCACTCAACCTCGAACCTAGAAAACAATAGGCGAAAGTGAACAGGCTTCACTTTCAACCCAGCAGGGTAAACAGCAAACAATACAGTTCAGAAAACCAATCAATACATCAGAAATGAAATACAGCAAAAAGAAACAGCATCAGCAGCTCTGAATCAACAACTGGCTTCAAGCAATCTCCAATCAGCTACAGGCTTCAACAAGCATCAATCTCCATCTTCATGGCCTTCAGACAAGGGCTTTGATCATCAGTCTTCCATCTGCAGTGGCTTTTCTTCATGCTCAAACCTCCAGGATGAGGGATTAGTCACAAGAGTGAATTGGGTGTTAAGCAGTCAGCTGACTACCAAAGGTGGTGAACAGACTGCTTCTAACACAAGAGACATTTTCTCTCAAGAGTTCTATCTCATAGACACTATCACCAAGCCTTCCAAAGGAAGGGGGTGAGTGTCTTAGAGAGACTCTGAATCACAGAGAAGAATGGATGCAGACAAGGCAATCCATGTTTGAGAAACAATCATTCTAATCTAGAGCTCTGCCTAGCTCCTAAACTCTAGTCTCCTCAGCAACTGCTAGCAAGAAACTCCTCCTCAACTCTGACAGTTGATCTTCAGCATTTTGAATCTTCAATGGCTTCATCTCCACAATTCTTCAGCTTCCCCAGGGTCCCAGACAAACCCAATACCCATACAAACAATCAATAAACCCCAGAGGGCACACCACACCAGACAGCAGATATACAGACAATAATAATATCAGTAGGGGAATCCTAACTTTTTCTAAGGGATCTAATAGCTACCCATAGCCCATATAGTCCCATAACTAATCTATTCAAACCCTAAGTCCTAAGGGAGAAAATTGAACTTCCTAAGTTGTCACCTAAAAACCCTAGTTTTGTTCATGATATTCAAGCATTTATTAATCACCTAAAATTAACTCCTAAAAATGGGAACTAAAATATTTCTATAAGCCTAATATCTCATCTAAACAATATGAAAAGAATGATCAAAAAATATTAAAGCATGTGAGAGAACAAAAATCATAAAAATAATGCATGAAATGTAACTATTTAATGTGACATTTATTTAGAAAATATGTAAAAAATATGAAATAAAACTAAAAATGAAAATTTATTTTCCTATAATATTCTAGACATTTTAATGAAAACATGGTAAAAAGAATGAATTAAAAAGCATTTTTTATGAATTATTTATGAATTTTCAAAGATTAGTAAAAATTAAAATGAAATAAGAAATAAAATGAATTAAAAATGAGCCAGAGGGGGTATGAAAAGTAACCACGCCCAGTTCAATCCAGGATGGGCCTCATATAGGGGGTGCGAGTAGCGCTTTACCAAGGCCCAGGAAAAGACTCAGCATTAGTGAAAAACAATAAGAAGCGCTGGGGGTAAGAATAACAGTGAAAACACGTTAGAAATGGTTTGGGCCTAACACATTGGGGGTGGGGATAGCACGAGAGACTCAGGCCCGCCCGTTTCAATTAATGAAACGGTGCGTTTAGAGCCAAAGTTCTTCCCTCCAAACGCTCAGATTAAATGACAACCATTGGATCGCGCTTACAGTCAAAAGTCCAACTCCAAACGAAGGGCCACGATTTCATCTTCTTCAATTGGCCTGAAACTTAGGGTTTCTCTTCACCATGGCAGCCATGCACGACCTACATTCTACCTCTCTGCTCTCCTCCTACACGCCATGAATCCTCACGCCATAAACATGAAATCTGCTCCAAATCTCTCCCTCTACAAGCTTAGGGCATCAATTCGCTTTGAAATTCACCACATCAACAAATTCGATTGGATCCACACTCGGCCTCCATTGAAATGCACTGATATGCATCATCACCAATCTTCCCCAAACTTAGCCTAAATTGAACTACAACTAATGGAGATTAACACATGCTATCGAGCCACAATTATAACACACTAATCTAAGAGATATGAACACTAACAGTTTATGGCACCTGTCACTAACCATCACCAAATCGTTCCAAAATCATCTAGCTTACTCTCCTAACCACCTAGATCAATTCTACACTAACAAAATCAGGTCTAACTAACTGGATCAAACAGTTTGAATGAAAACTTACCTTGTGCAAAATCTTGCAAACAGCTATGGAGATTGATGATTTGAGGCTTCCAAGGCTTGAATCTTGATCCAATTACTCAGGTATAGATTCTGTATGCAGTGTTGTGATGATTCTTTGCTTGAATTATGCTGTCCACTTGCAACTTCAATCTTGATGCTCTTGAAAAAAAGTGCTCGAAAATGGATGATTCACACCAAAACTTTGCTTCAATTATGATCTATGATGATGATGGAGTCAGATTGAGTTGATTTTGATGAAAGTTGATGAAGGTTTTGAGAGAATTACAATGAAACTCCAATGAAAAAGTGTGAGAAATTTTGTGGAATTCTTGGTGCAAATGAAGCCAACCCTTGCCAAATTCTCCTTTCATGAATATATAGACCCCAAATGAACATTCTAGATCCATCTTGCACATTCCCTTGTTTTCAAACTTTGGCTCATTTTTGATTATGTTTCTTAAATGATAAGCAACCATGGATAACTTCATTTTTTCCTTCTAAACTCAAAAAAGTGTGTGAACCATTGTTCTTAGAATTGTTTTTCCATTCAAAATCATATATTGGAAGTCTCCATTTGGACTTGTAAATCTCCCAAACCATTTTCCAACTTGAAATTATTCACTTTATAAGCCTTTTTAGTTCATATTTTGACCAATTATGCAACATCATGCTATGAGCTTCTCCAATAATTTGTGACCTTCTTTCTAGACTTAAAATCCCATTTGGAGCAAGTTTGATGTTGTAAATTTTTCCATTTGAGACCTCCTTGTATGAGTTTTGGGTATAGGTTAAAATGACCTGTAATTCACAAATGCCCAAAATACCCTTTGCTTGTCAAGACCATAAGTTGAGTTCTCCACATCATATGAAGGCATTCCATACCATTCTAGAAAGCTAAGACAATGAGGAACAATTCTTATGTTGACCAAGAATTCATTTGAAATCTCCTTGAGGGGCAAAACTAGCTTGGAAGTCAAGTCACTTTCACAGACAAAAGTTCAGACACCCCAAATGACCTGTAACTTGCAAGGACCATAACTTGAGTTCTATAAATCTCCTTGAGGTCTTCCACCACTCAAATTAAAGGTCTTGAGATCCTCTACAAGTTTCATGTTGGCCAAGAAGCCATTTGAAGTTAGCATTTTGACTTATCTTGCTTGGAAATTTGACCTAAACTAGGGGATTTTACAGAGAAACCCTAATTTAGTAACTCCTCTTCTCCTTGATTTTTCTTGAATTCTCCTTGTCATATCTCCATATCTTTATTCTCCATGTCCAATGTTGATCCCCACATCTCTCCAATAGACTTGAATGCCCTTTTAAGTCAGTCAATTGACCTAGGGTTGACCTAGGGTTGACCCAGATGAAACCCTAGTTGACTGTCTTCAACTATAGCTCTTGTGCTTTCATCAATGACTTGTTTTCTTCTCCAAATGACTTTATAAGTCTCTCATAAGGTCTAGATGCTCTCCATGCTTTCACTCCACAGCTCACAACCCTCTTGTTGATCCTCAGATATCCTCAGCTAGGAGATGGACTCAAGGCTTGATCTGCTGAACTCTTTGCTTTCAAATTCTCTCCTGATGACTTGAATATGACTGAATTGGAATAATAACCTCTTGCTAGGCCTCTAGAGATGAAAATAATGATTGGTCCCCTGTTGAATGACTTGCTATGCTTATGCTATGCAGATAGTTAGTCTATATACATGATTCTACATGCAAATGCTAATGATGATAATATTAAAACATAAACCAAGGAATAAGGTTGGGCAAATTTTAGGGTGCAACAGCTGCCCCTATTCAAGCGACTTGGACCCGATTGGATGAAGAGCCCGGAGCCTTCAGACATTCGCGGCACGAGACGGTTGAATACTAGTGAAACCAGAAATTTGCCAACCGCAGAAATAAACTGCGCTCCTGCTTGGGGAATGACATTCGTCAGCTGAATCTGACTGTTAGAGCAACCCGCTGATCTCGCGCGACCGTGCTGGGGATTGGCTTCATCGTTCTGAAGAGGATTCTGTCATAACAGATTGCTTGCTTGTCCATGTTAGGACTCTGTCTGTCATCGATACGAAGAAATCTCAACCAAAACTTGTCCACGTTAGGACTCCACTCGCTGTTAACCCAGGAAAATCTCGGCAACTCCGCTGGGGATAATTCACCTGCATTTCCGTAAACTGAATTGTCCACGTTAGGAATAACACTCTTCCACGTTAGGAGTAACACTTCTATCTTTCCACGTTAGGAAGCAATCTTCTTTCCACGTTAGGAAACTATATCAATCTGTCCACGCAAGGACTCCAATGCCATTTGACATGTCCGCGTCAGGACTCCAATCTTTCCACGTAATGAATTCACCTTTGGTTCTAAATCTGTCCACGTCAGGACTCAACTTCTCGAATCTGTCCACGTCAGGACCCCAATTTCTCCGCGTAAGGAATAAACTTCTTTTCCATCTGTCCGCGTCAGGACTAAACTTTCCACGTAAGGAATCAATCTCTTTTCCACGTAAGGAATCACCATTTTTCCACGTAAGGAATAAGACTTCGTCTGGATCTGTCCGCGTCAGGACTAAATTCTTCCACGTTAGGAATGCACTTGTCTCCCCGTAAGGAATCCATCTCGATATGTCCGCGTAAGGACTCAATCTTTCCACGTAAGGAATACCAACTTCTTTCCACGTAAGGAATAAATCTTGATATGTCCGCGTGAGGACTCAACCTTTCCCCGTAAGGAATAAACTCGTCTTTCCACGTAAGGAAACCATTTTTCTTCCACATAAGGAATGCTTTTGATATGTCCACGTAAGGACTCCACTCTTTCCATGTTAGGAATACAGTCATTTCCGCGTAAGGAAACTATCTTCTGATACGTCCGCGTAAGGACTACATCTTTCCACGTTAGGAATAATAATCTCTTTGATCTGTCCGCATTAGGACACTGATCTCGTCTTGATTCGTCCACGTTAGGACTCAGGCGTCTTCGACTCGCTGAGGAAATAAGATTTGTCCACGTAAGGACTCACACGTCTTCGACTTGCTGGGGAAATACCCGCGTCAGGACTTACACCTTGTCAACAACACGAAGAAGGATAAATTTGTCCACGTCAGGATTCTTGTATCTTGTCATCACAAAGAACTACAAACTTGTCCACGTCAGGACGCACATTTCACCATTACAAATAACGATATCTGCCGAAAACAAAATGATCCACGTCCGGATACCAACACGGGTAGTAACCAATCTTTTGTCAACGTCATGACCTCCCTTTCTCCAAATTTCGAGAGACCGAATCTATCCACGTCAGGATTAACACACCTTACCAATCCGGTAAAACAAACCTGTCCACGTTAGGACGCCCACTTCTGAAGAAATCCCGTCATTCTAGGAGTAAATTGTCCACGTCAGGACTTAGTTCTTCAATGATCCTTACCCACAAACTTCTTAGCGCTGACGCGACAGCGACTTTGAGATGAACTCTACTGGGGATGTCTGAAAACCAACTATCGGACGCCTGCTCTGATAACCGGCGGTGGCCTCTGAAATTTTGATTCATGCGACCCGTTGATGACAAACAAACTCTGCTTGGGGATAAGAAAGCTCTTATCCTGGCCACTCTGGCTGGGGAAAATAAGATACATTTGCGTGAATGACTCTGCTGGAGACAAAGAGAGTTTTATCACGATAACTCTGTGGGGAATACCGCCGAAACTGACATTATCATTGAATATCTCCTGCCGAGATCTTGACTGTTTGGTGATTTATTTGAGCCAGAGCTCTCTCCACCTGAACTACTGGAGTACAGAAACTACTTCAGCAAAATAAATGCTGGAAGGGTAATGCCGACTCGCCGGGGATAGCCTGATGCTACAAAATTATTCCAGCAAAATAAATGCTGGTGTGATGAAGTCGACCCTGCTGGGAAGTTGGGAACTCAAACCACACGTCTTGTTGAAGTAACCCCCTGCTGGGGAATATAACTCAAACCAAATACCTTGCGGAGGTAACCCCCTGCTGGGGAATAGCAGATGTGCGTAGTATGATTGGACTTCCTGCTGGAGAGTGAACTGATATCACACAGGTGTCTCTGATAAAAGAAATGACAGGAACCGCCATCAACTCTGCTTTGGAGAGTCTTGACCTTCGAATTCCACTGGAAGGAAAGAACATTTACTGAAAAGAGAACTCCGCTGGGGATGGCTGGATTCTCTTGGGGAAAATTAACTGACTCCACTGGGGGAGAGTGCATGACCCTGCGGGGGGAGATGAACCTGTCTGAATACAGCTTTACGATCTCAGAATCACTAAACTCTGCTGAGGACGAGTAACTTCTCTGGAGCACGTCCTTTGGATAAGCTACGGCTAGCTGGGGAATTCTCTCCTTCTTCAGGAAGAACATGCCTGACCTGCGTGAGGATCAAGCCTTTCACTATTGCAATCTTTTGATCACCTTCCTCGTACGGTTATGAAACCTGCAACAACACAAACAAAACACGACAAGCCTATGCAATCCAAATCGATTCAGGTTAGTGACGTTACACTCAGTTAATTCAAAGCTTTAACAATTGTTGGCAAGGGCCAGTAATGTTATACTCATGCTAGCTTCAATAAACTTAGGCGTTTTATCATGCGCAAAACAGTAAAGAACAGGCCTCAAGTACTGAATAACACATTTTCATTGATTGGGCCCCTGAATGGGCGGAGTTTTTTGTACACGGGATGTAACTCCTGAAAAGAGGAAGCTACGCCAAGCAAATATACAAGTATGCAAGTATTCACAAGAAGCATAAATATTGACAAATTAAATCTTGTACACATGTCGGCAACTGGATGCAGATGAACATCACGAACTGATCCTCCCATGACTCGTCCGACTCTAATGCTTTCCCGGTATCCGTCTTCTGAAGAGGTTGTATCCGATAACTAATTCCTCAAATATATTCTCCCGCACTGATGCTCATTGAATACCAAATTCGGACCGCAGTCATTTGCTTTTCTCATCCCTAACTTTTGCGTGAACCGCCCTTTACGGGTTTTCAGTTCACCGGGATACCCCTTTTTGCCGAAGCCGCCCAGTGTAGGTTTTCAACTTCGCGGGTGTACATTTTTTCAATTTTATCCCTAACTTTTGCCCGAACCTTTCATTCTGTTTTTGGTTCGCCAGGATGCCCCATTTTTGCCTGGACTCTCTTTTTTCTGTCCAGCGGGTCTATTTTAAGCAAAGTATTTTTTAACTGCGTCCGAATTCACAGGTGATGCAAAGTCTTCCCCGTCCATGGTGGACAACAATAAAGCTCCTCCTGAAAAGACCTTACTGACAACGTATGGCCCTTCGTAATTGGGGGTCCACTTGCCCCTGTGATCTGCTTGCGGCGGGAGAATCCTTTTCAGCACAAGGTCGCCCGTCTGAAAGCTCCGCGGAAGTATCTTCTTGTCGTACGCTTTCTTCATTCGTCTCTGATACAAACGACCGTATGCCAGAGAAGCTAGCCTCTTCTCATCCATCAAACTCAATTGGTTCAATCTGTTCGTTACCCATTCTGCCTCGTCCAGCTGAACGTCTCGCAATACCCTCAGAGAAGGGATCTCAACTTCCAATGGTAATACCGCTTCCATTCCGTATACCAATGAGAACGGGGTTGCCCCGGTTGATGTGCGTACCGTCGTACGATAACCGTGCAAAGCGAAAGGTAGCATTTCATGCCAATCTTTATAAGTCACCACCATTTTCTGGACTATCTTCTTGATATTCTTATTGGCCGCTTCGACAGCGCCATTCATCTTGGGTCGGTAAGGGGAGGAGTTGTGATGTTCGATCTTGAAATTCTGACAGAGCTCCTTCATCATTTTGTTGTTCAGATTTGAACCATTATCCGTAATTATCCGCTCGGGAATTCCGTATCGGCAAATGATATCTCTTTTGATGAATCTAGCCACCACTTGCTTCGTTACATTTGCGTAAGAAGCTGCTTCCACCCACTTGGTGAAATAATCGATTGCTACGAGGATGAACCGATGCCCGTTAGAAGCCGTCGGCTCAATCTTTCCAATCATATCGATTCCCCACATTGAGAATGGCCATGGAGATGACATCACATTTAGAGGACTCGGAGGCACATGTATTTTGTCAGCGTAAATTTGGCACTTGTGGCACTTTCTTGCAAATTTGAAACAATCGGTTTCCATCGTCAGCCAAAAGTAACCTGCCCGCAGCAGTTTTCTCGTCATAGCATGCCCACCAGCATGCGTACCAAAGGCACCTTCGTGAATTTCCTCCATGAGAAGCTTTGCCTCTTTTTCGTCTACACAACGCAACAACACCAGGTCGTGGTTTCTTCTGTACAAGACGCCATCCGGGTTCAAGTAGAAATTACCCGCTAATCTCCTGAGAGTTTTCCGATCTTGACTGGATGCCCCAGCCGGATACTCTTTATTCTTCAGGAAATTAAGGATATCAAAATACCACGGTTTGCCATCAGACGCTTCATCAATAGCAAATACATAAGCTGGCCTGTCCAACCGAGAGATAGTGATTTGGGGAGCTTCGTTCCAGAAATTGACCTTGTACATGGAAGACAAGGTGGCAAGGGCGTCAGCCATTTGATTTTCCGCCCGTGGCACGTGATGCAATTCAACTTTGTCGAAGAAAGGCAACAATCTCCTTGCATAATTCATATAATGTATCAAATTGGGCTGCCGTGTCTCCCATTCCCCTTTGATCTGATTCACTACCAGAGCTGAGTCTCCGTATACGTCTAAATGTTTGATTCGCAAATCAATGGCTTCTTCAAGCCCCATTATACAAGCTTCGTATTCGGCCTCATTGTTGGTAACAGCAAAGGTCAATCGGGCAGTAAACGGGATGTGCGACCCGTGCGGCGTAGTGATAATTGCCCCTATTCCGCTACCGTAAGCATTCACAGCTCCGTCAAATATCATCTGCCATTTGGACCCCGACTCTGGTCCTTCGTCTGGTAACGGCTCTTCACAATCCTTCATCTTGAGATACATGATATCCTCGTCAGGAAAGTCAAATCTCATTGATTGATACTCTTCAATAGGCTGCTCCGCCAGATACTCAGACAACACACTCCCCTTTATTGCCTTTTGCGAGACATATTGAATATCATATTCGGTCAAGATCATCTGCCAACGGGCAATTCTACCTGACAACGCCTGCTTTTCAAATATATATTTGATTGGATCCATCTTCGAGATGAGCATGGTTGTATGATTCAGCATGTACTGCCTCAAACGCTTGGCGGCCCAGGCTAGCGCGCAACAAGTTTTTTCCAGCATTGAGTATCGAGATTCACAGTCCGTAAATTTCTTACTCAAATAGTAAATTGCATGCTCTTTTCTCCCTGTCTCGTCGTGTTGACCGAGAACACAACCCATGCTTCCCTCAAGAACCGTTAAATACATTATCAAGGGTCTCCCTGCCACTGGGGGTATCAAAATAGGAGGCTCCTGCAGATACTTCTTTATTTTGTCGAACGCCTTTTGACAATTATCGTTCCACGTTACAGCTTGATCTTTCTTCAACAGCTTGAATAATGGTTCACACGTGGCCGTTAGGTGAGATATGAACCGAGCAATGTAGTTCAATCTCCCTAAAAACCCGCGCACCTCTTTCTCTGTTTTAGGCGTCGGCATTTCTTGAATCGCTTTTATTTTAGCAGGATCGACCTCTATTCCTCTTTCGCTTACTATGAACCCCAGGAGCTTACCAGATCTCACCCCGAAGGTGCATTTGTTAGGGTTCAGCCTCAGCCTGAACTTCCTAAGCCTTTTAAACAACTTCAACAGATTCACCAGATGCTCTTCCTCCGTCTGGGATTTGGCAATCATATCGTCAACATAAACTTCAATCTCTTTATGCATCATGTCATGAAAGAGAGTTGTCATCGCACGCTGATACGTTGCCCCAGCATTTTTCAAACCAAAGGGCATCACTTTATAGCAAAATGTTCCCCAAGGCGTTATGAAAGTAGTCTTCTCCATATCCTCTGGCGCCATTTTAATTTGATTATAGCCTGAAAAGCCATCCATGAAGGAGAATACAGAGTATTGAGCGGTATTATCAACTAATACATCAATATGAGGAA
Organism: Lathyrus sativus; assembly: GCA_963859935.3. Taxonomy (NCBI): domain Eukaryota; kingdom Viridiplantae; phylum Streptophyta; class Magnoliopsida; order Fabales; family Fabaceae; genus Lathyrus; species Lathyrus sativus. The sequence goes on from OZ012737.1 coordinate 366,196,406, forward strand.
GTGGAAAATCGTCTTTTGGGCTTGCTTTATTCAAATCTCTATAATCCACGCACATTCGAACCTTGCCATCTTTCTTTGGCACCGGTACGATGTTAGCAACCCATGAGGGATACTTCGTCACAGCCAGGAACCCAGCGTCCCACTGTTTCTGAACCTCCTCTTTAATCTTCATTGCCATATCTGGGCGAGTTCTGCGAAGTTTTTGTTTGACAGGCGGGCAGTCTTCTTTTAGTGGCAGACGATGCACAACCATATCAGTATCGAGCCCTGGCATATCTTGATACGACCAAGCGAATACATCATTATACTCTCGGAGCATTTCAACCAGTTTTCGCTTGATATCACTCTGCAGTGCGGCTCCGATACGAATATTTTTCTCAACCCCTTCCGACCCCAAATTGATAATCTCGATAACCTCGTCGTGAGGCAGAATGGCTCTTTCCTCTTGCTTCACCAACCAAGACAGTTCTTCCGGAACGTCGCTATCTTCGACAACCTCTTCTTCGGTCTGGAATACCGGGTGCTCGAAGTCGGGACGAGTCATAGGTGGCTCAAAGATGTCATCTGAAAATGTTATCCTGCAAAAGAAAGGGTTAAGTGCTTCAAAATGCGTATAAAGCGGATAACCACGTTGCCATTTTATTGAAAAATACAAAACAAGAAAGACAGGGATTACGGTATTTACACATGAAAAAAAACGCCATTTATTTAATGATTAACGAAGCAATGTTTATAACAACACAGCCCTAAGCAAATCCTGATGCCCCGGGCAAGACATCAGATTATTCAACAATTAATAAAGCAAAGCATTACTGTTTAAAAGTCACAGGAACAAGCTCCTGAATGGACCAGTTGCATAGTCCTTGTCCTGGCGTGCTTGGCTGAATCCAGGCATCCATATCACAGTCGCTGTCCCCTTCATCGGATTCTGAAGCAGCATTGACAGATTCATGGCATACTCCACTGGCAGAGATGGTGATTGACTTTCTGAAATGAGGGACCCCCACAGAAGGAGTTGATGACGACGGTCGGTACCCCAGTCCGAACCGGTCCATTTTCACAGGAATGTCCAATACTTTGCCCCAGCCCGTGGCTTCTCCTGCCTTCACTAGCGCTTGGGCTTCTTTATACGATGAAACAGCTATCTCTGGCACTTTGCTTGGCCCGGGACTCTTGTCCTTAATGCGCAAACCTTCGAATGCTTGGCATGGCGTCTCATGGATCTCCCCGTCGACTTCCACATATTTAAACGAAGAAAGATGGCTGACCAGGATGTCTTCTTCTCCGCACACGGTGACTACACTGTCTCCGACCATATACTTTAACTTCTGATGCAGGGTCGACGTGACAGCCCCCGCCCCATGAATCCAAGGTCTTCCCAGCAAGCAGCTGTACGCAGGCTGTATATCCATGATATAAAACTCCGTGGCAAACACTTCCGGCCCCACTTGCAGAGGCAAGGTAATCGATCCGAAGACTGTTCTCCGCGTGCCGTCAAACGCTCTGACCACCAAATCACTTGGTGTACACAAAATCCCTCGAACATCCAGCTTCATCATAGCCTTCTTAGGCAGCACGTTCAAAGACGACCCGGTGTCAACCAATACGTGCGACATTGTCGACCCTCTGCACTCAACAGATACATGTAATGCCATGTTATGATCCCTTCCTTTCGGAGTCAAGTCAAAATCAGTAAAGCCCAGACTGTGGCCTGCATTTACATGTGCCAATACTCCTTCTAGCTGGTTTACGGAGACATCCTGTGGTACAAAAGAAGTGTCCAGGACTTTCAGCAAAGCATTTCGGTGAGCCTCTGAACACAACAGCAATGACAGAATAGATATTTTGGATGGCGTTTGCTGCAGATGCTCCACAATTTTATAGTCGCTCTTCCGAATTAAGCGCATGAATTCTTCGACATCCTTAGATGCTGCTTCTTTTTCATTTGCTTGAACCGGAACATTCTCAACCGCTTTCCCCTTTCCCTTCGCTAGCCTTTCGGCCTCTACTTCAGGAGATATAAAGATCCTGCCGCTTCTCGTCATGCCTCCTGAACCAACAACATTATCCACAATCTCCGCTGACTGCTTGTTAACATCAATTTTAATCCCGTCACAATACACCTCTAGCCCATACGACCATGGGACTGCTCTCGTGTTCTCATACGGGATTGGCCCGGCTTTAGTTATAGTAATCGGTGGTCGCTGAGCTGGTGCTGAAATAGTGATCGTCTTCCTAGGAATTGTCACTGTGGCAACATCACTCCGATTATCCACTGCTGCCCCTGCCGGCTCATCAGTTGCTGTTCTATCAAACTGCAATATACCATCATCAATCAAGGCCTGAATGCCTTTCTTCAGATCCTCACACCCCCCAGACAGGGCCCAACAATCTAAGCAGTACTCATTACAACCCGGGTAAACACCTCCTTGCAACAGTCGGCTTTTTATTTCGCTCAGCGGCGTCTTTAAATCCTCAACATTCATAATCAGATTCAGACCTTCCTCAGTCAGCACGGCATTCGCCCCATGATTAGGCATGGGTTTCTGGACTATATTCGCACCGGTCGTTCCGAAGTTGATAGACTTGTTGTCCAAGAGATCCTGCACAACGTGCTTAAAAGCATGACAACCTTCTATATCATGGCCCGGGGCCCCAGAATGAAACTCGCAGCGCCTATTTGCATCATAGCCGAACGGGGGAGTTCCCGTTATCGGTGCCAAGGTTCTTTTCTCCACCAGATTCAATCCCAACAAGGTCTGCAATAAATCAGCATAGTTAGAGGGAGGCTTCTCGAACACCCTTCTCGGCTTACCACCCTGGAATTTTCTCTGAGCTTGCTGTGCCCCCTGCTGAGGCTGCTGCTGCTGTGGCATTGGTTGCTGCTGAACCTGTTGTTGTTGCTGAATTGGTTGCTGTTGATAAGGAATAGTGACACTCGACACTTGCTGCTGCTGACGATATTGATTTCTTCCCCTGCCTCGGCCTCGGCCTCGGCCTCCAAATACAGCACTAGCTTCGCCCTGACGGCGCCCACCATAAGCTTTCCTATTACTGCCAGATGCAGCTGACTCGTCAACTTGGAACTTTCCTTGCTTAATGTTCCGCTCAATCTTTTCACCCATCAGAATCAAATCTGAAAAACTGGCCAGAGAAGTATGAAACAACATATCATGAAACAGCCCGGTGAATGTACCGACAAACATATCGTTCATTTCTTTATCTTCCACAGGAGGACGAACCCTGGCAGCCATATCGCGCCACCTTTGCGCGTATTCTTTAAAACTCTCCCCTTTCTTCTGCGAAAGCCCGGCCAACTGGACCCGATTGGGTGCCAGGTCACTGTTATATTTGTAATGGGCTACGAACGCCTCTGCTAATTGCTTCCAAGTCTTGATATCAGTGGGCTCCAACCCCATGTACCACTCTAAGGAAGGACCCGATAGGCTATCCTGAAAGAAATGCATGAGCATTCTTTCGTCAGTGGAGTATGCAGACATCTTTCTGTAATAAGCTCGTACATGAACCTTCGGACATGTATCTCCTTTGTACTTATCGAACGCAGGCGCTTTGAACTTGATTGGCACCCTCAGCCCAGGTACCAAGCCCATAGTTGCCATGTCCAGACCCACAGCACTCTGGTTTAGGACTCCCTTCATTTGCTCTTCCAGCATTCTAATCTTTTGAGAATCATCCATCGGCCCGTCAAAACCCCCTCCAGAGAAGGCGTCTTCCTGTTGATCCTCTTGCCACATACCGTTTCCAGCCCCGTATCCATCATACGCATTATTACGTCCAGCTCTGACCTGATTCATCCCCGGAACTCGACCTCTGTTGCCATACCCTTGAACACCTCCAGCAGGACCACCAGCCATAAAACCAGCACCGTTTCCGTTTCCAAAACCTCCGTAGCCCTGATTGACCATACCATAACCATCTTGCCCAAAGCCTTGAGCATTAAAGCCATACTTGCCAGTGTTGTCGAATCCCTGATCGTTGAATCCGAACCCAGTATTGACGAAGCCATTACCTCCGAGATTATCTCCCACATTGACATCACCCAGCCCAGCATTGTGGACAGCAGTTTCATTTCCAACTCCGACGTTACCATTCACAGCAGTGGTAGCGTTGTTGACGTTAGCAGCATTCACATTGACGACAGGCGGAGCCACTGGCGTTGGAGTGCCATCTCCATGAGCAGTATCAACCCGGACAGACTGATGATCTTCGTTACCATGACCAGCGTTGCGAGCCAATAGAGGCTGGACCATGGCCTGCAAGTTTTCTTGCCCTTTTGCTATAGCCTCCATGGTCTGCATGAAGAGGGCGAGCTTCTCGCGTACATCCTGCATCTCGTTCTGAATCTGGTCCATGACTTTCCGACAGTTGGATCGTGTAGAATAGCGGTGCGGATGTTGATCTGGAATCCTGTTAAGTACCTGAATCAAAGCAGGAGATAAGACACCATTCAAAGATTACCTGTTATGCAATATGAATATGAATGCAATGCAATGTGTCTGTGCATTAGGGAAGTTCATTCCCCCAGTTCTAGTGCGAAGGTGCCGGTGCAGTGACAGTGTTGACAATAGGAATATCGGAGCTGAATCATAGAAAGCCTCATACATATCAGAGAGAATCAATAAGCCCAGGGTACAATATCACTGAGAGTACAAAGATGGCATGACCTCAACCAACAATCCTGGTGATGGTCAGCACTATGCAAATAAAGCATACAAATAATGGAATGATCAGATCCTCCCAAAAGTTTGGTACTCCTCTATCAACTTCTTGGTCTCCGGATGGCTTGGTCGATCGAGCAGCCCTTCAACAAGCTGGTTTCTTTTCTTAAGGACACGGCGTACGTCTTCAGCAGTTTCTTCCCATGTTGCTTCTCCGAAACAATCTTCTAACTTTCGCTTTTGGGACACTGCTTCATCTCTGGATTTGATTGCCTTGTTCAGTGCATGCTGGACACTATACCGGTTCATCACTTCCTCCTCACACTTCTTGATGCTGGACTTCAACTTCTCTTCGAGGTCGGAAATTTGCTGCTTTAGCTTATCTTCCCTCTTCTTGTTGTTGGTGAGTGTAGCATTCCAAGTCTTATTGCAAGAAGATATCTCTCGGTGTGCTGCGTCAAGCGCTTTCTTTTTGGCTTCCAGCATGTCATGGGAGCTTCTGAACTCTTGCCCCAGACGTTCGCGCTTTTTCTTCTCCTCGGTCAACTCAGCTCCTAACCTGTTTACCAGCTCGATCTGTTGTTGGAAAGCATATACGGCCTTGTTTTTCTCGCTGCGTACTTGGGCTAACTCTTGCTCTAACCCTTCGTTAATCTTCGTCAAGGCTTCTTTCTCCCTCACAACCTGTTCATATGCTTCTTTAGAAACAGTAGTCGGCTCTTCTACCGGAATAGGATCAAGAATTGGTGCATCTGGAAATGGCATCTTCAACTGACTAGCCCTCTCCTGAATCCAAACTCTATAAGGTGCATAGGCCTGACAGTCATTCTTTCCCAACAACGGCTTCCCTGTGCGGTTAATACGCGTCCAAGCATGTCGCAACTTGGCTAATAACTCCCCCTTCACGTCACCTGTGAAGTACAGAGATTCCTGTACTTCTTCCTCTTGAGGTGGATTCTTCAGCGCATATCCGAACTGGCGAATGAATAGAGAAGGGTTGTAATTGATGCACCCTTTTCTTCCTATCAATGGCACATTAGGGTACCCAGAACAACTGAAGAGGAGCTCAGATCCCAGCAGATCTCTATCAAACCACTCCATATCTTCCGACGATAGCCTCATCAGACGCTCTGGCCAACCAACTGGAACTGTAGTCTCTGCAGCAGATCCTCTCTTAGGAAGGTGATTCTCAAACCACATACTCAACAAGGGCACACACAGGTGAACATTCTTCCCTCTTCCCTTCTCGTTCTTGTAATGCAGTGAGTGGTAGAGATCTCCGAGTAAGGTAGGTACAGGATTACCAGCGGCAAACAAGTAGAAAGCATCAAAGTCCACAAAATCCGGTATGTTGGGAAACAAAATTATGCCATAAATGCACAAAGCCAACACAGCATTGAAAGCAACCCAGCACCCGCTCTTAGCGTACTCCTGGGCTTTACCAACTAAGAACTGAAGTGAGAAGCCTGGAACTCCACGGGAAACAGTAGTCACAAGTTCAGAAGCATCAACATGCAAGGCTTTTGCCAATTCCTCCGGCTTGGGTTTGGCGTCATAATGAATGAATGGAACCTGGTTCTGCACGGGCAGCTCAACATACTCAGCGTATTCCTCCAGGGTTGGTCCCATAATAAAGTCAGAGAACGTAAAGCACCTCAAAGCAGGGTCGTAGAATTGCATCAGAGCATACAACCCATCTAACTCTACCTCTGTAGGTTTGCACACCAATCTCAATAATCTACCATAGCTCATCCGGAAACTCCTACGAACACCCTCATCAGCAAGAGAGATCAACCCCAGTAAAGGAACAATATCAGGCGTAGGCAATTTGTAAGCAACCGTTCTCCTTAAGCTAGTCATGATCAAACACTCAGAAGTCCGGGCACTAGAACTAGGGAAATGCAAATGCACCTGCAGCACAGACACACGTTAGTGAAATGCAAATGATAATGGATATGCAAGGATGCAATGCAAGTAACATTCAACAGGGACCAAAGCTGCAACTGCATAGCCTAAACCCAATCAAGAAAGGTCTCAAATGGACCATCCAGAAGTCATCAAACCCTGGTCTCAGATAGACCTAAAATAAAACTCCAACACTGGTCTCTGACAGACCTCAAACCATAACTCCAACTGGTCTCTGCTAGACCTCAAATCCCATCTATAACTGGTCTCTGACAGACCTCAAAACACCTCTCAAATGGTCTCTGACAGACCTCAGAATAAATCTCCAAATGGTCTCTGACAGACCTCAGAATAAATCTCCACATGGTCTCTGACAGACCTCAGAATACATCTCCACATGGTCTCTGGCAGACCTCATAACTCTCCATAAATAACCCGGATCTCTGATCAAGAAATAACCGGTAGTCTGGAGGTCTAGTTACCTGCATAACCCTGAATCCCCTCACAGGTGGGTGGCCCTATAACTGGCACAAGGTACGGCATCCTATGCGGTCGTCGGCGTCACAGACTTTCAGGGTTGATGATACGATTCCCAGAAGGAGTGGCATCATCAATTCCTGAAGAGGCCTCACTCAGCCAACTTCCAAATGATCGGTCCCCAGAGTCGACAATCCAACTAACCAGCAACCCACGCCAACCAAAGGAAGGGGCAGGAGGCCAACCAGAGGAACCTCGTCTGAGTGTAGATTTCATGGGACACCAAAGCAAGCAAAGCAAGCGGGCGCCCACTAATTTCTACTCTAATTCTAGGTGCACTCAAGCCCAGGTCCGGCTTATCTCTCAATATCAGAACACCCGTCACACCCCAGATACAGCAATAATAAACAATATATATAAAGCTGAAAAAAATACAGGGTTAGAAATATACAATAACTCCATACAAAATCCTCGACGGGAAAACAAGCGTTAGGATTGACTCTCTCAAGGGACGTTGGATCCCAAATGCATAAGGACCGTCGCAGTCTTTAGCAGCCAGGGGACGTTGGATCCCCAGCAGAGTCGCCAGCTGTCGCTACTGCGAAAATCGGCGCCGGCTGAACAGAAGAGTCGCCACCGTGCGTTATTTATCCCACGGGAGGGAAAGGAAACGCTCAGAGTAAACCTCGCACAACACGGGAAAGGTATGGTCGTCGCAACCAAAACCGGGGTTCGGGAGTCGGTTACGCAAGGGGAAGGTATTAGCACCCCTCACGTCCGTCGTACTCGACGGGATCCACGCTTGTTTTCGGGTATGGATGGTTATTCTATCTACGCTAAAGGTCAAGGGTGAAAAAGAAAATAAAACGAAAATAAAAATGAATAAAAATGACTCGGCAAAGTATCGCACTTTATGCCTACGTATTCCCGTCTGGAACGAGAAATCAGAGTCAACGTAGTTCGCCTACCTACGGGAAAGGAGGGGAAGGTTGCTCGCTAGGATATCGCATCCTATGCCTACGTACTTTCATACAGCATGAAAGATCAGAGCAAACGTAGTTCGGGCCACGTACGACACAAGTCTGTCTTGATTGTTTTTATACCTTCTGAAAAAGGGTTTTTCTGATTAATAGTCCAAGCGGACAAAAATGACGTTTTGATGAGTTCACATTCTTTTACGGAAGAAGTGTCTTTTATTGTGTTTGAAATATTTATTGTGTTTTTCTGTTTGTTTTGAGAAAGAAGAGACAGCATTCTAACCTAAGGTTGCGAAGGGAAACAAGCTATCCTAATGTTATCATGCATGGGTTAAGACCTAGTGTCTATCATGCTCCTCTCTTGCACAGAGAGAAACAGAGATCCTACGGGATAGGCAGAAACAGAAACAATAACAGATATATACAGTAAAACAGTAAAATGCATGGATGCAGCAATACAAGCGAGGCAAGGGAGTCCCACTCAACCTCGAACCTAGAAAACAATAGGCGAAAGTGAACAGGCTTCACTTTCAACCCAGCAGGGTAAACAGCAAACAATACAGTTCAGAAAACCAATCAATACATCAGAAATGAAATACAGCAAAAAGAAACAGCATCAGCAGCTCTGAATCAACAACTGGCTTCAAGCAATCTCCAATCAGCTACAGGCTTCAACAAGCATCAATCTCCATCTTCATGGCCTTCAGACAAGGGCTTTGATCATCAGTCTTCCATCTGCAGTGGCTTTTCTTCATGCTCAAACCTCCAGGATGAGGGATTAGTCACAAGAGTGAATTGGGTGTTAAGCAGTCAGCTGACTACCAAAGGTGGTGAACAGACTGCTTCTAACACAAGAGACATTTTCTCTCAAGAGTTCTATCTCATAGACACTATCACCAAGCCTTCCAAAGGAAGGGGGTGAGTGTCTTAGAGAGACTCTGAATCACAGAGAAGAATGGATGCAGACAAGGCAATCCATGTTTGAGAAACAATCATTCTAATCTAGAGCTCTGCCTAGCTCCTAAACTCTAGTCTCCTCAGCAACTGCTAGCAAGAAACTCCTCCTCAACTCTGACAGTTGATCTTCAGCATTTTGAATCTTCAATGGCTTCATCTCCACAATTCTTCAGCTTCCCCAGGGTCCCAGACAAACCCAATACCCATACAAACAATCAATAAACCCCAGAGGGCACACCACACCAGACAGCAGATATACAGACAATAATAATATCAGTAGGGGAATCCTAACTTTTTCTAAGGGATCTAATAGCTACCCATAGCCCATATAGTCCCATAACTAATCTATTCAAACCCTAAGTCCTAAGGGAGAAAATTGAACTTCCTAAGTTGTCACCTAAAAACCCTAGTTTTGTTCATGATATTCAAGCATTTATTAATCACCTAAAATTAACTCCTAAAAATGGGAACTAAAATATTTCTATAAGCCTAATATCTCATCTAAACAATATGAAAAGAATGATCAAAAAATATTAAAGCATGTGAGAGAACAAAAATCATAAAAATAATGCATGAAATGTAACTATTTAATGTGACATTTATTTAGAAAATATGTAAAAAATATGAAATAAAACTAAAAATGAAAATTTATTTTCCTATAATATTCTAGACATTTTAATGAAAACATGGTAAAAAGAATGAATTAAAAAGCATTTTTTATGAATTATTTATGAATTTTCAAAGATTAGTAAAAATTAAAATGAAATAAGAAATAAAATGAATTAAAAATGAGCCAGAGGGGGTATGAAAAGTAACCACGCCCAGTTCAATCCAGGATGGGCCTCATATAGGGGGTGCGAGTAGCGCTTTACCAAGGCCCAGGAAAAGACTCAGCATTAGTGAAAAACAATAAGAAGCGCTGGGGGTAAGAATAACAGTGAAAACACGTTAGAAATGGTTTGGGCCTAACACATTGGGGGTGGGGATAGCACGAGAGACTCAGGCCCGCCCGTTTCAATTAATGAAACGGTGCGTTTAGAGCCAAAGTTCTTCCCTCCAAACGCTCAGATTAAATGACAACCATTGGATCGCGCTTACAGTCAAAAGTCCAACTCCAAACGAAGGGCCACGATTTCATCTTCTTCAATTGGCCTGAAACTTAGGGTTTCTCTTCACCATGGCAGCCATGCACGACCTACATTCTACCTCTCTGCTCTCCTCCTACACGCCATGAATCCTCACGCCATAAACATGAAATCTGCTCCAAATCTCTCCCTCTACAAGCTTAGGGCATCAATTCGCTTTGAAATTCACCACATCAACAAATTCGATTGGATCCACACTCGGCCTCCATTGAAATGCACTGATATGCATCATCACCAATCTTCCCCAAACTTAGCCTAAATTGAACTACAACTAATGGAGATTAACACATGCTATCGAGCCACAATTATAACACACTAATCTAAGAGATATGAACACTAACAGTTTATGGCACCTGTCACTAACCATCACCAAATCGTTCCAAAATCATCTAGCTTACTCTCCTAACCACCTAGATCAATTCTACACTAACAAAATCAGGTCTAACTAACTGGATCAAACAGTTTGAATGAAAACTTACCTTGTGCAAAATCTTGCAAACAGCTATGGAGATTGATGATTTGAGGCTTCCAAGGCTTGAATCTTGATCCAATTACTCAGGTATAGATTCTGTATGCAGTGTTGTGATGATTCTTTGCTTGAATTATGCTGTCCACTTGCAACTTCAATCTTGATGCTCTTGAAAAAAAGTGCTCGAAAATGGATGATTCACACCAAAACTTTGCTTCAATTATGATCTATGATGATGATGGAGTCAGATTGAGTTGATTTTGATGAAAGTTGATGAAGGTTTTGAGAGAATTACAATGAAACTCCAATGAAAAAGTGTGAGAAATTTTGTGGAATTCTTGGTGCAAATGAAGCCAACCCTTGCCAAATTCTCCTTTCATGAATATATAGACCCCAAATGAACATTCTAGATCCATCTTGCACATTCCCTTGTTTTCAAACTTTGGCTCATTTTTGATTATGTTTCTTAAATGATAAGCAACCATGGATAACTTCATTTTTTCCTTCTAAACTCAAAAAAGTGTGTGAACCATTGTTCTTAGAATTGTTTTTCCATTCAAAATCATATATTGGAAGTCTCCATTTGGACTTGTAAATCTCCCAAACCATTTTCCAACTTGAAATTATTCACTTTATAAGCCTTTTTAGTTCATATTTTGACCAATTATGCAACATCATGCTATGAGCTTCTCCAATAATTTGTGACCTTCTTTCTAGACTTAAAATCCCATTTGGAGCAAGTTTGATGTTGTAAATTTTTCCATTTGAGACCTCCTTGTATGAGTTTTGGGTATAGGTTAAAATGACCTGTAATTCACAAATGCCCAAAATACCCTTTGCTTGTCAAGACCATAAGTTGAGTTCTCCACATCATATGAAGGCATGCCATACCATTCTAGAAAGCTAAGACAATGAGGAACAATTCTTATGTTGACCAAGAATTCATTTGAAATCTCCTTGAGGGGCAAAACTAGCTTGGAAGTCAAGTCACTTTCACAGACAAAAGTTCAGACACCCCAAATGACCTGTAACTTGCAAGGACCATAACTTGAGTTCTATAAATCTCCTTGAGGTCTTCCACCACTCAAATTAAAGGTCTTGAGATCCTCTACAAGTTTCATGTTGGCCAAGAAGCCATTTGAAGTTAGCATTTTGACTTATCTTGCTTGGAAATTTGACCTAAACTAGGGGATTTTACAGAGAAACCCTAATTTAGTAACTCCTCTTCTCCTTGATTTTTCTTGAATTCTCCTTGTCATATCTCCATATCTTTATTCTCCATGTCCAATGTTGATCCCCACATCTCTCCAATAGACTTGAATGCCCTTTTAAGTCAGTCAATTGACCTAGGGTTGACCTAGGGTTGACCCAGATGAAACCCTAGTTGACTGTCTTCAACTATAGCTCTTGTGCTTTCATCAATGACTTGTTTTCTTCTCCAAATGACTTTATAAGTCTCTCATAAGGTCTAGATGCTCTCCATGCTTTCACTCCACAGCTCACAACCCTCTTGTTGATCCTCAGATATCCTCAGCTAGGAGATGGACTCAAGGCTTGATCTGCTGAACTCTTTGCTTTCAAATTCTCTCCTGATGACTTGAATATGACTGAATTGGAATAATAACCTCTTGCTAGGCCTCTAGAGATGAAAATAATGATTGGTCCCCTGTTGAATGACTTGCTATGCTTATGCTATGCAGATAGTTAGTCTATATACATGATTCTACATGCAAATGCTAATGATGATAATATTAAAACATAAACCAAGGAATAAGGTTGGGCAAATTTTAGGGTGCAACACGCACAACAGTAAACAGTCTTTCCCCTTCTGTTTTCATTTTTGTAGTGCAATGAATGATAGAGATCTCCAATCAAAGTGGGTACCGGGTTGCCAGCAGCAAACAGATGGAAAGCGTCTAAGTCCACAAAATTGGGTAAGTTGGGAAACAACACTATTCCGTAGATGCATAGAGCCAAGATAGCATTAAAGACTATCCAGCACCCGTTCTTGGCATACTCTTGAGCTTTGCCAACCAGAAAATCAAGGGAGAAACCTGGAACCCCTAGCCAAGAAGTCACCAACAGTTCAGCAACGTTCATGTGCAAGGCCTTAGCTAAGTCCTCCAACTTGGGCTCAGCAGCAGAGTGAATAAAGGGAACCTTATTCTGTACTGGTAACTCCATAAACTCTACATACTCTTCCATGGTAGGCCCCAAAATAAAGTCAGCAAACATGAAACATCTCAATGCAGGGTCATAGAATTGCATCAAGGTGTACAGCCCATTCATCTCAACAGCAGTTGGCTTGCAGACTAGTCTCAGCAATCTTCCATGACTCATCCTGAAACTTCTCCTAACCTCCTCGTCAGCAAGGGATATCAGACCAAGTAAAGGAGTAATGTCAGGTGTAGGCAACTTATACGCAACTGTCTTCCTCAAACCAGCCATGATCAATAAGCAGAAGTCCGGGCACTAGAACCAGGGAATATGCAAATGCACCTGCAGCACAGACACACGTTAATGGGATGCAATGATAATGGGTATGCAAACAATGCAATGCAAATACATGCAACAGGGATCAAATGACGTGGCTGAGAAGCCTGAACCATATCAAATGTCTCAGATAGACCCTCCAGGATTCCTCAAACCCTTGTCTCTGACAGACCTAATACAAAAGCTCCAACACCGGTCTTTGATAGACCCCATGTCATAACTCTGACTGGTCTCTGACAGACCCCATATCATAACTCCAACTGGTCTCTGACAGACCTCAACCATAACTCTGACTGGTCTCTAACAGACCTCATAACTCTCCATAAATACCCAGGATCTCAGATCAAGAAACATACCGGTAGTCTGAAGGTCTAGTTACCTGCATAACCCCAAACCCTCTCACAGGTAGGTGCCCTAGTAACTGACAAAGGTATGGCATCCTATGCGGTCGTCGGCGTCACAGATTTTCAGGGTTAATGATACGATTCCCAAAAGGAGTGGCATCATCAAATCCTGAAGAGGCCTCACTTAGCCAACTTCCAAATGATCGGTTCCCGGAGTCGACAATTCAGCAAACCAACAACCCCTTTGACCCAAAGGGTAGAAAAAGAAGTCAACCAGAAGAACCTCGTCCGAGTGTAGATTTCATGAGACACTAATGCAAGCAAAGCCGGCACGCGCCCACTACTTTCTACTCTAATTCTAGATGCACTCAAGCCCAGGTCCGGCTTATCTCTCAATCATAGAATCACCCGTCACAACCCCAATACAGCAATAATAACAATAATATAATGCTGAAAGTAGATGACGAAAATATAAATCCATACAAAATCCTCGACGGGAAAACAAGCGCTAGGATTGACCCGCTTAAGGGACGTTGGATCCCAAATGCATAAGAAACCATCGAAGTCCTTAGCAGCCAGGGGACGTTGGATCCCCAGCAGAGTCGCCAGCTGTCGGTACTGCAAAAATCGGCGCCGGCTGAACAGAAGAGTCGCCACCGTGCGTTATTTATCCCAACGGAGGGAAAGGAAACGCTCGAGGTAAACCTACCGCAAAACGGGGAAAGGAATGGTCATCGCAACCAAATCCTGGATTCGGGAGTCGGTTACACAAGGGGAAGGTATTAGCACCCCTCACGTCCGTCGTACTCGACGGGATCCACGCTTGTTTTCTGGTATGGATTGTTATTTCTATCTAAACTACAGGTTAAGGGTTAAAAAGAAAAGAAAATGACTCGGCAAAGTGTCGCACTTTATGCCTACGTATTCCCGTCTGGAACGAGAAATCAGAGTTAACGTAGTTCGCCTACCTACGGGAAAGGAGGGGAAGGTTGCTCGCTAGGATATCGCATCCTATACCTACGTACTTTCATACAGCATGAAAGATCAGAGCAAACGTAGTTCGGGCCACGTACGACACAAGTCTGTTTTGATTGTTTTTATTCCTTCTGAAAAAGGTTTTTCTGATTACTGGTCCAAGCGGACAAAAATTGACGTTTTGATGAGTTCACATTCTTTTACGGAAGAAGTGTCTTTTATTGTGTTTGAAATCTTCTTGTGTTTTTCTGTTTGTTTTGAGAAAGAAGAGATAGAACTCTAACCTATGGTTGCGCAGGGAATCAAACTAACCTAATGTTATCATGCATGGGTTAAGACCTAGTGTCTATCATGTTCCTCTCTTGCGCAGAGAGAAACAGAGATCCTAAGGGGATAGACGGAAACAAAAACAATAACATATATATAATAAAGCAGTAAAATGCATGGATGCAGCAATACAAGCGAGGCAAGGGAGTCCCACTCAACCTCGAACCTAGAAAACAATAGGCAAAAGTGAACAGAATTCACTTTCAACCTAACAGGTTAAACAGCAAGCAATACAGTCAGGGAAAACCAATCAATACATCAAGAATGAAACAGCAAAAATTAAACAGCCACAGCAATCTTCATCAGCATCTGTCTTCAAGTCATCATCATCCATCCACCAGCTTCAAGCAAGCATCAGTCTTTATCTTCATAGCCTTCCAGCAAGGTCTTTGTCTTCAGTCTTCAAGCCTTCAGTCAAGGTCTCTATCATCAGTCTTCAATCTGTAATGGCTTTTCTTCAAGTCTCAATCTCCAAGATGAATATCAGTCAACAAGATGAAATGGATGTTAAACAGTCAACTGCCTACCAAGGGTGGCTCATTAACTGTTAACATTATACAGACAATTTTCCCTCAAAAGTTCTATCTTTCAAATACATTCACTAATCCTTCCAAAGGAAGGAGGTGGATATTTAAAAGAGACTTTGAATCATAGAGAAAGAATGGAGGCAAACAAGACCTTCCATATTTGTGAATCAAGTTTTCTACTCTAGGGCTCTGCCTAACTCCTAAACCCTACAACCTTCAGCAGCTGCCAGCAAAGGATACTCCTCATCAACTCTAGAAGTTAGTCTTCAATCCCTTTGATCTCCAATGGCCTTCATCACCACAGTCTTCAGCTCTCCCAATCCCCAAGCCAACCCAATACCCCACACAGTCAAATTAATAAACCCTAAAGAGGGCACACCACACAGTCAAGCAAATGCAAGCAATATACTGATAGTAATAGTAGAATAGGGGAAGCCTAGTAATTTCTAAGGGATCTATTAGCTACCCATAACCCCTATAGTCTCATACCCCAAAAATTCAATCCACAACTCCTAAAATAATTGATTTACTACACCTATGCTATCTCCTAAACCCTAGTTTTGGTTCTCCTAATCACACCTAAACAAATCATATGAAATTAAGTCCTAAAAATTATGAATTAAATCTTATATACAAGCTAAAGGTCTAAGCTAATCAACCTAAAAAGAATGGATCAAAAATATAAAAGCATCTAACCAAACTAAAATCAACAAATTCATGCATCAAATTAACCACTATTTACACCTATTTAAAAGAAAAATATACTAAAAATATAAAAATAAAATGAAATGCCAATTTCTTTATATGATAATTTTCTTAACAGAATTATGAACAATATGCAAAAACAACCAATTAAAAATAAGCATTTTTCCATTTGTTATGAATTTTTGAAGAATTAAAAAAAATGAAAGAAATTAAAATGAGTTAATTGGGTTAGGAGGTGCAGCAAGCATTTATTTCAATTGAAACAAGAGAATGGGCCCAGACTGGGGGGCGCGCCTAGCAATGCGCGTCTGGGCCCAATGATCAGAAAACACAATCAAAAAATAAAAAAAAACCTGAAACGGTGCATATAGTAAGAATTTCAGTGCAATTGGTTTTGGGCTTGGAAAAATAGGGTGGGAATAGCAAGGGATTATAAAGCCCATTTTGAGGGAATAAATGAAACGGTGCGTTTGGCACCCAGGGTTCCCTCCACATTTCAGCTTTAAACCATGGCCATTGGATTAAGATCTGAGTCAAGTCAAACACCTAATCGTGTGGTCCTCCTTCATCTTCAACCTTGGGCAAACCCTAGAACCAGAAATCCTTCCCCATGCACGCATCTTTCTCCTCCTCTGTTCTCCCTCAAACCTCCATGAATTCACACGATGTAAAAACCAAAAGTGATCTATTCTCTTCCCTCTACACAGCCATGGCAATAGTTTCTCCTAAAACACACTCAAGCATCAAACCCGATAGGTAGAAGATTCTGATTCCACCATTATGCACTGATATCAACCATGAGGATTCCTTTTAATTATTACCCTAACACGATCTACGCACTACACTGATTAATCTGAGCTATACATCCAAGATTATCATGCTTTAATCCAAGAGTTATAAGCCACAACAGATTTGGTACACCTATGGCAACTTCCATGAAACCTTCTCAAACTTTGTGGAAATGATCCTCTAACATAAACTAACAATTCTAACCTAATAATTCTACATAATTCTAACTAATCTAACCAATTCGATGAGAAAACCAACCTGGTGTAAATGATGAAACAGGTAGAGAATTCTGCAGATTCAATGCTTGCAATGCTTGGGAATTGATCACCACACTTGCTTCTTGATTCTGTATGTAATGGATCTTGTTCAAACCTCTTGAATCTTGCAATCCCCACCTTCTTGCACCTTGGATGATGAATATGGATAGCATGATTTCCCCCTTAATTCAAACAGATTCTGATGTGAATTTTGCTCCTTGAATGATCTAGATGAGGATAGGATCAAGAACTTTTGAAATTGGTGAAGATTTGATGGAGTTTGAAGAGGTTTTGAAAAAATGGAAGAATGGGGTATAACTTGGTATTTTGATCACAATGATTCACCAACCACGAAATGAAGTTACTCAATTCAATATATAGATGGAATTAGAAACCTCTAGAACTTTGTAGAATCTTCTCATGCACACTTTCCCTTGGATTTTGATTATGTAACTTCTTTTGTAAGTAACCAAACATAACTTCCAAATTTTGAACCAAACTCAAAAATCCACTTTTGCCAATGTTCTTAAAACATTTTTTCCAATCAAAATGACCTATAATTTCATCCCATTTGGCCAAATTATGAAAAATCTCAATTTTAGGTTACTTTTTATTCATTAAATTCACCAAATTTGAAACTTTGAGCTATGAGCATTTCCAATCTTTCATGATCACTTTTCTATACTCAAAATGTCATTTGGAGAAAGTTTGATGTTGTGAAGTTTTTCATTTGAAGCTTCCTTGTATGAGTTTTGGGCATAGGCTTGAAATGACCTGTAATTCTTAGATGACCAAAATACCCTTTGCTTTCCAAGACCATAAGTAGAGTTCCATAAATCATATGAAGGCATACCATACCTTTCTAGAAAGCTAAGACAATTAGGAACAACTCTTGTTTTGACCAGAAATTCATTTGAAATCTCCTTGAGGGGTAAACGTTGCTTGGAAGACAAGTAACTTTTACAGACAAAATTTCAGATACCTCAGATGACCTGTAACTTGCAAGGACCATAACTTGAGTTCTATAAATCTCCTTGATGTCTTCCACCACTCAAATTAAAGGTCTTGAGATCTTATACAAGTTTCATGTTGGCCAAGGATCCATTTTAAGCTTGCATTTTGACTTACCTTGCTTGGAAGTTTGACCTAAATCAGGGGATTTTACACAGAAACCCTAATTTAGCAACTCCTCTTCTTCTTGATTTCTCTTGATTTCTTCTTGGCACATCACCATACCCTTATCTACATGTCAAATGATGAACCCCACATCTCTCAAATATACCTTAATGCCTTTCAATCAATCATTTGACCTAGGGTTGACCCAGGGTTGACCTAGATGAAACCCTAGTTGACTGTCTTCAACTGTAACTCTTGTGATCACATCAATGACTTGCCTCCTTCTCCAAATGACTTTATAAGTCTTCCATGATGTCTACATACTCTCCATGCTCAATTCAAATCTCACAACTTCTTAGATGATCTTCAGATACCCTCAGATAGGAGATAGAGTCACTGCTTGGTTCCATGACCTCTCTGGGTTTCAATTTCTTTCTGATGACTTGGATATGCTTGAATTTGAATAATAACCTCTTGATAGGCTCATAGAGATGAGAATAGTACTTGGTCCCTTGTTGGATGACTTGCTATGCTATGCTATGCAGATGATTAGACTATGTACATGACTCTATATGCAAATGCCAATGTAATTGAAACATAAACCAAGTGAAGAAGGTTGAGCAAATTTTAGGGTGCAACACCGAAGACCCAAGAGCTCTTGAGTATGCTAGAAGGCTCCGAGTGTTGGAAGAAGGAGTCAAAGCCTTGAAAGTTAAAGATGATGTCAACCTCAATGCTGCAGACATGTGCTTGGTTCCTGGCCTGGTATTGACTCCTAAGTTCAGAGCGCCGAGATTTGAGAAGTACAAAGGAGATAGCTGTCCGAAGCAATATTTGGTGATATTCTGCCGAAGAATGACTTTGTTTGTGCAAAATGACAAGTTGGTGATTCACTGCTTTCAGGATAGTCTGACCGGGGCATCTCTGAGTTGGTATATGCAGTTAGAGAGTAATCAGATCCGATCATGGGTGGATTTAGCCAGAGCTTTTCTGAAACAGTACGATTATAACCTAGACATGGCTCCTAGTCGCATGCAGTTGCAGGAATTGTCTTAAGAGAACAATGAACCCTTCAGGAAGTATGTTCAGAGATGGAGTGAGTTTGCTGCCAGAGTGCACCACCGCTTCTAGATCGAGAGTTAATGGGCATGTTTGTAGACTCCCTGGAGAGCCCGTACTTCGAAAGAATGCTTGGAAATGCGCCAAATTTCTCTGAATTGGTAAGATTAGGAGAACGCATCGAGCATGCCGTAAAAATTGGGAAAATTCAGATTGTTTTGGGCGATCAGGCTAGTGAAACTGAATCTCTCTGTAGCTACCAAACTGAAAAAGGAGTTGTGATCAATGCAATCATGCCAGATGTTGATTATCCTCGAGATGAATCAGTGAAATCTGTTGGTTCTTCATCTTCTGTGTCTTGTTATGCGGGACAGACAATTGCGCCTAGGGCACCATATCCAGAACTTTATGTCGCTTCTCTTACAAATCAGCGAACTCGTGGCCGAGGTTATCAGAATCAGCGCCCAAATCAGAGCAGGCCTCGTAACTACTTGGAACAAAGGAATGCTCCTTCTCATATAGTGCATGTGCCATATAGTCATATTCTACCATCTTTGATCCAGAATTCTTTGGTGGAACCTAAAGCTCTTAAGCCTATGCCAGAACCTTACCCTCCCGGGTACAATCCCCATGCTCAGTGTGGTTACCATGGTGGATCTCCGGGGCATTCAACTGAAGATTGTAAAGCTTTTCAGGAAAAAGTACAACAGTTGATCGACCAAGAGTGCATTTCCTTTAGAGAAGGAATTCTGGTGGTTCATGACAATTTCTCAGCTGCCTAAGCTCGTAGATGCAGAGGTTTATTTGCAAGAAGCTAGTGGTCCAGACAGGCAGGCGTCCTCAGCATTGGCAATCCTCGGACTTTTTTATCATTTGCATTTGTAGTTTCTTTTCTGTTAGTTACTACTTGCTGTTAAACATTGTTTGTTTCGAATGGTAATATTGATAAAGTGACTATGCATTTTTCCGAATTAATCATGTCGTTGTCACTCATTTATTGCATTGCACTGACACTTGCATTTCATTCACTCCAGTTTATCACTTTGATTAGCAAAGATTGGAGGGAGGATGAAGAAACTGAATACTCATAACTGATGATCGTATGCTTTCAGATAAAACCTTACCGATGACGTACAAGGCATTGTTTCAAATCCCCTAAACACTGGAGATATAAGGATTTAGTCCCTTGTTAACCACTTCGAGCCAAGAAGTAGAAGTTTTTTCGGACTTTTAAACCCTCACATCTTAACCCGGGGCAGGATAGTTGTCAGTTAGCTTGATCGAGCGTTCAAGTCTTATAGAGGAGTGTTGCCTTTCGAGGACCAATCACATCTTATTTTTCCCCAGAGGTCGCACCTCGTCCACCACAATGGTTAAACCTCACCAATCAGGAGTGAGACAGTTGCAATCCTTTCGGAGCAATCAAGACAGTCAGTGTCGCACGACTTGTTCTAAGAAAAGAAAAAGAGAAAGCCCTCTAAGTAAAAAGAAAACGAAAAAGCTGGAAAGCTAATACTTAGGCAAAAATCAGGGCATACCGCTGGACTTCAAAAGAAAAAATCGAAAAGAACTCAAAAAGAGTCAGTCCAGGCAAAAATTAGGGAATCAAGAGAATGAAAAAGAAAAGATATAAAAAGAAAAATCCTCGAACAAGGACAAAGTCGTGTAGATACAGACACCGAAAACGAAAAAGGAGTAACTGTCACTCCGAAAACCTTGTGAGTTCCTACTATTCAACATACCTCTCGAAGAGGCGAGCACTTGTGCCAAGTTAACTGAACTTTAGGATCGTAGATCATCACGTAGAAGGGGTGGGTACAAATCATAATTTGAGCCAAATATCTTTTGTTTCACGAACCGTGAACCCGACCACGATACAACCCTTAAAAGACCTAATTGAGGTAGGGTTTATTCTGAAAGCGCATTACGATAAGGTTGAGTAACCTGACTCCTTCATGATTTGCTAATCATATCCTTGTTGTATTTTTCATTGATCAAATCAGCACTACGTTTGAACTCTGGTTCATTCGTCACTCACAATCATGACACGTAAATGAGTGACAGCACAATTTTTTCAAAATCTGCATGAACACTGCATTAAAATTACCATTCGGGAATAAACAATTTTATTTGCAGGTCAGTAGCTGACAGGAAGGAAATTCCAACAGGGAATAATCGAACAAGACTGAATAACTCAGCAGTCTGGATCAGAATGGTGTATGTTGTGAACCCTATGAATATGGGGCATTGACTTCCAGTGAGTTCAGAATCAGTTGGTCTAAGGACAAGTCCCGAAGCATCGGTTGATTATGGGACAGTTTACTTGAGAAGCAGTTGATCAGAAGTGAATCTTCTCGAGAGCCAATCAGGGGCAATTATCCAAAATGCTGTGATTTGAGGATAAATCCTTCCAGTGTGTGATCAGATCAGGTTAAGTCGCTTCTACGCTCGTTCAAGGGGCAAGTCACTTCAGAGATAGTGAAACCAACTATGTTGATAGTTGTTTAATTGAGGTTGAATCCTTTTGTTGTGCAGATACCGGGGTAGGCCATCTGAAGGTCGTATTGTAGCAAGCTACTTTCTGTTCAGAGTGAGTTTCCCAAGAGTTAGATTGGAGCAAGTTGAGTTGCACTGGGGCAAGTTGTTCAAGCAAGTTTGTTCACCCTAACAAGAGTTGAGTATCGGGGAATCGTGTCATTACCCTCATCATTAAAAAACCTGAACCTTCGAAAAAGGTCTTGTCGTCATTGGATCATTATCCTATAGTTTAAACCTGTTACTTGACAGAACCTTGTAACCTTGTCATTTTCAAAGCCCAGTTCTCGCCTGGCAAACCGGTAACCAGTTCTCGTCTGGTCCACCTTTCCGTAAATACCAGTTCACGTCTGGTACCTGTTATTTTTCAACCATTTATTGTCTGGACAACCTTTCCGTAAACATCAGTTCTCGTCTGGTGTATGTTAGCTTTCAACCAGCCCCGTCTAGTCACCGTCTCTTTAACCTATTTGTTGCATCAGTTCTCGTCTGGTGCATGTCAACTTCCAAACCAGCCCCGTCTGGTCATCCTTTCCTTAACCTATCATCCGGTCAGCCTCGTCTGATGTTCCAACCGTAAATCCATTCTCATCCGATAACCTAACCTATTTTTGCTATCAGTTCTCGCCTGGTAGTCCATCTTTGAATGCTAGCCCCGTCTAGTATTTTCCCTTTAAAACCATTTTGATAATAATCTTTTTTCATCTGTAAACTAGAAAAAGCCTAAAAATACCCGACACGGTAACTCCTAGTGACTCACATGGTGTCACGTTCCCCGATACAAAGCTCGATTGATACCAGTTTCCCGATTAATGTTAAATCAGGATTACTCTTCTCAGCAGATAGAAGTCACGTATTGTCCCTAAAATAGTTGAGATCGCAGTTATTCCTCCTCAGAATAGGATCAGGAGTATCCTCAGCAGGTCAGAATGGATATCCCTGACAGCAGGGGCATTCTCAGCAGTGAGCTGTGCACAATTAACCCCAGTTTGGTTAAGCCCCACAGAGCAATCAGGTTGTCCAGGGTTTAGAAAGAGCATCCCCGTGCAGGGTCGTCCTTCCTTCCTCCAGCAGGTTGTCATTCCTCCGTCAGGTTGATCATCCTCTACAGAGTTTGTAACGATGAATTTGGGAGCCATCCCTCAGAAGGATTGTTTCTTCCCCCATGGAAGTTGGTCTCACTTTTCCGGCATTTATTTTGCTGAGATGATTCTATGATACCCGGTACCTCTCAGTGGAGTTGACGTTGCCTTCGACATTTATTTTGCCAAGCGGCTTTAGACCCGGTGTTCTCTGGCAGCTCGAGCTTGCATTTGCACTTGCATATATCGTCATATTTGCATATATACAAACACATAGCATCTCCATGCCGTATGGGGCATTGCATCTATACAAACGCATAGCATCTCCATGCCGTATGGGACATTGCATCATTTTCAAACATACGCATTTTGAAACATAAATCAGGTTGGTTAACTTTTTGCTTTCAGGTTGGTTTTCTCAGTAGGAGTATGGAGTTCTAGCTCAGAT
The DNA here is from genome assembly GCA_963859935.3 of Lathyrus sativus. Lineage (NCBI taxonomy): Eukaryota > Viridiplantae > Streptophyta > Magnoliopsida > Fabales > Fabaceae > Lathyrus > Lathyrus sativus. The sequence goes on from OZ012737.1 coordinate 366,219,672, forward strand.
CTATTACCAGGTATTCGAGGTCTCGCCGTGAGGCGTGTGATGATACGGTTCACCTTACTATTTTCCCCATAGAGTTGCTTGTTGAAGTTTCTCTTATCCGGCCAGCGGATTATTTTTCTTCAAATTTGCTGATACGCCAGCATCAAAGGGGTTTCATGAATCAGAATTTCAGAAATGGCCGCCGGTTATCAGAACAGGCGTCCGACAGTTTGGTTTCCAGATATCCCCAGTGGAGTCCGCCTCAAAGTTGTTGTCACGTCAGTGCTAAAAGGGTTAGGGGTTGGGACCAATAGAGTTAGCTACTGCAGAGATAAGCAGAGAAACTGTATTCAGAGTATCTTCCCATATGGATAAACGGATGTATTTTCCTACTGGTTGACAGAAGTATTTCCCCAGCGAAGTCACCGGGATTTCTCCGTGTTGACGGAAGGTGGAGTCCTGATGAGGACAAGTTTTAGGATTTCTCCGTGTTGATGAAATTTGAGTCCTAACATGGACAAGTTTATGATGGGATTTCTTCATGTTGACGAAGTGTGCGTCCTAACGTGTACAAAGGTTTGCTCTTGTTGAGGGGATTTCTTCGTGTTGACGAAACAAGCGTCCTAACGTGGACAAAATTCCATTCCTGTGTTGTTGAGATTTCTTCGGGTTGACGAAATGTGAGTCCTGACGTGGACAGATTTGCACTTATTCGTGATTTGACGAAATTTGGGTCCAGATGTGGACAAGGTTACTCCTGTGACGACAGAATCTCTATTTGTGTTGACGAATTTGTTCCTCTTATTGTGCTGACAAGATTAGTCCAATTGTGGACGGAGGTGTTTTTGAGAAAATAGCTCAGTGCTTGTGGTGTCACACATGTGATTGATGTTGAAATCAAAATTTTATCAGATAATTGACTAGTTGTTGCCGTAACAACCAGACTCAGTTCATTGGATATTGCTTCTCAAGCAGTTTTGCAGTTTATCTCCACGGTTGGCAAATTTCCGAGTTCTTTGGTATTCAACCGTCTCGTACCTCGATTGTTTGAAGGTCGTTTGCTCTTCACCCAGTCGGGTCCAAGCCGTTTGAATAGGGGCAGCTGTTGCACCCCAAACTTTGACCAACCGGTTCCATCATCTGGTTTATGTTTCGACGCATTTTACATTCGCATTCACATACCGCATCCATTGCATTTTTGCAGTCAGACTGATCTTATCGGGATTACAGCCTCCCCTGGCGTTTCAAGCAGTTCAGGCCAGTTCGAATAAGTGTATTTTGAGAATTTGTGCCCGTCTCAGTGTTTTTAGCTCTCGCTGTTGTTTTTGAGGAAATTTCGGTGTCCGGTTTTTACCGCTTATTTCGCTATAGTTGCGTAGTTGTTCTCTAATCGATTTAATTGGTTTCCTGGCATTTTTAGAATTTTCCCTTTTATTTTCTAGATTTTTAATAGATTTTGATAGATTTAATTGAATTTTTCTAGATATTAAATAGGATTTTTTTTTTATATTTTCTTATAGAACTTAATAGTTTTTTTTAGAATTTTAAATAGATATTTCTTTTTTTTAAATAGTTTTAATAAGATGATTGTTTCTAGATAGATTTTAAATATATTTTTAATAGGATATTTCTTTTTCTAGAATTTTTTTTTAATAGATTTTAAATTCTTCTCTTTTTAGAATTTTATTAGATGTTAATTGTTTCATTTTAGAATTAATAGGATATTTGATAGATTTAATTCATTTTTAGATATTAATTGAATTTGTTAGAAATTAATTGTTTTAATTCATTTGTAGATATTAATTGAATTTGGGTTTAGAATTTAATAGGATTAATTAGATGTTACTTAGGGTATTAATCAAATTTTAATCCTTTTAATTAGTTGCAGTTAATTAGCAATTAGTTTAGTCAGGTTAATTTCTTTTCGTTTAGCACTAATGATCTTTAATTAGTCTTTAATTGCAATCAGAGTTTTGTGGGCCAGGTGTTGGAGGCCCAAATCTAGCCAACTCGCTGCCACTTGTCATACATATAGGGTCCCACACGTTTTCATCTCTCTCTGCCACCTATTCACTCTCCACACTCCCAATGATTGACACATCACTCCCTGCATGGTGCCACCCGTCGCCACCTCACCCACTCCATGCATGCATGCCACCTGTTCCGCTCCCTCCGTCTCCTGAGGCCACGCGTCCTCCACACTCCTCCCTCGCCGTCGGCCATGCAACCGCCGCCGGAGCCACCCTAACCATCACTGGAAACCGTTTTTTGCCGGAAAACTGCCAATACGACGGAAAATTCATCAGTTTCCTCAGATCTCTTCGTCCACCTTCATGTCTGTTCATGCTTTTGTCAACAGAAATTCATGGTCGTTTTCCAGATTTCGTCTGAAACTCAACCGTTTTTCCAGATTTTCTTCAATGGTCACCAAGATCTCCCTGGAAGTTCAACAGAACTCATAATGTTATTCATCAAAATCTGGATCAAGAACTTTCGCAGACTTTCGTTTTCATCAAGATCTATCAAGATCTCACCAGGATCTTCACCTCAGATCAACGTCAAACATCAACGAATCTTCATGCGTTTTTCCAGCTTCGTTCGACAATCCCCAAGCGCTTTCTAGAAAATCTTCAAGCAAGATCCTCAACGAACATCATCAACATTCCTAATGTTGCCAGATTTCTTCAACTTTCAAAGAATCTTCCCTTCATCTGCGTCAAATCTGCAAATAAACCTCCATTTGTTTTTCGTCGTCTTCATATTGTTTTCAAGCGTTCATCAGTAGGCCTCAGATCTTTAACAACAATCATCATCTCGGATCAACATCATCTACAACGCCTCTGTTTTCCTCCGAACACCATGAATGCTGCAACGTCAACTTCCTTCGACATGCGTGGTTGTTTAGATGGCTGTATTTTACCGTTGTTTTCTTATCATTGATTTTTAGGTGGTGTTGACATTCGAATTACGGGATCGAGTTGAGAGAGACGAAGGTTCGCGGGAAGAGGTTTAGAAGACGGATGAAACGAGGTTATGGTGGGGAAAGAGCTTTCAGCGGCGGCGGGTGAAGAGGTAGGAGAAGCTTAGGGTTTCAGAGAGTGGGGGAAGAGAGGAAGGGAATGGGTTGGGGATTGGGCCTCAGGCCCAACGAATTTTGGACTGTACTCCCTCCGTTTCCAGCATCACACCCCCCGCCCCCTTTTTTTTTCTTTTTTTGTGGATGTTGGTTTTTGTTGGGCTGGGCCCAACGTTTTCTGAGCACACCTCCAAAATTACCAGCGCCTCCCCCCATTTTTGTTTTATTTTCTGATTTTCTTTTTTGCATTGTCGGCTGGGCCCAAAGTGTTTTTTCTGCTTTACACCCAGTGTTGCAGATTGTACCCCCCTCCCTTTTGCAATTTAATTTCCTTGTATTGGATGAATGATTGTAATAGATATAGTTCTATTTTTTTCTTTAGGATTATAGTTTTATTTTTCCTAGGACATTAGTGCATAGTTCTCAATATAGAATTTATATTCCATTATTTTTAGCATATTATAGGATATATAGATGGTAATATAGATTTTTTTCATTCTAGTTTTCCTTTTAGAATATTATAGATTTTAATATAGAACTTCTATTTTCTTTAGGATATTAGGGATTTAGATAGATTTGTTTTATGCTATTTTCATATGCAATTTCCTTTTAATTTCTTTAGAATATTTTCTATTGGAATTCGATTGTCGTGTTTTAGGAGTAGACTATTATTTCCATTTTGTGTTGGATTTCTTTCCTATTTTCTTTTCTATCCAATTTTATTCTCGATTTTATTGTTGGCTGGCCGTGTGGCACAATTCAATTGGAGAATGATTTTCGATATCATTTCTCTATCTTGTCTTTGACACGGACATCAATACGCTACCTCTGAGAGTTCGATTTCTCGTATAAGTCGAACCATGATGGTCTAAGCGTTACATTGGTTCTGATTCGAGCGTCCTCATCAAGGATCCAGAGAGGAGAAGATTGAAATGGAGCTTGCGCGCATGTCGAGAGCCAACGGAGCCGCTTCGTTCAACATCATCATCTTATTCAAGTCTTCAGGCAACCGTCGAGTGTTGTGAGCTGTATCGTTAGATACGTAGGAAATGACAGTTGAGGAGTTTCTTCTCAACCGTCTAGGATGTCTAGTGTGGTACCCTTAGGGTGACATGCGACGCATTCGCTCCTACGTCTTAGGTTCTTGCGTGTGTGTCCCGAGTTCCTTCCCGTTTAGGCGTAGGCCTGCTTCCTCTTTGTTCTCGCCTCCGTGCGATCGAAACCCCTTTCTCTCGCTGCCGTGCGATCGAGACACCTTCTCTTGCCCCTGTGCAATCAAGACTCGTTTTCCCGTCGAACTACGTCTGCTCTGATTTCTCGTATCAGACGAGAATATGTAGGCATAGGATGCGATATCCTAGCGAGCACAATAACAACTAACCTCTCTGTTCTCTCGCTGCTGTGCGAATGAGACTTTCCCACTGACGTCTGTTTCCCTTTCTCTTGCCCGAGCGCAATCGAGACTAGACCGTAGTTCTAGTTCCCGTAGGTTCCCATACCTTTCAAACCCGAAATACTACGTCCGTTCTATCGCACACAGGTAACGTCTAAGTCTCTGTCGAGCGAGCAACAAACACCTAACTGCTAGAATGCATACGCTAGTATCGTCAATCCCTTCTCTCACTCCTGTGTGATCGAGATCACCCTGTCTAGCCGTAGTTAGCCTGAACTATGTAAGTTATGATCTTTAACGCTGTGTAGAAGTATGTAGGCACGAGATGCGATATCTCGGCGAGCCAATTCCCCGTAGTTTCCCGAACTACGATGACTCTGACTTTCCCATTGCACAAGGGAATACGTAGGCATAGAGTGCGACGCTCTATCGAGTCAATTCTTTCTGTTTAGCCTTAGAAGCCGTAAATAGATTGTTTTTGCATTCTGTAGACAAACCAACAAGTGTGGATCCCGTAGAGTACGACAGACGTGAGGGGTGCTAATACCTTCCCCTTGCGTAACCGACTCTCGAATCCAGACAATGGTTGCGATGACCTTGTCTTATACCCTTTCGTCAGGTTTTTCCTGATCGTTTCCTTTCCCGTTCTGAGGGATAAATAACGAAAGGTGGCGACTCTTCTGTTTAGCCGGCGCCGATTTTCGCAGTAGCGACAGTGTATGGCAGTTTTCCCTTACATTCTCCCCCTTTTGATGATGACAACCTGTGTACAACCAAAACAACCAAAACAAAACAATATGCAATGTATACACAAACTCCCCCTTTCTTTTGTAATCCAAGCCTACAAAGCAAACAACACTCCCCCTTTCTTTTGTAATCCAAGGCTGCAAAACAAACAACCGTTAACTGTTGTGGACATCCTGGCTTGGCTTTAGTACTTACTACATGCTCTTCTCGCCCTTTGACAACATCAAAAAGAGAAAGAGAACTATTTAGCAGAATTGATTCAACAAACAATGATATTCAACAGAAGATAGCAAATCATATAATAATACCACACCAAATATTATTATTGAACATAATGGAAAAAGAGATAGCATGAAACGAGAATGACAAATAAGCATAACAAACAATAGTTCAGACAAACAACAAAATAAAGATGCATATGCAATCTATGCTCTAGTGGCCTCGTCCTCGACCGTAGCAGACATCTGGGCTTCTGTAAGGGTCAGCCAAGGAAGTTATCTGCTCAGCAACGCTACCTAGATACTTGAGGCCCACGATAACGGACCGCTCCTGTCGAGTAAATATTTCTGTAAATGCTGCATGCCGTTCATTCATGTTGGTTGAGAGACTATCGAGTCGCTCATTTTGTTGTTGAAGCTGGCTGCTTATATGAGCATAATCCTCATCCTGAGTTTGTATGAAGGATTGTTGAGCCAGCTGCATATCTCGCATCACATGTAGCAGTTTAGCAGAGTTTTCTTGCTGCGGAGGAGACGGTGGAAGTTCTTCAGAACCATATTGATATGGCTAATAGAATTGGCGTTGTGTGGACCAGCCGGTATGTTGCTATTCACCCCAGCCACCATGGTTGGAGTTATCTTCTTCAGTCTGATAAGTAGCTTGAACTCAAGCGGTGTCTGAGTAATTTTGTGTGTATGCTGGTGGAGGGCTATCAGGCGGTGCAATTGCTTGTCCTCCTTCTGCTTCTTCATTTTCCTCTTGATTTTCTTCTTCACTTTCTTCACTGTCTTCACTTTCTTCACTTTCTGCAACAGGCTTAGGAATATTTGACCGACGAACAAATTTTACAATAGCGTGATGCTGTAGCAGAGGCATGAGATTACCAAGGTGCATGTGTTTTGCTGTAAGTTTGTAGAATGCATGTTGCCTTACAACTCCTCTGTGACCAATGTCTTTGTTGAAGTTTTATACAAGAGCTGGAGGAACTAATGAGACTGCGGTAATGGGCAAGGAGGCAGAAGTTGATCCCCTTGATCTTTTACCGGTGGGTCATGTAATAGGTTAAATGCACACTTAATGATAATTTGAATGTAAATGCATATGGAAGTCTGAACGATTTATGCAAAAAAAATCTGATTTTTCAAGCGATGAGTCAACCATTCCTTCTGCATGCGTCGACGCATACTGTGCGAATTTTTAGAAAAAGAAAAGGTTTTAAAGCGTGTGTCGACCATTGCCCTGTTATGGTCGACTCATACAGGTAAATTTTGCAGATTTTCACTATTTTGCAGATATGCTCACAAGTTAATTTGCATAAATAGCATGCCACACAACATTAAACATTCAAACAGATATGGTATAAGTCATGAGTCAGATATATACAATATCATTATGTGGTACACCTAGTAATCATGAAATTCGAGAGAGAGAGAGAGAGAGAGAGAGAGAGAGAGAGAGAGAGAGAGAGAGAGAGAGAGAGAGAGAGAGAGAGAGAGAGAGAGAGAGCAAAGGAACAATGTCACCTTGATGCGGGAGTAACTTGATAAACAATATACTTGTGCTTGCAACAATCTCAACTTGTTAGAAGTTCAAGAGTATAGTTTTAAATGAAATAGGATAATAGCAAGCAATTTATGACTCCCGTTCCGAAATGTCGAGAATGCCAAGTTCTCGGCGAATATGAAAGAAAGGCTCAGTGGCTAGCGGCTTTGTGAAAATGTCCGCTAGTTGATTTTTAGTGTCAACATGTTCAAATACAACATCACCTTTCTCTACATGATCCCGAAGAAAATGATGTTGAATTTCGATATGTTTAGTGCGAGAATGCAACACAGGGTTTTTGGTAAGGTTAACAGCACTTGTATTGTCACAGAAAATCAGAATATGTTCAAGTTTAAGATTAAAATCCAATAATTGTTGCTTAATCCAAAGCGTTTGAGCACAACAACTACCGGCGGCAACGTATTTCGCTTTGGCGGTTGACAAAGCAACTGAAACTTGTTTCTTGCTATGCCAACTGACCAAAGAATTTGAAAATAAATGACACGTACCACTAGTGCTCTTCCTATCCGATTTGCAACTGGCAAAGTCGGAATCGGAGTAACCTACCAACGAGCAATCATTACCTTTGGAATACAATAGTCCATACTTCGGAGTACCGGATAGGTATCGAAGTATTCGTTTGACAGCTTTTAGATGGGATTCCTTGGGACATGATTAGTATCTTGCGCACATACACACGCTAAACATAATATCGGGACGAGACGCAGTAAGATAGAGAAGTGATCCAATCATACCTCTATACCTTTTTACCTCTACGTCCTTACCGCTTTCATCTTTATTCAAGTTTGCACATGTTGGCATGGGGGTGTCTATGGCCTTGGATTTTGCCATGTCGACTCTCTTGATAAGGTCTAAACAATACTTTGTTTGACTCACGAATGTTCCTTCTTTGAGTTGTTTAATTTACAAACCAAGAAAGTATGTGAGCTCACCCATCATACTCATCTCGAACTCACCCTGCATAATATCAGAAAACTCTCTCACGAGATTCATGTTAGTAGACCCAAAAATAATATCGTCAACATAAATTTGTACCAATATCAAGTGCTTTTCTTGACGTTTAATAAAGAGAATCGTATCAACCTTTCCTCTTGAGTAACCTTGATCAAGTAAAAATTTACTTAGGCGCTCATACCAAGCTTTAGAAGCTTGTTTGAGACCATATAAAGCCCTTTTTAGTTTGTAAACATGATCGGGGTACTCATGAGATTCAAAACCCGGAGGTTGTGCGACGTAGACCTCTTCATTTATGTAATCGTTAAGGAACTCACTCTTAACATCCATTTGAAATAGTTTAAAATCTTTCGCACAAGCGAAGGCAAGGAGAAGGCGTATAGCCTCGAGTCGGGAAACCGGCGCATATGTTTCCTCATAGTCGATGCCTTCCTCTTGGTTATACCCTTGTGCGACTAAACGCGCCTTGTTACGGGTTATTACCCCGTTTTCGTCCAACTTGTTCCTAAACACCCATCGGGTGCCGATTACTCGATGACCTCGTGGAGGAGGGACAAGGTCTCAAACCTCATTTCTAGTGAACTGATTTAGTTCCTCCTGCATTGACAAAAACCAGTGTTCATCGAGTAGGGCTTCTTTAGGGTTTTTAGGTTGCATTTGTGAAACGAAAGCAAAGTAATAACAAAAATTACTTAGCTTCGATCGAGTTGTTACACCCTTTGTGATGTCTCCGAGAATGTTGCCAATTGGATGATCTTTGGGAGACTTCCAAGCTTGAGGAAGATCATCGTTTGTAGGCGGATGAGCTTCCTCGGTTACCTCATGGTGTACATGTTTATCCTCCTCAACTTTGGCTTTGTCAGGTTGATCAATCCCCGGCTCGCCCCCTTTGAGTATGTCTTTCGTAGATGTACCTGCACCTTGAACAACACTATCCTTTCCGACATTTTGCCGATAGGACTCATCAAAATTAACATGCACAGACTCTTCTACAGCAAGTAATCGTCTATTATATATTCTATATGCTTTACTCGATTGAGAGTATCCGAGGAAGATACCTTCGTCGGCCTTAGAATCAAATTTGCCCAAGTTTTCCTTTCCATTGTTTAATACAAAACATTTGCAACCAAAAACATGCAAGTGAGAAACATTTGGCTTTCTCCCTTTTAAAAGCTCATACGGTGTTTTATTTAGAATGGGGCGAATGAGCACCCTATTTAAAACATAACACACCGTACTAATGGCGTCGGCCCAAAAATATTTCGGTAAACCACTTTCATTAATCATTGTTCTTCCCAATTCTTCTAAAATTCGGTTTTTACGCTCCACAACCCCATTTTGTTGAGGAGTGCGCGGAGCGGAGAAGTTATGATATGTACCATGGTTACCGCAATATTCTTCAAATAAATGATTTTCAAACTCACCTCCATGGTCGCTTCTAATTGACACAATTTTTGTATTTAACTTATTTTGGGAAAGCTTAGCAAAACCTTCAAACGCGGCGAATGTATCACTCTTGCTAGCCAAAAATATAGTCCAACAAAATCAAGAATAATCGTCCACTATTACGAAACCGTAATAGTTTCCGCCTAGGCTCTTGATTCTAGAAGGCCTAAATAGATCCATATGGAGAAGCTCGAGAGGTCTTGTGGTAGAAACAGTATTTTTATATTTAAAAGATATTCTCGTTTGCTTTCCCATTTGGCAAGCATCACAAAGATGTTCCTTGGTGAATTTTATTTTGGGAAGACCTAGGACTAGATCTTTTGAGACTAATTAATTCAGCAGGTCAAAGTTAACATGTGCTAAGCGCCTATGCCATAACCATGAATCTTCACTCATTGTTATGAGGCATTTGTCACTTGTTAACGATACTTCATTTAAGTCAAGCATATAGACGTTATTCACTCTTAGGCCATTAAACATATTCTTCTTGTCATCATTATGCACAATTTTTCAACATTCTTTTGAAAATGATACATTGTATCCTTTGTCACATAATTGGCTAATGCTAAGCAGATTATGTTTAAGACCCTCGACAAGCAACACGTCGGAAATCGTAGTGGAAGAGGGGTTACCTACACTACCTTTACCAAGTATTGCTCCACGATTGTTATCTCCCTATATTACATACCCTTTCTTCTTAGCCGCGAAGTCTATGAATAGGGATATGTCTCCGGACATGTGTCTTGAACATCCACTATCGAGAACCCATCTTCTCTCAGTGGTCTCGACACATTGTACCTATTAAAACATAATTAGCAAGAGGAGGTACCCAATGGCATATTGGGTCCTAATATGTTAGTGACAAGGTGGTTGCATTTGGGCAACCATTGATAGATGCCTTTAGGGACCAAAAATCTCCTAAATCGGCATTTAGCAATGGAATGGCCTTTCTTGCAACAATATAAGCATGCAAAATCGACTTTAGAATTACTTTTACTCTCTTGATCCCTAATTACATATGTATATTTTTGATATGGGTTCACCATAATTTTTCTAAAATCCGTTCTATCAATAGCAAATGTAATTTTAGGCTCAAGAGCCTTGTTTAATTTTTCTAAAATCCGTTCTATCAATAGCAAATGTTTAAGGTATCTAACTTCACCTTGCCAAATATAACAAGTAACACATCCAAATTCGAAAGGATTTCTATGGTCCTCACAATCCGATTTATTAATTTCCATAATGGAAGCCTTAAGTTCCTCAAGTTTCGTTTCGGACTCTTTAATTTTGTGCTCTAAGTAAGTAAAAATTCTTTTATTAGAGACAAGTCTCTTAAAGGCTTCAGTTGCTTCATTGTGTAAAGTATTAAATGTGGCTTGTAATTCTAAATGCGACATATTTGAGGAATTCTCATATTTAGAGTGACGTACCTGCTTTGTCTTATTTTTCTGATGTGCGGAAAGGCATAGGTTCACAGACTCTTCTTAATCACTAGAGCTTTCATCAGAGGAGGAGGAGTCGATATCGCTTTCCCAAGTTATATACGCTCTCCTTGGCTTTGATGATTTCTTGTATGACTTGGATGATTCCTTTTCCTTTGCCTTTTTGTTCATCGGACAGTCCGGTTTGTAATGATCGGGCTTCCCACACTTGTAGCACGACCCTCTAGTCTTTTTACCTTTTGAGTCATCATCTTTGGAGTACTTCGATTGTTTCCGGAAGTTTACCAAATTCTTCTCGGAATGTTGGATGTCGTTCTTTCTTACGTAACGGTGGTAACGTTTAACGAACAACCCCATATCTTCGCTCTTGTCCTCTTCTTCTTCGTCTCTCGAGGAATAATCACTTTGCTCTTTTGCTTGAGCCTTCGAGGAGGAAGTCTTAAGAGCTATAGATTTCTTTTCACTCACCTTTGTTTTGTCCTTCTTTTCTTTCTTTTCGTGTTGGTCTAGGCTCAAGAGTACCTGTTCATGCTCTTGTAGTTTGCCAAACAATGTTGTCAAGTCTAATATGGTAAGATCATTTGCTTCTTTGATGGCGGTCACTTTCAGCTGCCATTCCCTTTTAAGACATCTCAAGATCTTATTAGTAGCAACATCATTGGAAACAGGCCTACCTAAAGAATGTAATCGATTGATGAGATGAGTAAATCTCTTTTGCATGTCAGCAATGGTTTCCCCTTGCTCCATGAAAAAGAGATCAAACTCTTGTGTTAATGTGTTGATTCTAGCCAACTTAACATCGTTCGTCCCCTCATTGGAGATTTGTAGTGAATCCCACATGGCCTTAGCAGTAGGACAATGGGATACACAATAGTATTCATCTACACCTAATGAGGAGATTAGAATATTTTTTGCTTTCCAGTCATAATTGTATTTTCTCTCATCGTCATCGGTCCATTGTGCTTCGGGCTTTGGCAATAATTCATTATTTTCATTGGTCATGGTTATTTCAAAAGGACCATTGAGAATAACGTTCCATATTCTTCAATTTATGGAATTTATGTGCACCCGCATACAGTCTTTCCAATAACTATAATTTTCACCATTGAAAATGGGAGCTCTATTATAAGCCCCTTTAGCTTCGTTAGCCATTTTCTATCAACGTTGTATTTGAAGGACCGAGTAACCGGAGCTCCGGATACCACTTGTTAGACTATGGCACGGATCTAGAATGGGGGTTGAATATATCCCAACTAAAATTTGAGTCGGCGCTACCAATTAAAAATTGGTTTTGAAAATTTGTTTTAAGTGCGGAAGCGGCCGAGGAAAATATAGTCTAGAACGAACGGTTATTGGAAAACCGGATATGCGTTAAGCCTATGAATTAATTACAATATGGAAAAATAATCACAACACTAGTCACACTTATCAATGATCTAATTCACTTGTTAGGATTCCTAGTTCCAATGATTTAAAGAGCAAACCAAAACTAGATACCCAAATAAGATAATTTTGGTTCAGGCAAATTGCCGAACACTTGGCGTGCAAAAACACTCCAAGTGATATTTAAGTTAAGTAAGTGATTCCAACTAGCCTAGTACAATGTCTTATTGTACTTTGGATTCAAAAACAGAGTTTCAACCTCTTACTCAATTGATATCACAGTTTGACAATAGTGCTTATATGAAAATCACTTATTTTTAAGCTAAAACGAAAATGTTGAAAAATAGAGAAGACAAAGATTTGGTGAGGCAGTTCCCCCGTCGTCCTCGCTTCGGGGTACGTCTGCCCTCAATTCTAAAACTAGAATTGAGATTGATTTAATAGATATCACCTGTTGGATGTAACAGTTTATACAAGGATTGAAAAGCAAATTAACAACAGAATTCTCAAGACGTTGAATGTTGCTTCCACTCCTGCCCCTTGATTCAAGGTGAATCAAGTCCTCTGATCGTTGTTGATAGACCTCCAATTCCAACCCCTTTATTGAATAACCCTCAGTTCTTCAAACCTTCGGCCCGATTGATCTCAACGACAACGAATTGAACCCGAGATCTTCCCTTCAATATCACTGAATCCGCTACTAGATTGATGAAGACTTCCTCTTCACAATCACCTTCGCTCAGCTGACCCTTGATGAAGAATCTCGTCCAAAAACCCCCAAAATCAAACCAATCTTGGAGGACAAAACCCTAAAGGTTTTATTCAAGAAAGAACTTGTCGCAAGCTTCAACCCGAACCAGATTACCCAATCTCGGCTTCGAACCTTATCACCTTTAATCACTCACAAGGCACTTCAAAAATGGTTATGTGTAATTTATGTGTTGTGAGATGTTGAAGATGAAGATGATGAATCTTGGACACCTATTTCACTCTTTCTTATCCTTTGTACACTTGAATCAATTTTATCAAATGTTCTTGAAATAAGTAATTGAACTTCTATTTATAGTAACAAACCAACCAAAGACATAACAACTTTTCAAATAATAGTGGGAATCATTTACAAACGGCATTTCCGCGCGAACGGTCGACCATAGCTGGTCTATGCATCGACGCATAGTCGGCACCTTTGGAAATCTGAAAAATGCATCAGTATGCATCGACCATACAGCCGGCGTGTGCTGACCCGTGGGAGAGTATAGTCTTCATGCGCCGACCCTGCGGTCGACTCAAACCTTCATGTGCTGACATGTGAGATAGCATACTAGTATATGCGCTGACCCGGGGGAAAACATACTGATGTATGCGCTGACCCTATGGTCGACTCATACCCTGCAAATCTGCAAAAATGAGATTCTTGTGGTTTTTCATGCATTGTGTCATGACCACATTTTACCCACACATGTTGTATTAATTATAACAGTTTTTAGATGAATGTAAAAAGGATACGGTAGGTGATATGTTGCATTTGTTTGGTAGAGGTGGGATCTACAGTTGTCGATTCATCCATGGTTGTAATCCGTCATCATCGAAACCTATATCAAGTGTTGTATGCAAACTCGTGTGGTGTATAGTAGTTTTCCCTTACACATGAGACATCAAAGACCCTCTACATTCCAAGGATATATGCAAAGCACGGTTATGGTTCCTCCGGAAAGGAGTCAGATTCAAATTAGTAAAACCGAGACCATTACCGGCGTTCACATTAGCTACTACCCCTCCAACTGATTAACAGAAATCTCCTAGGGTACGTACGCTGCATTCAAGATTTTCAATAGAGCGCTGCGGTGCGCCTCCGAACTCAACAACAATGACAAGATAGAAATCTTCGAAGGAGTCTGATTTAAGTGATCCACGATCTTGTAGTCACTTTTTCGAATAAGTCTCATAAATTCCTCTGCATCCTTCGAAAGATCATCAGCACCACCTTGTGGTTGGACATTCTCTTCAATCACGACCTTACGTTTACCTTTGTCATCCTTATTAGCATTAACCTCCGGTGGAGAAAAGACCCTACCACTTCTAGTAATACCTCTGGCACCAACTATGTTCTCAACCGACGAACTTCCACTTGCATACCCTGTCCCTTCTTGCTTCTGCCCATTACCGAACACCTCTCCCCCATAATTCCACGGGATCACTCTAGTGCTCTTGTATGGCACAGGTCTAGGTACAGTAATGATCACCGGAGATGGCCTAGCAGGCGCTGAAATATTGATTGTCTGGTATGGAATGGAGATCGTAGCAACTTCACTTCCGTCATTACTCACTTTATTCTCAGCATCTTCTTTCACGAATTTATCAAATTGCAAACAGCCTTCATCCATCATTCTTTGAATACCCCACTTCAAAAGATCGCAACCCTCAGGCTGCACCTCACACTCTGAGCAATCAGTAGGACAACCAGGAAACACCCCCTTCTTCAACAAACTAGCCTTCACAAAACCCTGCGGAGTCTTCCAATCCCCAACATCAGTTATCAGATTTAGCTTCTCCCCCTCAATCATGGCATTGGCTCCTGCCACACCATGATTCAGCATCGGGTTTTGATTCACATTGGGCCCATCATTGGTGAAGTTAATAGCTTTGGAATCAAGTAGATCCTGGACTTTGTGCTTGAAAGCTTTGCAATGGTCAATATCATGGCCCGGGGAGCCTGAGTTAAAATCACAATGAGCATTTGCATCGTAACCCGGAGGCGACGTACCGGTGAGAGCTGCCAAAGTCCTTTTTTGAACCAATTGTAATTGCAACAAATGTTGTAACAACTGAGAATACAGCATCAGAGGAGTCGCAAATTGTCTATCAGGCATTCTGCGTCTAGCAGCATAAAGTCGTGGAACATTAACTTGTTGCTGAACTGCGGCCGGGATATTTACTGTAGCAACTTGCTGATGACAACGGGACTGAGCTCTACCTTTACCCTTATGAGAAATATCATTTGCATTCCCCTCCCTTCTCTTGGGGTTTGCAGAATACGGCTTCTTTGTTCCTCCCAAAGAAGATCCACCACCATTGGGAATCTTTCCAGACTTAATTCCACTTTCGACTCTCTTGCTAGCCGTTACCAGATCAGAAAACCCTGCAGACATGCAGCCTATCAACTTCTCAAAGTACACACCAGGCATCGAGGCCATGAACAGGTCGATCAACTCCCTTTCAACCATAGGGGGTTGCACCGTTGCAGCTAAATCCCGCCACCTCTAGGCGTATTCCTTGAAACTCTCAGTACTTTTTTACGACAAGCTCTGCAATTATACCTGGTTTGGTGCCAAGTCACTATTATACTCATAGTGACGCACAAAAGCCTCAGACAATTCTTTCCAGTTGCGGATATGAGTTCTCTCGAATCACATATACCATTCCAAAGACGCCCCTGCTAGACTGTCTTGGAAAAAGTGCATTAGCATCTTTTCATTATTGGAATAAGCAAACATCTTCCTGAAATACGCCTGAATATGCACTCTTGGACAGGTCGTGCCTTTATGTTTATCAAAATCGGGAACCTTGAGTTTGGGAGGAATCCTGACCCCAGGAACTAGACTAAGATCAGACATATCAAGGCCCAAAGAGTTCTGATTCTCAAAAGATTTCATTTTCTCCTCGATCAGTTTAAACCTTCGGTCAGCTTCAGTTGGCAAACCACCCTCCATATCTTTCACAGAAAACACATCATCCTGGTTATCTTTCCAATGAGGGACAACAACCCGTGCACAGCGCACACACTTCCATTACCATTCTCATTCACAGCTCCTCCGCCTGGAGGTTTGACAACAATAGGAATACCTTGTGGAATAGATCCATCGATCGATGGAGGAATAACACCAGCTCCTCCATGCAAAACGCCCTCTTCGTCAACCCGTGCTATCAACGGCTGGACCAAAGTTCTTAATTGTTCCTGCCCACTAGCAACAGTCTGCATCAGTTCCATGAATTGGGCCATGCGAGCCCTGACTTCCTGCATTTCAGCCTGAACTTGATCCATTACCCTTTGCTGATTCCCTCGAGTTGAGTACCTGTGGAAACTGAACTCCTCAATCCTGTTACTGAAGAAAACCAAGCAGAGTTAGGAACAGAAGGCCATCGAGAACACATGCAATGCAAATGAAAATGCAAGATGCAAAATGCAAACATGTATATATGCAACAGGAAAACTTCCCCCCCGATTCTAGTTCCGGAATAGCAACGAGACACCAGGAAGCCATAAACCAAGCACAAAGCAAAAACCTCGTATATACATGAAACAACCACAAAGGTAGAGTACAAGCGTAACTGAGTACAGATGGAATAACAGAATGACCTCAACCAACAATCCTGGTGATGGACAAAAGCTGCAAAAAAGTACAAAGGAATGAAGTGCGACAGCGAGCACGGAAATCCTCTAGCAACTCCTTTGTCTCAGGGTGGTTTGGTCTGGCGAGCAGTCCCTGAATGAGTAGCTCTCGCTGGCTAATAGTGTGTTGTAGACCCTCAGCAAAGTCTTCCCAGGCTCCTTCCCCAAAGCACTCCTCAAGCTTACACCTCTTGGAATCTGCTCTCAGCCTGCAATCCTCCAAGTTTAAAATAGCTTCATTCAGTATGTACTCGGTGTCACGCCTGACTGAGGCCTCAGTCGAAATCTTCTCATCTCTCACTCTGAGTTGAGCCTTCAACTTGGCAATCTGTTGCTTCAGCTTGTCTTCGTGCTCCTTATTGTAGGAAAGGGTAGCACTGCAATGGGTATTGAACTTGAAAATATCCAAATAAGCTTTATCCAAGTCCTGCTTCTTAGAGGCAAGAACACTGCTGACAGCCTTTAAATCGAAACTCAGACGTTCCCTGGCGCTAATCTGCATGGTCAAGTTCGTTCCCAAGTTCTTCACCAACTCAGTCTGTTTCTTCAAAGAATAAGTCTTGTCGGTCTTCTCACTTCGGAGCTGAGAAATCTCTTTTTCCAATTCCTCATTGTTGTACCCCGAAATTTGACCAACCGTTTCTCGTTATTTGGCTTGTGTTTCAATTCATTTTGCATTTGCATCTGCATATCGCATATCGTGCATTTTTTAGCCGAATTTATTTTATCAGGATTACAGCCCTTTCCTCGCGTCATAGGCGATTCAAACCAGTTCGGATAAGAGGTTTATTTTGGAAGTTGTGCTCTTCCCGGTGTTTCCAGCTCGTGCTGTTGTTTTTTAGGATACTTCGGTGTCCGTATTTTTACCGGTTATTCCGTTGCGTTCTCGCGTTCTTATTCACCGATTTAACCAGTTTCCATTGTTTTTGTTCCTTATGGAATTATAGCAATTTGCTAGATTTTATTTCCAATTTTTAGCATAGAAATTAAGGTTTAGATTTTTAAATAGATAGTTTTATCCCTTATCTTCTATTTTTTAGGATATTAATATATTTTAAATGAAATTTTCTATTTTAATAGTTTCTCTGGAAATTTATTGTTTTTAGGATATATTAGTTTTATTAATTCTTCTAGATTTTTGTTAGATTTTATTAATCTAGTTTCATTTGATTTAGATTTTTAGAATGAACCTTAATTAGGTTATTAGAGTTTTATTAGGATTAGGGTTTAATTAGTTTATTTTGCATGTTTGGTTTTAACGTGGATTTAGGTTTTATTTCTAGTTTTCATTAAGTTAGTTCATTAATTTTGATTTGTTCTATTAATTGTTAGCTTTACTAATCTGCCAGCTTTTTCCATTATTTAATTAACTAATCAGCATTAAAATTTCGTTTTCAGCTTTAATCATCACTAATCAGTCATTAAGTCTTTGCAGGCCACATGTCCATTAATCAGGCCCACTATGCAAGTCCATGACAAGTGTCAGTTCTATAAAAACTCTCTCTCTCTCTCTCTCTCTCTCATCAGGTTGGTTGACACATCACCCTCTCCTGCATGGACGCCACGTCCATTCTCTCTCTCCCATGCGCTGCCACCTCACCACCTACATGCAAAAACCCTAAACTTCTCGCCGGAGAAATCAAACCCCACCAATTCACGGCGGGAGGCTCGCCGGAAACCTCAATGCCTGCCGGAAACTGCTTCCATGTTCATCATCTTTCAATGGTTTTCAGGATCTTCATCGTGTTCATATAAGCGTTCACGCGATCTTCATCATTTTTTCGGCAGAAACGCGTCGAGTTCATCATGTTCATATTGTTTTCCAGATCTTGATCCACACGTTCACGAATCTTCAACAACCTTCATATCGACATCACTAGATCTGGATCCAAGATTCAATCGCTTGAGCAAGAACTTCCATCAAAACCGAACCAACTCCAAATCTGCATTCAATACTCCAACCTTCATCTTTTTCCGGATGTTCATTCGTGTACTTCGTATCTTCATCAACGCCATAACTTTTTTTCCAGATCTTCAATCTGAGTTCATCATCTTCATCCGTTTCAAGCAATATTCATCACGTTTCCTAGACAATTTCCCAAATCTCCATCCAACTTTCATCATCTTTAAACGATTTTCCACTCAAGATCTTCAAACTTGCAAACGACTCCGGATCTACATTCATCACCCTCGTATCAAGATTCTTCAAGAACTTCATCAAATTCATCGACGGTGTTCATCATACTCATATGTATATCCAGATTCTCCATGATCTGCAAAGATCTTCATCCAAGAATGTTCATTCGTCCATCAATATTTTTCACCAGATCTTCACGCATTTAACAACCTTCAAGAAACCACAAAGAACACTCATCACATTATCCTGATCAGCCTTCTTCAGATCTCCTTTAGCATCATACCACAAACAAGCTATGAACCAACCATCGATCTACTTCACAATTTCCAGATTCACGAGGTAACTCCTTAAAATCTATGGATCTTTAATAGGTTTGTGTTGGTTAACTTGAAAAAGGAGATGAGCTCAAGATAGAGCTAATAAAGACGAAGTTCTCGTGTTGAATGGAGGAAAGTGTAGGGGAAGAAGCAGAGATTTGAGACGGAGAGATGTTGAAGATACGAAGACGGCGGCGGAGGTTTAGGGTTAGGGTTTCAGACGTAGGCAAAACGAGAAGGAAGATGAGAGGAAGCCTTGGACTCGGGTTTGGTTAGTGGGCCGTGAAGCCCAATTGCTTCAGTTTCAACCTACACCCCATTCTTCCCACGTGCACACCCGTGCTGGTTTTTTTGTGTGTGTTGAAATTGTGGGCCCTTAAGTCCAACCGTGTGGCTTTCAATGGACTACACCTCCGTTTTCCTTATCTCCCCCCATGCTGGTTGTTTGCTTGTTGGGTTAGTGCGTCGTAAGGCCCAACCTTATTTTACTGGTTTGTACCCCCTGTCTGGATTGCTGGACCCCTTTATTAATGTTCTTTTATTTTTGTATTGCATTTTTTTCAATTTGTATATTTCGTGTGAATACATTTTCGATACATTGTACTTTTTCTTTCTAGGAAAATTCATATTGTAGAATTTGTTGAATATTATTGCACATAAATTTTGTATAGAATATTATATTCTATATTCAATTTCCTTTATAATTTCTCTAGAATTTATTTTCTATTAGAAGTTTTAGTCCTTAGAATATTAAGTACATATTTTTGTATGGGATTTTATATTTTAATTTTCCATATTCAATTTCCTTGTAATTTCTTTAGAGTTTTCTATTAGAGGTTTTATTGTTAATTTTTAGAAGTTGAATTCAATTCCCATTTGTTATTGGACTTGTTATCTCTCTTTTTTTTTGTAGGTCGATGACGAGACTTCCGTAAACCGTTATTAATCGACTTGTTGATGGATAATGTAGGATCCGAGACCACTTTTTCTCTCCTCATTTTTCTTTTCCATCTGATTTTATTTTTGACTTTATTGTATGTTGTTCCGTGTGACATGATTCAATTGGAGAATGATTCGTAATATCATTTCTCTATCTTATCTTTGACACAGATATCAATACGCTACCTCTCTGAGTTTGACTTCATTTATAAGTCAAACTATGACGGTGTCGCTTCCGCGAAAATAAGGTGCCGGCAAAACAGAAGAGTCGCCACCTTTCGTTATTTATTCCTCGGAACAGGAAAGGAAACGATCGGAAAAACCTGACGAAAAGGTATAAGACAAGGTCGTCGCAACCGTTGTCTGGGTTCGGGAGTCGGTTATGCAAGGGGAAGGTATTAGCACCCCTCACGTCCGTCGTACTCGACGGGATCCACGCTTGTTGTGTTTACTGGACGAGTTGGTTTTATCTATCTACCTATCAAGGCTGGTCTGAAAAGAAAAGAAAAATGACTCGGCAAAGCGTCGCACTTTATGCCTACGTATTCTCATCAGAGAATGAGAAATCAGAGTCAACGTAGTTCTACCTATTATGTGTTACGGGGAAGGTGGCTCGCCAATACATCAGTATTGTGCCTACGTACTCTCAACAGCTATGAGAGATGAGAGCTTACGTAGTTCGGGCTAATACGGATTACGGGAATTCAGATTCAACTGTTTTATCGAGTAGGGTTAAACAGCAGTTCCAGCAGTTAGGGACAAAGCCTGTTTACGTTGGCGCTGAAGTTTAACGACACTCTTTTCTTCAGAAAAGCTTCCTTTGAATTATGGGCCCACGGGGCAAAAAGGTTTGAAGTTTGTTTTCTGTCTTTTACGGAAGAACTGTTTTTTATTGTGTTTGCAATTTCAATCGCACTAAAGACTATGACCCGAGAGTGACTGCGTCGCATGTCACCGAAAGGGTGCCATGCTAAACATCCAGACTATTGGAAAGAAGCTCTCCAACAATCCTTTCTCAGATAGCTTAAGGCTCGTAACGTACAAAAGAAATCATTCATGATTACTGTATCTTAAGCTTTTTTGAGATGAGAAGAGAGAACAGGCTCAACTAAGGGAGACTATCAAGTCCTACTATTGTCATGCCAAGGATTCTTCCTATGGTTGAGGTTTGAAACAAGGAACTCCTAGAAGTTATCATGCATAGGTTTCAACCTAAAGTTCTATCATCACTTCCTTATCAAAGGAAGTGAGAGTCCAAAGGGATCATGTCAATGAGATACACAGAAACAGATAAAGCATCAGATTAAACAGTAAACAGATATACAGTAAACGACTGTAAAATGCATGCAATGCAAGTGAGGGAGGAAATGTGTATGGGACAGCAGCCTCCACAAGCTCATCTCAACCTCAAGCCATGTATGAATAACAGTAATCATACAGAAGAAATAACATCATGCTATCAGGCAGAATATAATAGACTGTAATCATACAGAAGAAAATGAAATGCTGTCAAGCAAAATAAACCACATGGGCAAGGGAGCTGGGCTCTACCGAATACCCGCAAGCAAAGCATACAGTAACAATACAAGCAGAGGGAGCAACTCAACCTCTAGTGCAATCATGCTCCTAGATTGAAGTTAGTCTAGATATGGGCTTATTCTAATGCATCAAGAAAGTCAAACAAGGCACATCAATACAGAAAAGAAAACAGACAAGAAAGCAGATCAACAACTCTCTCTCTTCCAATTCCAAGCTTCAGCTCTTCTTACAGCAATCCAGTCTTCAGACTTCAATCACCCTTGAAGGCTATCATCTTCTATGACAGGCATCAACTTGCTTCTCCAGGTTCTAATCCATCCAACATAAGTATCAACTTGTCCTTTCTTCTTCAAGCTTCAGCTCTTCAGTCAATTCTACCTTCAGGCTTCACTCCTAACTACAAGTATCAAATTGATTCCTTCAGGCTCTCAATGCATCAGTGTAAGTATCAACTTATCCTTTATTCCTCAAGCCTCAGCTCTACACTCAATCTCAATTGAATCCTCTTCACAAGTATCAACTTAGTCTTCAAGCTTCAGCTCTCTTTGCTTTACCAGTATCAACTTGGTTTTCTTCCTTCATCTACAAGCCTCAGCTTCTCAGAGTAATCCTCAATCCTATGGGAGTGTCAACTTCATCCTTCAATTCCTTAAGCCTCAGCTCTACACTCAATCTCAATTGAATCTTCAAGTATCAACTTGTTCTTCTTGCTCTTCAAGCTTCAGCTGCAATGGCAATGCTCAAGGAATTATCCTCTTCCACATTCTTCAATGAAGTCCTCATCTTCAAACTCAAGCCCAACATCTTTCAAGATACCCAAACCAACAGAGAATTGATTTACCAGAATGAGTGGAAATGATGAACAGCTTATTGACAACCAAAGGAAGCCTGTAAGGGTTCATCATTATGAGAGACTGGTTCCCTCAAAGTTCTACTTCCCAGATAAAGCCACTCATCCCTCCAAAGGAGGGATGTGAATATCTTGAAAGGACTTTTAGTCATTGGGAGGAATGGAAGCACAAGATGCTTTCCATGTTTGTGAAAGAAATCATTCTAACTATAAGGCTCTCCCTATGTCTCCTATCTCCTAAATCTTCATCAGACACCTTCAGGCACAAGCAATTCTAAACTCCAAGCAACTTCAAGCAACTTCAAGCATCCTCACCTTGTCTTCAACTTGTCTTCAATCTCAATCAAAGGCAAACCAAGCAAAAACCCTAATCTAAGGGGACTAAAGAAGTTAAACTAGTTGAATTAGTAAGTTAGGATCACCTAAAACCTAGTACTAAAGTTAGTCCTAACTAAAATACTAAACTCAATTGTAAAATCCTTAAAAAATGACTATGGGAACCTAAGTCAATCATGACTCTACCACATTAATTTCAGAGATCAAACCATCAAATTAGACCTAGAAACAAAATCCTACATTATGGGGTACTAAATCTAAACCCTAAAAGGAGGCATCTAAATATCAATCTAGAAAGCATACCTATTTTCATCACAAAAATGTGAGAAAAATGCTATGGGAGCATACATTTCTAACCTAATCACACACAAAAAATTAGGATCAAAGTCATCACCACATGATCACACAAAATTCCACAAAATTATGTATCAAACATTACCATTTTAATATCAATTAAAATGTAAAATTCCCATTAAATCAGGAAATACATGAAATGAAAATATTTTTTTCTCTAAAAAATAGTAGACTCAATCATGAGTAAAATGCAAAAAGAATGGGATTAATTGGATTAATTTTCAATTTGTCGCGCCCAGCTCCGGCCACCGCCGGTGGTGCTCCGGTCACCATCCCCAACCCTAATTCTCTCTACAGGCCTCCATTGCAAATGGTCAAAACATGAATCTTGTCCCAAATCTTGTTAAGAATTCAACCATACCCTTAATTCAACCTAAATCCTCAAGATTCACCATATTCAAATCTCAACCGAAAATGGTAATGCACCTATTTTGTCACTAATTCTCAAATTAACTATTTGAAATCAACCCTACACCATTCTACAATGAATCTAACACCTTAATTCACCTTGATTCTACCTAATTCACGCTATAGGAAGAAGGTTACCAACCTTAAAATCTTGGATGAACAGATGCACTAAACCTCCAATTCAAGCTCTCCAATCTTGCAGACACGATCAATGAACCCTCTTCTTGCTTTTGTATGCAAAAGAACTGGTTGAAAGTGCTTGAATCTTGGAATCCGATGGTGAGTTGCAGGTGGAAAAATTCTGAGTTCAAGAGCACCAATTAGCCACGAATCCTTCTTGCTTATGATCTGGAATCACTCCTTAACATCCATGGAAGAAGTTTCAATCAAGAAAATGGATGGAAAGTGAAGAATTTGATGAAACTAAATTCAAGTGCAATCCAAGAAATCTCAATCTCAATCTATGCTCTCTCCTTCAATCATCACCAACCTTTGCATTGGATCAACTCTATTCAATATATAGATGATGTATGGATGATCTAGAACCCTCTAGATCCTTCTAATGAGAGTTTCCACTTCTCATGTCATGAGATTTTCAAACACATCTCATGATATGCATAACCTTGCAAACAGCTTGGAACTAATCTCATTCTCTTTCAATTTCTCCCCTAGTGACATTTTGAAAGGGTTTAGCTTGCAAAGGACCTTGCTCATGCCTTGATTCTAGGTTTTGCACATGTTACTTAATATGCAAGTAATCACTTTTCAAAGCAAGTCCACAAATTGAATCTCAACTCAAAAATGTGGCTAAACCAATGTTCTTAAAATGTTTTCTAGAGTCAAAATGATATATTACATGCCATGGTTTGGATGTGTAGATTGAAAATATCAATTTCCAACTTTGGTTTATTTAACTTATGCCCTTATTTTAGGTCATTTTTGCAACATTGCGCTACAAGCATTTCCATCATCTCATGACCTCCTTACTAGCCTTAAAACATCATTTTGAACAAGTTTGATGTTGCAGATTTTTCCATTTGAAGCTTGGAAATAGGAGTTATGGCCTTATGCTTGAAATGACCTGTAATCTCCAAATGACCAAAATTCCCTTGACTTGTCAAAGCCATAACTTGAGTTCTACAAATCCTATCAAGGACTTCTAGTACTCTCTAGAAATCTAAGAGGATAAGGAACAACATTCATGTGGACCATAAGTTCATAGGAATCATCCTTCTTGGGCAAACGTTTGATGCAAGTTGGGTGACTTTCAAGGCCCCAGATTCACATACCTCAGATGACCTGTACCTTGCCAAAGTCATAACTTGAGTTCTAAAAATCCTATCAAGGACTTCTAGTACTCAAATTAAAGCTAAGAACAAGCTCTACAACATTCATGTTGGGGGAAAGATGAGATTACAATCACATCTTGGGATAAACTGCCTTGAAGATAGGGGTCAAACTAGGGGATTTTACACTGTCAAGCCTTAGAAACCCTAGCTTGAAACTTCTAAAACTCTTCAATCATGATGAGTTAACCTTGGAATCTCATTATAGCATATCAATTAATCAATCCATGATCACATGGCTCTTGTCTTAGGTCTCAACCCTCTCCAAATTATCAGTTGACCTAGGGTTGACCCAGTCAAACCCTAATTGCACCACTCATGGCTGAGGCTTCTTATCCTTGCACAATAACCTGTCTAGGCCTCATGATGGCTTTCAAGGCATCTCATAAGCTCTCTCAAGGCTTCAAGTCCACATTCTTGGCTTCAGAATCATCTGATGAGCTCCCCACAATCTCAAGTTAGGAGGCACACAACCTTGGTTTCAACCACTCTTTCTGAGGATCTTTTATCTTCTCTGGCAAGGATATCAACCCTTGAACACTTGAATAACCTTCTTGGCTAGCTTCAAGGTCTTGCATAGCCCTTGCTTGGTAATCATACCTCTTGATCTCCTGCATACATGTCAATGAAATGCAAATGATAATGCTAATGTGAATGAAATGAAACACAAGATAGGTAAAGAAATGTTGGTCAAATTTGGGGTGCAACAGCTGCCCCTATTCAAACGGCTTGAACCTGACTGGGTGAGAAGCAAACGGCTCTCAACCAATCAAGGTGCGAGACGGTTGAATACCGACAAACCCGGAAATTTGCCAACTGCACAAGTACACGGTACTCAGATGGGAACAAATCTTCGAAAACTGAAATATTAGCTGCACGGCAACTAGCTGGAGAATTGGTCACACGGTAACCGGTAATACATGGTCGATCATGCCGTCAGGCATCAATATTCCTCGGGACTCATCAGGTTAACAACCAAGTTAATCATGTCGTCGGGCATTCAAAGAAAACTTTCGGGCATCAACCGGACTTCACCAGTAAGTCGGGAATAGAATTCTCGGTCAATCATGAACCAGTTGGGGATATCATACTTCTACCATCAGGCGCTCCGCATCCGCTGGGAGAACTGCTTCGTCAATACGATTGGACTTCAATCATCAAGTCTTCGAGGGAAGTTTCAACTTCGCTGTTCAGAAATCTGCTGGGGATGACTCATCTCCGCTGGGGATTCTGGAGAACTATCAAGTAACTCTGCTTTGGGGATCCATAAATCATTCTGGGTGAATCATCTCTGCTGAGGACATCAAGAATCATCTTGGACAAGTAACTCCGTGGGGACCTCAAGAATCGTCCTGGACTAAAAAACTCTGCTGGAGATCTTAGGATTCATCTTGAGCAAACGCTCTGCCGGGGACTCTAAGTATCAACTTGAGCAACCAACTCTGGCGACTTCACTGGGGATTTTAAGAATCATCTTAACCAAACGACCTTACTGGGGAGTTCAAGAATCATCTTGAGCAAGCGACTCTGCGGAGGAACACCTGCAAAACAAGAATGGTAATGACCTAGCTCATGTTTAGTATGCATATGCTTTGACAATGACGTAATGCTCCACACGGTGGAAATGCTACGCGTTTATGATAAATGCTATGCAATCATGCGAAATGCTGTGATCCCGTCAGAAAAATAAATGCCGAAGGGAGAATCCTCCTGTCAAGGAGAAAGAAACACTCTGGGGGAGAGGAGGAATCATCCTGCCGAGGAGAAGAAGTCGCGCCAATCTCAATCGGACTCCGCACGGGGAAGCAAACTTCAGTCGACTGCTGCAGGGGAACGAAGCTCTACGAGAACCTGGACCTGCTGAGGAAAGCGATGTCAATCGCAGAAATAAACTGCACGGCATTCGCAGCAGAACTCTCCTGGAGATAACGACTCCGGTGGGGAAATACAGCATCAGCTATTCAATACTCTACTGGGGAAAACCAATCCTGGTCCCAACTGCTTCCAAGGACTCGATTCTCTTGGGGAACTACAAACTCGGCTGGGGAAGAAGGAATCGTCCTGCTTCGGGGGAGAGTACGACTCTGTGGGGAATCTCAATTCCGCCGGAGACTTCAGTCTGGGATTATCAGCTGCTGCACACTTCAGCGTATGACTCAGCTGGGGAGATGTCGTTCCTTCAGGACACATCTGATTGGGGAGGGAATCTTCTCTGCCTGGGGAAACATATCAACGCTTGACGATTTCCGGTTCAGACTCTGCAGGGAGAGGCTGCTGGACTTGCTGGAGAGGGAGGAATCATCCTGCTTTGGATGCGTACGACGCACTGCTTGGAATATGCTACACCTGCAGCAACACAAACAAACAGACAAGATACCCTTCTCAAGGGGACCTATCAAGGTTATCATCTTGCGACAATGTTCAAGTAATTCATTATTTCAACAATCAGTGGCCTAGGCCAGTAGGTTTATGTATGCGCATTTTATCAAAAACAGCGGCGTTCTTTTTCGCAAACAAAACAGATAAATGCTAAACAGACAAACAGAATTGCTGAATAGTATACATTTTATTGATAACGAACCCCTAAATGGGTAAAAATGTTTTACAACATATGCAAGCTCCTGGAATGAGGAAGCTGCGCAAAAAAGTAAAAACATAAATATACATCAGTATATACACATGTCGACAACGAGGCGTAGACGAACACCATGAGTTGATCCTTTTAGGACCCACTCGACTTCGATAATCCTCCGACGCTTCAGCTTCAGAAGAGATTGATTCAGATAAACGGCCCTCATGTCTTCCAAACCACTAAACAATGAAAGTCCACACGCAGAACGCAGTCATTTACTTTTTCAAATCCCTAACTTTTTCCTGAATCGCCCTTTCGGGTTTTCGATTCACCGGGATACCCTTTTTTGCCAAAGTCGCCCATCCGGGTTTTCGACTTTGCGGGTGTACATTTTTCCAATTTATATCCCTAATTTTTTCCCGAACCTTTTTTCTTTTTTTATGGTTCGCCGGGATGCCCCTTTTTTGCCTGGATGCTCTTTTTCTTTCCAGCGGGTCATTTTCAAGCAAAGTATTTTTTTAACTGCGTCCGCGTTCACCGGGGATGCAAAATCTTCACCATCCATCGTGGATAACAGCAAAGCTCCTCCCGAGAAGACCTTGCTGACGACGTACGGACCTTCGTAATTGGGAGTCCACTTGCCCCGGTGATCGGAGTGTGGAGGAAGAATCTTCTTTAGGACGAGATCACCCGTCTGAAAGCTTCTAGGACGCACCTTCTTATCATAAGCTTTCTTCATTCGGCTTTGGTACAGACGACCATGCGCAATCGATGCTAACATCTTCTCGTCCATCAGGCTGAGTTGGTTTAGTCGGTTCTTAATCCATTCTGCCTCATCGAGTTTCACATCAACCAAAACTCGCAAAGAAGGGATCTCCACTTCTAACGGTAGGACAGCCTCCATACCGTACACTAAGGAGAAAGGAGTTGCCCCGATTGATATATGTACCGTCGTATGATAACCGTGCAGTGCAAATGGCAGCATCTCGTGCCAATCCTTGTAGGTCACAACCATCTTCTGAACAATCTTCTTTATGTTCTTATTGGCCGCTTCAACGGCGCCATTCATCTTCGACCGGTAAGGAGATGAGTTGTGGTGCTCAATCTTGAAACTCTGGCACAGTTCCTTCATCATCTTGTTATTCAGATTTGAACCACTATCAGTAATGATCCGCTCGGGAATTCCGTAACGACAGATGATATCCTTCTTTATGAATTTAGCCACCACCTGCTTGGTCACATTAGCATATGAGGCTGCCTCCACCCACTTGGTGAAGTAGTCGATAGCTACTAGAATGAAGCGATGACCATTAGATGCAGTAGGCTCGATCTTGCCTATCATGTCGATGCCCCACATGGAGAACGGCCACGGGGAGGACATGACATTTTACGGGCACGGTGGCACATGAACTTTATCAGCATGGATCTGGCATTTATGACACCTCTTCGCGAATTTAAAGCAATCCGATTCCATAGTCATCCAGTAATATCCTGCTCTCAGGATCTTTCTCGTCATAGCATGCCCGCCGGCGTGCGTACCAAATGTGCCTTCATGGACTTCTTCCATGAGCATACTCGCCTCTTTCTCATCTACACATCTGAGTAGCACGAGATCGTGATTTCTTTTATACAAAACTCCATCAGGATTGAGATAAAAATTTCCAGACAGCCTCCTTAGAGTCTTCTTATCCTGGGTTGACACACCCGCAGGATACTCCTTAGTCATAAGGAAAGTCTGGATATCATGGAACCATGGCTTGCCGTCGGCGGCTTCCTCGATCGCAAAGACGAATGCAGGTCTATCAAGACGAGAAAGGACAATCCTTGGAGCTTCATTCCAAAAATTGACTTTATACATTGAAGCCAACGTGGCTAAGGCATCAGCCATCTGATTTTCGGCCCTGGGCACATGATGGAGTTCCACTCGATCAAAGAACGGAAGTAACCTTCTGGCATAATTCATGTACGGCACCAAATTCGATTGACGAGTCTCCCACTCCCCTTTAATCTGGTTAATCACAAGCGCCGAGTCACCATATAGTCTAGGTTCTTGATTCTCAAATCAATTGCTTCTTCTAGACCCATGATGCATGCTTCGTACTCCGCTTCATTATTGGTGACCGGAAACGTCAGTCTCGCAGTGAACGGGATGTGGGATCCGTGGGGAGTCGTGATGATCGCCCCTATGCCACTTCCATAAGAATTAACCGCCCCGTCAAATATCAATTTCCACTAGGATTTCCTATCTGGCCCCTCGTCGGGCAATGGTTCATCACAATCCTTCGCTTTGAGAAACATGATATCCTCATCAGGGAATTCAAATTTCATCGGCTGGTAATCCTCGATCGGCTGTTCGGCGAGGTAATCAGACAATACGCTTCCCTTGATGGCCTTCTGGGAAACGTACTGAATGTCATATTCTGTCAACACCATTTGCCATCTGGCAATCCTGCCCGAAAGCGCTTGCTTCTCGAAGACGTACTTAATCGGATCCATCTTCGAAATTAGCATGGTGGTGTGGTTGAGCATGTACTGTCGTAAACGTTTGGCAGCCCAGGCTAGTGCACAACACGTTTTCTCCAGCATCGAGTAACGAGATTCACAGTCTATGAACTTTTTACTCAAGTAGTAAATGGCATGCTCCTTTCTGCCCGTCTCGTCGTGCTGACCGAGAACACACCCCATACTATTCTCAAGAACTGTCAAGTACATGATTAATGGTCGTCCAGCCACTGGGGGTATCAAGATCGGAGGTTTCTACAGATACTGTTTTATCTTATCAAATGCCTTCTGGCAATCCTCGTTCCAGATAATCGCCTGATCTTTCTTTAACAGCTTGAACATCGGTTCACACGTGGCCGTGAGCTGAGAAATAAACCTTGCAATGTAGTTTATTCTGCCCAGGAAACCACGAACTTCTTTTTCTGTTTTTGGCACTGGCATTTCTTGTATCACTTTAATCTTCGCGGGATCAACCTCGATCCCTCTTTCGCTCACGATAAACCCCAGTAACTTTCCGGACCGTACTCCAAAAGTACATTTGTTAGGATTCAGCCTCAACCTGAACTTCCTAAGCCTCTCAAAAAGCTTCAGCAAATTGACCAGATGTCCCTCCTTCGTTTGGGACTTCGCAATCATGTCATCAACATAGACTTCAATCTCATGATGAATCATATCATGAAACAAAGTTACCATTGCTCGTTGGTAAGTGGCCCCTGCGTTCTTCAGACCGAAAGGCATTACCTTGTAGCAGAATGTTCCCCAAGGAGTGATAAACGTAGTTTTCTCCATGTCCTCCGACGCCATCTTGATCTGATTGTAATCGGAGAAGCCATCCATGAACGAAAACACGGAGAACTGGGCTGTATTGTCGACCAACACATCCATATGAGGCAGCGGGAAATCATCTTTAGGGATCGCCCTATTCAAATCCCGATAATCGATGCACATTCGTACCTTACCGTCCTTCTTCGGTACAGGCACTATGTTGGCGACACACGGAGGGTAAGTAGTGACCGCTAAGAAGCCAGCATCAAGCTGTTTCTGCACTTCTTCTTTGATCTTAACAGCCATATCTGGTCGCGTCCTCCTAAGCTTCTGCTTAACGGGAGGACAATCTTCTCGCAACGGCAAGTGGTGGACCACGATGTCAGTATCAAGTCCGGGCATATCTTCGTATGACCAAGCAAAGACGTCACTATACTCTCTTAGCATCTCGACCAGTCTCTGCTTGACATTACTCTGCAATGCAGCCCCTATCCTGACGTTCTTGACAAGTTCTTCAGAACCCAGATTCACGATCTCGATCTCCTCTTCATGAGGCAGAATAACTTTCTCTTCTTGTTTCAACAAGCGGGCCAACTCTTCAGGAAGGTCTTCGTCTTCCTCAATCACTTCTTCGGCTTGATAGATCGGGCAATCGAAGTCGAAGTGAGTCGTAGAAGGTCCAGAGTCGATGTCATCTACTATGTGGATCCTGCAATAACAAGGGTTAAGCTTAAAACAAGGATATGCAGGTTAGCACAAACCCCATTGCCATTTTATTGTTTTTCAAAACAAATATAAAACAGGAATAACAGAGATCACAATATTTGAATACGAAGAAAAACGCCTTTTGATTTATTGATAAAATGCATGTACATCATCAAACAAGGCCCTGACAATAAGACCACTATGCCCCGGGTAGGACATAGGGTTGTACAATGATTGGAAAAAGTAAATCATTACTCTTCGCTTGTCATCTGGATGATGTCCTTGACGGACCAGTTGGTAAGGCTCTCGCCTGGCTTGCTTGGCTGGATCCAAGAGTCGAGGTCACAGTCGCTGTCTCCGCTGTCTTCAGACACCGCATTGATGCTTTAAAATATCACCCCACCACTGGTAAATTGGATCGGCCCTTTACCTCGCGACGCACTGCTAGAAGAGGAGGCTTCAGCTCCAGGAGAATATCCCAACCCAAACTTGTCTTGCTTGTTAGGTATCTCCAAAATTCGCCCCCAGCCTGGGGTAGATCCGGCTTGGACAACGGCCCGGGCCTCCTTGAATGAAGAGAGAGTCATCTCTGGCTTCTCAGTGACTACAGGAGCTACGTTCTTGACTTTAACAGCTTCGAACGCTTGGCATAGGGTTTCGTGGATTTCCCCATCCATCTCAACATACTTGAAGGACGACAAATGGCTCACCATTATATCTTCCTCGCCGCAAACGATCACGATGCTACCTCCGACAGCATACTTGAGTTTCTGGTGCAACGTGGAGGTCACGGCTCCAGCGGCATGGATCCATGGCCGGCCTAAGAGGCAGTTGTAGGAAGGCATGATGTCCATAATGTAAAAGATCGTGTCGAACGTTTCCGGCCCGACTTGGATTGGCATGGTCACCTCCCCGAAAGCATGGCGTTTGGTTCCATCGAACGCTTTCACAACCAGATCACTGGGTGTGCAAATCACTCCACGAGTATCTAACTTCATTAATGCCTTCTTCGGAAGAACATTGAGCGACGACCCCGTGTCCACCAACACGTGAGACATAATCGTTCCTCTACACTCTATCGAGATGTGCAGGGCGCTATTGTGGTTCCTCCCCTTCGGTGTCAGCTCTAAGTCAGTGAAACCTAACCCATTTCCAGCATTTACGTGGGCTACGACCTCTTCTAGCTGGTTTACCGATATTTCCTGCGGTACATATGCGGCGTTCAACACCTTCAATAGCGCGTTGCGGTGTGCTTCAGAACACAACAACAGGTTCAGGATGGAAATTTTCGAGGGTGTCTGATGGAGATGATCCACAATCTTGTAGTCGCTCTTTTTAATCAACCTCATAAATTCGTCGGCGTCTTTAACAAGTAAGTCTTTTTCTGCCCCACGCGGGATCTCTTCAATGACTTTACTTTTATCTTTATCAGTTGTGTCAGCTCTGTCCGCTTTGTCCGCCACGACCTCAGGTGGTGCAAACACTCTTCCGCTGCGAGTGATTCCGCTAATGCCCGCTAGGTTCTCCACAGACGATCCGAACGGTTCTAGTTCCAACTTTTGTCCGTTGCAGTAGACTTCAGCCCCATAATGCCATGGGACAACATTGGTGCTTTCGAACGGTATCGGCCCAGCTTTGGTGATGGTAATCGTAGGCGGTCTGGGTGCAGAAATAGTTATCGTCTGGCGAGGGATGGTGATGGTGGCAACCTCATCATCTTGCTTCAGCATTACCTCTCCCGATCCGATTTCGACCCTCCGGCTGAACTGTAAAATCCCTTCAGTCATCAGACTTTGAATTCCTTCTACCAACTGTTCACATCCATCAGGACTAGTCGCACAGCCCATACACAGCTCTCCACAACCTGGAAAGAAACCCCTTTTCATCAGCTTAGCTTTAACGAAGCTAAGCGGCGTCTTCAGATCTCTGACGTCAGTCAACAAATCCAAACTCTCGTCTTCAATAATGGCGTTTACTCCACCTCCCCTATGATTCGGCATAGGATTCTTCGTGACATTTGGCACATTATCTGAGAAGTTGATGATCTTGGCATCCACCATGTCCTGCACCTTATGCTTGAAGGCTTTGCAATTCTCTACTGTGTGGCCTGGTGCCCCTGAGTGAAACTCACAAGTTGCGTTCACGTCATAACCTGGCGGAGGTGCCCTTGTCAAGGGAGCCAAGGTTCTCTTCTGGATCAACTATAGCTGAAGCAAAGTCTGTAACAGTTGAGTGTAAGACATGGGCAGTGTCTCGAGGTGACGGCTTGACACAGGTGCCCTATTCTGATACTTTATGTACCCTGGTTGATTCAGTTGCTGCTGCTGCTGCTGTGGCTGTTGAACTGCCGGGATAATTATGCTGGCCACCTGTTGGTGAGGGCCTTTACCCTTCCTCCGAGCGTTGGTCACGGCGCTCGTTTCTCCTTCCCGTCTTTTGCCACCATAAGGTTTCTTTCCTCCTCCTCCAGCTGAGGATGACTCACCTTGAATTTTCCCCAGTTTGATCCCATTTTCAATGTGCTCACCCGTGATAATGAGATTCGAGAAGGTTCCAGACATACCACTGACCAATTTCTCATAGTAAACCCCTGGGAGGGTGGCTACGAACATCTGCACAAGCTCACGTTCAACCATCGGCGGCTGAACCCTGGCTGCCAATTCACGCCACCGCTGGGCGTATTCCTTGAACCCTTCGTTGTTCCTTTGCGACAGATTCTGCAGTTGGACTCGGTTCGGGGCCAAGTCGCTATTATATTGGTAGTGGTGCACAAATGCTTCAGCAAGGTCCTTCCACGTGCGCACACTGGTAGGCTCCAGACTCATGTACCATTCGAGGGATGGCCCAGATAGACTGTCCTGAAAGAAGTGCATCAGCAACTTCTCGTCATCAGAATGAGCTGACATTTTCCTGTAATACGATCTCAGATGGACGCGAGGGCAAGTAGTGCCCTTGTACTTTTCAAAGTCAGGTACCTTGAACTTGGGAGGCACCTTGAAATCAGCGATCAGTCCCAACTTTGACATATCAACGCCCAGGGTGTTCTGGTTCTCGATATTTCTCATCTTATCCTCGAGTGCCTTGAACCTTAGCCGTGCTTCAGCAGTCAGCTCCCCTTCAGCACCTCTCTGAGAGAACACATCGTCTTGACGGTCTTCTAACCACGGCTGAGGCCCAAACAGATTCCCAACACCTGCATTGTCGTTGCCCAGTCCAACATTGACGTTAGCTTCATGACTCCCATTACCGACGCCCGTAGTATTACCATTGAGTCCCATGTTAGCTATCACATTGCCGTTGGCACTGCCATTCCCCCCGGTCACGGGGACGCCATTCTGAGGAGTTTCAACTGGTGGAGGGGTAGGCACAGTCCCACCATGGAGTACGCCATTGCTATCGACCCTTGAAATCAGAGGTTGAACCAAAGTTCTGAGCTGATCCTGGCCATTGGCGACCGCTTGCATGAGCTCCATGAAGCGATCCATTCTTTCGCGGAGTTCCTGAACATCAGTTTGCACTTGCTCCATGATTCTGGTTTGATTTGCTCTGGTCGGATAGCGGTGGATAGGTCTCTGATCAATCCTGGCACAACCTGAAACAACCTGAAAACACAAAAGGGTTAGGAAAAAACGACAAAGTGCTCGTTATGCAAATGCTTCATGCAAATGCAAACGTGTGTCTGTGCGTTAGGGAGATCTCCCCCGATCCTAGTGCCTGAGTGCCAGTGCTGATAATAAGAAGTCTGAGTCCAGTCATGGAAATAATATCTCATATATAAAGAAAGCCAATCAAGGCAGTACACGACATCAGTGAGTACAAGCAGAATCAATAGCATGACCTCGACCAACAAGCCTGGTGATGGTCAACATACAACGATGATCAAACAAAAGGAATACAAATACAGTCAAGTACGGCCACGGGCGCGAAACTCTTCTAACAACCCCTTCGTTTCCGGATGATCAGGACGAGTGAGTAACCCTTCGACGAGTAGCTACCTCTGCATAATGGTATATTGAAGACCTTCGACCGAATCTTCCCATGCTCCTTCGCCGAAACAATCTTCTAGCTTCCGCTTCTTGGACTCAAACGTCAGTTTGCGCTCCTTCAGGTTAGCAAGAGCTCTGTTGAGCTGGCCTTCAGCGGCATATCTGTGAGCGGTTTCTTCATCAAACCTCTTCTCAATAGCCTTCCCCTGGGCTTTCAGCTTGGAGATCTGTTGCATCAGCTTATCCTCCCGCTCTTTCCTGTTGGCTAGGGAGGCCTTCCAGTGTTGGTTGAACTTGGATATCCTCCGATACGCTTCGTCCAAGTGCTGCTTCTTCGTGGCCAGTACATCGTTGACAGCTTTGAAGTCTCGACCCATGCGTTCACGGTCGGCTATCTGCTTAGTCAAATCTGTACCTAGCTGGTTCACCAGCTCTATCTGCCTCTTGAAGGAATGAACAACTTCGTTTCTCTCGCTTCGGAGCTGAGCCAATTCTTTCTCCAGTTCTTCATTTGCCCTCTTCAATTCATCTCGCTCAGCTAACACTTGATCATGCTGCTGAATGGGCACGGTAGTAGGCTCTTCAATCATTGGAAGGCTTTCTGTCTTGGCAAGAAGAAATGGCAGCCCTATAGCATCTGCTCTGGCTCTGATCCACGTCACGTACGGAGGGTAGGCTTGGCTATTGCTCTTCCCCAGCAATGGTTTTCCTGTCTTACTGATACCATTCCAAGCGTGTTGAAGCTTAGATAACATATCCCCCTCTAGAAGACCAGTGAGGTACAGAGATTCCTGCACCTCTTCATCCTTCGGCGAAGTTCTCAAAGCGTAAGCAAACTATCGGACCAGCAAAGACGGATTATAGTTTATACAGCCCTTCCTGCCTATCATAGGCACGTTCGGAAACCCGCTGCAGCTAAAGATAATCTCGATACCCAACCTATCTCTATCAAACCAGTCAATATCCTCTGCAGATAGACTCATCAAACGCTTGGACCACTCAGCTGTGGCTGCAGACGAAATAAAGGGACCCCTCTTGGGTAGATGACTATCAAGCCATTTATAAAGCAAGGGCACACAACACGAGACATTCTTGCCCCTTCTGTTCTCGTTTTTGTAGTTGATAGAATGGTAGACATCTTCTATCAAGGTAGGGACTGGATTCCCTGAAGCAAAGATACGAAATGCGTCGAAGTCTACAAAGTCGGGCATATTGGGGAACAGAATGATGCCATATATGCACAGGGCGAGAATGGCGTTGAACACGACCCAACATCCGTCTTTGGCGCACTGCTGAGCCTTTCCCACTAAGAACTGCAAGGAGAAACCGGGAACCATGTTCCAACTAGACAATACCAACTCGGAGGCATCCAGATGAAGTGACGGAGCTAGACTAGCCAGATTAGGATCAACATCCATATGAACAAAAGGCATCTGCCTCTTGATAGGAACACCTAACAAATCAGCATATTCCTCTAGTGTGGGTGCGAGAACAAAATCCTGGAAAGTAAAGCATCTCAACGGAGGATTGTAGAACTGCAGCAGAGCGTGCAACCCATTTAACTCGAACGCAGAAGGTTTACGAACCAAACTGAGCAATTTACCGTAAGATTTTCTGAACTCATCTCTCACAGAATCATCTGCTAAAGCAATCAAACCAGTCAGTTGAACCACATCAGGGGCAGGGAGCTTGTAAGCCACGGTCTTCCTCAGAGAACCCATAACAATACAAAAGAAGGCAAGAAATCCTGAATCGGGGAAAACGGTACCTGCAACACAGACACACGTTAATGAAATGCAAATGAGTATGCAAAGCAATGTAAAATGCAATCATGCAGCAGGAGATCAAGGCAACTGCGTTGTGGAGATTCTGCATCAACAAAACCATAATCCTGCTCTATCAAGAACAACCACTTTCTCTGATAAGAAGAAAACCCTGGTATCGGACCACAAATCTGCTCTGTCAAGAACACACACATATAGGACCATAAGTCTGCTCTGTCAAGAACAAACATCTGATAATAAGGACCTCTGATGCGGGACCAAAATTCTGCTCTGTCAAGAATAAACATCTGATAATAAGGACCTCTGATACAGGACCAAAACTCTGCCCTGTCAAGAACAAACATCTGATAAAGGACCTCTGATACAGGACCAAAACTCTGCTCTGTCAAGAACAAACATACATCTGCAGATGAGATTCTCAAATCCCAATTAAAAACCTGCTCTATCAAGAACAAACATCTGATAATAAGATCCTCTGATCCCAATCAAAAACCTGCTCTGTCAAGAACAATCATATATCTGCAAATGAGATCCTCAAATCCCAACAAAACTGATCCACTATCAAGAAAACTAGGTGGTCTGAAGGTCAAAGTTTCCTGCAATAAACCCAACCCTGCTCACCGGTATGGACCTAAACTGACTCAAGTTCGGCATCCTATGCGGTCATCAGCGTCACAGACATTCAAGAGGGGTGATACGATACCCAGGAGGTGTGGCATCACCAGCTCATGAAGCGGCCTCACTCGGCTGAATCACAAATGATCGGTCCCCAGAGTCGACAATCCTCCAAACCAACAACCCCCTCAACCCAAATGGTTGAAAAAGAAGTCAACCGGGAGAACCTCGTCTGAGCGTGGATTTCATGAGACACTAGTGCCTGCCAAGCAAGCACGCGCCCACTAATTTCAACAACTAATGCTATGTTCATTCAAGCCTGGGTCTGGCTTCTCACTCATCAGAATGCCCTTCCCACAACAGCACAGATAATCATATCATACTGAAAAATAAAGTGCGGGAAATAAAATGTGATAAATAAACACAACCCAATAAGTAATCATACAAGCGCTAGGATTGACTCTCGTAGGGGACGTCGGATCCCCAAACTGACTCGCATTCGAGACGTTGGATCCCAGGAAACTATCAAGTCTCCAGCAGAGTCGCCAGTTGTCGCTTCCGCGAAAATAAGGTGCCGGTAAAACAGAAGAGTCGCCACCTTTCGTTATTTATCCCTCGGAACGGGAAAGGAAACGATCGGAAAAACCTGACGAAAAGGTATAAGACAAGGTCGTCGCAACCGTTGTCTGGGTTCGGGAGTCGGTTACGCAAGGGGAAGGTATTAGCACCCCTCACGTCCGTCGTACTCGACGGGATCCACGCTTGTTGTGTTTACTGGACGAGTTGGTTTTATCTATCTACCTATCAAGGCTGGTCTAAAAAGAAAATAAAAATGACTCGGCAAAGCGTCGCACTTTATGCCTACGTATTCTCATCAGAGAATGAGAAATCAGAGTCAACGTAGTTCGACCTACTACGGGTTACGGGGAAGGTGGCTCGCCAATACATCAGTATTATGCCTACGTACTCTCAACAGGTATGAGAGATCAGAGCTTACGTAGTTCGGGCTAATACGGATTATGGGAATTAAGATTCATCTGTTTTATCGAGTAGGGTTAAACAGCAGTTCCAGCAGTTAGGGACAAAGCCTGTTTACGTTGGCGCTGAAGTTTAACGACACTCTTTTCTTCAGAAAAGCTTCCTTTGAATTATGGGCCCACGGGGCAAAAAGGTTGAGGTTTGAAACAGGCTCAACTAAGGGAGACTATCAAGTCCTACTGTTGTCATGCCAAGGATTCTTCCTATGGTTGAGGTTTGAAACAAGGAACTCCTAGAAGTTATCATGCATAGGTTTCTGTAAGAACAGAGTATGCCTAAGAGGGGGGGGGGTGAATTAGGACTTTTGAAATTTTTCCGGTTTTTATATGGTTCTTGGAAATATACTGGATGTCGTTCTTGGTTATGGAAAGCAGTAAATCAACAGAAAGAAAGAAAGACACAGGATTTATAGTGGTTCCCCTCACAATCCGAGAGTACTCCACTCCCCTTTCAACATGAAAGAGAATTTTCACTATTGTTTAAAACAGTACAACCTATCACACCATCAACCGGTGAGGCCTACTTTTAAACAATCAACAACACAAGTGTACAAGAACAATTCTCTTGTAAACACTCACCCTTGTGTCCAACAATCCTGGATCACAAGTCAGATACACAATAATTGTAATGAATTTGGTTGAGTATAATTGTCAAAGTGATCTTCTTCAATGAATCAAAATTCACTCTTTGTAATTTTTTCAATACAAGTGTTCAATGAATGTGAAACTTTCAATGCAAGTATGAACACTTTTGAAACAAATGACTTTGATTCTAAGACACTTTAAAAATGAGTATTGGTTTTTGTTGGTGTGTGTTGGTTATTTTTCAAAAAGAAAAACTCAGAATTTATATGAGTAAAATAACCTTTCACAAAAGGTATGATTTTAAAAGATTCACACCATGAAAAGGTATGATTTAAAAAATAATTTTGAACTCAAAAACAAAGCAATTTTTCACTGCACGTTCAGTGTTAATCGGTTAACCCATATGGTTAATCGGTTAACACTGGTACGTTAGCCCAGAAAATTCAAAATTCAAAATGGTTAACCGGTTAACCCATATGGTTAATCGGTTAACACTGCTAATTTTCAGAAAAATGCTTTTTAAAATTAATGTTATACCATTTTTAAAGTTTCAAAAACATGTGTATGTATTATGCACAAAAGAT
Organism: Lathyrus sativus; assembly: GCA_963859935.3. Classification (NCBI taxonomy): domain Eukaryota; kingdom Viridiplantae; phylum Streptophyta; class Magnoliopsida; order Fabales; family Fabaceae; genus Lathyrus; species Lathyrus sativus. Next base: position 366,259,625 of record OZ012737.1, read on the forward strand.
TGATGTTTTTGAACACTTGTATATCAAAATTAAAAAGGTGGATTTGATATACCAGTAATGCAGGCAAGTCTGGAAGAATCAGTTCCATATAGCTTGACTTGAAAGATAGCTTGATGACTTTATCTTGATGACTTTGAACGGCTTGTCTTTTTGCAATCAAGAGATGACTTTGAGTAGCATTGACATCATCAAAACCTGAGACTGAAGCATGCTTCTACATTCTCCCCCTTTTTGATGATGGCAATCAAAAAATGTTGTGCGATATCTCTTGGTTCTTGATCTGGTTCTCCCCCTAAGTCTAGCAACTCCCCCTATCTTAACAGAGGAAAAAAAATCTGCACACAGAGAGATATTAACAGAACCAAGCTCTTCTCCCCCTTTGACATCAGAAAAAAGGAAGAGCTTTCAAAGAAATCACAAGATAGCAGTATATAGTAATAAGCACATGCAAAGCCAAGTAAACACAAAGCACAAACATAGGACATATAAAATGCAGCAAATAGAAATTGTACTTGTTACAATAAAACATAGTTCAAATGAAAGCATAAAACTTATAACTAGAAAGCAAAGCAATAAAAACAACAGCAGCAGCATATTCTCTAAACATCCTCATCCGCCATATCCTCCTCCTCTTCTTCTTCATCACTATCAACCTCTTCTTCAATCTCGTCGTCCACAACTCGGGTGCTGGAATGTGGAGGGTTAAGTATGAGGTTTCTAAGGGAGGCAATTGCTCTGGAGGTCTCTCTATGCATATTCATGGATTCTCGATGCTGGTTCATCATGGTTGTGTAGAGAAACTCACTGGTTAGACCCCCTTCAGGCATTGGATAAGCGTGATGCACAGGACCATCATCAGTATACCTGTAGGTACCGTCAGCCGCCTTGATGATTCCAGTATTCTTCACAATATTAATCTCATTGATCTCATTCGTCGTAGGTTTCATCTTGGAGGATGGTTCTCTGTTGAGGTCAAGTTCAGTTAATTCCAGAATTCTAGAAACCAAGCGAGCATACGGCAGCCGGGTAATGCAATGAAGTTGTTGCTGCAGATGATACATAATAGTCAAAATCCAATTGACTCTGATGCGATTCTTAATAGCAAAGATCAGTTGCATTTCCAAGTCGTTGATCTGAGAGTGATTTGAGTCCTTTGGAGTGAGGACATAGCAGATGATGTAGTGAAGCATTCGATCAGATACTGTCAGATTCTTGGCATAGCATAGCATGCGAGCAGTGCGAGAGTTTGCAATAACGGTTTCTTTTGGGAACCTGCAAATCTGATAGTAATACTCCATTTTATCATAGTTTGCCCAGGGTCCATCTACATGGTTTACACCTTTTCTCAGAAAGCATCCCTTTGATGGGATCTTAAGGTGTCTAGCAAGGGTGGATAAATTCTCAACAAATTCATGATCTCTAATGGTGGACCGGATCATGTGGTTCTCATCCATATCCAGATATACAGACATTTTATTCATAAAAGCTTTAACCAGATCAGGATAGATGATACCAGAGTCGGTGACGAACTTGTCGATACGCTGATATTCCAACAGAGTAGGAAAATCAAAAGATATTGCAGGAAAAGCTCGAAGATTCACATACTTTACCGGCATAAGTTGACGAACACGCACTTTGAAATCCATCCGTCTCTTCTTGGTGGTTTCCATTGGAATACTGTCGTCATCTGATTCTGATGCAGAATGGTGTTCTGGAAGTTTTCCCTTGCCGCGGTTTGATGCTGAAGCCATGGATGGAGGTTTGAGAGAAACTGGGGTTGTGGGTTCTGAGGAAGTTAGGGTTTGAGAAGTTATGGGGAGTTTTTCCAACTTTTAAGAGTGGGAGAGAGAAGTTAGGATTTAAGAGGGAATGTGGATATGGATGTGGATATTTAGAAGAATATGAACCACACAAATATATAAAGAAAAAATATAAAATTTTCAAAAATTAAATATAATTTTCGTTTCTGATTTTTTGAAAAAATTACAGTGTTAATCGGTTAACCATATAGGTTAATCGGTTAACACATTAAAAAGTTTAATCAGAATTGAAAATTCAACAGTGTTAATCGGTTAACCCATATGGTTAATCGATTAACATGCTCGAATTTTTGAAAAATACATAAAAACAGAATGCATATACATGAAAACATATCACAATTAATGCATATATAAACTAGAGATAAGGATCAGATGTCACCTTCATCAAGAATTCCAAGTTCTCTCCGAATTTTGTAGAATGATTCTTTTGCCAAAGGCTTGGTGAAGATGTCGGCGAGTTGGTTGTGTGTGTCGACGAAAGTAACATCAACATCTCTGTTTAATACGTGATCTCGAAGGAAATGATGCCGGATATCAATGTGCTTTGTTCTGGAATGCATAACCGGATTCTTTGTGATATTTATGGCACTAGTATTGTCACATCGTAGAGGAATGCAACCGAGGTCAACACCATAATCCAGAAGTTGTTGTTTCAGCCATAAAATTTGTGCACAGCAACTTCCTGCGGCGATGTATTCTGCTTCGGCGGTGCTGAGTGCTACACAAGCTTGCTTCTTGCAGGCCCATGATACTAGAGCATTTCCAAGAATATGACATGTACCACTTGTACTTTTTCTATCGGTTTTGCATCCTGCATAGTCAGCGTCAGAATAACCAACTAAAGAACAAATACTACCTTTAGGATACCATAATCCAACGTTGGTCGTTCCTTTGAGATACTTGATAATTCTCTTCACAGCAGTGAGATGTGATTCCTTCGGATTTGCTTGGAAGCGAGCACACAAACAAACACTAAACATAATGTCAGGACGGCTTGCCGTCAAATATAGTAATGAACCAATCATACCTCGATATTTAGTAATATCAACTGGAGTACCAGATTCATCTTGATCAACATACGTTCCGGATCCCATAGGAGTAGACATCATCTTGCAACTATCCATATCGAATTTCTTTATTAATTCCTTACAGTACTTGGATTGGTTGAGGAAGATTCCATCCTTGGTTTGCTTGATTTGTAGTCCAAGAAAATAATTTAACTTTCCCATCATGGACATCTCGAATTCTTCTCGCATCATGAGTGAGAATTCTTCGCACAGTTCTTTGTTCGTTGATCCAAATATGATGTCGTCGACGTAGACTTGTACTAACAAGGTGTTACCCTTGATCTTCTTTATAAATAGCGTCTTGTCAACCTTTCCTTTTGTAAATCCTTTCTCACATAAGAAGTTGCTAAGGCGATCATACCATGCTCGTGGTGCTTGTTTTAAACCGTAAAGAGCCTTCTTCAGTTTGAAAACATGTGAGGGATTTTTGAAGTCTTCAAAACCCGGAGGTTGTTTGACATAGACTTCCTCATTAATGTATCCATTCAGGAAAGCGCTTTTGACATCCATCTGGAATAACTGAAAATTCATAGAACAAGCGTAAGCAAGTAGTAATCTAATTGCTTCTAACCTTGCTACCGGAGCGAATGTTTCATCAAAATCAATTCCTTCCTCCTGGTTGTAGCCTTGTGCGACCAATCTTGCCTTGTTACGAACTATAATCCCATTCTCGTCAAGTTTGTTCTTGAACACCCATCTGGTTCCTATAATATGCTTATTGTCTGGTCTTGGTACAAGGGTCCAAACTTGATTTCTTTCAAATTGATTAAGTTCTTCTTGCATTGCTATAATCCATTGGTCGTCGCCTAAAGCTTCATCGATCTTTGATGGTTCAATTTGAGATACAAACGCCATGTTGAGACACGCATCCTTTAAGTTGAGTCGAGTTGCCACGCCTTGACTAATATCACCAATAACTTTATCAATTGGGTGATCTCTGTGTGTTCTCCATTCTTTCGGAAGATCTTGATTTTCTTGAGTAACATCTTCTTGTAATATTGTTTGATCTTTTGGAACAATTTCTTCATTTTGTGAAGTATCTACAAAATCATCATCATCATCCAAAACAATATTATCCTCTTTCGAGGGGTTAGTCTCATCAAACGAAACATGAATGGACTCTTCAATGGTAAGAGTTCTTTTATTAAAAATTCTAAAAGCTTTACTATAAGATGAGTAACCAAGAAATATACCTTCGTCGGACTTCTCATCAAACTTACCGAGATTGTCCTTATTGTTGTTGAGAACGAAGCATTTGCAGCCAAATATGTGGAAGAATGATATATTCGGTTTCCTTCCCTTGAACAACTCATACGGAGTCTTTTTGAGTAGCGGTCGAATATTCACGCGGTTGCTTACAAAGCATGCCGTGCTTACTGCTTCTGCCCAGAAATATTTTGGAAGATTTGTGTCGCTGAGCATTGTTCTAGCAAGTTCAACTAGTGAGCGATTCTTCCGTTCTACTACGCCGTTTTGTTGAGGAGTTCTTGGTGCCGAAAAATTATGAGAAATTCCATTTTCTTCGCAAAATTCTTCAAAGTCTGAATTTTGAAATTCTCCACCGTGGTCGCTTCTTATGGAGGCTATAGTGAGTGACTTCTCGTTTTGAATTTGTTTTGCATACTTTTTGAATGCTTTAAACGCATCATTTTTCTGCACTAAAAACATTGTCCAGGTATATCGAGAGAAATCATCAACAATAACTAAAGCATAAATACTACCTCCAAAGCTCTTCGTTCTTGATGGACCAAAAAGATCCATGTGCAATAATTGAAGTGGTCTTGATGTAGAAACCACTTGCTTGGATTTGAAAGTTGTCTTGGTCTGTTTTCCCTTTTGACATGCATCGCATAATTTATCCTTGATGAATTTTATCTTCGGAAGCCCAACAACCAGATCATGCTTGATTAATTTGTTTAAATGCTCCATGTGAATGTGAGCAAATCTTTTATGCCAAAGCCATGCCTCGTTGTTGTTCGCCATAAGACATTTTACCTTCAAAGAAGAATCATCAAAAGAAATCATAAAAATATTATTATATCTTCTACCTTTTAGCAGAATCTCATGAGTGACTTCGTGTTCGATCAAGCATTCCTCCTTTGTGAAGTTGATTTTGAACCCTTTGTCACACAATTGACTGATGCTAAGCAGGTTATGCTTAAGGCCTTCAACAAAAAGAACGTCTTCGATGATGGTACATGGAGGTGCACCAATGGTTCCAACTCCAAGAATTTTTCCTTTATTATCATCACCGTAAGTGACGTATCCTTTGGCCTTTAATGATAGACTTGAAAATTTGTTTATATCTCCCGTCATATGCTTCGAGCAACCACTATCAAGATACCATTCATTTGTGGTTGTCTTCAAGCATTCCTACAAAACAAGATTAGGTAGTGTTAGGTACCCAAGTTGCTTTGGGTCCTTGATAGTTAGTACCTTTTTCCACCCACACATAATGCCCCTTTGCAACACCAATATTACGTACATAGCAAGCATTAGGTGTGTGCCCTTTAATACCACAATAAAAGCATGTAGATTGAAAATGACTTCTATATCTAGAAATATAATTCTTTTTCTTATTAATTCTTTTCTTGTTATGATTTTGATGCTGAGTTTTAGAGGTGCTTGTCTCTTTCTTCACAATTTGTTCACTTGCTCTTACAAAAATGGTCTTATTGGTGCTTGGTTTTGAAAATTTAGAATATCCCAATCCACTTTTATCATTAGGATACCTTTGATGTTTAAGAATCTCTTCCAAGCCAATTTGACCCTTTTCGTATCTTTCTAAAACTCTTTTAAGTTGAACAATTTGAAAAGACAAAGACTCACAATTCTTACATACAAGACTTTGTTTTTCATCCATCACTTTTTGCTTTTCATCTTCAATATTTTTCAAGAAATCGGAATTTTGTTTTTCTAAAAGTAAAATTCTTTTCTTTTGTGATGAGATGTCTTTATACAAAGTCTTGCACTCTTTTAGAAGTTCATCTATAACTTCTTGTGCATCATTATCATAGACAGAAAAATTACTACTAACCTCATTTTCGTCATCAGAGTGGTGAGAGGCCATTAAGGCAATATTTGCACATTCATCACTGTCTGATTCCGATGATGAACTCACTTCGTTGTCGTCCCATGCGACATACGCCTTCTTTGTTTTGAAATCCTTCTTGCCCTTGAATTTTCCTTTATTTGCGAGTTTTGGGCAGTCTGGCTTTATGTGACCTTGTCTTCCACATTCATAGCATGTAATTTCTTGGTTTGATGTGGATGCTTCCTTTTTCCTGAAATGTTTATTCTTTTTAGGAAAAGAAGAAGTTTTATTATTATTGAAAAACTTACCAAGCTTCTTTACTAGAAGCATGAAATTTTCGTCTTCAGAAGATTCGTCAATTTTGTCATCCTTTGTGTCAGTCTTCAAGGCAATTCCTTTGGACTTCTTGTCTTGACTTTCATGTTTCTCAAGCCTTCCAAGTTCCAGTTCATGCTCTTGAAGTTTCCCGAATAATGAAGCGGATGTCATCGTTGAAAGACTTTTCTTTTCCGAAATGGCGGTCACCTTTGGTTGCCATTCTCTTGTCAAGGATCTTAGGACTTTTAAGTTGAGATCATCATTGGTGAAGGTCTTCCCAAGAGCAATCAGGTGATTTGTCAGATGGACGAACCTCTTTTGCAAGGCAACAATAGATTCACCGGGCTGCATACGGAACATCTCATATTCTTGACTTAACGTGTTAAGTCTTGATCTTTTTACTTCTGCTGTTCCTTCATGCGTTTCTACCAAGGTATCCCAAATTTGTTTTGCTGATTGACACTGTGATATGCGGAAGAATTCATCCATACTGAGAGCGCTTTGAAGTATGTTGATTGCTTTCTTCTCATTCAAGATCCTCTTCTTGTCATCTTCATCATATGAGGATTTGATCTTTGGGGTTCCAACACCATTTACCACACTTGTAGGAACATGTGGACCAGTTTCAACGGTTTCCCATATACCATCTCCTTGAGCCTCAAGATGTGCCTTCATACGGATTTTCCAAAAATCAAAGTATTCTCCAGAAAAGAGTGGTGGTTTGTTACTACTTCCACCATCTTTGAAAACCGGGTTGGTACTTGCGGAAGCCATACTGAATCGTTAGGAACAGGTTACCTTAACCTGCTCTGATGCCAATTGTAAGAACAGAGTATGCCTAAGAGGGGGGGGGTGAATTAGGACTTTTGAAATTTTTCCGGTTTTTATATGGTTCTTGGAAATATACTGGATGTCGTTCTTGGTTATGGAAAGCAGTAAATCAACAGAAAGAAAGAAAGACACAGGATTTATAGTGGTTCCCCTCACAATCCGAGAGTACTCCACTCCCCTTTCAACATGAAAGAGAATTTTCACTATTGTTTAAAACAGTACAACCTATCACACCATCAACCGGTGAGGCCTACTTTTAAACAATCAACAACACAAGTGTACAAGAACAATTCTCTTGTAAACACTCACCCTTGTGTCCAACAATCCTGGATCACAAGTCAGATACACAATAATTGTAATGAATTTGGTTGAGTATAATTGTCAAAGTGATCTTCTTCAATGAATCAAAATTCACTCTTTGTAATTTTTTCAATACAAGTGTTCAATGAATGTGAAACTTTCAATGCAAGTATGAACACTTTTGAAACAAATGACTTTGATTCTAAGACACTTTAAAAATGAGTATTGGTTTTTGTTGGTGTGTGTTGGTTATTTTTCAAAAAGAAAAACTCAGAATTTATATGAGTAAAATAACCTTTCACAAAAGGTATGATTTTAAAAGATTCACACCATGAAAAGGTATGATTTAAAAAATAATTTTGAACTCAAAAACAAAGCAATTTTTCACTGCACGTTCAGTGTTAATCGGTTAACCCATATGGTTAATCGGTTAACACTGGTACGTTAGCCCAGAAAATTCAAAATTCAAAATGGTTAACCGGTTAACCCATATGGTTAATCGGTTAACACTGCTAATTTTCAGAAAAATGCTTTTTAAAATTAATGTTATACCATTTTTAAAGTTTCAAAAACATGTGTATGTATTATGCACAAAAGATTGATGTTTTTGAACACTTGTATATCAAAATTAAAAAGGTGGATTTGATATACCAGTAATGCAGGCAAGTCTGGAAGAATCAGTTCCATATAGCTTGACTTGAAAGATAGCTTGATGACTTTATCTTGATGACTTTGAACGGCTTGTCTTTTTGCAATCAAGAGATGACTTTGAGTAGCATTGACATCATCAAAACCTGAGACTGAAGCATGCTTCTACAGTTTCAACCTAAAGTTCTATCATCACTTCCTTATCAAAGGAAGTGAGAGTCCTAAGGGATCATGTCAATGAGATACACAGAAACAGATAAAGCATCAGATTAAACAGTAAACAGATATACAGTAAACGACTGTAAAATGCATGCAATGCAAGTGAGGGAGGAAATGTGTGTGGGACAGCAGCCTCCACAAGCTCATCTCAACCTCAAGCCAGGTATGAATAACAGTAATCATACAGAAGAAATAACATCATGCTGTCAAGCAGAATATAATAGATTGTAATCATACAGAAGAAAATGAAATGCTGTCAAGCAAAATAAACCACATGGGCAAGGGAGCTGGGCTCTACCGAATACCCGCAAGCAAAGCCATACAGTAACAATACAAGCAGAGGGAGCAACTCAACCTCTAGTGCAATCATGCTCCTAGATTGAAGTTAGTCTAGATATGGGCTTATTCTAATGCATCAAGCAAGTCAAACAAGGCACATCAATACAGAAAAGAAAACAAACAAGAAAGCAGATCAACAACTCTCTCTCTTCCAATTCCAAGCTTCAGCTCTTCTTACAGCAATCCAGTCTTCAGACTTCAATCACCCTTCAAGGCTATCATCTTCTATGATAGGCATCAACTTGCTTCTCCAGGTTTTAATCCATCCAACATAAGTATCAACTTGTCCTTTCTTCTTCAAGCTTCATCTCTTCAGTCAATTCTACCTTCAGGCTTCACTCCTAACTACAAGTATCAAATTGATTCCTTCAGGCTCTCAATGCATCAGTGTAAGTATCAACATATCCTTTATTCCTCAAGCCTCGGCTCTACACTCAATCTCAATTGAATCCTCTTCACAAGTATCAACTTAGTCTTCAAGCTTCAGCTCTCTTTGCTTTACCAGTATCAACTTGGTCTTCTTCCTTCATCTACAAGCCTCAGCTTCTCAGAGTAATCCTCAATCCTATGGGAGTGTCAACTTCATCCTTCAATTCCTTAAGCCTCAGCTCTACACTCAATCTCAATTGAATCTTCAAGTATCAACTTGTTCTTCTTGCTCTTCAAGCTTCAGCTGCAATGGCAATGCTCAAGGAATCATCCTCTTCCACATTCTTCAATGAAGTCCTCATCTTCAAACTCAAGCCCAACATCTTTCAAGATACCCAAACCAACAGAGAATTGATTTACCAGAATGAGTGGAAATGATGAACAGCTTATTGACAACCAAAGGAAGCCTGTAAGGGTTCATCATTATGAGAGACTGGTTCCCTCAAAGTTCTACTTCCCAGATAAAGCCACTCATCCCTCCAAAGGAGGGATGTGAATATCTTGAAAGGACTTTTAGTCATTGGGAGGAATGGAAGCACAAGATGCTTTCCATGTTTGTGAAAGAAATCATTCTAACTATAAGGCTCTCCCTATGTCTCCTATCTCCTAAATCTTCATCAGACACCTTCAGGCACAAGCAATTCTAAACTCCAAGCAACTTCAAGCAACTTCAAGCATCCTCACCTTGTCTTCAACTTGTCTTCAATCTCAATCAAAGGCAAACCAAGCAAAAACCCTAATCTAAGGGGACTAAAGAAGTTAAACTAGTTGAATTAGTAAGTTAGGATCACCTAAAACCTAGTACTTAAGTTAGTCCTAACTAAAATACTAAACTCAATTGTAAAATCTTACAAAAATGACTATGGGAACCTAAGTCAATCATGACTCTACCACATTAATTTCAGAGATCAAACCATCAAATTAGACCTAGAAACAAAATCCTACATTATGGGGTACTAAATCTAAACCCTAAAAGGAGGCATCTAAATATCAATCTAGAAAGCATACCTATTTTCATCACAAAAATGTGAGAAAAATGCTATGGGAGCATACATGTCTAACCTAATCACACACAAAAAATTAGGATCAAAGTCATCACCACATGATCACACAAAATTCCACAAAATTATGTATCAAACATAACCATTTTAATATCAATTAAAATGTAAAATTCCCATTAAATCAGAAAATACATGAAATGAAAATATTTCTTCTCTAAAACATACTAGACTCAATCATGAGTAAAATTCAAAAAGAATGGGATTAATTGGATTAATTTTCAGTTTATTATGAATTTTTCAAGAACCATGAATAAAATGGAAAAATAATGAAAATTCAATTAAAATAATCAAATGCACGGTGCAAATAGAAATAAAACACAGTTCAAACCATGGGTTAGGCCATCGGGGGGTGTGGATAGCACTTAGTTTGCTAAGCCCAAAACCAGCTAGTAAGTGAAACGCATTGTTTCACTTACTCAGACTCTCTCACAACTTCAAATTAAAACAAGGCCATTGGATCGTGCTTCTAGTCAAAGTCCAACCCTCATCCAATGGTGCTAACATCATCTTCCACCTTTTGAATGCCTGAACTCCGCGCCCAGCTCCGGCCACCGCCGGTGGTGCTCCGGTCACCATCCCCAACCCTAATTCTCTCTACAGGCCTCCATTGCAAATGGTCAAAACATGAATCTTGTCCTAAATCTTGTCACGAATTCAACCATACCCTTAATTCAACCTAAATCCTCAAGATTCACCATATCCAAATCTCAACCGAAAATGGTAATGCACCTATTTTGTCACTAATTCTCAAATTAACTATCTGAAATCAACCCTACACCATTCTACAATGAATCTAACACCTTAATTCACCTTGATTCTACCTAATTCACGCTATAGGAAGAAGGTTACCAACCTGAAAATCTTGGATGAACAGATGCACTAAACCTCCAATTCAAGCTCTCCAATCTTGCAGACACGATCAATGAACCCTCTTATTGCTTCTGTATGCAAAAGAACTGGTTGAAAGTGCTTGAATCTTGGAATCCGATGGTGAGTTGTAGGTGGAAAAATTCTGAGTTCAAGAGCACCAATTAGCCACGAATCCTTCTTGCTTATGATCTGGAATCACTCCTTAATATCCATGGAAGAAGTTTCAATCAAGAAAATGGATGGAAAGTGAAGAATTTGATGAAACCGAATTCAAGTGCAATCCAAGAAATCTCAATCTCAATCTATGCTCTCTCCTTCAATCATCACCAACTTTTGCATTGGATCAACTCTATTCAATATATAGATGATGTATGAATGATCTAGAACCCTCTAGATCCTTCTAATGAGAGTTTCCACTTCTCATGTCATGAGATTTTCAAACACATCTCATGATATGCATAACCTTACAAACAGCTTGGAATTAATCTCATTCTCTTTCAATTTCTCCCCTAGTGACATTTTGAAAGGGTTTAGCTTGCAAAGGACCTTGCTCATGCCTTGATTCTAGGTTTTGCACATGTTACTTAATATGCAAGTAATCACTTTTCAAAGCAAGTCCACAAATTGAATCTCAACTCAAAAATGTGGCTAAACCAATGTTCTTAAAATGTTTTCTAGAGTCAAAATGATATATTACATGCCATGGTTTGGATGTGTAGATTGAAAATATCAATTTCCAACTTTGGTTTATTTAACTTATGCCCTTATGTTAGGTCATTTTTGCAACATTGAGCTACAAGCATTTACATCATATTATGACCTCCTTAATAGCCTTAAAACATAATTTTGAACAAGTTTTATGTTGAAGATTTTTCCATTTGAAGCTTGGAAATAGGAGTTATGGCCTTATGCTTGAAATGACCTGTAACCTCCAAATGACCAAAATGCCCTTGACTTGTCAAAGCCATAACTTGAGTTCTACAAATCCTATCAAGGACTTCTAGTACTCTCTAGAAAGCTAAGAGGATAAGGAACAACATTCATGTTGACCATAAGTTCATAGGAATCATCCTTCTTGGGAAAAAGTTTGATGCAAGTTGGGTGACTTTCAAGGCCCCAGATTCACATACCTCAGATGACTTGTACCTTGCCAAAGTCATAACTTGAGTTCTACAAATCCTATCAAGGACTTCTAGTACTAAAATTAAATCTAAGAACAAGCTCTACAACATTCATGTTGGGGGCAAGATGATATGACAATCACATCTTGGGCTAAACTGCCTTGAAGATAGGGGTCAAACTAGGGGATTTTACACTGTCAAGCCTTAGAAACCCTAGCTTGAAACTTCTAAAACTCTTCAATCATGATGATTAACCTTGGAATCATCCTTATAGCATCTAAATGCATCAATCCATGATCACATGGCTCTTGGCTTAGGTATCAACCCTCTCCAAATTATCAGTTGACCTAGGGTTGACCCAGTCAAACCCTAATTGCACCACTCATGGCTGAGGCTTCTTAACCTTGCACAATAACCTGTCTAGGCCTCATGATGGCTTTCAAGGCATCTCATAAGCTCTATCAAGGCTTCAAGTCCACATTCTTGGCTTCAGAATCATCTGAGGAGCTCCCCACAACTCTCAAGTTAGGAGGCACACAACCTTGGTTTCAACCACTCTTTCTGAGGATCTTTTATCTTCTCTGGCAAGGATATCAACCCTTGAACACTTGAATAACCTTCTTGGCTAGCTTCAAGGTCTTGCATAGCCCTTGCTTGGTAATCATACCTCTTGATCTCCTGCATACATGTCAATGAAATGCAAATGATAATGCTAATGAGAATAAAATGAAACACAAGCTAGGTAAAGAAATGATGGTCAAATTTTGGGGTGCAACAGACGGTTTAGCGTTACATTGGTTCTGATTCGAAACGTCATCATCAAGGATCCAAAGAGGAGAATATTGGAATGGAGCTTGCGCACAATGTCAAGGGCCAACAGAACCGCTCCGTTCGATAACATCTTTCTAATTCAAGTCTTTTAATCAACCACTGAGCGTTGTGAGTTCCAAGCAATAGATACATGGGAAACTATGAGGGGTGGCTTCCTCTTACTCGTCTAGAGTGTTTAGTGTATGCCCTATGGGTGATATGCTATGCATTTGCTCCTACGCCTTAGGTTCTTGCGTGTGTGTCCCGAGTTCCTTCCCGTTTAGGCGTGTTAGGCCTGCTTCCTCTTTGTTCTCGCCCTGTGCGATCGAAACTCTTTTCTCACGCATCCTGGAGATTGAGACCTCCCCTTTTCTCTCGCATCCTGGCGATTGAGATCCCTTCTCTTGCCCCGGTGCAATCGAGACCTGTTTCCTGCAGTTGGCCGAACTACGTTTGCACTAATCTCTCATACTTGTTGAGATTAAGTAGGCATAGGATTGCGATAATCCTAGCGAGCACTTTTCCGACTTTCCTGTAGTTAGCTGAACTACAGCTGCTCTGATTTCTTGTACCAGAATAAAATATGTAGGCATAGGATGCGATATCCTAGCAAGCACACTAACAACTAATTTCTCTGTCCTCCCACTTCCGTGCGATCGAGACTTTCCCACTAGCGACTAATATCCCTTTCTCTTGCCCTAGTGCAATCGAGACTAGACCGTAGTTCTAGAACCCGTAGGTTCCCGTACCTTTAAACCAATGACATATTACGTATGTTCTACTGCAAACAGGTAACGCCTAAGTCTCCAATGGTCGAGCAACATACACCTAACTGCTAGAATGCGTGCGCTAGTATCGTCAATCTCTTTTCTCACCCCCGTGTGACCGAGAACACCCTGTTTACCCGTTGTTAGCCTGAGCTACGTTTTGCTCTGATTTCTCATGCCATATGAGAATACGTAGGGACAAGACGCGACGTCTTGGCGAGAAATTCCCCCCTGTAGTTTCCCAAACTACGTCGACTCTGACTTTCCCATTGCACGAAGGAATACGTTGGCATAGAGTGGCGATGCTCTATCGATTCAGTTCTTTCCGTTTAGCTTTAGAAACCGTAGATAGATTATTTTTTCACCCATAGACCAGACAACCAATCATGGATCCCGTCGAGCACGACGGACGTGAGGGGAGCTCATACCTTCCCCTTGCGTAACCGACTCCCGAACCCTAGGTTTGGTTGCGATGATCGATCTTATCCCTTTTTTGCAGGTTTTCTCTGATCGTTTCCTTTCCCTCTCATTAGGATAAATAACGAACGGTGGCGACTCTTCTGTCATTGCCGGCACCTTTTTTCGCAGTAGCGACAACTGGCGACTCTGCTGGGGACTCCAACGGTTCCCTATGTGAGCCAATCCTAGCGCTTGTTTGCTTGTCTTTGGGTGTTTTTATTTTTGTGTGTTGTATTTTGTATATTGTTGTATTTACATTTTCCGCACTATATTATTATTTGTTGCTGTTATGTTGTTGGGTGGTTGTTCCTTTGAGAGATAAGCCAAAACCCAGGCTTGAGTACACACCTAGCATTAGAAGTGGAGATTAGTGGGGGGGCGTGCATGCTTTGCAATGTACTAGTTCCCCATGAAATTCGCGCTCAGACGAAATTCTCTTTGATGATTTTCTTTCCAGCCCTTTGGGCTTGAGGGGATTTTGGATTTGAGAGTTGTCGACTCTGGGGACCGATCATTTGTGATTCAGTTAAGTGAGGCCTCTTCGAGAGATGATGATGCCAAACCAAAAATGGTGAACGTATCATCATTTCTTGAAAGTCGGTGACGCTGATGAACACATAGGATGTCATACCATGTTAGACTAGGTCCATACCTGTGATTGGGAGGGTTCTTTTGCAGGAAACATGACTTCCAGCCAACCCGGTATTTTGGTTTTCTCTTCAGAGCGAACTTACTCAGTCAGCAGCGCAGCAATATTCAGAGCTTTGTGGGGGGCTGTGATCCCGTGTTTGCTACATCTTGCATTGCATTTGCATAAGCATCTTTGCATCATTTTGCATGTCATTCTCCAACTGGCCGGAGCTCTTATCCAGCCTTGTTTTGATTCAAAAGGTGATTCTCTGGTTCCCGTTTTAAACATGTGTTGATTGTTGGTAGACGACTGACTGGTTTGAAGTAGAATCAAGCAGTGAAATCAGTTGAAAGTTGTTGGTAGCTATGTCAGGGAATGATTTCCAGAATGTTGATACCTTGTCAGGTTTTATTGTTACGACCAATCCTCTGTATGGTTCTTTGCCCGACGAAGAATTTTCGCAAGTGAACCACCTAGCTGAAGCTCAACCTGTGCAGCCTTCTATTGAAGATCAAGATCTACATGAACAGTTTGTTGTCCGAAGTGAACGTTCTATTTCTCTTGATACCATAGATTAGCAGGATGTTGTTTTCTCTGTGCCGAGTTCCAGAAGAGAGGTTCCGATAAGGAGGACTAAGGGCCCTAGAGCTCTTGAGTATGCTAAAAGGTTTCATGCGTTGGATGAAAGATTCAAAGCCTTGGAAGCTAATGATATTGTTACTCTCAATGCTTCAGACATGTGCCTAGTTTCTGGCTTGGTGATACCTCCGAATTTCAGAGTACCGAGGTTTGAAAAGTACAAAGGGGATAGTTGCCCGAGGCGACATTTCTTGATTTTCTGTAGAAGAGTGACTTCATTTGTATACGACGACAAGTTGATGATTCACTGCTTTCAGGACAGTCTGATTTGGGCATCTCTGAGTTGGTATATGTAGTTAGAGAGTAATTAGATCCGATCATGGGTGGATTTAGCCAAGGCTTTTCTGAAGCAATACGAGTATAATCTTGACATGGCTCCCAGTCACATGCAATTGCAAGAATTGTCTCAGGAGATCAATGAACCTTTCAGAAGGTATGTTCAGAGAGGGAGAGAATTTGCTTCCAAAGTGCAACCGCCACTTCTAGACGAAGAGTTGGCAGACCTGTTTGTAAACTCCCTGCAGAGCCTGTACTTTGAGAGGATGTTTGGAGTTGCACCAAACATCTCTGAATTGGTATTAGAAGGAGAACACATTGAGAATGGCATTAAGACTAGGAAAATTCAGAAATTTTTGAGCAGTTGGGCTAGTGAAACTGAATCTCTCTATAGCTTCCAAACTAAAGAAGAAATTGTGATCAATGTAGTCATGACAGATGTTGTCTATTCTCAGGGTGAATCGGTGAAATCTTTTGGTTCTTCACCTTCTCAGCGGTCATTATCTTTTGTGTCTCATTATTCTGGACATACAATTGTGCCTAGGACACCACATCAGAAACCTGGGGTCGCTCCTCATGCAAATCAACGAGCCCGTGGCCGAGGTTATCCGAATCAGCGCCAAAATTAGAGTAGGCCTCGTAACAATTTGGAAAGAAGGAATGCTCCTTTTCATCCAGTTCCTATGTCGTACAGCCATCTTTTTCCGCGTCTTATCTAGAATTCTTTGGCGGAGCCTAAGACTCTTAAGCTTGTGCTAGAACCTTACCCTCCTGGGTACAATCCCTATGCTCAGTATGGATATCATGGTGGATCCAGGGGGCATTCAACCGAAGATTGCAAAGCTTTTCAGGCAAAAGTGTAGCAGCTGATCGAAAAATGGTGCATTTCCTTTCCGGAAGGAAGTTTGGTTGTTCATGCCAACCTCTTAGATGTCTATACTCGCAGATTCAGAGGGTCATCTTCAAAACCCGGTGGTCCAGACAGGAAGGCGTCCTCAACATTGGCAGTCCTCAGACTTTTCATTATTTGCATTTGTAGTTTCTTTTATGTTAGTTACTACTTGTTGTCGCTACTGCGAAAAAAAAGAGGCCGGCAATGACTAACAGAGTCGCCACCTATCATTATTTATCCCAAAGAGGGGAATGGAAACGATCAGAAAAAATCTAACGAAAACGGGAAAAGACGAGGTCATCGCAACCAAGTCCTAGGTTCGGGAGTCGGTTACGCAAGGGGAAGGTATGAGCACCCCTCGCGTGCGTCGTACTCGACGGGATCCACGCATGTGTTGTCTATCTAAAAGGGTGTGTAAACTATCTACGCTAAAGGCTTATGGACAAAAGAAAAAGAAAAAGGACTGACTCGGCAGAGCATCGCCGCTTTGTGCCTACGTACTCCCTCGTGCAATGGGAAAGTCAGAGTCAACGTAGTTCGACTAACTACGGCTAAATAAAGGGGGGAGGTTGCTCACTAAGACGTCGGGTCTTGTGCCTACGTACTTTCATCTAGTATGAAAGATCATAGCAAACGTAGTTCGGGCTTACGAAAGCACAGGCTGTTCAAGAGTATTACCCGAGTAGGGTTAACAAACAGTTCTGGCACTTTGGTGTATGTAGCTCGACCATTGGAGACTTAGGCGTTACTGTTTGCGATAGGACTGAAAGTTAACAACACTCTTGTTTATGAAAAGGTTTTCCTGATTAAAATCCCGAAGGATAAAAAGGTTTGAAGTGTTTTTGTGTTTTTTAGAGAAGAAGTGTTTTGAATTAGAGTGTTCATAATATACGTTGTAACAAAGTCTAAAACCTAGGATCGAATGCGTCGCATATCGTCCTAAGGACGTATACTAAACACTCTAGGCAATTGAGAGGTAACCACTCAATCACCATTTCCCAAGTATAAGACTCATGGTACAACATTCATTATCTTTATTAAGTGAATTGAAGTTGTTTGAAGATGAGAAAATAAAGGGATAAACTAAAGGGGGACTAGACCAAACCCTAGAAGTTGTGTTGCAAAGTGCACCTAAAGTTGGGATCACAAAAGGGAAACATCTACCTAATGTTATAATGCATGGTTAGAACCCTAATGTCTATCATAACCTCTTGTAAACAAGAGAGATTAGAAATCCTAAGGGAAGGAAGACAAAAGAAGAAGAAGGAGGAACATATGAAACATGCAAATGCAAGAATGCATACATGGAATGCACAAGTAAGAACACATAGAATGAATGTGGGAGGAAAACATGTGTGGGGCAGTAGCCACCACAAGTTCATCTCAACCAAGCATGCATATGAGGATGCAAAGAGAAAAGAGAGAGAGAGATGCATCAAAAACAAACAAACAAGTGTGACAAAAACATTAAGAAAAAGTCCTCATGGATTCATCACTTTAGGTAAGCTTCAAGTTCCTCCTAAGGAGGGACCAAGCTACCTTAAATGACACTCCAAGGTCATTGGACAGAATGGAGGATGTGGAAAGAGTGCACAAATGCAAAAGCAAATACATCACAAGAGAAAACAAGCATATACACAAAGGAAAAGCAATAAAGCTCCACATGGAAACCCTAATTAAAAGACTCAAGAGATGAACACAAATGAGCAAGCAAAAAGAATTGTCATGACCTAAAATTAAACCAAATACATCCTTAACATGTTATCAACATGAATTACAAGGCATTGAAAGCTCAAAGGATCCAAAAATGTCATATCCAAATCAAATTAGGTCAAGGTACATGTGTGAACCTCCCTTGGAGGTAACTTGACTTGCAAGTTACCTCAAAAATAGGAAAATGATTCAAAAATAATCAAATAAAATACACAAGGAAGCTAAACCAAATGGCAAACAGAAACCAAGAGCATAAGGCCAATATCCCCTCAAAGCACTATCAAAAGAAAATTAAATTCAAGATGTACCACTTTGAAATGGGAGAATCGAGGGTCAAAAGGAAAGCACCAAAAGTCAACCCTAAAGTCAACTAACTAGGGGCAAAATGGTCCTAAAAAATTGTTCAACTCATCAAGTGTATGAGGATCAATTTTCATTCATTGGACCAAAGGGAAAAGGAAGAAACAATTAAAAGATCACACAATGTCACAATTTAAATCAATTAATACACTTCCAATATTAAATTCCAATTTTAATTGAAAAATAAACCAAAAAATAAAATAAATTTTTTTTAAAATCAAAAGACATCTCAAAGTGTCTAAAAAGTATTTTTGGGATTTTTTTGGATAATTGAAAGTAATTAAAATTGACTTAAATGTGAACAGAAAATAAACAAAAAATAAATGAAAATAAGTAGAAAATAATAAAAACCAAAGTGTAAATAGCAAGTAATTTCAGTTAAAAAGGAGAATGGGCCCAACAGGGGTGCGCGTATAGCAGGCGTGGCCCAAGTCCATGGGCGAATAAGACAAAAATGAAATAAATCTAGGGGATCGTGTGTGTAAAGGTCAAACATGGCATACCATGGAAATCAGTCAAGCACGCATTATCATTTGGTATGCATATCAAACGGTCCAGAATGTGCCAGCAAATTAAATGAAATTCAAAATGGATCAAGCGCGTGCAGTCAAAGGAGGTGTACCATGTTTCTTAATCAAGACCATTAACGTGAAAGTAATCTTATCGTGCGGTATAGAGGTCATCTTCCACCTCTTAAACAAGGCAAAACGGAGGGAGTTGCAAGTGTCGGAGCACGGTGGCTACGGTCACCCTCCCTGGCGACACAAAACTACACCAACTTCCACTTAACCAAAACTCAAGAAATTTAAGTCAAAAGTGATCTACATCTCACGTAGATCACGAATATGGCATTGGTTTTCAAAAATAACCCACACACAAATCAAATCGCGCACAAACATTTTGGGGGTCAACACAAAAATGTCATCAAACGGACACCAATAGATACCAGAATCAGTCTACAACATACATAGATCACAAATGTGAATGGCATAATATGGATGCATACACAGTGAGCAATTTTGAGTTGAAGCTTACCTAACGGAATAGCACCGTTGGACCTTCTACAAGTGTTCAAGCTTGATGAAACTCTCCAAAATCACTCCATACACTTCATGGAAGCTTTGGCTATGCTCGATTTTGCTTGAGAATGGCTAAATCTGGAAAATCGTTTTTTAACTTTACTCCACTTTTTTCCAATGTGTTTTTGCTCTCTGGGCACGAAATGACCTGATTTCTCATCCATTCTTCATCTAGAATACTTATATGTTGGACTTAGCATCAAATGGAGGCCCAATTGTGGCTAATTTATGAGAAAGTAATTTCAATTTTTTCCTTCACTTTTTCTTGCCAAACTCGTGAATTACCAACTGCACATGCCTCTAACTTGCTTGCAATCACTTGCACATGGCCTGAGTTGATCAAAGGGCCAAAAATTGGTCCTTGTTTCGATCCTATGGTTGATTTCTCATTTGTTACTTCATGGTGAAGAAACCCTGAAAATAAATAACCAAATGACCTCAAATTACAAATGTAAAAATGGCATTGTATTTAGAACATCACTTGCACTCAAAAAATGCATAAATTTGCCTTGAAAAAGTTCCAAATCATTTAATTCTCATTTTCTCATTTTAAACCCCTTTTATGAAAAGTTCAAACACCCAATCTTCAATCCAAGCTCCAACCATGACAAGAGATGATTTGGTAATTCAAATGGCCCTATTTGGAGCAAGTTTCATGTTGAAAAGATTTCCATTTGAAGTGTGCAAGTTGGTGAAATGGACCTATAATTTTACGACCTATAATCTTACTTCCCAAAATACCCCTGACTTGTAACCCTCATAACTTGAGTTTTACAATTCATATCAAAGACTTCTAGTACTATTTGGAAAGATAAGACCATGACCTACAACTTTCATGTTGGCCAAAAGTTGAGGAGAAACATCCTTCTAAGTAAACAATGGCTTGGAAGTTGGTTGACTTTTGTTGACCAAAATCACATTCATCTGATGTCCTATAACTTGTCTGGTTCATTACTTGAGTTCTATAAATCCAATAAAGGACTTGTAGTACTCAAAAGAAAGCTAAGAACATGCTCTACAAGTTCCATGTTGGCCAAAAGTTGAGATGAGACTTGTATCTTGAGATAGGTGGTCTTGAAGTTAGGCACTAAATAGGGGATTTTACCCTAAGAACCCTAATTTAGTAACTTCTCACACTCCTGATTCTTGATGAATTGATCTTGAAATGAAATATTAGACATATCAACACAACATCCCATGACCATAGAGACTTGGAATTAAGTCGTAACCTCCTTCAACTTCACAGTTAACTGAGGATTTGCCAGATGAAAACCCTAGATGGCACATTCTTGACTGGGGCTTGTTCCACTTCACACAACAACTTGAATAAGCTCCAAATGACTCTCAAAGCACTTAATGAGCTCTCTCAACATCTTATACCCATAATCATGCATTCACAATCCTCTGATACTCTTCAATTGGCCTCTAAGTTAAGAGCTGACCCACACACATCCATCCATCCTTTCACAAGACTTTGACCACTTCAAGATGTCGTTATGACCATTCAAGCTTGAGTAACACCCCTTGCTTAGGCTCAATACTCTAAGAAGACTTCTCTTGCTGTGCACAACCCCTTGATCCCCGGTTCAATGAAATATGCTATGCAATTCAAATGCTAGAACAAAATGAAATGAAACATAAACCAAGTTAAGAAAAGGTTGAGCAAATTTTGGGGTACAACAGCTGCCCCTATTCACACGACTTGGACCTGAATGAGTGAAAAGCGAATGACTTTCATGCAATCAAGGTAAAAGAGGGTTGAATACCAAAAAACCCGAAAATTTGCCAACCGCAGAAAAACTAAGTATAACTGTACTAATCTCAAAACCACTCTGTTGGGGAAAAAGAATACAAACGTCAAAAACGGCGCCATGGTCTGGATACCATATTGGCGAAAAGTAACAATCCAAATTACCGGAGTCTAGGTACTCCATAGAAATCGAAGCCTGAATGCTCGAAGTAATCAGAGCCTGAATGCTCAAAAAGAAACTGAGTCTGGATTCTCAAAAACTGGAGCCTGGATGCTCGAAAACACAAATTGGAGCCTGGATGCTAAAAGAACAAATCTGAGTCTGGATACTCAAAAAACTGGAGGCTAGATGCTCAATGCAAATCTGAGCCTGGATGCACTATGCAATAGCCTGAGTCTGGATACTCGATAGTCGGAGCCTGGATGCTCAATGCAACTCTGAGCCTGGATGCTCTATGCAATAAACCTGAGTCTGGATACTCGATAATCGGAGCCTGGATGCTAATTGCAATCTGAGCCTGGATGCTATATGCAATAAACCTGAGTCTGGATACTCGGTTAATAATTCTGAGTCTGGATGCTCAATAATCTGAGCCTGGATGCTAGATGCAATCTGAGCCTGGATGCTCTATGCAAATTACCTGAGTCTGGATACTCAATAATCTGAGTCTGGATGCTCGATGCAATCAGAGCCTGGATGCTCTATGCAATAAACCAGAGTCTGGATACACGATTAATAATTCTGAGTCTGGATACTCAATAATCTGAGCCTGAATGCTAGATGCAATCTGAGCCTGGATGCTCTATGCAAATTACCTGAGTCTAGATACTCAATAATCTGAGCCTGGATGCTCGATGCAATATGAGCCTGGGCTCGATGCAATAAACCTGAGTCTGGATACTCGATTAATAATTCTGAGTCTGTATACTCAATAATCTGAGCCTGGATGCTCGATGAAATCTGAGGATGCTCTATGCAAATTACCTGAGTCTAGATACTCAATAAATAAATTTGAGTATGGATACTCAATAATCTGCCTGAGTGTGGATACTCAATGGCTGGAGCCTGGATGCTCAATGCAATCTGAGCCTCGATGCTCTATGCAAATAACCTGAGTCTGGACACTCGGTTAATAAATCTGAGTCTGGATACTCAATAATTTGAGCCTAGATGCTCTATGTAATAAACATGAGTCTGGATACTCGATAATCGGAGCCT
Organism: Lathyrus sativus; assembly: GCA_963859935.3. Taxonomy (NCBI): domain Eukaryota; kingdom Viridiplantae; phylum Streptophyta; class Magnoliopsida; order Fabales; family Fabaceae; genus Lathyrus; species Lathyrus sativus. The sequence goes on from OZ012737.1 coordinate 366,282,277, forward strand.
AGATGCTCGATGCAATCTGAGCCTGGATGCTTTATGCAATAAACCTGAGTATGGATACTTGGTTAATAAATCTGAGTCTGGATACTCAATAACTGGAGCCTGGATGCTCACTGCAAAATAAATACATTCATCAGGATCTGGATATCCTACGAGTTCAAGTCAAACGACATTGTTGGGAAACAATATGAGCTGTGATCTGGATACCACATGGGCTGAGAAAAACATTAAGTGCCAAGGTCTGGATACCACACGGGGATAAGAGATAACAACAATTATTGTGACCTAGATATCACGGAGCATCAGATAAACTACCATGGTCTGGATCCCATAACTGCCTTTATCGGAGTCTAGATACTCAACGGAGAAAGTAAAAACAAAATTCATCAGGGTCTGGATACCATAACTGCCTTTACCGGAGTCTGGATACTCAACGGAGAAAGTACAAACAAAATCCATCAGGGCCTCGATACCCAACTGACTTTACCGGAGTCTGGATACTCAACGGAGAAAGTACAAACAAAATTCATCAGGGTCTGGATACCCAACTGACTTTACCGGAGTCTGGATACTCGACGGAGAAAGTACAAACAAAATTCATCAGGGATTGGATACCCAACTAACTTTATCGGAGTCTGGATACTCGACGGAGAAAGTACAAACAAAATTCATCAGGGTCTGGATACCCAACTGACTTTACCGGAGTCTGGATACTCAATGGAGAAAGTACAAACAAAATTCATCATTCACCGGAGTCTGGATACTCAACGGAGAAACCGGAGCCTAAATGCTCAACGAACAATAATCCGGAGCCTGAATGCTCAACGAAGAAGAAACACTCGCTGGAGTTCTAAGAATGCCACTTCAAGTTGACAGAGTCTGAATACTCAATGTAAAAGCCAGAGTCTGAATACTTAACAACATTGACCGGAGTCTGGATACACAACGGACGAAGGAAAAATATCACAAATATACCCATCAAAACCTGAGCACCACACTGTCTTCACCGGAGTCTGGATACTCGACGAAAAAAGCACAACAATATCAATCACTGTGGTCTGGATACCACAACCATATTTACCGTAGTCTGGATACTTGACGGAGAAAGGAAAACCCCATCAACTGGGAATGGACCGGAGTCTGGATACTCAATGGGCAAAGGTCTGCATCACCATACTTATCATGATCCACTAGAATCCGAAGATACTGTTGAGAATAACATGAGCCGGGGTATGGATACCGCATGGGCTAACAGAAGCTGCCATGGTCTGGATACCAAAAGCAAAAGGATCAATTCTCTGGGGAATACACCTGAAACAAAGAGATGACAACTTGGCCTATGTTTCACATGCATATGTTTGAAAATGGCGTAATACTCCATAAGAAATGGAAATGCTACGCATTTGGGTAGATGCTATGCACGCATGCAGATGCAACAGAACTGAATCAGAAAAATAAATGTTGGAGATACAGACAACACCCTGCTGGGGCAAGAAAATAACCCTGTTGGGAGATCAACAATTCTGCCGAAGATAGAGCGCAAACTTGCTCACGTAAACTGCATACCAGCTTTACTAGGGACAGAGAGGCCGCCTCCAAATGCTCAAAATGAACTCCGGATGGGGAGAAATAACCTTGCTCGAGTAACTGCCCTAGTGTAATTTAGTTTGCCCAGTCTCGTCTCTAGGATGATTCATCTTCAAAAGAAAAACTTGCCATGAAACAAACTCGAAATGGCTTTCCCCTGAACTTGAAAGGATTCGTCCCTAGTCGACTTATCCTAATGAACTCTGAAGATATGGAAAAGAACAACTCCTTCATCTTCAATTTTTTTCCCCAGCCTGTGGGATTTCCATAACACCTTCCTCGATAGGGAACCTGAATCTCTGCACCCTGATGGCTTGATATGAACTGCTTTAACATTTTGAATCTCTAAAGGGGTGCTTTATATTAATTACCCCTTGGACAAGACCTAACTTCTGTGCTCTCAGGGTGGCCTGCCCCAGTCTGCAATGACTTTGCCCCAGACTGTGGGGAAAGTGTCTCTTGGCTGCGAGAGATATACCGAATCCCGACCTGACTGCCTCAGATTAATTGACTTCTAGATGGATGACTCCCATGCTACGATCATTTGATATAACTCAAAAGAGTATTCAGGCATTCTGCATCTATCCTGATCGAACTTTCCGCTGCGGGAACTTTTCTACTGTCAAGTGCTTACTCGCAAGTAAAACAAAACTGTTCTGCATAAAAGATATATCAATGCAACGCATATGACAGTTTTCGAAATCCAATCTGTTCACTGGAAAAATTTGCGACATAGAGTGAATAAATCATTTATCAACATGTCAACAATAGCACAACGCTATAAGAAGAATCCTTTTAGGAGTCAGTTTCGATGCGATCTTTACCGAAGTATGCTTTCGAAACAAACCTGTTTCAATTAGGACTTTCGAAGGTTGTAACTTGGTCAGGTTCACGGTTTACAAGGAAAGGATAAAGGCTCAAAGTTTATTTTAACCCACCCATTCTCCGTGATGTTCTCCAATCCTATATACAGCTAATTCGACACTAGCGCTCACCTATCAGAGGTTGAATGACAGGAGTGACGGTTCGAGAAACCACAAGTTTTTTGGAGTGACAGTCACTCGCTTTTTCGTCTTTGGTGCCTGAATCACACGACTTGTTTTTCATCATCGTTTTTTACTTCCCTAACTTTTGCCTAGACTGGCTCTTTTGAGCTTCTTTCAAAGTCCAGCGGGATGCCCTAATTTTTGCCTAAGTCGCTTGTTTTCAAGATTCGACTTAGCGGGCTCTGTTTTCTTTGATTCTTTCTTTTCTTTATTTTAAATTATTTTTTGATTCTTTTTCTTTTCGAACAAATCGTGTGACACCGGCATGTCCGACTCTTTAGGGAATAACGTGACTGTTTCCCTCCTTATCGGCAAGGTTTAACCACTGTGGTTTTTTAGGCACGACCTATACATGTGTGATTTATCCTCGAACGGGAACACTCCTATTTCATTTTGGATATTCGGTCAAATTAGCTGACACCTACCCTACCCCAGTTAAGATCTAGGTTTTTTTGTTTTTAGAAAGAAACTCCTACTACTAGGCTCAAAGGGGTTGACAAGGGATTAACATCCTTATATCTCCAGTATTTAGGGATTTGAAACAATGCATGTACATCATCAGCGGGTTTTATTCAAAAGCATACAATCGGAAGCTTGCGCGTCTTTGAACTTCGTCATCCTCCCCAGATTCCGCTTAAACAAGCGTATAACATCTGTAAAAACAATTAGTGAACATGAATGGATCAAAACATGCATATTCATTTCATTATCAATATCAATTGAAAAGAAACAAGTTTTACAAGCGAAATTGCATTTAAACAGGAAAGAAACTACAAATAAAAGGATAAAACAAAAATTGCCAGCCTCTGAGAACCGGGCTTTCACATCTTGTCTTGATGCTGAGTCAGTCATCTTTAGAATTGCTCGCTGAAGTCAGTCCTATAATCCTCTGAACACTTGCTTTCGGTGAACTCTTCCACAACATGAACTGATACTCCCACCTGGCCGGATGCTGGAGGATTGTTGATCTGAATACCTTAAGGCGTGATTGAGATCCGGTTGGAATCCAACAGAGCCTGAACTTGGCTTCTAAACACCTTGCAGTCCTCAGTTGAATGCCCTTGTACCCTAGCATGGTACTCGCAGCAGGCATTGACATCAAAACCTGGAGGATATGGTGGAATCGCGAGATTCATTTCCTTTGGCACTATTTGTATATCGACAATTGAGTAAAATGCCTTTCTGGTTTCCTTGGTCTTCGCCTAGCATGCTGACGCGACTGATAACATCCTGACAGTTAACTCTGGCGAGAAGCCGATGTATGCTGCGAAGATTCAACAGATCGTTGACTAGGAATAACTGAAACATCTGGGGATTGAGTCTGAATTATTAGGGACTCCCTTTGTTCAAGTATTTTCATCCTCAGGTTTGGCCCAGGAACCGACAATAGCTGTGGGTGCGGGGATTCAGAATTCATAAATTGCAAGGCATCCTCTTGGCTCAAGGTATCTTCAGGATGAATAGGAGGAACAACTGCCTCCTTTACAGTGCATGGGATAAGACCACATGGTATGATTACACCGCCCGACGCGAATTCAAGTGCCTTTGCCTCAATTAAATCCTGAACTACGTGCTTAAAAGCTTTGCAGTTCTCTACACCATGCCCCAGCATGGAAATCACAGTGGGCACTTTCATCATACCTGGTGGTATGGTCCCAGTAAGCGGAGACAGGGTCCGAAGTTTGACTAACCGAAGCTGAAGCAGGAATGGCAACAGCTGAGCATATGTCATAGGAATCTGATCAAAAATTCTGACAGACTGCCTCGGCCTTGGTGCATAACCTTCAACCTTATGACTACTCTGGGAGATAGGACATGGCCGTTGACGGAGAAATTATGGAGCTTCAACGCGTGCACGAGATCTCTGAGGTCTATCATGTTTTGGGAGAGGTTTCACCGACGAAAGCAGAACTGGCACCTCTGCTGCAGTTTCAGACACCTAATCCCTTCTCAGCACACTTCTCAATACTTATGCCATGAAGCTCATTTGAGTCTTCAGCTGCTGGTTTTCCTCTCTGAGCGCATTCTGATCCAAGCGCAAAGCTTGCATATCCGTAATAAACTGCCCCATCTGGCTCTCGACTTCTCTCAGCTCTGCTTGTATTTGCTCCATAACATTGTGGGAACTCCTGTATCTGATTGTATAACCTGCAACAAACTAGTGGCCCACAGGAAACAAAATAAGGTTAACAGTTTCGTTGCACCTGCAAATGCGAGAAACATGCTAAAATGCAAACATGTACATAAGAAACAGGGAAATTTCCCCCTTGATTCTAGTTTCGGGATAACAACCAAGACGGTGGAGGACCCCATAGACAAGCATAGAATAAAACCCCTCATATATACAATCATAAGCCCACAGGAAAAGTATAAACATCAAATAAGTACAAACAGAAGGGGACCCCAACCAACAGGTCTGGTGATGGTCCATACAAAAAGGCCTAGGCTACAGAATACAAAGGAAAAGATCAAGCTGGGCGGTGAGACTGGAAATCCTTCAACAACGCCTGTGTATCCGGATGGTCTGGCCTAGCGAGCAAACCACGTATGAGCAACTCCTGCTAACTGATGGTGGATTGAAGATCCTCGACCGAGTCCTCCTTCCCAAACACCTCCTCAAGTTACGCCTCTTGGCATCAGCTCCCCCTTTATGCTCCTCCAAGGTTGCTAGCGCTTCATATAGTTTGCAGTCACTATGTCTCCTAAGTGAAATCTCCTCATATAGACTGCCTTCAGCTTGTTAATATGCGACATCAACTGGTCTTCACGCTGCTTGTTGTTGGACATGGCAGCGTTCCATTGAGCCTCAAACTTGGAAATCCGTAAATAGGCTATATCCAGCTCTTGCTTTTTAGTAGCAAGCATACTACTAACAGCATTTACGTCTAGACCCAACTGTTCTCTACCGCTCATCTCCTTAGTCAAGTCTGTTCCCAACTTATTTACCAGCTCAGTTTGTGTCGTACCCCAAATTTTACCCTTAGAGTCATTGATCCTTAGCATATCATTTTAGATCCGTCATTCCTGCTTTAACTAACCGACTTAACCAGTTTGCTTATTTTGTTTCGTGAGGGTAGGTTGTTGTAGAGGACTCAGAAGTCATAAAGACTTTGTGCTTACTATTATCAGGATTTTAATCCTCTAGAAATTACGTTGAGTACCAGTTAAAACAAAAGAAAGAATTAATTCAAAGTGCTTAGACTTCATGGTGTGCTACTACAAAGGGTTTTTACTTTCAAATTACTAAGCCCAGTATCGTCGTTGACTCTTTTAGTCATAAGAGTTAGATTATTATGGTTTCCCGATCTGAAGAGAATGGATTGGAATTTTATTCTTGTGAATATCGTGAATAGTTGGTTTTGAATAAGAATCTTGGATTAAAGGTTGATATGAAGTCTCAAGGTAATGAAGATTCGTCGTTGATGTCATCGTGAAGAGAACGCCTCAAATGTTAAATAAGGTTCAAAGTTATGATTCAAATGATGAGATTCCTATCTTTAAAATCCATGATCTTATACAAAGATTACAGATAGTGGTTCAAAGTGAAGATTCAAAATCAAGACATTAGAATATTCAAAGAAACTACAAGATTTAAGCCCAAAGGAAAGTTCTTTTTTTTTTCATCCAAAAGTATGAGCTAGATCACCGCCCTTTGATTTCAAGTCCTAAAGTTCAATATCCTATCTTCATAAAAGTCTGTGGTATATAATGTTTTTAAGGAATGCTCAAGAGAATTCGTTCCTATACCACAAACTATATACAAGTGGGTGATACACGTCGAAGGTGATGGATGAGCTTTAATTGTTATGTTTCTCAAACAATGTTCCATTCAAAAAGTTCAAGGTTTAAGTGTTACTAAAGACTAGAATTCCTATGCTAAAACTCAAACATGCCAGTACATACAATAATTAATAATCCAGTGTCAATATAATTCTAATCATGGGTGGGAAACTATAACAACTGATGTTTGAATTTGGAAAAGCTCGTGCTAAGCAAAGTTGTTCCGAAGACTACAAACATCTAGTAGGATTGCCAACGAATTCCAAAACATTGGATTCCTTCAGAAATGAACAACAGCTTGGCGCGGCCCATGGGTGGTTAAGAACACAGAGCCTTTCAAACTTCCGAAGATCACGCCGAAGCCACTCCGAATAAGCCATATGTGAGCTACTAAGAACATCTTCAGAATGCTGCTCCAGGCCATATTCGTGATGTCGCGTTCATCAAGAATAATGAAAAAGAAAGCATTGAGACTGACAATCCAAAAATTCATCAAGTTCCAAATGATGCAGTAGTAATTCATGCCTGCCAACAACCTTTGTGACCCTTAGTAGTGATGTCTCCAGATTGCTTATTCCTGCAACAAACAACAATATGAAAGCTACAGCTATGGGATCAGACGATAAGTGTAAAAAAACGATTAAGATACCACCAAGCATCTGACAAACTTCCTTTAGAAAAAGGTCATTGTTGACGGTACACGTGAAAAAGGTATGTTGAAGCTCTTGAAAACAATGTCCCCGACGTTGGAGCGATGAAGATTAAATCCTAGTCTTTATTCTTACGATTCCTGTTGGACACCAGTAGCTTGAAAGAGATGACAACTTGAAAATCGAACTGCGGTAATTATGGGACAACACGCACCTTCACCGCAAAACCCCTGCACCAATACAAAACCTGATTCATTAGACAAGTTTGAATTAAAGAGAAGGACTACTACATAAGTCTCGACTGTTTTTCCCATACCCTTTTGAATTCAAACTAACTACAACAAATTGAATTACCAAGGAGCTCAATGGTGTAGATGTGTATAATACACCCCTTTACTAGCATTTGACAGTAGACTCTGTTGTTTGAATTCCGGTACCCACTATATCAAAGTAAAGGGTGGTTACCGTGTTCCACAATACCTTCGAGTTTGGTCAGGAACAAAATGGCTGCAATTTCAAAAAAAAGAAATAAATGAGGACCAAAGCTAGTCACAATTACGGCAGGAGTAACCAAGGGAAGTTTGAAAACAAAATCCACACTAAAACTTCACACTAATCCCTGTTTATTATGGTAACCTGTCTGAAACGGCTTTATAGTTCCATTTGTTGTCAGTCACTATAGTTTGACGACTAGCCAAGTTATGATTGCCATGAGCTATTCGTAAATTCTTTTTGCCTGTCTTTAATTGGACCTTGCTGAATGTCTGCCTTTCTTCCCCGCAATAACGCTTCGTCATTAGACCAGGTGCCTGTCTGCCAGTAGCCTCCACAAATACTACTGGAGATGAACCTGTTATGCTGCATTCAATCGATACCACCCATGAGGAAAAGCTGAACATATTGGTAACTCTCATTTTTTTAGCAGCACACTTACATCACCAATATAATGTAGCATCAAAGCAAGAATAAAAATAGAAAGGGAATCGAAAAGAGGAGAAAGATTTCAAACTTACGGGAATCGAAAAGACAAACGTATTAAGTCTCAAAACCCATCCCGTGTCGAAGTCCTACAAAATTGAAAACATCTTGGTATGAGAATGTTGATCTTAGGCACGTTCAGATATGAGAATATGCCAGTATATCACAGACCCTTTCAACTACGCTATCTCATCGATAGTAATCAATACAGGGCATCAATCAAACGTATTCAAAGCAAATATCTGGTATTTCCACAACTTAATCAAGTGTCTCAAGATGAAAACAGAAATAGCATTCAAAGAGAAATTAAGACAGGTAGAGATTTTTTATTGAAATTATGCTCATAACATATTCATTTTGTTGCCAAAAACAATCTCCCGACACAATCAGACAGCATAACTTTGTTTCCAAGATATAATCTTAAAGTAATCAATTTGTTTAAAGAAAAGTTTGAAGAATTTGATAATAGGGTCAGACAACATCCAATTAATTCTAAAAACAGAATCTCGGTATTGAGTTAAAGCAGGAAAATCTGAACATATTTCAGACAGGTTTGATTGAAATGGAAACAATTATCAATGGCCAATTGTTTTTTCCAAAACAAGCTTCGACAAAAATATCTGTACCTCAAACCAAAAATTAATGCTGCAAATTTTACTCTGTCTATAAATTGAAACCACACGCATTGCAGAAGGGGGATCAACAGAAAAAAAATACATTTACACACAGAGCTCCACAGAAATTCAAAAACCCAGAGTTCCACACACACAAAAACCTCAAACGAAAAAAGAGAAAGTCGAAACTCATCTGTGTGTCGCGTCCCATTGTCACCGTCATCAGAAGTTCTTCCATCTCATCACGAAGCTCGCATCGTCACCTCCGACATTCCCACCAAAAACGGCCACCTTTCACCGTCGTTTTCTCTGTTTTCGATTTGGTAATTTAATTATTCTTATCCGTATGAGTGTTAGTGGTTATTTTGTTTATCTACAGGTTTCGAAGCGAAAACGAGACGAAGTGAAAAGGGATAAGAAGAATAGAGTGACGGAAAGGGAAGGGAAAACGAATCGAGAGAGAGTCAGGGAAGAAAGAGAGAGTCGAAGAAGAAAGGGGGAGGCGGTCGCTGTTACGATTTAGGGTTCTTTGCAGAAACCCCTGCCCCTTTCACTTGGGGTTATCCGAGTCGGGTCGGGTCTGGGGCCTGACCACCCAGCCCAACCCATTTTCTTATTTTGTTTTTATATTTATTTTTCAGTTTTAAATTTGTAATTTTTTTAATTAATAATAATATAAACTAACTACTAACAGTAACTAATACTAACCTAATTACAAGTACTAATTAACTAACTATAAAGAAAAATCTGGTAATTTTTATTTAATGTTAAGAATCAATTTTAAATCTTAAAATATGTAAAATAAATAATAATAAAAATATGCTTGATAAATTTAAAAGTTAATTTTTCATAATAATTAAAAACAAAAATAATAAAAATGTTAATTTACATTTAGGTTTCTTTTCTCTTATAATAAATAAATATAAATAAAGTTGCTTAGAGTAATGTTTATTTTTCTTTTTATAATAATAATAAAAAAAAAACTAAAATATAATTCTACCTCAAATCTGACAAAAATTCAAAATTTATTTTCTTTAGTTTTTTAGATAATTTAGATCTAAGTTATTTAATTTTTTTTTTACTGTTGCTCTCCTAATATCCTTAATCCACTAAGTTTTTTTTCTTCATATAACTTAAGTTTAACCTTCAATTTTCCTTCTCACTTAATCATAAACTTTCTTACAAAAGTCATAATTATTTAGTTCTAACATTTGTCTATTGTTCACTTAAAATAAATGCAAAAAAATAATAATAATAATTTTAAACATATTTTTCACTTAATATTAAAAATTCTCAAAAACAATTAATTCTAACTGCTAGGTATTTCACCATTACACAAAAATCAAATCCTTAACTAATTCACCCAATTATTCTTATTATCCATTTCAATGACTCGTACATCATTTTACATTTTCAATTATCATTACCATTATCCATTATTATCCTTTGAGCTTTATTTTTATCGCTTATTTCCCCCCGAAGGAAAGGTTACACCATATTTGACCGTCGGGTCAATGCCTCACCTTCACCCCATCCTAGCCTTAGGATCAGGAGTCGCCGCACTCTATGTAGGTTTCCCGCCATGGAATACTTACTATACACCTTTAATTCAACTTTATAACATAGAAAATCGGAGTCTTCGCACTCCAAAATAAGCGTTTCCCTATGAACTTTTATTTCCCCCAGGAACCTTGACCACAGTTAAGAAGTTCCTCATTTCCCTCTGTGAGGGGAACTATGATTACTCTGATTTCATCCCCTACCTAGGATACGTAGGCATAAGATGCGAGTCTTGGTGAGTAAACTTAGGACTAACCCCTTTAGGTCTTTCTCTTAACTTTTAACCCTTAGCAATATCTTTAAGCAGATAACTATAGCAATAGCACATTTAAAACAAAAGGTTCTTGTAGAGTATTACAGAAGTTTAGGATGCTAATACCTTCTCTAAGCTTAACCAACCCCCGAACCCTAGATCTTTCCCCGCATTGTGTTTACGATGCAAAACAGGTTTTCCCCTTTCTTTAACCTTTCCTTCGAATAAATCAAAGACCGGTTGTAAATGAATTAAGATTCAAGTTAATCAATAGCTTGACATCAAAATTTCACTACAACAGAAAATGGCGACTTCACTGGGGACTTCAGTGGGTTTCCCTAACTTGTTTTATCATGCTTGTTATATGTTTGATTATCTGTTTATTTGTGTAATTGTTTGTCAGTTGCTTTTGGGTTGATATCTTTGAGTGGTGAGACAAAGTCCTACACCTGGACTTGAGTGCAATTATTATAGGAAGGTGATATATTCAACGAGGCTTATAGGGAGTGAGTCCCGACCAAGCTGACTTGAGAATCACCGCTCAGTTGAGACCTTTTTGAAAATGGTTCGGTTGAACAAGTATAGTCGTGAAAACTTTTACTATTGTCGATTGGAGTCTGTGATACTGAGGACCGTAGTTACCTAAACACAACTTTGGCCTTATCTAGGATGTAGTGCGATGATTACAAGGGAGTAGACCCAAAATAGTTGATACGCGATACTACACTCAAAAGAGGTTCTCTTGAGAATATTATTAACCACCGACTCAGTCGGGAAATTGATAATATCCGACTCAGTTGGGGAGTAGTACTCTTCCCGGTGTTTTCTGCTTTGGTTGTTGCTTTTGAGGATATTTCGGTGTCCGTATTTTTACCGGTTATCTCATTGTGTTCTCGTAGTTTGGCTCGCCGATTTAATTGATGTTTTTGTTCCTTATGGAATTATTGGCTTTTCCCTGAGGTTTATTTTGTTAATTGGTTAGCTTAGAAATTATTTCAGATTTTAAATGTTTTTTCTTTAAAAAATAGATTTTTCAAATAGGCTAATTGTTTTTCTAGATTTTAAATAGATTTTAAATATATTAATGGCTTTCTAGAATATTTTTAGATATTATTAGATATTAATAGTTTTTCTATTTTTTATAGGTTTTATTTCTAGATATTGTGTTGTTTAGAAATTAATAGAAATTTTATAGTTTTAATTCTTTTAGATTTAATTTGTTTAGAAATTAATTGATAGTGGATTCTTTTTTAGATATTAATTGTTTTGTTTTAGAAATTAATAGGATTAATCTTCTTTTTTAGATTTTAATTTCCTTAGAATATTAATTAGATTGTTAATTCGGTTATTAATCAATTTTAATTAGGTTAACTAGCTTTAATTAGGTTCAGATTTTAATCCATCATATGTTGTAATTAACTGAGTTCATTAGAGAATTAATTGAATCAACTTTTAGAGGATTAATTGCAGTCAGTGTTTTTATCTGTTATGGGCCACTTGTCCAACTTTTGGAGGCCCATTGAGCCAGGTCCAAGACACTTGGCAGTATAAGAAGGTGCCACACGTTTTTCTCTCTCTCTTCCACCTCACATTTCCACTCATCCACACACTGCCACCTCGTAGGCCACGTGTCTCCCTCCTCACTCTCCCTCTCTGCATGGCTTCCACGTAGCCACCCACTCACCCTTCACCGCCGGCCATGCAACCACCACCGGTGGTTCGCCGGAACCTCTGTAACCGTCACCAGTAACTGCTAACCGTCGTCGGAAACTGCAATTTCCCACCGTATTCTTCATCGTGTTCATCCTCTCCACCGTGTTCTTCACCATCTCCGAATAAAATTCATCAACCTTCATCCTAGTTCTTGCTAGATTTCCAGAATCATCCAGATCTTCATCCAACTCTTCACAGATTCATCATGTTTTCCAGCGAGCATTCAAGATCTTCATCACCAGATCCTCATACTTTTCCAGATTTTTCAAGAACTCGTTAGAATCATCCACAACATTCACCAAGAATCTTCAGAGATCTCCATCAAGATCTTCAAACAATTCGTCCGTTCATCTTGTTTCCAGATCTCGTCCATGTCAATCAAAACTTCTCATATATTCATCAGACTTTCTTCAAGGATCTTCAAACGAAACTTCACCAGATCTTCACCACTTCAAGATCTCATCATCTTCGTTCATCTCAACTTCACAGAGCATTCATCAATTTTTCAACAGGATCTTCAATCCAAAATCTCAACGAACATGCAATCCACATCAACTTCATCCACGGATCTGCAACAAGCTTCAACATGCCATTCCAATCTCCAGAGGAGAGCGAGAGAAGCGTGAGATGAAGCGGAGTAGTCGTTTTCAAGGAAGATGCAGAGATTTAGAGGAGGTGGTGATGGAGAGAGTGCGACCAGAAATGTTCGTCAGAGGAAGGTTGAGGTGAGACGGAGACGAGACGGAGGAAGCGATTGAGAGTGAGGTGATAGTGAATCTGAGAGGAGAAAAAGGTTCTAGGGTTTCTGATTGGAGTTGGAAGAGGAAAGGTCTCGTGGACTGGTTTGCGGTCGTTGGGCCTGTGGCCCAATCAATTCCAATTCACACCTTAGTTTTCCTCATGCACCCCTTTCCTGGTTGTGTTGTTACGGATGGGCTTAGAGCCCTAAGCCCAATTCTAGCTTTTCTAGACTACACCCCGCATTCCCAACACGCACCCCCTGCTGGAGTTTGGGTTGACTGTTGGGCTGGGCCCAGCGGACTCCTGGCTACACCACGTTGTTCCTGCCTGCACACCCCCGTTCCCTTGAGCTAATTTTTATTTTTCTGGCTGTATTGTGGGCTCAAGCCCAATTGCTGTTTTTTCTAGGCTGTACCCCTGTTTTGGTTGTTGTACCCCCTTCCCTTTTATTTTTGTTTTTGCTTGTATTGGATATGTGTTTATAATAGATATTAGTATTATTTTTCTATTTTTTCTTCTTACGAATTATAGTTTAGATATTATTTCTTAGCATATTTTAGTATAGATTTTATATTCTAGGATTTATATTCCACTAGCATTTTCTTTTATTATAGAAGTTTATATAGAATTTTCATTCTATTTTCTTTGTAGAAAATTATAGGATATTGTGCATCGGATAGAATTTCCATTTTATTTTCTATTATGCATTTCCTTTTAATATTCTTTAGAGTATTTTCTATTAGGAATTTATTTTCAATTTTAGGAGTAGAATTTTATTTCCAATTGTATTGGATTTCTCTCCTGATTTCTTATCTGATTTTATTTTGGATTTTATTCCGGGCTGGCCGTGTGACATGATTCAATTGGAGAATGATTTTTCGATATCATTTCTCTATCTTGTCTTTGACACGGATATCAATACGCTACCTCTTAGAGTTTGATTTATCGTATAAGTCAAATCATGACGGTCTAAGCATTACATTGGTTCTGATTCGAGCGTCATGATCAAGGATCCAGAAAGGAGAAGATTGGAATGGAGCTTGCGCACATGTCAAGGGCCAACGGAGCCGCTTCGTTCAATATCATCTTTCTTATTCGAGTCTTCGTGAAACCGTCGACTGTTGTGAGTTGTATCGTTAGATACGTAGGAAATGGTGGTTGAGGGGTTTCCTCTCAATCGTCTAGAGTGTTTAGTGTGGCACCCTTTGGGTGACATGCGACGCACTCGCTCCTACGCCTTAGGTTCTTACGTATGTGTCCCGAGTTCCTTCCTGTTTAGGTGTGTTAGGCCTGCTTCCCCTTTGTTCTCACCCCCGCGCGATCGAAACCCTTTTCTCTCGCGTTCAGGCGATTGAGACCCATTCTCTTGCCCTGTGCAACCGAGACTTGTTTTCCGCGTGCGCCGAACTACGTTTGCTCTAATCTCTCGTACCAGACGAGAGTAAGTAGGCATAGGATTGCGATGATCCTAGCGAGCTCCCTTTTTCCCTTTTTCCCTTTTACCCTTTTTCCCTTTTCCCCCTTTGCTGTAATTAGCTGAACTACAGCTGCTCTGATTTCTCGTACCAGACGAGAATATCTAGGCATAGGATGCGACATCCTAGCGAGCACACTAACAGCTAACTTCTCTGTTCTCTCGCTGCCGTACGATCGAGACCTTCCCGCTAACGACTGATGTTCCCTTTCTCTTGCCCTAGCGCAATTGAGACCAGACTGTACTTCTAGTTCCCGTAGGTTCCCATACCTTTAAACCCCGACATACTACGTCTGTTCTACCGCAAACAGGTAACGCCTAAGTCTCCAATGGTCGAGCAGCATACACCTAACTGCTAGAATGCGTACGCTAGTATCGTCAATCCTTTCTCTCACCCCCGTGTGATCGAGAACACCCTGTTTACCCGTAGTAGCCCGAACTACGTTAGCTCTGATCTTTCACGCCGTGTGAAAGTACGTAGGCACGAGATGCGATGTCTCGCCGAGTAAGCCCCCCGTAGTTTCCCGAACTACGTTTACTCTAACTTTCCCATTGCACGAGGGAATACGTAGGCATAGAGCGCGATGCTCTATCGAGTCAGTTTCTTTCCGTTTAGATTTAGAAGTCGTAGCTAGATTGTTTTTCACCCGTAGACAAACCAGCAAGCATGGATCCCATCGAGTACGATGGATGTGAGGGGTGCTAATACCTTCCCCTTACGTAACCGACTCCCGAACCCAGACAATGGTTGCGATGACCTTATCTTATACCTTTTCGTCAGGTTTTTTCCGATCGTTTCCTTTCCCGTTCTGAGGGATAAATAACGAAAGGTGGCGACTCTTCTGTTTTGCCGGCACCTTATTTTCGCGGTAGCGACAGCTGGCGACTGCGATCGTTCTCTAAGCGAGTCTCGTCTTGGATTGTTTTCCTGGCTGTCTGGGTCATCCCCAACAGCTGGCGACTCTGCTGGGGACTGCGATAGTTTCTTGGGGATCCAACGTCTCCTATGCGATTCAATCTGGGGATCCAACGTCCTCTGAGCGAGAGTCAATCCTAGCGCTTGTTTCCTTGTCTGTGGGTGTTTATTTTTGTGTTGTATGTTGTACATTACTGTATTTACACTTTCTGCACTATATTATTATCTGTTGCTATGGTGTTGTTGTGGGAGGGGAGCTCTGATGAGTGATAAGTGTTGCACCCCAAAATATGACCAACATTTATTTACCTATCAAGAGTTATATGAGGCTTTGAAGCTAGCCAAGAAAGTTATTTCAAGGATCAAAGGTTGATACCTTTGTCTGAGAACTCAAGAAATCCTCAGAGGAATTGGTTGAAACCAAGGTGGTGTGCTTCCTAACTTGAGAGTTGTGGGAGCTCCTCAGATGATTCTGAGACTATGAGGATGATCTTGAAGCTTTGAGAAAGCTTATGAGATGTCTTGAAAGCCATCATGAAGCCTAGAGAGGTCATTGTACAAGAATTCAGAAGATTCAACCATGAGTGATAGAATTAGGGTTTGACTGGGTCAACCCTAGGTCAACTAATGATTTGGAGAAGGTTGAGACCTAATACAAGGTCCATGTGATCATGGAATGATATATTGAGATACTATAAGGATGATTCCTAGACCAACTCATCATGATTGAAGAGTTTGAGAAGTTTTAAGCTAGGGTTTCTAAGGATTGACAGTGTAAAATCCCCTAGTTTGATCCCTATCTTCAAGGCAGTTTAGCTCAAGATGTGATTGTCATCTCATCTTCCCCACAACATGAATGTTATAGAGCTTGTTCTTAGATTTAATTTGAGTGGTAGAAGTCCTTGATAGGATTTGCAGAGCTCAAGTTATGGTTTTGACAAATTACAAGTCATCTGAGGTATGTGAATCTGGGTCCTTGAAAGTCACCCAACTTGCAGACAACTTTTGCCCTAGTAGGAAGATTCCTATGAATTCTTGGTTAACATGAATGTTGAAGAGAATCTTCTTAGATTTCTAGAGAGTACTAGAAGTCCTTGATAGGATTTGTAGAACTCAACTTATGGCTTTGACAAGCCAAGGGCATTTTGGTCATTTGGAAGTTATAGGTCATTTCAAGCATAAGGCCATATCTCCTACTTCCAAGCTTCAAATGGAAAAATCTTCAACATCAAACTTGCTTAGAATGATGTTTTAAGGCTAGTAGGGAGGTCATGAGATGTTGAAAAGGCTCATATCAAAAAGTGATAAAAATGGCCTAAAAATGAAGCATAAGTTAATTCAAGTGAATTTGAAAAATGGAAATCCCAAGTTATAAGTCCAAACCATGTCATGTAATAGGTCATTTTGACTCCAAATGACATTCTAAGAACAATGGTTCAGCCACAATTTTGATTTGAGGCTTGGATCATAGGGTTGCTTTGTAATTGGATTGCTTGCATATTAAGGTACCAAACCAAAACAAGGCAAAACTCAATAAACACATTGGTTATGCATTGTAACTAACCCTAAATCTCATGTAAGGAGAATTTCAAATCAGAAACCAAGGTTGCAAGTCATTTGGCATGAGATACCATGTAAGGAGAATGATAATTCAAAATACCATGACATGAAAACTTCAAGTTCTCATTAGATGATCCTAGATGGTTCTAGAGGTTTCTAAACCATTCTATATAACCATTGTGACTTGCTCAGATGCAAGGTTGGTGTTAATCTGTGTAGAGAAGAGAGAGTGAAATCAAAAAGCTTCCATTGCAAGTCACATTCAATCTCTTGATTCTTCTTCATTGCAATCCTTTTTTTCTTCACAAACCTTCTCCATAGATCTTGCTGAGTGTATGCATACTGGTTTGAAGCTCCATCCATGAAGATTTGAAGGTTGCCATTGGAAATTGCAAGAAAGCAAATCACATTCGAATTCAAGGATACAAGCTTGCTACATCCAAACTTTTGCAAACAGGAGAAGATTCATCGTCCAAGGAGTATTCTTGAAGAGTTTCAAGCATTGAAAGCAAGGGTTTCATCATCTACCATATCAAGAAGCCAGGTTTGCAAAATCTCTTCTATCTCATAATCTAGGCATGGTTAGGTTAAATTATTAGTGTAGATCTGTTAGAGACAATTAGGTGATCATTTCTGATGAGTTTGGGAGTAATTGGTGAAGTTTCATTCATGGATACCAATTCTTGATGGAGTAAGAACTAGTGGTATAATGAGTGTTAAGGCAAGATTAATAGCTGATTTTGATTAGTGTAATGCAAGGATCATTTTGATGTAAAGAAACTTGAGTTTGGTTGAGGTCGAAGATTGATGATATTTTGAGATTCATGGAGTTTCATGATCGGGTTGCATGATAGAGATTGTTTTAATGAAATCCAAGACCATAGGCGTGATCAGGGTGAAATTCTGAGCAACTTAGGGTTTTACATCTTGGAAATTGATGAAGAAACGAAGGAGTGCGAATGGACGAAAGTTTGTTGCATGGGGCTGTGTTTCAATGGTGTTTCTGCAAACCCTAGGGCTGGATGAAGAAGACGAACTCGCGTGCGTTGGATGAGAGAAAGACTAGTTGACCACGCGCTGATCCAATGGCTGAGGTTCAAAGCGAATTTGAGAGGGAGTCTGAGTAACCATGAAATGAAGCGTTTCATTAAACGCTACTCTGGGCTTAGTGAATCAATGCTATACCCACCCCCCCTATCAGGCCCATTGTGAATTTGAACTGAATATCATTACTAGTTGCACCGTGACTTTTCCATTTTATTTTCAGTTTTAATTGGTTTTTCTGATTTAGATATGGGCCCAGGCGCTTTGATATTCAGACCCCTCATTTTGGGCCCATCAATAAAATGAACTGCATATCATTTTTGTTCACACCCCATCTCATAATTCTCATTTTATATTTTCTCCTTTTTTTTCCAAACTTTAAAAAATCATAATAAATTGAAAAATCAATATTTTTTAATGGGAGTTTTTTCTACCTTTTCATATTTTTGTCTAGAAAAATATAAAATGAAAACATTTTTCTTATCATGCATTTTAATATTTTTTGCATATTTTCTTCTTTAATTGCATTTTAATTCTTTTATATTGATATGTGATTTTGTAGAATTTAGTTTAGGTAGCTCCCTTAGTATTTTTAGGTCAATCTTGTTAGGATGATTAGATATATGTTTTAGGTTCCCCCTGGATTAATTCCATATTTTTTTGATGATTTTTAGGATAGTTTTGAGTAGATAATTCTAGGTTGTGTAGAATTAGGTTAAACTTCAACATAGGTCCATAATAACTTTAGATTTTGGGTTTTTTCGGACAATTTGGACTATGGGACATATATGGGTATTAAGGGTAGGTATGTAGTATCCCTTAGAAATTATATTAGGATTTAATATAATAGTATGCTATTTTTAGTTGATTTTTGTATTGATTGATTGTTTGTGTTGCCTTCAGGGCATGTTTGCTTTAGTTTGCTTTGCTTTGTGGTTTGTTGCTTGGCTTGAGAGCTTGGTATTGTTCTAAGGAGCATTGAGGAGCATAGTAGAAGACTTGAAGATGCATTAAGGAGCTTGAGAGCTTGTTCTTATTTCCCTTTTTGTGGTTTTAGGGTTAGGAATTAGGAAGAGTTTAGATGTAGATAACTTCTTTCTCAAACATGGGTGGTATCATTCACCTCCATTCCTCCCTATGATTCAAAGTCCTTCCATGGTATACACCTCTCTCTTTTGGAGGGATAAGTGATATACCTAGGGAGTAGAACTTTTGAGGGAACCATTCCTTTGATGTTGAACCCTTATAGGTCACCCTTGGTGGTAAAATAAGCAGTTCAATATCCCCCGGCTTATCCAGTAAGTGATTTTCTATGGTTTGATTATTCTTGAGAGATGCTTGAGCCTGAGCATGAAGATGAAGATTTCATTGAAGAGTATAGAAGAGGATGAATCCTTGGATAGTGCCATTCCAGCTGAAGATTGAAGAGCAACAAGAGCAAGTTGATACTTGAAGATCCCTGAAGATTAGGTGAAGCCTGAAGGTGGAGCTGATCAAGAAGCTGAAGCTTAAGGGAGAGGATAAGTTGAAACTCATGTTGTAGGGTTGAAACCTGGAAAAGCAATTGGTGTTTGTCAAGAGTGATTGAAGTCTGAAGACTGAGTTGCTGTTGGAAGAGCTGAGGCTTGAAGTTGAGAGAGGAGTTGATCTGTTTTCTTCTTTTTCTTTTCTGTATTGCTGTGTTTTGTTTGACTTGTTTGATGTATTAGATTAAGTTCATATCTAGAATAGGTAGAACCTAGGAGCATGATTGCACTAGAGGTTGAGTTGCTCCCTCTGCTTGTATTGTTACTGTATGGCTTTGCTTGCGGGTATTCGGTAGAGCCCAGCTCCCTTGCCCATGTGGTTTGTTTGCCTGATGGCATTTCTTTTCATTTTCTTCTGTATGATTCCAGTTTACTGTTTATTGCTTGATAGCATGTTGTTTATTTTTCAGTATGATTACTGTTATCCATTCTGGCTTGAGGTTGAGATGTGCTTGTGGAGGCTGAAGCCCCACACACATTTCCTCCCTCACTTGCATTGCATGCATTTTACTGTTAAGCTAATGCTTTGTCTGTTTTGGTGTATCATTGACATGATCCCTTAGGACTCTCATTTCCTTTGATAAGGATTTGATGATAGAACTTTAGGTTGAAACCTATGCATGACAACTTCTAGGAGTTCCCTGTTCAAACCTCAACCATAGGATGAATCCATGGCATGATAACAGTAGGACTTGATAGTCTCCCTCCTAGTTGGGCCTGTTCTCTTCTCATCTCAAAACAATTTAAGATACAGTAATCATGAATGATTTCTTTCGTACGTTACGAGCCTTAAGCTATCTGAGAAAGGGTTGTGGGAGAGTTTCTTTTCCACAGTCTGAATGTTTAGTATGGTACCCTTTGGGTGACATGCGACGCATTCACTCTCAGGTTATAGTCTCTAGTGCGGTTGAAATCGCAAACACAATAAAAAACACTTCTTTCGTAAAAGACAGGAAATAAACCGTAGTTTCCCGAACTACGTATGCTCTGATCTCTCATGCCTGTTGAGAGTACGTAGGCACAAGATGGCGATGTCTTGGAGAGCTACCTTCCCGCATAACCCTTCGTAGGCCGAACTACGTTGACTCTGATTTCTCATTCTCTGATGAGAATACGTAGGCATAAAGTGCGACGCTTTGCCGAGTCATTTTTCTTTTCTTTTTCAGCCAGCCTTGATAGGTAGATAGAATAAAACCAACCCGCCCAAGTAAACACAACAAGCGAGGATCCCGTCGAGTACGACGGATGTGAGGGGTGCTAATACCTTCCCCTTGCGTAACCGACTCCCGAATCCAGACAACGGTTGCGACGACCTTGTCTTACCCTTTTTCGTCAGGTTTTTCCGATCGTTTCCTTTCCCGCTCTGACGGATAAATAACGAAAGGTGGCGACTCTTCTGTTGTGCCGGCACCTTATTTTCGCGCAAGCGACAGCTGGTGACTCTGCTGGGGATCGAACCCAGAATTTCTGGTTCTCCGGTTCCCTATGCGAGTCAATCCTAACGCTTGTTTGTTTACTTGTTGGGTTGCGTTTATTTATCGCATTTTACTTCTCGCACTTTATTTCCCGCATCTTATTTTTCAGTATGATATGATTATTTGTGCTGATGTGGGATGGGAGTTCCGATGAGTGAGAAGCCAGACCCAGGCTTGAGTGCACTATAGACTTAGAGTGGAAATTAGTGGGCGCGTGCTTGCTTTGCAGGCACTAGTGTCTCATGAAATCCACGCTCAGACGAGGTTCATCCGGTTGGCTTCACTTTCAACCCTTTGGGTTGAGACGGTTGCTGGTTTGGTGGATTGTCGACTCTGGGGACCGATCATTTGTGATTCAGCTAAGTGAGGCCGCTTCATGGGCTGGTGATGCCACACCTTCTGGGTATCGTATCACCCCTCTTGAAAGTCTGTGACGCTGATGAACGCATAGGATGTCGTACCTTGAGTCAGTTTAGGTCCATACCTGTGAGTGGGATTGGGTTTATTGCAGGAAACCTTAACCTTCAGACTACCTGGTTTTCTTGACAGTGAATCAGTTGTGTTGGTACCAGGGTTTCTTAGTTGCAGATTTGTCTGTTCTTGATAGAGCAGGTTTTGATCAGAGGATCTCATCATCAGGTGTATGTCTATTCTTGATAGAGCAGGTTTTGATCAGAGGATCTTATCATCAGGTGTATGTCTGTTCTTGATAGAGCAGAGTTTTATCATCAGTTGTTTGTTCTTGATAGAGCAGATTTTTGGGGTCTGAAGATCTCATCAGCAGATGTTGTTTGTTCTCGATAGGGCAGATTTTTGATTTGGGGTCTGAAGACTTCATTAGCAAATATTTCTTGATCATACATCCGAGGTCCTTATTATCAGACATTTGTTCTTGACAGAGCAGAATTATGATCCTATGTATATGGTCCTATTAGATGGTTGTTCTTGGCAGATCAAATTTGTGGTCCTACACCGGGGTTTTCTTCTCATCAGTGGTCGTGGTTTTGTTGATACAGAATCTCCGCAACAGCAGTTACCCGGATATATTATTGCATGACTGCATTTTGCATTAGTTTGCATGTTCATTTGCATTTCATTAACGTGTGTCTGTGTTGCAGGTACCGTTTTCCCCGATCCAGGATTTCTTGCCTCCTATTGTATTGTTATGGCCTCTCTCAGGAAGACCGTTGCGTATAAGTTCCCTACCCCTGATGTGGTTAAGTTGACTGGTTTGATAGCTCTAGCAGGTGATTCTGTGAAGGATGAGTTCAGAAAATCTTATGGCAGGTTGCTCAGTTTGGTTTGCAAGCCTTCTGCGTTCGAGTAGAATGGGTTGCACGCTCTGCTGCAGTTCTACGACCCTCCGCTGAGATGTTTCACTTTTCAGGACTTCATTCTTGCACCTACGCTGGAAGAGTATGCTGATTTGCTAGGTGTGCCTATCAAAAGGCATATGCCTTTTGTTCACATGGATGCTGAGCCTGATCTGGCTGGTTTAGCTTCTTCACTTTATTTGGACGCCTCCGAGTTAGTATTGACTAGTTGGAACAAGGTTCCTGGGTTCTCCTTGCAGTTTCTGGTGGTTAAGGCTCAGCAGTGTGCCAAGGACGGATGTTGGGACGCTATCAATGCCATCCTCTCTCTATGCATATATGGCATTATCCTGTTCCCCAACATGCCCAATTTCGTAGACTTTGATGCGTTCCACATCTTTGCTTCAGGGAATCCTGTCCCTACTTTGATCGGAGATGTCTATCACTCAGTCCACTACAAGAATGAGAATAGGAGGGGGAAGAATGTCTCATGCTGCGTACCCTTGCTGTACAAATGGCTTGATAGTCATATGCCCAAGAGGGGTCCTTTTGTCTTGTCTGCAGCCACAGCTGAGTGGCCTGAGCGTCTGATGAGTTTATCTGCAGAGGATATTGATTGGTTCGACAGAGATAGGTTGGGTACTGAGGTGATCTTCAGTTGCAGCGGGTTTCCTAATGTGCCTCTGATAGGTAGGAAGGGTTGTATAAATTACAATCCGTCGTTGCTGGTTCGACAGTTCGCATATGCTTTGAGAACTCCGCCGAAGGAGGAAGAGGTACAGGAATCTCTGTACCTCACGGGTACTCTAGAAAGGGATTGGTTGTCCAAGCTTCAGCGTGCGTGGAATAGTATCAGTAAGCGAGGAAAGCCTTTGCTGGGAAAAAGAAACAATCAAGCCTACCTTCCGTATACAGCATGGATCAGAGCCAGAGTAAATGCTATAGGGATTTCGTTTCCTCATGCCAAGCCAGAAAGCTCTCTAGCAGTCGAAGAGCCTACTACTGTACCCATTCATCAGCATAACCAGGTATTAGCTGAGCGGGATGAATTGAAGCGGGTGAACGCAGAACTGGAGAAGGAGTTAGCTCAGCTTCGAAGCGAAAGGAACGAGGCCGTTCATTCTCTCAAGAGGCAAACAGAGTTGGTGAACCAACTGGGTACAGACCTAACGAAGCAGATTGCCGAGCGTGAACGCATGGGTCAAGACTTCAGGGCTGTCAACGACGTACTAGCTATGAAGAAGCAGCATTTGGACGAGGCATATCGGAGGATATCCAAGTTCGACCAGCACTGGAAGGCTTACCTGGCCACCAGGAAAGAGCGGGAGGACAAGCTGATGCTGCAGATCTCCAAGCTGGAAGCCGAGGTGAAGGACAGTGAGCAGAGGTTTGATGAAGAAATCGCCCGCAGATATGCCGCCGAAGGCCAACTCAACAAAGCTCTTGCCAACCTGAAGGAGCACAAGCTGACGGTTGAGTCCAAGAAGCGGAAATTAGAAGATTGCTTCGGCGAGGGAGCATGGGAAAGTTCAGTTCAGGGACTTCAGTATACCATTGTGCAGAGGGAGCTACTCGTCGAGGGGTTGCTCACTTTGCCAGATCATCCAGAGACGAAGGAGTTATTAGTAGAGTATCGCGCATGTGGCCGCACTTGACTAGTTGTATTCCTTTTGTTTTGATCTTTGTTGTATGCTGACCATCACCAGGCTTGTTGGCTGAGGTCACGCTGTTGATTTGTCTTGTACTTGTTGATGCTATGTACTGCCTTGATAGGCTTTCCTTTATATATGAGATTGATGTTTCCATGATTGGACTCCGGCTTCTTCTTCTTATTATTATCAGCACTGGCACTCAGGCACTAGGATCGGGGGAGATCTCCCAAGCACACAGACATACGCATGCATCTGCATGAAGCATTTGCATGGCGTACATTTTGTTGTTTTTCCTAATCTTTAGTGTTTGCAGGTTTTTCAGCTTTACAGGTCCCAGGCCGTTTTCGGTGACTCCAGGATTGATCAGAGGCTCATTCACCGTTATCCAACTCGAGCTAATCAGACCAGGATCATGGATCAAGTGCAGACAGATGTCCAGGAGCTCCGCGAAAGGATGGATCGCTTTATGGAACTGATGCAGGTGGTCGCCAATGGCCAGGACCAGCTCCGGACTTTGGTTCAGCCTTTGATTTCCAGGGTTGATAGCAACGACATACTTCATGGCGGGGTTGTGCCTACTCCTCCACCAGTTGATACTCCGCAGAATGGTGTCCCTGTTGCCGGGGGAAACGGCAGTGCTAATGGCAATGTGATGGCCAATATCGGACTCAATATGACGGGCGTCGGCAATGGTAGTCTGGGAGCTAATGTCAACATCGGGTCGGTCAACGGCAATGCTGGAAATCTGTTGGTGCCTTAATCGTGGCTTGAGGATCATCAGGATGATGTATTTTCTCAAAGAGGTGCAGAAGGGGAGTTGAATGCTGAAGCGCGGCTCAGGTTCAAAGCACTTGAATATAAAATGAGAGATATTAAGAATCAGAATACTTTGGGCGTTGATATGTCCAAGCTGGGGTTAATTGCTGATTTCAAGGTACTTCCTAAGTTCAGGGTGCCTGACTTTGAGAAATATAAGGGCACCACTTGCCCTTGTGTCCACCTGCGATCGTACTATAGAAAGATGTCTGCCTATTCTGAAGATGAGAAGTTGTTGATGCACTTCTTCCAAGATAGTCTTTCTGGGCCATCCCTCGAGTGGTACATGGGTCTGGAGCCCACTACCGTGCGCACATGGAAGGATCTCGCTGAAGCGTTTGTCCACCATTATCAGTACAATAGCGACTTGGCCCTGAACCGAGTCCAGCTCCAGAACCTTTCGCAGAGGAATACTGAAGGATTTAAGGAGTACGCCCAACGGTGGCGTGAGTTGGCTGCTCGGGTTCAACAGCCGATGGTTGAGCGCGAGCTCGTGCAGATGTTTGTGGCTACCTTCCCAGGGGTCTACTATGAAAATTTAGTCAGCGGTATGTATGGGACGTTCTCAGCTCTCATTACCATGGGCGAGCACGTCGAGAATGGTATCAAGATCGGGAAAATTCAAGGTGAATCATCCTCAGCTGGAGGAGGTGGAAAGAAACCTTATGCTGGTAAACGACGAGAAGGAGAGGCGAGCGCTGTGACCTGCGCTCGAAGGAAGGGCAAGGGCCCTCAGCAGCAGATAGCCAGTATAAATATCCCAGCAGCTCCGCAGCAGCCGCAGCAGTAGCAGCAGCAACCGAATAAGCAGGGATATAGAAAGTACCAGAATCGGGCACCTATGACAAACCGTCACTTCAAGGCACCGCCTATGTCGTACGCGCAACTCTTGCAGACGTTGCTTCAGCTTCAGTTGGTTCAGAAGAGGACGATGGCTCCCTTGACAGAGGCACCTCCACCAGGGTATGACGCAAATGCCACTTGTGATTTCCATACAGGGGCACCAGGCCATACAATCGAGAACTGCAAAGCCTTTAAGCACAAGGTGCAGGACCTGGTAGATGCCAAGATTATCAACTTCTCCGACAATGTGCCCAATGTCATGAAAAACCCTATGCCGAACCATAGGGGAGGCGAAGTGAACACCATTATCAAAGAAGAGAGTGCAGATCTGTTGACTGATGTCAAAGACCTAAAGACGCCGTTTAGTTTCGTCAAAGCTAAATTGTTGAAGAAAGGGTTCTTTCCAGGATGCGGAGAGTTATGCATCGACTGTGCTACACATTCTGATGGATGTGAGCAATTGGTAGAAGGAATCCAAAGTCTGATGACTGAGGGTATTTTGCAGTTCAGCCGGAGGGCTGAAAGTGTATCCGGAGAGGTTGTGTTGGAGCAGGCCGATGAAGTCGCCACCATCACCATCCCTCTCCAACCAATAACTATTTCTGCGCCCATACCGCCTACAATCACTATTACCAAAGCTGGGCCGATACCCTTCGAGAGCACTAACACCGTTCCGTGGCATTATGGAGCTGAAGTCTATTGCAACGGTCAGAGGTTGGAGCTAGAGCCGTATGGGTCGACTGTAGACAATCTCGCAGGAATCAGTGGTATTACCCGTAGCGGAAGAGTATTTGCACCGCCAGAGGTTGTGGCAGAGAAAGCGCTCAGAGCTGATGCGGCTGATAAGGGTAAAAGCAAAGTCGTCGAAGAGGTCCCGTGTGGGGTAGAGAAGGATTTGCTTGTCAAAGATGCCGAGGAGTTTATGCGGTTAATCAAAAAGAGCGACTACAAGATTGTAGACCATCTCCATCAGACGCCCTCGAAGATTTCTATTCTCAACTTGTTGCTGTGTTCTGAAGCACACCGCAACGCGCTACTGAAGGAATTGAACGTTGCGTACGTACCGCAAGAGATATCAGTGAATCAGCTAGAAGAGGTGGTAGCCCATGTTAATGTTGGCAATGGGCTAGGTTTCACAGATTTAGAGCTGACGCCTAAAGGGAAAGATCACAACAGCGCCCTGCACATCTCGATCGAGTGTAGGGGCGCAATCATGTCGCATGTCCTGGTGGACACGGGTTCGTCGCTTAATGTGCTTCCGAAGAAGGCATTAATGAAGTTGGACACTCGCGGATTGCTTTGCACACCAAGTGATCTGGTGATGAAAGCATTTGACGGAACTAAGCGCCACGTTTTCGGGGAGTTGACCCTGCCGATCCAAGTTGGTCCGGAAACGTTCGACACGGTCTTTTATATCATGGACATCATGCCTGCCTACAGTTGCCTCTTGGGCCGGCCATGGATCCATGATGCTGGTGCCGTGACCTCCACATTGCATCAAAAGCGCAAATATGCTGTCGGGGGAAGCATAGTGACCGTGTGCGGTGAGGAGGACATAATGGTGAGCCATTTGTCATCCATTAAGTATGTTGAAATGGATGGCGAAATCCATGAAACTCTCTGCCAGGCATTTGAAGCCGTCAAGGTGAAAGAGGTAGCTCCTGTAGTCACAGAAAAGCCAGAGATGAATCTCTCCTCATTCAAAGAAGCTCGGGCCGTCGTCCAAGCGGGATCCACCCCAGGCTGGGGGCATATTTTGGAGATACCGAACAAGCAGGATAAGTTTGGATTGAGGTATTCTCCTGAAGCTGAAGCTTCTTCTTCTTCGTCTAGCAGCACGTCACGGGGTAAGGGGCCGATCCAATTCACCAGTGGCGGAGTGATCTTCAAAAGCATCAACGCGGCGTCTGAAGACAGCGGGGATAGCGATTGTGATCTCGACTCTTGGATTCATCCAAGCAAGCCAGGCGAGCGCCTCAACAATTGGACCATCAAGGATATCATCCAGCTGACAAGTGAAGAGTAATGATTTACTTTTTTCAATCATTGTACAACCTTATGTCCTACCCGGGGCATAGCGGTTTTATTGTCAGGGCCTTGTTGGATTATGTACATGCATTTTGTTAATAAATCAAAGGCGTTTTCTTCGTATTCAAATATTGTGTTCTCTGTTATTCCTGTTTTTATGTTTGTTTTGAAAAACAGTAAAATGGCAATGGGGTTTGTGCTAACCTGCATATTCTTGTTTTAAACTTAACCCTTGTTATTGCAGGATCCACATAACAGATGACATCGACTCTGGACCTTCTACGGCTCACTTCGACTTCGATTGCCCGATCTATCAAGCCGAGGAAGAGATTGATGAAGACGAAGGCCTTCCTGAAGAGTTGGCCCGCTTGTTGAAACAAGAGGAAAAAGTCATTCTGCCTCACGAGGAGGAGATTGAGATCGTAAATCTGGGTTCTGAAGAGCTCGTCAGAAATTTCAGGATAGGGGCTGCGCTGCAGAGTGATGTCAAGCAGAGATTGGTCGAGATGCTTCGAGAGTATAGTGACGTCTTTGCTTGGTCATACGAAGATATGCCCGGACTTGACACGGACATCGTGGTCCACCACTTGCCGCTACGAGAAGATTTCCCTCCCGTTAAGCATAAGCTTAGGAGGACGAGACCAGATATGGCCGTTAAGATCAAAGAAGAAGTGCAGAAACAGCTCGATGCTGGCTTCTTAGCGGTCACCACTTACCCTCCGTGGGTCACCAACATAGTACCTGTACCGAAGAAGGACGGTAAGGTACGCATGTGCGTCGATTATCGGGATTTGAATAGGGCGAGCCCTAAAGATGATTTCTTGTTGCCTCATATCGATGTGTTGGTCGACAATACAACCCAGTTCTCCGTGTTTTCGTTCATGGATGGCTTCTCCGGTTACAATCAGATCAAGATGGCGCCGGAGGACATGGAGAAAACGACGTTTATCACCCTTTGGGGAACATTTGTCTATAAGGTAATTCCCTTCGGTCTGAAGAACGCAAGGGCCCCTTACCAGCGAGCAATGGTAACTTTGTTTCATGATATGATTCATCATGAGATCGAGGTCTATGTTGATGACATGATTGCGAAGTCCCAAACGGAGGAAGAGCATTTGGTCAACTTATTGAAGCTTTTTGAGAGGCTTAGGAAGTTCAGGTTGAGGCTGAATCCTAACAAATGCACTTTCGGAGTGCGGTCCGGAAAGTTATTGAGGTTTATCGTTAGCGAACGAGGTATCGAGGTTGATCCTGCGAAAATAAAAGCCATTCAAGAAATGCCAGCGCCGAAAACAGAAAAAGAAGTTCGTGGTTTCTTGGGCCGAATAAACTACATTGCAAGGTTTATCTCCCAGCTCACGGCCACTTGTGAACTGATGTTCAAGCTTTTAAAGAAAGATCAGGCGATTACTTGGAATGAGGATTGCCAGAAGGCATTCGATAAGATAAATCAGTATCTTCAAGAACCTCCCATCTTGATACCCCCAGTGGCTGGACGACCATTAATCATGTACTTGACAGTTCTGGAGAATAGTATGGGGTGTGTTCTCGGTCAGCACGACGAGACGGGCAGAAAAGAGCATGCCATTTACTATTTGAGCAAAAAGTTCACTGAGTGTGAATCTCGATACTCGATGCTGGAGAAGACGTGTTATGCACTAGCTTGGGCTGCCAAAAGTCTACGACAGTACATGCTCAATCACACCACTATGCTGATTTCGAAGATGGATCCGATCAAGTACGTCTTCAAGAAGCAGGCTCTTTCGGGCAGGATTGCCAGATAGCAAATGGTGTTAACAGAATATGATATTCAGTACGTGCCCCAGAAGGCCATTAAGGGCAGTGTATTGTCTGATTACCTTGCCGAGCAGCCGATCGAGGATTACCAGCCAATGAAGTTTGAATTCCCTAACGAGGATATTATGTTTCTCAAAGCGAAGGACTGCGATGAGCCGTTGCCCGACGAGGGGCCAGATAGAAAATCCTAGTGGAAGTTGATATTCGATGGGGCGGTTAATTCCTATGGAAGTGGCATCGGGGCTATCATCATGACTCCCCACGGATCCCATATCCCGTTTACTGCGAGACTGACGTTTCCAGTCACCAACAATGAGGCAGAGTACGAAGCATGTATCATGGGTCTAGAAGAAGCAATTGATTTGAGAATCAAGAACCTAGACGTATATGGTGACTCAGGGCTCGTGATCAACCAAATTAAAGGGGAGTGGGAGACTCGTCAATTGAATTTGGTGCCATACATGAATTATGCCAGAAGGATGCTTCCATTCTTCGATCGAGTGGAACTCCATCATGTACCCAGAGCGGAAAATCAGATGGCTGATGCCTTAGCCACGTTGGCTTCAATGTATAAAGTCAATTTTTGGAATGAGGCTCCAAGAATTGTACTTTCGCGTCTTGATCGACCGACATTTGTCTTTGCAATCGAGGATGCCGCCGACGGCAAGCCATGGTTCCATGACATCCAGACCTTCCTTATGACTAAGGAATATCCTGCGGGTGCGTCCACCCAGGATAAGATGACTCTGAGGAGGCTGTCTGGAAACTTTTATCTTAATCCTGATGGAGTGTTGTATAAGAGAAACCACGATCTCGTGCTACTCAGATGTGTAGATGGGAAAGAGGCGAGTATGCTCATGGAAGAAGTCCATGAAGGCACATTTGGTACGCACGCCAGCGGGCATGCTATGACGAGAAAGATCCTGAGAGCAGGATACTACTGGCTGACGATGGAGTCGGATTGCTTCAGATTCGTAAAAAGATGTCATAAATGCCAGATTTATGCTGATAAAGTTCATGTGCCGCCGTGCCCGTTAAATGTCATGTCCTCCCTGTGGCCGTTCTCCATGTGGGGCATCGACATGATAGGCAAGATCGAGCCCACTGCGTCTAACGGTCATCGCTTCATTCTGGTAGCTATCGACTACTTCACCAAGTGGGTGGAGGCAGCCTCGTACGCTAATGTGACCAGGCAGGTAGTGGCTAAATTCATAAAGAGGGACATCATTTGTCGTTACGGAATTCCCGAGCGGATCATTACTGATAATGGTTCGAATCTGAATAACAAGATGATGACGGAGCTGTGCCAGAGCTTCAAGATTGAACATCACAACTCATCTCCTTATCGGCCGAAGATGAATGGCACCGTCGAAGCCGCCAACAAGAACATAAAGAAGATTGTTCAGAAGATGGTTGTGACATACAAAGATTGGCATGAGATGCTGCCATTTGCATTACACGGTTATCGTACGACGGTACGTACGTCAACCGGGGCAACTCCTTTCTTCTTGGTGTACGGTATGGAAGCTGTCCTACCGTTAGAAGTGGAGATCCCTTCTTTGCGAGTTTTGGTTGATGTGAAACTCGACGAGGCAGAATGGATTACGAATCGTCTGAACCAACTCATCCTGATGGACGAGAAGAGGTTAGCATCGATTGCATTTGGTCGTCTGTACCAAAGCCGAATGAAGAAAGCTTATGATAAGAAGGTGCGTCCTAGAAGCTTTCAGACGGGTGATCTCGTCCTGAAGAAGATTCTTCCGCAACACTCCGATCACCGGGGCAAATGGACTCTGAATTACGAAGGTCCGTACGTCGTCTGCAAGGTCTTCTCGGGAGGAGCTTTGTTGTTATCCACGATGGATGGTGAAGATTTTGCATCCCCGGTGAACGCGGACGTAGTTAAAAAATACTTTGCTTGAAAGCGACCCGCTGGACAAAAAAAAAGAGTCCAGGCAAAAAAGGGGCATCCCGGCGAACCAAAAACAGAATAAAAAGGTTCGGGCAAAAATTAGGGATATATTGAAAAAATGTACACCCGCGAAGTCGAAAACCTACACTGGGCGGTGTCGCTACTGCGAAAATCGGCGTCGGCTGACAGAAGAGTCTCCACCGTGCGTTATTTATCCCAACGGAGGGAAAGGAAACGCTCGAAGTAAACCTCGCAAAAAACGGGAAAGGTATGGTCATCGCAACCAAAACCTGGATTCGGGAGTCGGTTACGCAAGGGGAAGGTATTAGCACCCCTCACGTCCATCGTACTCGATGGGATCCACGCTTGCTTGGTTTGTACGGATTACACTTCTATCTAAACTAAAGGATGAGGTCTGAAAAGAAAAGAAAACATGACTCGGTAAAGCATCGCACTTTATGCCTACGTATTCCCGTCTGGAACGAGAAATCAGAGTCAACGTAGTTCGCCTAACTACGGGGGAGGATGGGTGAAGGTTGCTCGCTAGGATATCGCATCCTATGCCTACGTACTTCCACACTGCATGGAAGATCAGAACAAACGTAGTTCGGGCTACGCACGACACAAGCTGTTCAAGTGTCTTTTATGAAAAATCTCACCTTAAACAAGGGTTTTCTTATTGCAAAAAGGTTGATGTTTGTTCAAATCTTTTGACGGAAGAAATGAGTTAATCTCTGTTATAACCTTTATTAATGTTTTTCTGTTGTTTGAAGGAAGAAGAGATGACACTCTACAAATCCTAGGGTTGAAAAGGGGAATAAAAATCTACCCTAATGTTATCATGCATGGGTTAACTCCTAATGTCTATCATGCTCCTCTCTTGCACGGAGAGAAACAGAGATCCTAAGGGAATAGACGGAAACAGAAACAACAGATATATACAATAAAACAGTAAAATGCACGGATGCAACAATACAAGTGAGGCAAGGGAGTCCCACTCAACCTCGAACCTAGAAAACAATAGGCAAAAGTGAACAGAATTCACTTTCAACCCAACAGGTTAAACAGCAAACAATACAATCTGGGAAATTCACACAATACATCAGAAATGAAACAGCTAAAAGCTAAACAGCAAAAGCAATCTCCATCAGCATCAGCAACCATCTTCAGGCTTCAAGCAGACATCAGTCTTTTATCTTCAATCTCCCAATGGCTTTTCTTCAAGTCCTGATCTCCAAGCTGAGGAAACAATCACAAGAATAAACTGGGTGTTAAGCAATCAGTTGACCACCAAAGGTGGCAAACATACTGCTATCAACACAAGGGATATTTCTCTCAAGAGTTCTATCCCTTAGACATTGGCACCAAGCCTTCCAAAGGAAGGGGGTGAATGTCTTAGAGAGACTCTGCATCACAGAGAAGGATGGAGGCAGTCAAGACCTTCCATGTTTGAGAATCAAGTTGTCTACTCTAGGGCTCTGCTTAACTCGTAAATTCTATGACCTTCAACAGCTGCCAGCAAGAGATACTCCTCATCAACTCTGGAAGTCGGTCTTCATTCTTTGATCTTCAAATAGGCTTCATCATCACAGGCTTCAACTCAAACCCCAAGTCCCAAACAAACCCAATACCCCACACAGACAAAAAGTAACCCTAAAGAGGGCACACCACACAGTCAATCAAATATAAGCAATATACTAATAGCAGTAGGGGAATCCTAATATTTTCTAAGGGATCTATTACCTACCCATAACCCATATAGTCCCATACCCCAAAAATCAAATCAAAATTCCTAAAAGAATTAATCTATCTCACCTATGCTCACTTAAAACCCTAATTTTAATCCCTCTAATCTCACCTAATCAAATCACCTAAAAATTAAGTTCTAAAATCATGAATTAAATCCTATATACAAGTTGAAGTCCTAAGCTAATCACCCTAAAAAGAATGAGTCCTAAATCTAAAGGGAACTAATAGAACTAAAATCAACAAATTTAAGTATCAAACTAAATACATTAAAATGCTATTTACAAGAAAAATGCATAAAAAATATTAAAACAAAATGCCATTTTTATTATTGGATATTTTTCTTAACAAAATTATTGATCTACCACAAAAAGAACCAATCAAAAATAAGCTATTTTCAATTTTTTATGATTTTTTAAAGATGCTGAAAATATAAAAGAATTAAAAAACACAAAAACGAAATAAAATGGGGAGGGGGTGCCAGAAGCAGACGCGCCTAGTTCATTTGCTGATGGGCCTGGGAAGTGGGGGCGCAGATATCAATTATGCAAGGCCCAGTATGCATCAGAAATATGAATTAAAAATCAAAAGAAAAAAAATAGATCCACGGTGCAAATAGCAACTAATCCAAGTGTTATTTTAATTGGGCTCGCTGATGGGGGTGGGGATAGCACAAGTTGGATCAGGCCCATGCTGAGGATTTTAGTGAAACGCATCGTTTCACTATGGACTTTCCCTCCGTTTCTTAAATTGAATCTCAGCCATCCGATGAGTCTAATGAGTCAAAATTTTAAAACAATCCAACGTCCCTGGGTCATCGTCCCCAACATGAATCTAGGGTTTCAGAATTTCCTCTCCCATGCATGAACCTCCACATCTCTGTTCTCCCTCCTCACTCAACCAAATCCCTCGATCCCCAAACCAAAAATGGCCTACTCAAAGCCCTCGACAAGATCCTACACTTGGATTTTTCTAAAACTCACTCCATGATTCAACCCGATAGCTGGAACCTTAGGGCACCAAGAATTGCACCTGATATGCATGGTTATGGTTCTTGCTGAAACTACACTAGAATGATCTAGGGATTATGGTGATCATGCTAAACATAAGAACTAAGATCATAATGCCCTAACCTAGGAGTTATAGATCAAGAAAGTTGAACTGCCCTAATCCTAACCTTCACTAATGGCCATAACAGATGGTGCACATGTTCATCTACCTAAACCTAACACTTCTACACTAATAATCTAATCTCACAACACCTAATTAGGGAGATAGAAGAGAAAATGCATACCTGCAATACTTGATGAAACAGATGAGAACTGGCTCGATTCAACACTTGCAAGCTTTCACCAATGGTCCTTAGATGATGCTAGGGTTTCTGTTTGCAAAAAGTTGGAAGAAGAATGCTTGGATGAATAGATTCGAATCTGATATGCTTCTTTCAATTTCAAACCCTAGAGCTTCAATCTTCCATGGATGGATCTCTAATTCAGCATGTATGTATTCAAGAGCTTCAATGGATTGTGGATGAAGAAGAAAGATGAACAGAATTGGTGTAGAATATAGATTTTCACACTTTCTTACAATGGAAGCAACAATGGAATTCTCTCACTTCTCACTCTCTTTTCACCAACCTCTTGCACCAATGATCCACACTCATTATATAGATGATGATGGACAGATCTAGAAATTTCTGGATGCCTCTAGGATGATTCTAGAATGTGATGGAAATTCATGGAAATTCTCATGTGATGACATATTGATATATCACTCATCTCATGCATATGGCACTCTAAACTTGTGTTAAAATCTCTCCTCATGAGATATTGAGAGTGTATGTGTGAAAAAACAAGCTCATTGCCTTGAAATTTACCTTGTGCCAAGTTTTCCATACTTGCCTTATTATGCAAGTAACAAAAATACAAAGCAAGTCCCATTTTTAAATCCTAACTCAAAAAAGTGGCTGAACCAATGTCTTTAAAATGATGTTTGGATTCAATTTGGTGTATTGGATGACCCATTTTGGATTTGTAGATCTCCCAAACCAATTTTTCATTTCAACTTTTCCAACTTATATGCCTTTTTTAAGTCATTTTCCACCAACTTTTATCAAGTTTTGTTCTATGCATTTCCAAACTTCCATGACTTATTTTCTAGACTTAAAATGAAATTTTGAGCAACTTTGATGTTGTGAAGTTTTTCATTTGAAGCTTCCTTGTATGAGTTTTAGGCATAGGCTAAGAATGACCTGTAATTCTCAGATGACCAAAATACCCTTTGCTTGCCAAGACCATAAGTAGAGTTCCACAAATCATATGAAGGCATACCATACCTTTCTAGAAATCTAAGACAATTAGGAACAACTCTCATGTTGTCCAGAAATTCATTTGAAATCTCCTTGATGGGTAAAAGTTGCTTGGAAGTCAAGTAACTTTCACAGACAAAATTTCAGATACCTCAGATGACCTGTAACTTGCAAGAGCTATAACTTGAGTTCCATAAATCATCTTGATGACTTCCACCACTCAAATTAAAGCTATGAAGATACTCTAAAAGTTTCATGTGGACCAAGAATTCATATGAAGCTTGCATCTTGAGTTACACTGCTTTGAAGTTGGACCCAAATCAGGGGATTTTACACTGAAACCTTAATTTGGTAACTCCTCTTCTCCTTGACTCCTCTTGATTTTTCTTTAGCACAACATCATATCCATATCCATAGAGCAAATAATGAATCCCACATTCTTCAAATGATTCTTGATGCCCTTCAAAACAAGTCTTTGACCTAGGATTGACCTAGTGTTGACCCAGACAAACCCTAGTTGACTGACTTCAACTGAGGCTCTTGCAATCACTCCAATGACTTGGTTCTCCTCAAAAATGATCATCTAGGCTCTTCATAACATCCATACACACCTCATACTCTTGGCTCATGGCTCACACTTCCTCTGATGATCCCCAAACAACCTCAAGATAGGAGAGAACTCACTGATCAACCTGTCAACTCTTCAAAGCTCAAATCCCCCCTGATGACCTGAGTAGTCTTGAATATGAATGAAACCCTTGGATATACCTCTTGAGATAAGAATAGCACTTGATCCCCTGATAAAGATGGCTTGCTTATGCTATGCAATGCAGATGAATACACTATGTACATGATACCAATGCAAATGACTATGCAATTGAAACATAAACCTAGGTTAGAAAAGGTTGGGCAAATTTTGGGGTGCAACAGCTGCCCCTATTCAAGCGGCTTGGACCCGACGGGATGAAGAGTGCGCAGCCTTCATACATTCGAGGTACGAGACGGTTGAATACGAAAGAAACCGGAAATTTGCCAACCGCAAAAATAAATTGCGAATACGACTACTGCTTTGGGAAACCCCTCCAGGGAAATGATTTCTGTTGTCACAGCAACAACTAACCATCCATCTGTCAATCTGTTTTTGTAAAAATAATCTGATGTTGTCCGCAGACCACTCCATTCCGAAGAAATGAGCATACACCACACAACGAGAATTTGTTGACATCACTTATCAACCTCTGTTGATCTCACTTATCAACCTCTGTTGATCTCACTTATCAACTTCTGTTGATCTCACTTATCAACCAAGCACACGCTAACCAGCGGGAGAATATTGACTTCACTTGTCATGTTGACTTCACTGATCAACCTTTCGTATCCTGAAGAAACGAGTAAACACTTAAACAAGCGGGACACTGTTCGAAAACATAAACAACCGACTCTGCGGGGAAATGAGAAACTTAACTAAGTAACTCTGAGGACAATTCTGACGACGACCGTCAAACACCTGCTGGGGAAATTGGGGACTTAACCAAGCACCCTGACGAGAATAACCTTGTTGAAAAATAAGAGGAATTTAACCAAACAACTCCTGTGGCGAATACCCTGCTGGGGACTATGAGGGACTTAACCAAGCGACTCATTGAAGTAACTTCCTGCCGGAGAACATAACTTTGTTGGGGGAATTGCGGGTAACCACCCAAAAATCTGTATTACCGTCTTATAATGCTGAATCCACAACACCCTGAGAAAAACTCAGCTGGGGGGAATACAAGTAACTTGACCAAACGACTTGTCAACGAATACCCTGACGGGGACTACGAGGAACTTAACCAAGTATCTCGTTGAAGATCACCCCGCTGGGGATTACGCCTCTACTGGGGAAACAGTGGGTAACCACCCAAAATCTGTATCATGCTATTTCCACAGCACTCTGAGAAAGGACTCGGCTGGGGAGAAAGAGAAATGCTTGACCAAGCAACTCTGCTAGGGGAATATGCCATGACGAACACGATCACTGCATGTTTGGCACAACAACCCTCTGTAACTGCGTATTCTGGCGTTGCAAACAAAATCACATAATGGAACAAACACGACGAACACGATCATTGCGTGCTGCGTTACAACCAAAATCACGTCGACCATAAATCCAACCGGATGAAGTAAACACGATCACTGCATGCCAGACGAAATAAACCCCCATAGAAAAGGCGAACACGTTCACTGCGTACTTCGACTACCCATATGATGAACACGATCACTGTGTGTGCTGCAATAGGACAAACACGATCACTGCATGTATTGACCGACACAACCCCAAAATGATGTCGACACGATCACTGCGTATGTCACCAACCCATGTAATAGGACGAATACGATTACTGCGTACGCCGACCAACAAAACCAACTGACACGATAGCCACGATCACTATCACAAGTCCCCATGGTACTATCAACACGATCACTGCATGTTGTACGAATACGATCACTACGTATCTTGAACACGATCACTGCGTGTTTGAACACGATCACTGCGCGTTCTGAGCCACGATCCTCTTGACTGGAGAAAACACGATCACTACATGTTGTGCGTCTCAACTAACCCACATAACTGGACGAATACGATCACTGCATATTCTAACCATACATAGGGTGAACGCGATCACTGCGCGCTTCATGTCACGGCCCTCTTGACTGGAGGAAACACGATCCCTGCGTGCTGTGACACAACTTCAAACATGGGACGAATACGATTACTGCGTACTTCGGCCATCAACAACCAGATGAACACGTTCACTGCGTGCCTCACCCTATAACCAAATCGTATAACGGACGAATACGATCACTGCGTATACCAATCAACGAAAACTGGATAAACACGATCACTGTGCGTCAATCTATAACCACTGTATAACGGACGAATACGATCACTGCGCATATCGACCAACAACATCACATAATATGGTAAACACGATCACTGCGTGTCCTGCCCAACCAATAGAGTAAACACGATCACTGCGCGTCCTGCTCAATAAAACCCCCAGGACGATACCAACACGATCACTGCGTGCCTTACAAAGCAATCTCCTTAGATCAGGACGAATACGATCACTGCGCCATTCGACCACAGATACACGTACCAAGATCAACACGATCACCGCGTGTCCTACAACATGAACCCCATAGATGGTACAAATACGATCACTGCGTACTTTGACCTCAAATCAACATCTCAAAATCAACACGATCACTGCGTGCCTTACAATATGAACCCCGTGGATGGTACAAATACGATCACTGCGTACTTTGACCTGAAACCAACATCTTCCTGAATCACGATTTCTCTTATCGGCAGGGAACAACATATCTGAAACTGAAGAGGTAACCACCTGGCTTATGTTTCAAAAATTCATGTTTGATAATGACGTAATGCTTCCACACGGCATGGAAATGCTACGTACTTGCGTGAAATGCCAATGCTCATGATGCATGCTTATGCAAAGAGTTACTTCAACAAAATAAATGCTGAAGACACACTGGATCCGCTGGGGATGACCGGAATACTACCGATACGCTTCCAACAAAATAAATGTTGGAAAGATGAACTAACTCCGCTGGGGATAACCATCCTGCCGGGAAATTAACTCACGAACTCAAAACTCCAAAATCTGCTGAGGACGATCCTCTTGATGAGGAAGAGCGACTTGCTGGGGAAAGAAAGGACTCCTGCTCGGGAAAACTCCTTTCAGCAGCTCCAACCACCTGATCACACTCTGTGGGGAACCTCTCCTGCTATCACTGAGCTGGGGGTTGAATTACACATTCTGATTTGCACTGCACTAGAACTCTCTGGGAAGTTAATCGCATTTGTCTCGACCTTCACTGGGAAGGACTCTGCTCCGCTTGATAAGCTAATTCTGATCTACTGAAGATACATTGATCTTTTCCTTTGACGCAATCTCCGCTCTCCTGGGGAGACAACATTCAATTTTTCCCGGGGCGACTTCACCGGGGGAAGACACAACATTCAACCTCTGGAAAGGGTACCAGCCTGCCATGGACTCTGGCGGGGAACTTTGCGAGATTTCGAATACCTGCAAAAGTCAACAAGCAAACACAAGGCAATCTATGCAAAAAGAGACATCTTGGCAATCACCCACAACAACCATTCAGGTAATTTTTGGTTTTAACAATCATAGGCCGAGGCCCGCCTGGTTACACGCATGTAAGTTTATCAAAAACATCGGCGCTTTTTACAAACAAAACTGTAAAAAATTAAAACCCAAGTCACACACTACACTGAATAAACACTTTATTGATAACGGCCTGAGAATAGGCAAGATTTGTACATCGGATGCAACTCCTGAAAAGAGGTAGTCACACATGAACAAAATGCAGAAGTATACAAATATACAGAATAAAATTTGTACACATGTCGGCAACGTGTTACAGACGAACACCATGAACCGATCCTCCTATGATTCGTCGGACTCTGACGCTTTCCGATTTTTGTCTTCGGAAGAGATTGCTTTGGATAATTGACCCCCAGATGCTCCAAAACCGCTAACAATCAAACTTGGACCGCAGTCATTTGCTTCTTAAATCCCTAACTTTTGCGTGAATCACCCTTTGCGGGTTTTCGATTCACCGGGATACCCTTTTTTGCCGAAGCCGCCCAGTGTAGGTTTTCGACTTCGCGGGTGTACATTTTTTCCATTTTATCCCTAACTTTTGCCCGAACCTTTTTTATTCTGTTTTTTGGTTCGCCAGGATGCCCCATTTTTGCCTGGACTCTCTTTTTACCGTCCAGCGGGTCAATTTTAAGCAAAGTATTTTTTAACTGCGTCCGAGTTCACAGGGGACGAAAAGTCTTCACCATCCATGGTGGATAACAATAAGGCTCCTCCGGAGAAGACCTTTCTCACGACGTATGGACCTTCGTAATTGGGAGTCCATTTGCCCCTGTGATCCGATTGCGGTGGGAGAATCTTCTTCAGCACAAGATCACCCGTCTGAAAGCTCCGAGGTCGAATCTTCTTGTCGAACGCTTTCTTCATCCGGCTCTGATACATCCTGCCATATGCAATGGATGCCAGTCTCTTCTCATCTATCAAGCTCAGCTGATTCAATCTACTTCTCACCCATTCTGCCTTGTCCAGCTTAACATCAAGCAAAACCCTCAAAGATGGTATCTCAACCTCCAATGGCAGGACAGCCTCCATGCCGTATACTAGTGTGAACGGTGTTGCCCCGGTTGATGTACGCACTGTAGTACAATAACCGTGCAAAGCGAATGGCAGCATCTCATGCCAATCCTTATACGTTACCACCATCTTATGAACAATCTTCTTTATGTTCTTGTTGGCCGCTTCGACAGCGCCATTCATCTTGGGTTTGTAGGGAGATGAATTATGATGCTCGATCTTGAAATCCCGACAAAGATCTTTCACCATCTTGTTGTTCAAATTCGAACCATTATCAATAATGATCCGTTCAGGAATACCGTATCTGCAAATTATATCCTTCTTGATAAATCTGGCCACCACCTGCTTCGTCACATTGGTGTAAGATGCTGCTTCCACCCACTTGGTGAAGTAATCGATCGCGACCAGAATGAACGATGCCCATTAGAAGCAGTAGGCTCAATCTTGCCAATCATATCGATTCCCCACATGGAGAAAGGCCATGGGGATGCCACAATATTCAGTGGACTGGGTGGCACATGGATCTTATCAGCATTGATCTGGCACTTGTGACACCGCTTGGCGAATTTGAAACAATCAGTTTCCATCGTCAACCAATAATACCCTGCTCGCAACAACTTTTGAGTCATAGCATGCCCACCAGCATGTGTACCAAAAGTTCCTTCATGGACCTCTTCCATGAGTAAATTGGCTTCCTTCTCGTCTACACACCAGAGGAGTACCAAATCGTGGTTCCTTCTATATAAAACGCCGTCGGGATTCAGATAGAAGTTGCCTGCTAATCTCCTTAGAGTCTTCTGATCGCGACTGGATGGCCCACCCGGATATTCCTTATTCTTCAAGAAATTCTGTATGTCGAAATACCACGGTTTACCGTCAGATGCTTCATCGATTGCAAACACAAAGGCCGTCCTATCAAGGCGAGAGAGGACAATGCTGGGAGCCTCATTCCAGCGATTGACTTTATACATCGAGGATAACGTTGCAAGGGCGTCTGCCATTTGATTCTCCGCCCGAGGTACATGATGGAACTCCACCCTATCAAAGAAAGGTAGCAACCTTCTCGCATAATTCATGTATGGTATCAGATTAGGTTGGCGCGTCTCCCACTCTCCCTTAATTTGATTCACAACCAAAGCTGAATCCCCATATACGTCCAGATTCTTGATCCTCATATCAATAGCCTCTTCTAACCCCATAATGCAAGCTTCGTACTCGGCTTCATTATTCGTCACTGAAAAAGTCAATCTGGCTGTGAACGGGATGTGCGAACCGTGGGGAGTTGTAATGATTGCCCCGATCCCGCTACCGTACGAATTGACAGCCCCATCAAAAATCAATTGCCACTGGGAACTCCGCTCAGGACCTTCACCAGGCAACGGCTCATCACAATCTTTAGCTTTCAAGTACATTATGTCCTCGTCAGGGAACTCAAACTTCATAGGCTGATAATCCTCAATTGGCTGTTCGGCGAGATATTCGGACAGAACACTTCCCTTAATGGCCTTCTGGGAAACATACTGGATATCGTATTCTGTCAATACCATCTGCCATCTAGCAATCCTTCCAGAGAGCGCTTGCTTCTCAAACACATATTTGATCGGATCCATCTTCGATATCAGCATGGTCGTATGATTCAGCATGTACTGTCTTAGACGTTTGGCAGCCCACGCCAATGCACAACACGTCTTTTCGAGCATAGAGTATCGAGATTCACAATCCGTGAACTTTTTACTCAAGTAGTAAACTGCATGCTCTTTCCGTCCTGTCTCGTCATGTTGACCGAGAACACAACCCATATTGTTCTCAAGAACCGTCAGGTACATAATCAGTGGTCGTCCCGCTACTGGGGGTATCAACACCGGAGGTTCCTGCAAGTATTCTTTTATCTTTTCAAATGCCCTTTGGCAATTGTCGTTCCAGACCACCGCTTGATCTTTCTTTAACAGCTTGAATAATGGTTCACACGTGGTCGTTAGGTGAGAGATGAACCTAGCAATGTAGTTCAACCTCCCTAAGAATCCACAGACTTCTTTTTCTGTTCTCGGTGCTGGCATCTCTTGTATTGCTTTTATTTTTGCAGGATCGACCTTGATCCCTTTCTTGCTCACAATGAATCCCAGTAGCTTCCCGGATCTCACTCCGAAGGTACATTTATTAGGATTCAGCCT
Organism: Lathyrus sativus; assembly: GCA_963859935.3. Taxonomy (NCBI): domain Eukaryota; kingdom Viridiplantae; phylum Streptophyta; class Magnoliopsida; order Fabales; family Fabaceae; genus Lathyrus; species Lathyrus sativus. The sequence continues at coordinate 366,324,981 of OZ012737.1, forward strand.
CAGCCTGAACTTCCTCAGCCTCTTGAACAACTTCAGTAGATTAACCAGATGTTCTTCCTCTGTTTGAGACTTGGCAATCATGTCATCGACATACACCTCAATTTCTCTGTGCATCATGTCGTGAAAAAGCGTTGTCATGGCCCGCTGATACGTTGCCCCAGCATTTTTCAAACCAAAGGGCATCACCTTATAACAGAAGGTTCCCCACGGGGTGATAAAGGTCGTTTTTTCCATATCCTCCGGAGCCATTTTGATCTGGTTATACCCTGAAAATCCATCCATGAAGGAGAATACCGAAAACTGAGCCGTGCTGTCAACTAACACATCAATATGCGGCAGCGGGAAATCATCTTTCGGGCTCGCTTTGTTTAGATCCCTATAATCAACGCACATTCGAACCTTGCCATCTTTCTTGGGCACAGGCACGATATTAGCGACCCAAGTGGGATAAGTGGTAACAGCCAGGAATCCAGCATCCCATTGCTTCTGCATTTCTTCCTTTATCTTTACGGCCATGTCCGGACGAGTCCTTCTGAGCTTCTGCTTCACAGGCGGGCAATCATCCTTCAACGACAGACGATGAACAACCATATCAGTATCCAAACCCGGCATGTCCTCGTAGGACCAAGCAAATATATCACTATATTCACGCAGCATCTCAATGAGCTCTTGCTTGATATCCTCTTGCAACGCAGCCCCTATACGGACATTCCTGACGCATTCTTCAGACCCCAAGTTGATAATATCAATCTCTTCCTGGTGAGGCAGAATGACTCTCTCCTCTTGCTTCAATAACCGACTAAGCTCTTCTGGTAAGCCACTATCCTCTACAATCTCCTCCTCAGCTTGGAAGATCGGATGCTCGAAGTCTAAACGAGTCATAGGAAGTTTTTGGTCGGTGTCATCTGAAAATTCATGAATCCTGCGAGGGAAACGGTTAAGTGCTTCAAAAATGATGTACGAGAAAAATGCATAACCGCGCTGCCATTTTATTGAAAAATAAAATAAAAACAGAAAGAAAAGGATCACAACATTTGAATGTAAAAAACGCCGTCATTTATTAATCATGCAAACATACAGGTAAACAGTTAGGCCCTAAGACAAGACCATCGATGCCCCGGGCAAGGCATGTGATCATACAATGATTGAAAAAACAATGCATTACTGTTTGGTGACTTGGATGACGCCCTGGATGGACCAGTTGCATAGGCTTTGCCCTGGCGTGCTGGGACGAATCCATGAGTCCACGTCGCAATCACTATCCACTTCCTCCGTATCAGACACGGCATTGATCCTTTCGAAGCTAACTCCTCCGGGCGTGAACACGACAGGTCCCCTGTACTTAGGCGCATTCTGCGAGGGAGATGGGCGGTACCCCAAGCCATACTTATCTTGCTTTACTGGGATGTCCAGAACCTGCCCCCACTTCTGAGTCTCTCCTGCTTGTACCAACGCCTTGGCTTCTTTATACGAGGAGATGACCACCTCCTGCCCTTCACTCTTCACTAGAGCTTCTTCTTTAACCTTCACCCCTTCGAACGCTTGACACAGCGTTTCATGAATCTCTCCATCTACCTCCACGTACTTGAAGGAAGACAAATGACTGAATAGGATATCCTCTTCGCCACACACCGTCACAATACTCCCCTCAACCATATATTTCAGCTTCTGATGGAGCGTAGAAGTTACTGCCCCAGCGGCATGAATCCAAGGTCTCCCGATCAAACAGCTATATGCAGGCTGGATGTCCATGATGTAAAACACTGTATCAAACACCTCCGGACCTACCTGAATGGGTAACGTTATCGACCCGAATACTGACCTCCTGGTGCCGTCAAAGGCCCTCACTACCAAATCACTAGGTGTGCACAACAAACCACGGGTATCCAATTTCAACAGGGCTTTCTTTGGTAACACATTCAACGAGGACCCAGTGTCTACCAGCACATGGGATAAAACAGTACCCCGGCATTCGATAGAGATGTGCAAAGCATTATTATGATCACGCCCTCGCGGCGTTAGATCGAAATCCGTGAATCCCAGTCCATGCCCAGCGTTAACATGTGCCATAACTCCCTCCAGTTGATTAACTGAAATCTCTTGCGGCACGAAAGATGTCTCAAGTACCTTCAACAGGGCGTTTCTATGCGCCTCAGAACACAACAGCAGCGATAATATGGAGATCTTCGACGGGGTCTGCTGCAGGTGATCTACAATCTTGTAATCACTTTTGCTAATTAACCTCATGAATTCTTCCACATATTTGGTTATCGGCTCTTTCTCTTTGCTCCCTGAAGATTCCCCCTCAACAACTTTGTTTTTACCCCTGGCAAGCCTCTCTGCTTCAACCTCAGGTGAAGTGAAAATTCTCCCACTCCGGGTTATACCACCCGCTCCTACTACGTTGTCCACGGATCCTGCTGGCGGATCATTCAAGTCAATCTTTTCCCCATTACAATACACCTCAGCACCATAGCACCACGGGACTGCTTTTGTGCTTTCAAAAGGGACTGGCTTGGCGTTGGTAATAGTAATGGTCGGCCTTTTCGATGATGCCGAAATCGTCACCGATTTGAACGGAATGGTGATCGTAGCAATCTCCCTACGCTCTTCCTCAGATCTTGTCTCAACAGACTTCTCTCGCCCCACAGCCCTGTCAAACTGCAAAATTCCTTCATCAATCAAACCTTGAACTCCCCTTTTCAACTTCTCACAGCCCCCAGGTTGAATCAAACAGTCAACACACTCTTCACTGCAACCGGGATAGACACCTCCTTCCAACAAACGATGCTTTACGTAACTCAAAGGGGTTTTCAGCTCACTCACTTCTGAAACCAAGTTCGACTCATCATCTACCATGATTGCATTGGCCCCAGCCCCACCATGCTTGGGCATTGGCTGCTGCGTGATATTGGGACCTTCCTTCCCGAAGTTAATAGCCGTACTATCAAGCAAATCCTGTACTTTATGCTTGAAAGCTAGGCAATTTTCAATATTGTGCCCTGGTGCACTCGAATGGAAGTCACAGTGCTCATTAACATCGTATCCGACTGGTGGCTGGCCGGTTGGTGGTGCCAAGGTCCTCTTCTCGACTAGCTGCAACTTCAACAAAGTTTGAAGGAGTTCTGCATATGATACCGGTGGTACCTCGAATACTCTCCTCGGTCGTGGGTTCTGAAGCCTGCGCTGATTATTATTAGGCTGCTGCTGTGGTTGTTGTCTCTGCTGCTGAGAAGGCCCTGGGATGGTCACACTTGCAACTTGCGACTGCTGACGCCAGTTCTGACCTTTATTCCTTCGTCGAGCACTATATACAGTGTTGGTGTCACCCTGTCTTTTACCACCAAACGTCTTCTTATTACCTCCTGCGGAACTGGACTCACCCGCTTGAATTTTACCAATCTTTACCCCGTTTTCAATGCGCTCCCCCATCAAGATCAACTCAGAGAAAGTACTCATCGAAAAATTGAGCAACCGATCATAGTACATTCCAGAAAAAGTTCCTATGAACATATCCATCATTTCGCGCTCCACCATCGGAGGGTGTACCCTAGCAGCCAAATCTCGCCATCTCTGGGCGTATTCTTTAAAGCTCTCGCTAGACTTCTGAGACATGCTCTGCAACTGGACTTGGTTAGGGGCGAGATCACTATTATACTGATAGTGTCGAACAAAAGCCTCTGCCAGCTCTTTCCAACTCCTGATCTGAGTAGGCTCCAAGCTCATGTACCACTCCAGCGATGACCCTGACAGGCTATCCTGGAAGAAGTGCATTAGCATCTTTTCATCCTCAGAATATGCAGACATACACCTGTAAAATGCGCGCACATGCACCCTAGGGCATGTATCCCCTTTGTACTTATCAAATGACGGTGCTTTGAATTTCAGCGGGACCCTTAACCCTGGGACTAACCCCATATTTGACATATCCAGCCCAAGAGCATTCTGGCTGGCCAATCCGTTCACTTTCTCTTCTAGCAATCTCATCCGATGGTTTTCATCCCTGACTCTTTCATAACCCTCATTCTGACCAGAGAACACATCCTCCTGACGATCCTCCCAGCGAGGTACTGCATCATATCCAACATAATCTGCATCGCGGCCCGAACCTGTTTGGACGTACCTGGGGTCATACCTCAGATTACCCATCTCTTGAGCGTTGTATGCGCCAGTTCCATATCCAAGATTACCGTAGCCACCAAACCCAGCCTTGGCGCCAGCCATGCTGCCATACCCCATATTCACACCATTGAAGCCCTGGTTACCATTAATACCATTCATTCCGACATTCTCAACACCCCCATTGAAACCCTGGTTGACATTACCCACAAATACCCCAGCAGTATCTGCATTGACATTCATATTACCGGCGTTCCCGACTCCACCTATAGGACCAGTTTCTCCAGCATTCAAACCAGTCGTGGGAATAGCATCAGCACTTTGACGATTCTCAACTCGGGGAGAAGCAGCAATGTTTTCACCATGCGGTGTCCCGTTGTTCTCAGCCCGCGCGACTATCGGTTGAACCAGATTCTGCAGCTGCTCTTGTCCTTTGGCGATAGTCTCCATGGTTTGCATGAGCAGGGCCATCCTGTCACGCATCTCTTGCATTTCACTCTGCACGTTGTCCATGATCTTCTTCTGGTTGATCCTTGTAGAGTAACGGTGGACCCGCTTTTCTGCAATCCTGAAAATACCTGGAAATTGGCGTAGGAGGTAAGATACATGGATCACAAACCTGTAATGCAAATATGAGTATGTATGCAAAATGCAATGTGTGTCTGTGCATTAGGGATTATCATTCCCCGATTCTAGTGTGAATGTGCCAGTGCAGTGACAGTGCTAGCAAGACGGTGATTGGAGTCGAATCATAGAAAACCTCGTATATTGCAGAGAAATCCAAAAATATAATATCACTGAGAGTACAATAAGAAGGCATGACCTCAACCAACAATCCTGGTGATGGTCAGCGCTATGCAAATAAAGCATACAAGTTAATACGTGAAATGATCAAGTACTCCCATAAGCCCGATACTCTTCTATTAACTTCTTGGTCTCTGGATGACTTGGTCGGGTAAGCAGACTCTCAACAAGCTGGTTTCTTCTCTTGAGAACACGTCGCACGTCACCGGAGGTTTCCTCCCATGCCCCTTCTCCGAAGCGATCCTCTAGCTTCCGCTTCTGAGACATAGCTTCGTTCCTGCCTTCGATGGCTTTGTTTAATGCATTCTGGAGACTGTATATGGTCATCACCTCTTCTTCATGCTTCTTAATGCTAGCCTTCAACTGCTCCTCGAGGTCAGAAATTTGCTGCTTCAATTTATCTTCCCTTTTTTTATTGTTGGTGAGCGTAGCATTCCATGTCTTATTACAAGAGATCTCTCGGTGAGCGGCGTCGAGTGCTTTCTTTTTGGACTCCAACATGTCGTGAGAGCTTCTGAACTCTTGACCCAGACGTTCGCGCTTCTTCTTTTCTTCAGTCAACTCAGCGCCTAGCCTGTTTACTAGTTCGATCTGCTGTTGGAAAGAACGTACAACCTTATTCTTCTCACTCCGCATCTGAGCTAGCTCCTTCTCTAACTCTTCATTAATCTTCATCAAGGCTTCCTTTTCTCTCACAACTTGCTCGTAGACCTCCATAGTGACAGTGGTTGGTTCTTCCACCGGAATATGAACAGGGACCGGCGCAGCTGGAAATGGCATCAATAACTGTCTTGCTCTCTCCTGGATCCAAACTTTGTAGGGTGCATATGCCTGACAATCGTTCTTCCCCAACAGTGGCTTCCCCTTTCTGTTAATACGCGTCAAGGCATGCCAAAGCTTGGCTAGTAACTCTCCATTCAAATCACCTGTGAAGTACAGAGATTCCTGTACTTCTTCCTCCTGAGGTGGGCTTTTCAACGCGTACCCAAACTGGCGGACGAACAAAGATGGGTTGTAGTTGATGCACCCTTTTCTTCCTATCAAAGGAACGTTAGGATACCCCGAACAACTGAAAATGAGCTCGGACCCCAGCAAGTCTCGGTCAAACCACTCAATATCTTCAGAAGATAGCCTCATCATACGCTCTGGCCAATCAGCTGTAGTTGCACTATCCACAAGAGGTCCCTTCAGGGGAAGATGGCTCTTAAACCACATGTACAGCAAAGGCACGCAACAAGAGACATTCTTGCCTCTCCTGTTCTCATTTCTGTAGTGCATCGAATGGTAAAAGTCACCGATTAGTGTATGCACCGGGTTGCCAGCAGCAAACAGATGAAATGCATCCATGTCCACGAAGTTTGGGAAATTGGGAAACAACACTATCCCATAAATGCATAGGGCCAAAATAGCGTTAAAGACCACCCAACACCCATTCTTGGCGTACTCTTGAGCCTTACCAACCAGAAACTGGAGGGAGAAACCTGGAACCCCTCGCCAAGAAGTCATCAACAGTTCAGAAGCATTCATGTGCAAGGTTTTAGCTAAATCCTCCAACTTAGGCTCAGCGGCAGAGTGAATAAAAGGAACCGCATTCTGTACCGGCAACTCAGTAAACTCTACATACTCCTCCATGGTGGGCCCCAAAATGAAGTCAGCAAATATGAAACACCTCAAAGCCGGGTCATAGAATTGCATCAGCGTATACAGCCCATTCAATTCATCATCAGTGGATCTGCGAACCAAACTCAACAGCCGTCCGTAACTCTGCCTGAAGCTTCTACGGGTGTCCTCATCAGCAAGAGAAATCAGGCCCAGGAGGGGAGCAATATCAGGGATAGGTAGCTTATAGGCAACTGTCATCCTCAAACCAGCCATGATCAATACTTAGAAGTCCAGACACTAGAACCGGGGGATATGCAAATGCACCTGCAGCACAGACACACGTTAATGGGATGCGATGATAATGATTATGCAAATAATGCAATGCAAGCAACATGCAACAGGGACCAAGTGCCATGGCTGAGAAGCCTGAACCATATCAAAAGTCTCAGATAGACCCTCCAGAATTCCTCAAACCCTGGTCTCAGATAGACCTAATACAAAGCTCCAACACTGGTCTCTGATAGACCTCATAACATAACTCCAACTGGTCTTTGACAGACCTCAAACCATAAATCTGACTGGTCTCTGATAGACCTCTTCACTGTTCATAAATACCCAGGATCTCTGATCAAGAAATAACCGGTATCTGAAGGTCTAGTTACCTGCATAACCCCAAACCCTCTCACAGGTGGATGGCCTAGTAACTGACAAAGGTATGGAATCCTATGCGGTCGTCGGCGTCACAGACTTTCAGGGTTGATGATACGATTCCCAGGAGGAGTGGCATCATCAAATCCTGAAGAGGCCTCACTTAGCCAACTTCCAAATGATCGGTCCCCAGAGTCGACAATCCAACTAACCAGCAACTCGAGCCACCCAAAGGGCAGGACAAGAGGACAACCAGAAGAACCTCGTCTGAGTGTAGATTTCGCGGGACACTAGGACATGCAAAGCACGTGCGCGCCCACTAATCTCTACTCTAAATCTAGGTGCACTCAAGCCCAGGTCCGGCTTATCTCTCAATCATAGAACCCCTATCAAGCCCATAATACAGCAATAATAATGATAATAAAATGCTGAAATGTAAATGACAGAAATGTAAATCCATACAAAATCCTCGACGGGAAAACAAGCGCTAGGATTGACTCGCTTAAGGGACGTTGGATCCCAAATGCATAAGGAACTATCGCAGTCCTTAGTCGCCAGGGGACGTTGGATCCCCAGCAGAGTCGCCAGCTGCTGGGGATGACCCAGGCAGCTAGGAAGAAAATCCAAGGCGAGACTCGCATAAGGAACCAGCCCATCTCCCCAGCAGAGTCGCCAGCTGTCGCTACTGCGAAAATCGGCGCCGGCTGACAGAAGAGTCGCCACCGTGTGTTATTTATCCCAACGGAGGGAAAGGAAACGCTCGAAGTAAACCTCGCAAAAAACGGGAAAGGTATGGTCACCGCAACCAAAACCTGGATTCGGGAGTCGGTTACGCAAGGGGAAGGTATTAGCACCCCTCACGTCCATCGTACTCGATGGGATCCACGCTTGCTTGGTTTGTACGGATTACACTTCTATCTAAACTAAAGGATGAGGTCTGAAAAGAAAAGAAAACATGACTCGGTAAAGCATCGCACTTTATGCCTACGTATTCCCGTCTGGAACGAGAAATCAGAGTCAACGTAGTTCGCCTAACTACGGGGGAGGATGGGTGAAGGTTGCTCGCTAGGATATCGCATCCTATGCCTACGTACTTCCACACTGCATGGAAGATCAGAGCAAACGTAGTTCGGGCTACGCACGACACAAGCTGTTCAAGTGTCTTTTATGAAAAATATCACCTTAAACAAGGGTTTTCTTATTGCAAAAAGGTTGATGTTTGTTCAAATCTTTTGACGGAAGAAATGAATTAATCTCTGTTATAACCTTTATTAATGTTTTTCTGTTGTTTGAAGGAAGAAGAGATGACACTCTACAAATCCTAGGGTTGAAAAGGGGAATAAAAATCTACCCTAATGTTATCATGCATGGGTTAACTCCTAAAGTCTATCATGCTCCTCTCTTGCACGGAGAGAAACAGAGATCCTAAGGGAATAGACGGAAACAGAAACAACAGATATATACAATAAAAGAGTAAAATGCATGGATGCAACAATACAAGCGAGGCAAGGGAGTCCCACTCAACCTCGAACCTAGAAAACAATAGGCAAAAGTGAGCAGAATTCACTTTCAACCCAACAGGTTAAACAACAAACAATACAGTCCGGGAAATTCACACAATACATCAGAAATGAAACAGCTAAAAGCTAAACAGCAAAAGCAATCTCCATCAGCATCAGCAACCATCTCCAGGCTTCAAGCAGACATCAGTCTTTGATCTTCAATCTCCCAATGGCTTTTCTTCAAGTCCTGATCTCCAAGCTGAGGAAACAATCACAAGAATAAACTGGGTGTTAAGCAATAAGTTGACCACCAAAGGTGGCAAACATACTGCTATCAACACAAGGGATATTTCTCTCAAGAGTTCTATCCCTTAGACATTGGCACCAAGCCTTCCAAAGGAAGGGGGTGAATGTCTTAGAGAGACTCTGCATCACAGAGAAGGATGGAGGCAGTCAAGACCTTCCATGTTTGAGAATCAAGTTGTCTACTCTAGGGCTCTGCTTAACTCCTAAATCCTATGACCTTCAACAGCTGCCAGCAAGAGATACTCCTCATCAACTCTGGAAGTTGGTCTTCATTCTTTGATCTTCAAATAGGCTTCATCATCACAGGCTTCAACTCAAACCCCAAGCCCCAAACAAACCCAATACCCCACACAGACAAAAAGTAACCCTAAAGAGGGCACACCACACAGTCAATCAAATATAAGCAATATACTAATAGCAGTAGGGGAATCCTAATATTTTCTAAGGGATCTATTACCTACCCATAACCCATATAGTCCCATACCCCAAAAATCAAATCAAAATTCCTAAAAGAATTAATCTATCTCACCTATGCTCACTTAAAACCCTAATTTTAATACCTCTAATCTCACCTAATCAAATCACCTAAAAATTAAGTTCTAAAATCATGAATTAAATCCTATATACAAGTTGAAGTCCTAAGCTAATCACCTTAAAAAGAATGAGTCCTAAATCTAAAGGGAACTAATAGAACTAAAATCAACAAATTTAAGTATCAAACTAAATCCATTAAAATGCTATTTACAAGAAAAATGCATAAAAAATATTAAAACAAAATAAAATGCCATTTTTATTATTGGATATTTTTCTTAACAAAATTATTGATCTACCACAAAAAGAACCAATCAAAAATAAGCTATTTTCAATTTTTTATGATTTTTTAAAGATGCTGAAAATATAAAAGAATTAAAAAACACAAAAAAGAAATAAAATGGGGAGGGGGTGCCAGAAGCAGACGCGCCTAGTTCATTTGCTGATGGGCCTGGGAAGTGGGGGCGCAGATATCAATTATGCAAGGCCCAGTATGCATCAGAAATATGAATTAAAAATCAAAAGAAAAAAAATAGATCCACGGTGCAAATAGCAACTAATCCAAGTGTTATTTTAATTGGGCTCGCTGATGGGGGTGGGGATAGCACAAGTTGGATCAGGCCCATGCTGAGGTTTTTAGTGAAATGCATCGTTTCACTATGGACTTTCCCTCCGTTTCTTAAATTGAATCTCAGCCATCAGATGAGTCTAATGAGTCAAAATTTTAAAACAATCCAACGTCCCTGGGTCATCGTCCCCAACATGAATCTAGGGTTTCAGAATTTCCTCTCCCATGCATGAACCTCCACATCTCTGTTCTCCCTCCTCACTCAACCAAATCCCTCGATCCCCAAACCAAAAATGGCCTACTCAAAGCCCTCTACAAGATCCTACACTTGGATTTTTCTAAAACTCACTCCATGATTCAACCCGATAGCTGGAACCTTAGGGCACCAAGAATTGCACCTGATATGCATAGTTATGGTTCTTGCTGAAACTACACTAGAATGATCTAGGGATTATGGTGATCATGCTAAACATAAGAACTAAGATCATAGTGCCCTAACCTAGGAGTTATAGATCAAGAAAGTTGAACTGCCCTAATCCTAACCTTCACTAATGGCCATAACAGATGGTGCACATGTTCATCTACCTAAACCTAACACTTCTACACTAATAATCTAATCTCACAACACCTAATTAGGGAGATAGAAGAGAAAATGCATACCTGCAATTCTTGATGAAACAGATGAGAACTGGCTCGATTCAACACTTGCAAGCTTTCACCAATGGTCCTTAGATGATGCTAGGGTTTCTGTTTGCAAAAAGTTGGAAGAAGAATGCTTGGATGAATAGATTCGAATCTGATATGCTTCTTGCAATTTCAAACCCTAGAGCTTCAATCTTCCATGGATGGCTCTCTAATTCAGCATGTATGTATTCAAGAGCTTCAATGGATTGTGGATGAAGAAGAAAGATGAACAGAATTGGTGTAGAATATAGATTTTCACACTTTCTTACAATGGAAGCAACAATGGAATTCTCTCACTTCTCACTCTCTTTTCACCAACCTCTTGCACCAATGATCCACACTCATTATATAGACGATGATGGACAGATCTAGAAATTTCTGGATGCCTCTAGGATGATTCTAGAATGTGATGGAAATTCATGGAAATTCTCATGTGATGACATATTGATATATCACTCATCTCATGCATATAGCACTCTAAACTTGTGTTAAAATCTC